>CM032924.1:9285986-10520193 GCA_019202795.1 Arabidopsis thaliana x Arabidopsis arenosa
AAAACAGCGTAGTGTAAACGTAACTAGAAAACACAGCTCAGCAATCCTACTATCTTGGTAAAGCTGAGATGGCTATGAACTTTTTTGGTATGTATATGTCTCCATACAAAATGAAATCTAACGTATTATAACCTGTTGACAAAAAAAATGACGTAAAATAAAATAAATATAAAGTAATATTGAGTACTGTTCGATATACAAATTATTATATACTAGGATTAGTGGAACTAATCTGAGTAAATAAATTGTCAGCAAACTTTGAAATTTCATCTAATATTAAGGCAAGTCTCAATATATGACATGTAACATTCCATAATATAAAATAAGGTTACATGTTGATTAGATAAATAAGGTATCAATTTGATACCATAATATAAAATAAGGTTACATTTTATATGACATGTAACATTCCATAATATAAAATTTTATATGACATGTAACTTATTTTATATGACATGTAACATTCCATAATATAAAATAAGGTTACATGTTGATTAGATAAATAAGGTATCAACATGTAACATTCCATAATATCCGAAGTTCCATATTTATCCGAAGTCAAACTAATTTTTTAAGGTATCAATTTGTTTTTTTTAAGCAAATACTTAAAATTATCTCTCCCTCGGTTCAGTTCACAATAGCAAATAAAGCTTTTTACAGCTCACGTTAGCAAACAAATTGGCAAATTGCAGATTCCTCCCATGAATGTGGACCAAACACAAAATTTACAAGCGAAGAAATCAATTACTTCTCAAGCAAACCCATAACTCAATTTATCATAAGATTTGATTCTTATGGGTTTTCCTCTTCTCAAGAAACCAAGAAATAATTTTAAACAAATTTAATAATCAAGTTAACCGGAAATTCAACATCTTACTTACCTGATAAAATATGGGAAAGGTTCCCCAATATTAAATCTTTTCTTCACCAAATAATAAGAACCATGATACATATTGGTTCGTTTCAAAGCTATGTTATACGTGTAAAACATGATACATTAATTGGTTCGTTTCAAAGCTAAATCTTACATCCAAATGAAGAAAGATGACGTAAACCGAACCAAAATAGATCAAATTAAACTTGACCGGTTCTCATTTTGTTTTGGGATCAACTAAACTTCCAAAAAACCGGTCATCCTAAGAACGGTGTTACGGTGTCGACTCAAGTCTCTTCCTTTAAGGGTACAAAAAGAAAACGCCATTTGTGCCTCCTTTCTTCGTTTTTCGATTATGACATGTGGCGGTGTCATTTCTCCCTCCTCCTCCACATCTTCCGTACACCGGAAAATAGTTCTTGACGGAATTCTCACCGGAGATGAATATTTATCCTTCTCCGTCGACTTTCTTTCGTAGTTTTCGTTGTTGTGACTCTTGTTATGTTTCCTTGTGAAAGACTCATCGGAAAAAATAACCTCGGATTCTTGAAATTCTTCTGACATTGAAAGATCGTAAAGTTTTTGCCAAGAAAGTAAGGGAAAAATTTGGATATATATGATTTGATTGAAGAGTGTGGTAGAAAAAAAACGAAAAAACTAAAGGAAAAAATGGAATTTATATAGACCAAGACATCACAAAGAGAATCTCATGTTTTGCACGTATATATACACCTACAAGTATATGTGTATATAAACGTGTAAGTATTAACTAATATCTTTTGTTACATCACATGATGTCATCGTGAAGGTGTTTGAGTGAAGTCAAGGGATTCGATTTCATTATTAATTAATCATTAAGGATGTGATTATCGTGAACTACACAAGTCTTTATTTACACTTTCACATCATTTTGCCTTATAATAATTGCGTTTGCGTATGTGTACGTAATTAGTAACATCACAATTATTTACTAGTAGTAACTATCATTTAAACGAAATTTCTTCAATGATTGCAAACTCTACGACTTAATCATAGCTTAAATATGAAATCGTATAATCACAGAAAAAAACATGAGAACCCACACGTGTGCGCTAACACGTGTCGTGATGATAACAAGCTTAACGTCAGCCGAAGTTAACGTCACAAAGCTTCCGTCTAGCGTGTGCCGGTGCCACGTGTCCGTTTTATCCAGAACTGCCGTCGTTCTCCTTCACGCGATTACGTGGTCGCGTTAATTAACGGCTGATATCATTGATTTGTTGCTTTCGGAGAAGTAGAAAAAGGGATAAATCAAAGATTGAGTTCCCATGGTTAAACACTTAAACCCTTAGAAGATTGGTTTCTCCATTGCGTCCATTATTAGCTTTGTAATGTCTAACTTCTTCCCGAGTTTCTTTTGTCCAAAACACTCTTTTTCTTTTTAATCTTGATATATTTCAATTGCATATTGACATTGATCGATGCTCAAGGAAACAAACTAATGTAAGATCGTGAAATACAAACTAATATTATTGTCGTACACTACCGCATGTATACCACTTTTAACATTATCACGTACACCTTCAAATTGAGATTAAAAAATAAATTCACATAAAAATAGCTAATTTGGACTTTTAAGATTCACATAAAAAATTAAAAATTAATATGTTATTATGGTTAAAAAAAAGTTTATGAATTTTTTTTAACAAAACAAACTAAAAATATTAAAATGAAAAGAAGAAAGAGAAAAAAAAAGAAAGAAAAAAGAAGAAAGAGAATATGTGTAGTAAACAACAAACAAGAGTAACTATGTCATTACACAAAATACTCTCTGATTTCTATTAGAGGAAGAGAGAGAAAAATATCTATTTTGCTAATTATTTATGAAATGTGTATATTTTTCAAATTATTACTTTCAAAGGTGTCTAGTTTGCCATTTTTTTATTAAAAAAATATCAATAGGTATTAATGTATTATAAAGTCAAATGTGAAATATATCAAAATTTTCCTTGAATTATGACAGAACCATTTATACTTTTAATGGTTTTTTCTTGGCTGAGTGATTCCACGAAATTATGATTTGTTGTTAATGCCATTTTAATTACATCTTGTTGACAAACAAGTTTATCCGTGAATTTTTCGAAAAAGCAAGCGTTTTTTTTTTTGGATAGATTGAAAGAAAACTAGTAGCGAGAAAGACATGCCTTGAGGAGTACATTTAACAAAAAAAAGGGTTATTGAAAGTGATCGAGTGATCCACCTATCATATAGTTAGAATTCTCAATTAAGATGTTGAATTTTACAAAAGGATTAACGAGAATTTTTTATTTCTAGAAAAAAAATTTGGGTACAAAAATGGATATAATAAGCTAAACAATATGATTAACGCGAAGCAAGTATAATGGTAACATAAATGGTAATTTAAAAGAGTGTATTAATTATCAAACTATATATAGTTTAATTTTTTTTTACATTTTAGATGGCTTAACAACTTGTTTTGAGATAAAATTTCCCAAATTGGAGAAACATAGTTAATATTTAAGCCCGGCGTGACCATTTTCGTTTCAAACAATGTATGTTGTAATGACACGAAAATTTTGTATTAATAATGATGTGTTGTGTTTTTATGTGATCAGAGCAAAACAAATACTATAAATACATCATCGCTCATACATTTAATTAATATAGCTCAATGTTGAAACAGTTCGGCCTTAAATAAGATCTAGTTCAGTGTTGGAACAATTCGGTGAAACTGAAATTCGTGCATATCCTACTAGACATATTAAATTGAAGAGAGACAATAAAAAATGGACAAAGAGGTAGACAGATAGAGTCGAATGAATTGGACATAGGACGAATTGGGGTAATAATAGATGCATAGTTTTGTGCTAAAGACAATGACTTAGCCAAAATTTTGGGTACCTTTGGACAAGTGTGGTTCCTACTCTTAGTGGTCCATTTGATCATTTCCAGAGAAAATTTACTTCTATGTACAAATGGTTTTCGTATGCATGTTGTTATATATATTCTCGAATAATGTCTTGGTATATGTCTCTTATATTTTCTACTCAATTAGTCATAATCTTAACACCTTCTCTATATACATATATCACAATGAGGAAAATCTTATTTTTGGAGAATTTTGTGAATCCTGCATTGAGGTCTTGATAGTTGATACATACTTAGATAACTATGTACTTAAATAATATTTCAAATCATAACATGCATGAGTCATATGGATATTTAAGGCAACTTGATTAACTCCAAATGAGTTTAGATGATATTAAGACAGACATTTGATTGGGTGAGAGGTGGAAATCGAGATAAGGTGTTCCTTTCCTTGATTAGTTCAATATCAAATTGTATGGGACCTTCTTAATTACATCGACGTTGATGTTGCTTAGAGGCGTTTTCTTGGTCGTGCTAATTCTTTTTAAAAAATCTTATTCAACCTTTTTTTCCTAAACTTACCGACATGGAAATCCACATCTCATTTTCTAGTAATTGGAAGTAAGATAAGTTAGAAAAGCTTGAGACATTATATGAAAATAGAGTTAAATAACCAAGTACTAATAACTCAAATCATATACAGATAAAAAATTAATATATTACTTGAAAAATTAATTTCAAATCAAGTGAATTAGTTTTTTTTTGTTATAACTTATAACTAGTGGTATTCCGGCTTTTACTACCCAACTAATTTTTTGAGGGTGAATATAATTGTCTAATAGACCATTCGACATAATTAAAAAAAAAAAAAAAAAAAAAGTTATGCTATTTGACAAACAAAAATAAAGTATGGTCGAATTTTCTATACTAACTCGTTTAGTCGCTATTGGGCTGGATTGGTCTAAATAGGGCCCATTAATATATTCACGTTCTAGTCACCACAATCCAAGGTTGAAATTCATTCGATTATGAACCGGTTCTGTAATTATTGGTGAAACCAATTTGCCTCGGTTTACTAAGAATCCCTAAATCGCTTCTTCTCTCTCAAACTCAATCGATCATCGTGTAACTCTGAATGCGTTTTGATTCTTGCTGAATCGTATTTGGTTCAAAATTGCTCTGTCTAAGTAAAGGTTCCACCTTTTTTCCCTTAATCTTCAACAACTCGAATTTCAAAATTTTACATTTTCATAATGGCTACTTTCTCGTAAATTTGAGTTCTTCGTTTGTGTTACTGGAAGTGACAGTAATGGCGCTCTGTAACTTCAATCCAACTCTCGGAGGCTTCACGTTTCAAGGATTATCAGTGAGTTCCTTTGTGTACTCTCCATCAAATATTTCAGTTTTTAAGATAAGATTTGGTTTCATTAAATTTTGTTTCAGATTGTATTTATGTTTTCAGATATGAAATCTTCAAATTGCAGAAACCTCAAGAATTTGGATGCTTTTCGTTGCTTGAATTTCCAAGTTGTGGAAGTTACTCCACGTTGAAGACGAAAAGGTTTGGTTTTTGCATCAGGTCAAAGGTAAACATATGTGTTTGTAGTTACTTTCTGTTTAATGGCTATAATCTATCTTTAGCTTGGTTCATATGATTCTTGTGAAATGAATCACAACATTTCATAATGGTGATATTGTTTTCAAGTTCTCAGAGAAGCAAGCCGGAAAATTGGATGTAGCCACTGTGAACAGGTTTGTTGTTTGTTACATTACAAGTGATATATGTAAATTTATCCTATGTTTGGTTGCATATCTTTCTTGAGTAATCTTTGACATTGTTTGTTCTTATTGATTCATCAGTAAGTTTTTTTGTGTTGAATGTTGATATTGTAGCAATGAAATAAAGAAAGTGGGGAAGAAAGAGCATCACTTATGGAAGAAGAATGACTCTGCTGGGTCTGGACAGAAAGCACTTAATTTAGTCCGAATGGTATAAGTGAGAAAAATCTTGTTACAAAAATATGTTTTTCGTAAATGAAACGATAATAAAAGTAGTCCATGTTGATATGTATAACTCTCAACTGGCAGCTCTCTGGACTCCCAAATGAAAAAGAGGCTGTTTATGGAGCTTTAAACAAATGGGTAGCTTGGGAGGTTGAATTTCCTATTATTGCTGCTGCTAAGGCTTTGCAAATCTTAAGGAAGAGAAGCCAGTGGCATCGTGTGATTCAAGTAAGTAACACAACTTCTTTTGTCAAGTGTAAAGTTTTGCTAAATATGGTACCCTGAGTTGATTGGTTTAGTAACAAACTCAGTTGGCTAAGTGGATGTTAAGCAAAGGGCAAGGTGCTACAATGGGAACATATGATACCCTCTTATTGGCATTTGATATGGACCAAAGAGCTGACGAGGCAGAATCGTTATGGAACATGATTCTGCACACACATACACGATCCATCCCAAGACGCTTGTTCGCTAGGATGATAGCTTTGTATGCTCACTATGACCTTCACGATAAGGTTATCGAGGTAAAACAAGGTTTTTTCTTTCCTCGAGAATTGATCTTAATGTTACTCTTTAGATACTCCTGAAGGTACTATACGTCTCTTTGCAAGTAGTATGACTTGGTTTTTACTTAGACTTTCTTTCGGTTTTTCTCTTTTAGGTGTTTGCAGACATGGAGGAGCTGAAGGTGAGGCCAGACGAAGATACTGCGAGGAGAGTGGCTCGAGCCTTCAGGGAACTCGGCCAAGAAGAAAATGGGAAACTGATCCTTAGGAGGTACCTCTCTGAATTCAAATACATCTACTTCAATGGTGAAAGGGTTAGAGTCAAAAGATATTCCTCTGAAGATAGTTGATTTCATTTTCATTAACACACACCTACACACATGTATATGTAGAAGTTACCCCCAAGTTTTTTCGTTTGATTGTAATCTTTAAACTGTAAATTCATCAAGAAGATGGTAAAAAGAATCTTCCAATAGTAAAACCGATGATATGTCAGTGTTCAATGACACTCATGCTTTATAGCGTTCATAATTCCTTGCATGTGGTTGGTAGTGTAGTAGATATGATCATTTTCTCTGTTCTCTATATTTTGAAATGTTTCTTTATTTTGAAAAAGAATCCAGCATGGCTGCTTTAACTTATTTGCTCTGTCATAAAACCCCACAAGATCATGCTTCAAATTTATGAGTCACTGACTCCAAACCTCAAAGTCACATTATAACAACAATTTCATTTATAAGTTTTTTTTTATTTTTTTATTGGTCCACTCTACTCTCATTACTTACCAAATCTATTCTCAATTCGTCTTATTTATGCTTCTGGTGGCTAATTAGACCATCTGCATTGGGGGATCACCCCCCTGATCTAAGCATTATTTAAATCCAAAAAAATGGGTTAATGGGCTTAAGATCAGGAACTGGGCTCTTGACCTGGATCTGTTCTTGTGGGTGTTGCGGGGTGACGTGGCATTTGGGCATTGGTTGGAATATTTAACATATTTGGAATAAATTTGGATAATAAACTATGTATTAATTAGATAAAATGTTTTTGTGCTTTTATTAAGTAATATGTTTGTTTGTTTATTGTTATTTATATTTTTAATGTTTTTTTCATAAATATTTAGTATTGTATTTTCACTTTTATTTTCAGTTTTTCATAAATTTGGCATTTGCAATTTATATGTTATTTTTAAATGTTTTAATAATTGTAAAATCTTAATTTAATTTAGATTATTATATTATTAAGTCTTAAGATCTTACACATGTTCTCCCACTAATCAACTTCTAAACAAAAGATCTAAAAACATGATCTTACATTATTTTAACATTATATTCTCTATAAGAACACCCTCATATGATCCCCCATTGATGATGCCCTTAGTACAGAAAGGTTGGATCTTTGTGGACAAACAACTTCACCATTTGTTCCCAGAGTGATTATTTTCTTACTTTATCACTGAAGAAGAAGAAGAAGCATGAACAAAAAGACACAGAATTTATGAATCCCAACTACCACATTATGTCAATCATGATGATCATCATCATGACATAGTGTTTCCTCTTGCCATTTAATGTTTTCTTCCATCTACCTCCATTAATACATACATCCATACCTCAACATCATTCTTCATCGTCGATTTGAACCCAACCAGAATCAATCTGAGCTGTTCAATTGCTTCCCAGGACACAGGACACATGATAAAGATTATGCAAGTGGCCCTAACATTTCATCATTTGTTTACAATTTGCCATCAATCACAAACCCAACTGTCTCATCCCTTGGCACAGTAGCAAAATAAGCTAAAGGTTTAACTTAGTCGTTGTCTCCATCTCAATCTTTGTTTCAAATCTCAAATCTCAAATCCTTTAAATGTCCAAACATATGGTTCCCTCTGAAGACAACTTTTTCTGGTAAACTATAATAACAGAATGATCAGATTAGACACACAAGTTGGTCCCAATACTGTAAGAAACAGAGTATTATTAATTGTCTTTAGATCCATACTTATACAGTTACTTTTTCAATATCTACACAAACATTATCACCGCGTAACATTTAATGCTTCTTCAACTGTTTAAAGCACAAAACTTTTTTTTTTTGGTTCTTTTGTCATTCCCTCCATATTCTTCTGACCTTTATTATATACATCCATTTACATTCTTCACGTTATCAGACCAATCTCTCTCTTCTTCTTCTTCACGTTCTCTCTCTTTTCGGATAAGGGTAGAGATGGCTAGAGTTTGTGTAATGATGATGGCTATGGCTATGGCTATGGCTATGAACATTGCTATGGGTGACCCAATAGCACCATGTTACTTCATATTCGGTGACTCTTTGGTTGATAGTGGAAACAACAATCGGCTTACCTCTTTAGCAAGAGCTAATTACTTCCCTTACGGTATCGACTTCCAGTTCGGTCCAACCGGCCGGTTCTCCAACGGAAAAACCACCGTCGATGTCATCAGTAATCTTATAACAACACCCTTCTTTTGTTTTTACGTTTCTGTTATTTGGTCCAAAATGTGTAACTGAACAAACACAACTAACTAACTTTTATCTGTTTTGATTTTTGTTTGCGGGAAATCTAAAAAGCCGAGCTTCTTGGTTTCGATGACTACATTACACCGTATTCCGAAGCAAGGGGAGAAGATATCCTCAGAGGAGTAAACTATGCTTCTGCAGCTGCCGGAATACGAGAAGAAACTGGCCGTCAATTGGTAATTTGTTCCTTGAACAGAATACACAATTTTGGTTTAATCTCATGACATATCATTTAGACTTAAGTTTTTAACTAGGAAACATAAATCTTTTTCCATTCTTTGGTTCAGGGAGCAAGAATAACATTTGCAGGGCAAGTAGCTAATCATGTAAACACTGTGTCACAAGTTGTGAACATACTCGGAGACGAGAATGAAGCTGCTAATTACCTAAGTAAATGCATCTACTCAATCGGGTTAGGCAGTAACGACTATCTCAATAACTATTTTATGCCTGTTTATTACTCCACCGGGAGCCAGTACTCCCCGGACTCCTATGCCAACGACCTCATAAACCGCTACACCGAGCAACTTCGGGTCCGTTCATTTATTTGCTATATTCTCTGTTTCTTTAAACTCTGTATCCTGTATCCGCTGTTTATATTTTCTCTGTTTCTTAATGATACACGGCGTTTAATATGAATCTGTGTTTTTTTTTTATGGAGTAGATAATGTATAACAACGGAGCGAGGAAGTTTGCGCTAGTTGGTATAGGCGCAATAGGATGCAGTCCAAATGAGCTGGCTCAAAACAGTAGAGACGGGGTAACTTGTGACGAAAGGATCAATTCCGCAAACAGAATCTTCAACAGTAAGCTTGTGTCTCTGGTTGATCATTTCAACCAAAACACACCAGGCGCCAAGTTCACTTACATTAATGCTTATGGTATCTTCCAAGACATGGTAGCTAATCCTTCTCGCTATGGTAAGAGTCAACTCTTAAACAAACTCTATCAAATGTTACCTGAAAACGTTTTTGATAGTTTCATCGACGTCTTGTAAATGGTTTAGGGTTTAGGGTGACAAACGCGGGATGTTGTGGAGTTGGGAGGAATAATGGACAGATAACTTGTCTCCCGGGTCAAGCTCCATGTTTGAACAGGGACGAGTTTGTGTTCTGGGACGCATTTCATCCAGGAGAAGCAGCGAATGTTGTCATCGGTAGTCGATCTTTCCAGAGAGAATCTGCTTCTGATGCTCATCCTTATGATATCCAGCAGCTTGCCCGGCTCTAGTTGATGAAATATCTTTCACACAACACACAGAGAAAAGGAGAGGGAGAAAGATTTAATCTTTTTCTTATTGAAGTATTTGATAATTGTTTCTTTTTGCTGCAGAAGAATTGTTTGTTTTGTGGAGTTGATGTATCATGGTTCTATTTCTATATAATGACATGAAATTGCTGCTTTCTTATAGATGATTAAACTCATTTGGATCTCTGATTCTCTTATTCCAATGTATCAATCTTTAAATTGTTCAAACACTTTTCTAGTAAGTGGATCCAAGAAGAAACTGAAGTTGATTTAAATGGAGAATTCTGATAAGAGGAACCTTGTGCATAAGAGTCAGGTTCTTGAACAATAAGCAACTATAACTTTTCCCTTGAAATTTTTTTGGTTGGACCGGGCCTGGATGGAAATGGATGTTGGTTTCCTACAAATCTAGTAAACGAAGGCTCCAAACATGAGCTTGACTATGACCAAGATTTACTAGTTTTGGTTAACGAAATGAAGCTACATAGAGGTGTTGTATGTCATTTAAAGAAGATATGGTCAATACTCTTGCATAGAGGTGTTGTATGTCGAATGTTATCGACATACGTGGAGAGGTGGAGGAGGATGGAGCCCAGCACATTTCTAGTTGATGAGAAACCTTATGTAACTGATTATAAACATAATATTTTGAGATTTTTCTAATAGAAAACCATTAATAGAGCATGAATTGGTAATTAAATACAACAATTGAACTAATAATAAACTTATACACATAGATGTTTTTAAGCAAATTAAGGACATTAATGACATGTCTTTCAGATATTAATTTCACATCAACATAAGCAATTTAAATAAGTATAGAAATCACTGATACAACGTTCATGGGATAAATATATAACATGCATTAGCTTTATATTGCTTGCTCAACCCAATTCTGGTTTTTTATTCACTCCCCATTTCCTTCAGCCAATATTACCTACAAAACAACATATAATACCAAATTCAAAAATTTATAAAATGGACCAATATATAAGACTAGAATGATTGATCGGAGCAAGATTTTGTTTCCTTACACTAACTGAAGAGCAGTTTGGTCTTGGCGACCCGCGGATGAGTAATGGTGGTTGTTAGGTTGCAATGCCGCGACTTGGAAATAATTCCGTGAATCAAACGGTTGAGATTGCGTTTGAGGCGGTGGCATAATCTGCTCGTAGTTAGATCCTCCTGGCATCAGACTTATACTCGGATTGTTCCTTTCATTTTCAGCTATCTAAATGCATTACACAAATATGTCATACTTTACCTTTTTATGTTATATGTCATACTTTACCTTTTTATGTTATATTTGGTTATATTTATTGAAACAAATTGATGGATAAAATTATAGAAATAGATTTTTCTAATGTATAATTTACCTTTGCACGAAGAAGCTGGTTATCGTTATGCAAATCAACTTCCTGCTTAAAGGTTTCAATACAAATGAGCAAAATTATTAGAAAAACATTAAGAATAGAGATTAATTTAGATTTATTTCTTACTCTTTTCTGCATGTAGTCGATTTCAGAAAATATGAGCTCATTCTGCAAAATTAACAAATGAAAAAATAATTTATAAATTTAGCAACAATGTATATAGATATAGTCATATAGATAGTTTCATAGGACAATTTGATATTGAGCCATGTATATATAAAAGTATAATTACCTTCTTGGATCGGATTCGGGTAATACTTCTCTCTAATCTGCCTTCCAAATTCCTGAGCTCTTTTGGAGACATTGACCCTATCGTCTCACCCATCAATTGCCTAATTAATTTATCAAAATATATTAATATATCAAATACAGTTCATAAAAACTAATCAATAAAATATTGCAAGTCAGTTTAGAATATAAACCTGTTGGAGTTTTGTATGCTGATAATTTGTTGACGCAATTTGGCCGATTCTTGTTGATAATACTTCAAAAAGATTAAAAGTAGGAACAATGTTGTCATATTGTTTTCATAAAATTAAAATCATTCGTGAAATATTAAGTTACCTGTGCATTAATTTCTGCCACCGATCCGGTGTTTGAATTATCTGAGATTGCCTTCTTGTACCTCTCAATTGTCCCTTTTACACTGCAATGATTTTTTAAAATTAAGAGGGTAATTAGACGCATTAATTACCAGTAAAACGTAATTTTACACTTAAATCTACGTTTTGAAAAAAAAAATGAAAAGGGTCAAATCGACCACTTGCACAGTTAAGTGATTCTAATACGAAACCTTAAAGCAAACATCGGTTCTTTTTGAGTCAGAACAAATGCAACTTAATGTGACACATGATGTGAAGAAAAAAACAAAAGTAAATATAAGAAAACAATTAAACTGTTAATAAAATATTTCCTTAAAGTTGTAACAAATAAAGAATCATTTTATGAAACAATAAGAACCCTAAATAATTAAAATTCCTCTGAAACCTTAAATCTATCGAGCTGGTGATTGGCTGCAGCTGCCATGCTGGCAAAATTAGAGTGACATGATTGGTCTGAACATGTCTAGGGTTTCAGACATGTGACATGTGTCAACAACCCATTAACACATTGGGTAAATCCAATAGACATTTGATGGTATTAATATTGTAACCATTGGATTAATTTAAACGTGATGGATGTAACTAAATGACTTGTCCGAGTAACATCACAACGTTCCATACTTTCCTTATTTGGAATATAATTAAAATCACTATTCTAAACCATTTATTCTTTTTTCTGAGTTTATACGCATACATACATGTATACATATACGTACTACGAGTCTACGATGACATATTATTATAGACTTTGATGTCTGAACTCTCAACCATCGATGGAGAGATCATGACCGTCGAATTTTTGGATCGTAGAAGGCAGACCAAACTCTTAATCTATTGGATCCGTACCAAAATCTCACTTTCCTCTCTGTGCCCATAATGAGAGAGAAAATGTGAAAAATCCCTAACATTATTCTCTCTCTAGAAAAAAAAAAAGATACTTCAAAAGAAAGAGAAATTGCATAAATCTATCTACACCAAAGATGTTGAAGCAATTCCAATGCTCTACTTCTATACCAAATCTATTTATTCAGTGATCATTAATCTTTTTAGTATCCTTATAATTTTTGTCTCTATATATGTATGTACACACATAATATGAACATTGGGTATTGACCAAGTGAGAAATCTAATATTAAATGGTCAAAAGTAGTAATATGATGACATTTTTGAATTTATAAATAGGTTCCAAATTAATTCATTATGACATAAAACCTTCTTGTCAGAAGTCAAGAACTGAAACTAACAAAACTTTATAATAAATAGTAAAAATACAAGTGAAAAATAAAAGACATAATATCTGAGTGATGACGTGATCAAAGATTCTTTAACAAAGACAACAAATCTTACAGACACCAAAACCTAATCTTGCGCTCACTTCCAACCTCTAAAAAAACAATTCAAAAATCTTATAAAAGAAAATAAAAACGAAACTCTGATTTTCTTTTGAAGTACCCACTGGATATATAAAAAAAATATTAGGTAAATAAAGACTAATATTGATTGGCTGATTTGAATTAGTCGTTGTTAGCTTTTCTTGTTTTGGACATGAGAATTATATATTTCAGGACATGAGTTGACAACTGTAAACGATTAAGAAAATAGATCTTTTAATTTCAACACCATTTAATTTTGACATGTTTTATGTTTTGGTGGAGAAGAAAGTAATCACGTGGGACTCTCTAATAATAAATATTTAGAAATTGCGTGTGGAATTAGAGATTACTAGTTTAAGTAATGTAATTCAAAATGAGTTTAATTATTTTAAATTTTAAAAAGAGTAATTTTAAGGAATAACAAAAAAGAGACCCCATAAGCTAATTTGTCTTAATTACCTCCTTGTTTAATTGACTATTTCAAATCTTGAATAGTTGAAGTTGAAAATCTACTTTCAATGTTTTCTTTTGGCTATAACCACTTCTAAACTAATCTTAGCTCAAATATATACTTTTCGAAAACTACAAAAATAACCCTAACATTTAACATTCGCAACAGAAAAAAAACTTATAACTATATTGTCCTACATGTACATAGTATCATTATTTTCTATCACCCATATGTTAAATTATCATGAAAATTCAGAAATCTAGCTAGTTTCACCTTATTCACTCTCACTTACCATCACATGTGTTGTATCAAAAATATGATATGATAATTCATGAGAGAGAAAGTGAGCTAGAGATAAGAAAGGAAAGTAAGAGAAAGAAGAGAAGAAAAAGAGAGACACAGACATTAACAACAATGGAGGATGGATGATCACAAAACAGAAGATATGACCTCATAGTCCTTCCTTTACTCTCTCCCAATTTGTTTCCCAAAAACTTACTTTTATAGTCATAAAAATCAAGATTTTACCTATTACAACACCAGATCTATAAATATATCTAAATCTTCAAGTACTTGTTAGTAAGGAAAATAGAAAGTTATAAGATTTTTTTATTATTATATAACAGAAATGAGTGAAGAAAGAAACCCCAACAAAGTGAATCTTAGTTCTACAAAACTGAATCTAAAACTCCACATTAGAAAAAAAAAAACTTGATTGTTTCTTATTTCTTTTCATTTATTATCTAACTCTCACTCAGATCTCCTTTTAACTTTACCATTTTCCTCACTTCATATATAACAAATTCTCTATAAAAAAAAAACATTTCAGTCTAAGAGATAAAATACTCATGTAAGAAACTAGCTAGATCTAGAAAATTAGTACAAATTTATACATAAGAACCTCCAAAGTAATTAAAATAAACATATATTACAAACAAATATTCCCACAAATGTTAGTGTATTTATATATGTGTGGAATATCAAGGAAAAAAGTGAAAAATAATCCTACCCACAAGAGGATTCAAATCATAGAAGAAGAATAGAATCAAATCTAGCTTAGAAGATCGAAAACCCTAGTAAAGATTTATGCTTTAACATAAACAGAAAACCCTAAATTGGACTATAAAATAATTAAATGATTAATAAACTAAGAACAGAGCACAAAGAAGAAGAAGAAAACCTGTTGTTAGAGTACTCATAGAGACGACCACGGCTAGAGAAGACGATGAGTGCGACTTCAGCATCACAAAGAACAGAGAGCTCGTAAGCTTTCTTGAGCAAACCATTTCTACGTTTGCAAAAAGTGACTTGACGATTTGTTGTGTTCTCGATCCGTTTGATTTCGATCTTTCCTCTCCCAGATTTCCTCAAGGGAGAGGAATCTCCTCCTAGCTCCGATTGGTACGCCGTGATTGCTGCTCCAAACCCAAAAACGTTTAGGGCAAAATTAATCCAGAATTACAAGAATCCAAAACAAAACAATCAAGATTTTCTTGAAAAGACTCAAGATTCTTAATGTTTCCTATTCTTTTGAATTATGGTTGAGATTAAAGTAAACTATAAAGATCTAATTTTAATCTGTTGCCGACAAAACTATTTTGATCTTACATTCATTTTCTCCTAGAAAGAGTTAAAATCATGGATTCTGTTGCTGATTTTTTTAAGGCAAAGAAAGGATGGTAAAACAAGTTAAACTATACTTAAGAACAAAGCTTTTGGAATTGTATAGATAATTTTAAATCTAGGCAGTGAAAAAGAAAAGTTTTAAAGAGTACTTAAAGAAGATCAGAGAATTTTTAAATCTTGTTTCTCTCTAAATAACATAAAAAGAATCAAATCAAAACGGGAAAAAAGGAAACTAAAGAAGAACATAGATTTGGTTTAAGGACCAAAAGAAGTGAAGCAAAGTAATATTATGAAGAAGATAATGTTTGAAAGGATTGGGGAACAACAAAATATTAGACTGACCTGTTGGGGGGAGAAGAACAAAGGGGAAAGTTTTATTTTTCTTGGGAAAATGATTTTCTGGAAAGTATGAGATTTGGAGAAGTTGCAGAAAATGGAAGGTAAGGTTGTGCTGGTGAAGAGATGTGTATATACATTTATAAAGGAATAATAATAAAAATTTCTTTTTAATTTTCTCTAAAATATATATCATCATTTTTCCCCACTTTTTACATCCATATAGTGTCTTGTCAATTTGTGTTGATTACTGGTTTTCTTACTCACTAAAGCATAGTTTTATGAATGAAATCTATGAGATAAGTATGTGTTTCTTCTTTATTAGATAGAGATAATATACATATATTTTCTAAAAAGTAATTCTGTTTAAACTGGTTTTGGAACATACACATGTTATATAATTATGTGGTGAAAGTTGATATATTTTGAGAATAATTGACAAAGGCTTTGTACTTGGTTGATAGTTATATGAGGGAAGTATAATTAATTAAACTGTTGTTCTTTTTTTCAGTACATTTAGACATATATGGTAGGTTGAAAAAAAAAAGATTGACATAGAGCAATCTAAAGGTTCACAAAGCATGAGTATATCAGCTTTTTTGAAATCACATGAAAAATATTATTAATAAATAGAGGGTTAATTACCATAAATAACACCCACGATACATCAAGACTTTTCATAAATATAATACTTATTAAGGACACCCCCAAATTGAGAAACTGTAGAAATAAATATATTTTTTTGGAAATGGAAAAAAAAAAAGAGCGAGTTATTGGTGGATAGTTCTTGTGTGGTCTTTCACAAAGGTCTAAATGAAAAGAGGGTTCAAGTTGGGCAATCACTCATGAGATGCAGACTCTACTTACCATTACTTGTCTTTGCTTTTCATGTGAAAGTTTTTGAGGCACTAAAATCTTTGGGTAAATCTGATCAGTACATTTTTTTGTTACAACAAATATCGATCTTCTTCTTTGTTTCTAGTTTTTACTAAATCTTGATCTTTTTAAAGAGGAAAAATTTCAGCTCTATTCCCTTTTCTTTTGTGAATTGTTTTAAAGATTTAAGTGACATTCTGCAGGAAAATTTGTTTCACTAATTAAGGAAGCTATATATATTTATTTTATAAACAAATGTTGTTGTAAATATTGTATATCTTTTATTTTATTTTGCCAGAATAAATATAAGAAAATTGATTCCGGATAATAAAAATAATAAATAATAAAATTTCAATTTTTGATAAAAAAAAAATTTGTAATTACATGATGAGGTGTAATTTTTTTATATAGTAACTGATGGTGGTAACAGATGAAATAAATAAAATTGTGGATAAACTAAATTTGGCTAAACTGATTATTAGTGAGAACCAATATACTTATCTCCTTATATATGTGGAAAATATAGAATCAAAGACGTAAAAAAGGAGAAAATTACTCAGATAGTGAAGAAAATTAGCATACTATTTATATATGTTACTGAGATTTGGAGTTGTTGATGTTTACTTGTTGTGATATTGACATATATAAAAAATGATAAATTAATAATATAAATAGGGTTTTAGGGTTTATAGGGGAAATAGGGAGATGAAGCGTACTTTTAAGGGGCTGGACAAGACGTAGGGCTTAATTTGGAAAGTTATTTAAGTGTAATGCTTCTGACTCAATTAGAAGGTAACCAGACTTTTTTCTCATCTCCAACTACTTTAATCTCTCTCTCTTTTCTTCATTTTCCTTTTGACTTTTGTTGCCCCTCTTCAATAAAAAAAGTTCTGGGTTTATACCAAAATGTTAATATTATGATCGATCGTGTATGTGGAAGAAAAAAATTGTGTAGATATTTTACATTTTTGTTTAATAAGTTATTTGAAAAATATGTTGAATAATTGAGGAGCACAATGTATAAATGGAGTAAGGTTATGCCAAAAGAAGAGGGAGAGTAGCATGTGATGTGTAGTCTTTGATCTCCATCTTTATGAACCCATTTAAGGTAATTTGATAGAGATAAGAGAAACCTATATGTATATACAATCCATATTCATATTTATTTGCCTATAACTATATACACCCACTTGCAATGTGCTTTCTTTTCTTTTGTACTTTTTTTTTTCTTTTTGCAATTAGAAAAATTAATTAGTCCAACATAACTATGATTTACCTTCTCTGATAATGTATTTTTATTATTTAATTGAACACTAGCTAGTCAAATTTACAAACTATTACCTAATTAGATTTTCTTTACGTCACATGTATATATGCTTGTATGTAGGGAAATTGATTAGGTCATTTATAAAAGAAACAACTCAATTGCTTTGGGTCAAGCTTTCATGGTCGAAGTGGGTTTTAAAAACCATAAAATCTTCTCGTATCTTACATGATGGACCACAATCGAAGGTTGCTTTCTACCATATTTTGATTACTTTAAAGTTTATTTTTAACAAAAATCTACTCCCTGAATTACTTATAACCCAATAAATGATTAACCATATATTTTTTGTTAAACAGTGGGAGTTTCAGACATTTGTTCAATAATCTCTCTTGATATCGGAAGCTAGCCTTTAATCTATTATGATTTAAAGAATGTCTTTCCATTCTAAAGAGAGATTGAATCCGAGGCATAAAGAAATCAATCTCCTTATAGTAGTCACCACTCTTTTGATAGGGTTCAGTGGTGTTTTGCTCAACTAAACGTATTTTACAGATTTACTCGTATGTTTTTCAAATTCGAAGACAATATACTTAGATTTAATTCATCCACATGCAGTTTTTTAATTTAAAAACCAGTGTATAAATAAACACTGTGAGTTTTGTTTTGTGTATCTTAAGAAATAAAATAAAACTTACTCATATGTACTAACTACTAAATTCACAATGAAACATAATGTGTACTAGTCTACTAGATAAGCTCCCACGTAATAATGATTAAAAATATTAATTAGTACTCCCTCCGTTTCAGTTTAGTTGTCGTTTTAGGA
The DNA here is from genome assembly GCA_019202795.1 of Arabidopsis thaliana x Arabidopsis arenosa. NCBI lineage: Eukaryota > Viridiplantae > Streptophyta > Magnoliopsida > Brassicales > Brassicaceae > Arabidopsis > Arabidopsis thaliana x Arabidopsis arenosa. Next base: position 9,304,818 of record CM032924.1, read on the forward strand.
TTAAAATTTTGTTTCATAATAGTTGTCGTTTTAGGTTTTCAATGCAAATGTTTGGTGAAAATTAATGTTTTGTCATTAATGTTTTAGTGTTTTGACCAATGAAAAAATTATAAAATATATTAATAAAGGGTAAAACAAAAAATTTAATGATTTTCTTAATTTGTGTGCAAAAACCTTAAACGACAACTAAAACGAAACGGAGGGAGTATATATCCACAGAAAACAATAAATATTCAAAACATTAATTTGACGTCGAAGCATACATTTTGTGCTGGAGAAAGGATCACTTAAATGAAAACTACCTAATAATATTTAATGCATATTCTTTTGTTCCCTAATTTTTCTTCCTTGTCATTAAAAGAAAAAATGTATACATTAAAGATAACACAAAAGCAGTTGATAGAAAGAAAAAAAAAACTTAGAACAAAACAATACTCTCTGTTCTAAAGTCAGGCCCGTCTTTACTCCATGACAACATAGGCATCTGCCATGGTTCCAAAGCCATTTTTAAAACAATTTCGTGAAGAAAAAAGTCCAATTTTTTTTTTTTTTTTTTTACCAAAGGCCCTTCTATAGATTAAGACGGGACTAAAGTTATATAACATTTCATCTCAAAATTAGTATGACGTGGTTAGTAAATCGATATATCACGATGGACCATTTTGAGATTTTCGAAAATTCAGAAAATTTCCGAAAACTGTCAAAAAATAGATTCCTAGTAATTTTATAAATCCCGTAAAAATGTGGAATTGGCATTCAAACCTAGATATAATCATATATGTTGTATTTAGTGGGAATTGAAAAATTGTTTGGTCGGGTTTCAAAATTATTTCAAAAAAGTTTCGCGTGTTTTGTTGTTAACGAACTAGCTAATTAATTTTTTTTAGAGAATATAGTACTGGTTTTGGCTTGCTTGTGATTGTGCCACTCAAATTATTGGACAAGATTGAGCCAAGTTTTGTGCTTGCATGAATGAATTATTTGTCGCACGAATATCAAACTAAGTTTTATTAAAACAGCTTTTGATCATCATCTCACTTCATTTTTCCGAGCTCTGACCTTTCTCTAAATTTCCAACATAATTCTCTTCCTCGGTCGTCCAGTTTCCGCAACAGTCGGCAATCCTTTCCGATTTGTTTTCTCTCCTTTTTTATTAGTTCCAATAACCTAAACATTGTTCTTCCACTTTTAAGTGTCCATGTATTGAGAAAGTCGTAAAAATAAAAAATTCGCATAAAAGTATCTAAGTTAACTCTTATTAAACCTTTGATCGACATAACATTCCAAGTTACAATATACCACTCATGGAAGGAAAGAAATGGTTGCGGCCGCCACCATCAAAGTAACCACCATATCTTTGACATCACACATATAATTGAGAAATCTATCCGCAATTGAATTGTTTCCCTTCGGTATCAAGACTCCCGCAAATATGAATGTCTACTCCAATGTTGGTTTCAAGCCAGGAACATCCTCAATCAAAGACATATTCTCCTTATTCTTTTATTTTTCACAATTTTTTTCTTTTTAGTTGCTTGTCAAGCGTTTTTTTTTTTTTTTGTTAATCAATTAATTTTAGATATCAAGAAAAAAAAAACAAATTGTCGCAAAATATTTGGAACTTAACTTTATTAAATCAAATTCGTCCATCACAAATTTAATCGAATAACACTATAACCTATGGTAATGTGCGTAGCCACGGAAAAGTGGCCCATGAGGCTATAATTGAATATGAATTAATACAGTTTCCAGATCAAGAGCATGTTTTTGGGACCCTCTTAGAAATGTCTATATTATACGTGCGTTTCATATTCTTGAATCTTGATGTATGTATTCTTTTGTGATAGACATGAAATTTCATGTGGTTTTACAAAATTCACATTTTAGGGTAAGCCTTTGATAGAAAAGTAACACTCACATGAGATCCAATGACAAGAACCACAGGTGTGTGTTAGTCTAGTGATTCTTTATCTATGCTTTTTTAGATCGATACATTATTTAATTATTCTAGCAACAAAAATAAAATCGGATACATTATGTTATGAAATACTTTACTTTTTCTTTTTTTCGGATGTTACGACATATTTCTTATATTAAAGAAATTTGTTATACAAAAAAAAATGGTAAGAAAAATGAGTACCGGAGTGGTTTTGAAGCAAGTTGAAGTTTCAAGTGCTCCAGTTAAAGAAACATTGCAAAAACATATCCAACTTTCAGATTTTGGAAGTGCAATTTTATCCAAAATGTTGAGAAAATATGCTTGCAACTTGAACAACAATTATTTGGGACTAGTATGGTCGGTAACAAGAAGCTAACGTTAAATTTGTTCGACCTTTAATTTTGAAGTTAGGGATCATAATAGATTATATAAAAATCATAAATCTTACACCACTTTTAGATTACAACAGCAAATATATATTGGGGTTAAACTCATAGATCTTAATACAATTTTTATACTAGAATAAAAAAAAAATGCAGTTTTTGTATACACGAAGACTTTCTTGAGTTCTTCAGTGTACAACAAAAATACAAATTACAAAGTCAAATTCGGTTGCTTTGGGGATACCAAACTAAACCGGAAGGAATGAATACAAAAGAATGGTTTCTTAACCGGGTAAAGAATCACAAATGTGAACCGGATGATGAGCCGTCATGGCTGCTCAAATCCCAGTTATGTTTCTTCTTGTGCTCGAAGTTCTGAAAGCATGTCAATGGCCTCATCTGAGAAAAGAAAAAGACAACATGTAGAAGTAGAAACACATCAGAGAGACAAACAAACAAAACTCAGAAGCCAAAAAGGAACAAACTCCATGATATGTGTGTTCGAGAGAGAGAGAGAGAGCTAGAAACAGACCCTCCATTGTCGCTTGTGACCCATGTGGTGAAGAATGGACTCAAGTCGTTTAATGATCTCTCTGAAAGTTGGTCGCTTTGCAGGTTTCTCATGCCAGCATTCTTCTATCAACCTATGGGATTCAAAGATCAGATCGAACCGAAATGGGTTAATGACATGAACCAAACCAATCAATGATGCAAAACTGTTCATTAGTATTTATTTTCTTGGTGAAAGAGAGAAGAAAGCCTCACGTTTTAAGACCATGTGGGTAATGCTTTGATGGAGCTTTAAATAATGGCCGATGTTTGCCAGCATAAGCTTCAGAAGCTTCACTGTCTTCCTTTTCAGAAAACGGCATTCGGCCTTCGATCATCTAAAGAATCCGAAATTCGAATCAATGACATGAAAAATAAATAATGAGAGAGTCGCTAGTTTTTAGTTTTTACTTACCTCTTGAACGATTAATGCAAATGAGAAAACATCGGCTTTTGTATCGTACTCTTCACTAGTGAAAACCTCGGGAGCTATATATCGACCTATAATGTGAATAACAACGATAAATTTTTATTATAACATATCCAGTAATCAAGACTCTTGACCAAGCAGATCAATGATTGAAGCACCAAAAATTTACAGTAACTAGACAGGTGCGAAAAAGTACTTACAAGAAATGTCTTGACATGTGAAAGGCTTGTCTTCTTTAACAGTAACAAGCTTGCTTACTCCAAAGTCTGCAACTTTCAGATGCCCTGAATCATCCCGCAAAATGTTTCTGCAAATATAGTTTCACCATTTTCAGAACAAAACAGAGTTTGTTGACGGTAACTGCACATATAAGAGACAGAAAACCACTAATATAGACAGTGTGACTCACGAAGGTTCAAGGTCGCGGTGGATTATAGGGTCTCCTTTGATCTCATGAAGATAGCTCATTCCCCTACAAAAAATTCGGAAAAGGTAAGATTTACAAGAGAGTCTAATGGAACATTTACAAACAATGAAGAAGAAGCATATATAGCGTCAAATCGCATACCTTGCAATATCAAGGGCATATCTAACAGCAGTAGCTGGTTTCAATTGTCCTTTTCGTTTGAGCAATTCACGCAAATCCCCCTGAAGAATATATTAAATCAGATCTTGGTTTCGTGAAACTAAAAGAAATAATGATTTCAAATTTCTCAGAGAAAGTCAGTACCCTGGGTAAATATTCAGTCACAATCATCATTGGATTACTTTGAGTTACAGCACCAAGAAACTGCACAATGTTTGGATGCCTAAGCCTTTGGAGCAATGCAAGCTCATCGTGGAATTTCCTCCTACACAAACATACACAGAGATTATGGTAAGGAACAGGAATCCAAAACCTTAGAACCGTCTACAAGATATTTACTTACACTTGATCCTCATCGCTCAAAACTTCATCATCGAGCTTTTTCACCGCAACTTGAATACCACGCCACATTGCCATACAGTAAGTTCCCTGAATCAAGAATCTTCACACTGTTAGACAAAAAAGACTCGAAATTATCGATAAAAGATCCATTGGAGACAGAAACATGTTTTTACCTTTGATATCTCTTTGCTTTGAGTGAAATCAAGCTCACTAGGACCGATTTCATATTCAGGGACTTCACGAGCAGTCTTGACATGCATTGGAGCCATCTGAAACATACAAATGTGTCAACAATAATGAGGTAAAAAACCGAATCTTCCAATGGCTATTACAGGAAGAGATACAATCAAACACCAAAACAAACTTTCAATTCTTACCGGATGTTTAGCACCATGTAGCTCAAGAATCTTGATTACATCAATGTTCTTGTAAAATATCGCATCTGCAAATGGCTGTTTTCTAAAACGAATTAGAATACTAACAAACATCATCATCATCATCAATCTATCTATCCATCATTACTCAACATAACCAGAGAGAGACAATTAGCAACAAAAAAAAAAAGTAATTGGTTTAGTTTCTTCTTACAGTGCTTCCCCAACGATCTTTAGGATCAACCTCAGCTTTCCGATCAAGAAGAAGCTCAACAACATCTTTCAATCCTTGACAAGCCGCCACGTGGAGAGCAGTCCGATCATCAATGTCTCTGTAATTAGCATCAATCCCTGAATCAAGAAGCTCCTTAATCCCTTCAATGTCACCTTCATTAGCCAAATACATTAGTCTCACACCACCATCGATCTCTTCTCCATCCTCAAACACCTCTTCTTCTGAGTGAACCGACGGCTCCGGAATCTTCTCCGGCGCCAATGACGATTGCCTACCAATCGTAAACCTCGGCTGTAGGTAATCCTCTTCCATCCAAACAAAAACCCTAAAACCCTGATTTGTATCCGAAAATCTCGGAGTGGGTCAACGAAAAATCAAAATTTTCAATAGAAAAGTTTCAATCTTTTTGGTACCCTTTTGAAAACACAAACCCTAAAACCTTGATTAAACCCGATTCACACAATCTGAGAATAAATTGAACAAAGAAATCGTAAAGAGAATCGAAAAAGTTTTTTTTTTTTGTTTCTGAATTAACAGAGAATTAAACTCAGTGGCGAAATTTATAGGTGAATGATGCCGTAATGGAGAAGACTAAGCTAAGCTGGTCGGTAACAAAGTCATCGGAGACGAAAAGGAGAAGAACCAGCTTTTGTTGAGCGCGTGTTTGTCACGTGGTTTAAAGCGCGTAATAATGGTTTGAAAGACGTCATCTCTGGCGCCACGGTAACAATGCGTTGACGATAAGCGAGGAAAACAGATCTTAGCCGTTTATTTATACAGCGTCAGATGAAAAATAACGGTGTAGATGAACCCGCACGTGTTTGGATTCGATTCGGTTAAACGACCGCGTTTTACTTGCTTCGACGCATTTTCTTGCAAGTTTGTAACCAACCTGGCTCGTGAATTAAAGTCATGTATTTGGGGACAACGACTTTCAAAAAAGATAAGAATCATAAGATTTAAGATACATCAGTTCTATTTTTGTTTGAATTCTAAAATGATTTACATATTTTCCACTTGTTTTCTTTATCAATTTACCGGCTACTTTAGTTGTTTCTTGATAATAGCCACTTTAGTTGGCCAAGGAAAAAAAAAAACAAACAAATTGGATAAGGTTTCATGCCAAGTATGTGATTCAATTTATTGTGGTGTACTTTGAATAGGTAAAGATTGACATCTTCATCCTCATCCTTTTGTTTTTGTCAAATTTCATTTTAGAACAAAAACTCGTTTAACTTCAGAACATGTGAATTTGTATGGTTTTAGCATCTTAATTTTCTAAATTTTTATTTCATCATTTGTCAACCTTTATGCTAAACTATTTTTTCAAATATAATAATAATTCTGAAACTTTTGAGTATGGATTATAATGTAACAACAACATGCAAAGTCAAAATTTTGACATTCGTATCTTAAGACATGGGTATATAGATAGATATAATCAATTTGTTGTCTTAAATGACAAGTTGTCTAATTATAGCTCATATGTTCTTGTTGAAGCATTATAATACTTATTTTCCTTCATTTCAAATCAACTTTTTGGAGTTTTTCTAAGTGATTTAGTAACAGATGTCAACTATACATTCCAAATTTGTTCCTAGCTACTCTTGTAGAGATATTTTCTATAGCTCATTTGGTTAGTTTAAAGGAAAAATAATATTCTTATTAGTTACATACTTACATATATTAAAATTATGATGAACAAAATTTACATGCACATAACTATCATATTTTTTTCGAATGATTAATAGGTTCTGGGCCTAGGCTCGTACCTCTGAAGTCAGAGACCAGAACATTTTATATTGATATTGACACTTGGTAACTACCATATTTTTAGTTTGACAAGTTGTTTAATTATAGCCAATTCAAACTTTTTGGAACCTTATTAATAATTCTTATATTTAATGTCAATTCAAACTTTTTGAACCTTTTTCTAAGTAGTTTTAGTAACAAATGTCAACTAGACTCCAAATTGGTTCATGATTGTTTGCTTTTAATAATTATTTCTTGAATCATCTTATTATGATATTACCAGTTTTATAAGAGTCCAATAATTCACATCCTTGACTATAGTTTACCCTTCTTCAAGATATACACCAAGCAACTTAACTAGAAACAAAAGGGATATTCCAAGAAGATCCATATATTATGCTCATATTAAATTAGAATTAATCAATTTCATTTCGTCACATAACCTTAGCACAAAATCAGAGGCAAACATATATTTGGACCAAACCGATAACAAATATGAGCCGAACCATGGAAAATCATCACACCAAACTAAACCAAACCTATAGACGATATAAACCGAATAAGGGGACACACACAAGTACACAACACACAAAGCACAAGAGGAACTGAGGAAGATTGGATTTTAATATTTATTTACTTTAATTCATCTAAGAAATTAGATTATGTTCGTCAACTTTCACCCAAGATCCAACGTCTGCATCGGTTATCCATAATGCAACTCGATTTATCTGAAAATTCAATCCGTCGAGACTCGAATCAATAGTGTAAGCTTTCTCTAACGCTTTCTTTTTCTCTCCCTCCGTTAGATCGCCATAGAGTATGCTCATATGTGGCACGTAAACTGCAACATCCCAACATTTCACACACACACACTAAAACAACACGTTTCTTGGTAATAATATGATTGTTATTGTTGACAATATATCAACAGTTCAATTACTTCCCAATAAAATATTAAAATCCTATTAATTAGAGATTAGATCATACATTTTCCGGTGAAGGGTTTGAAGTGGGCCATAAAATGTCCGGCAGCATTCATTACCTGTAAACATAACACAAACAATGCTTATACGTCGTTTACAAAAAAAAAAAAAAAAAAAAAAAAAAAAAAAAAAAAAAAAAAAAAAAAAACAATGCTTATACGTAGTAGCTAGCGTAGTATTTTTAGAAAATTATGAATTGGATGATTTTAGTATATTTTAAGAAAACGTTAGAAAAGTTTACATTAAAGATCGGTGTCATGAAGTTTCAATTTCGGTTATAAATTTGTTCCTGTTTGTGCATGTAAAATATACACGTCGCATTTTCGTATGTAAAAATGATAACTATCTAGCAGTGACTTTACCTCCACGGTGTGTTGGAGAGACAAATAGACACACTGAAAGTAAGAAGTTCCGGCAGAGACTTGGTCAACGGTAGCCGGATACGCCTTAAAACCTTCACACGCCGCCTTGAACATCCGTTTAGCCTCGCTGGCCGTAAGTTTGAAAGGTCCAACGAGGGTTAAGTGAGGATCAAACGGTGGACCACCGAACTCTGACCTAAGCCCTTCCATTAACCTCTGAAGCCGATCCTCCACGTCATCCTCCGGAACCGCCCAGACCGCATACATGGCCTCCTCCTCTTCATCCTCCTGCGTTTGTGACTGTCAAATTAGGTTTGAGAGAATTCTGAATCATCTTATTAGGCTCGTAGGCCAAGTATTTATACAAGAGTTTGAGCTTATCCTAGAAGGAAATATAACTAATTGTAATTATCAACAAAGGAAAATATCCTTATTCCTAATACCCCCCCTCAAGTTGGAGCGTGGAGATTATGAACGCCCAACTTGAACAAGAAGCTTTCAAATTCCTTGCGGCCAAGAGCTTTGGTAAAGATATCTGCCATTTGATCCGTGGTGGAGACATGAGCAGGACGAATAACACCTTTGACTATCTCATCGCGAACGAAATGTAGATCAACTTCAATATGTTTCGTGCGTTCATGAAAGACCGGATTAGAACTTATGTGAATCGCAGCCTTGTTGTCACATAGAACTGTCATAGGTCCTTCATGAGGCAGACCAAATTCGATGAGTATAGAACGAAACCATAGAAGTTCTTGAGTAAGTGCAGCCATGGCCCTGTATTCAGCTTCAGCAGATGATCGAGAAACCGTGTCTTGCTTCTTTGTTTTCCATGAGATTGGTGAAGTGCCTAGCTGAACCATCCAACCGGTAAGAGACCGTCGCGTTAAAGGGCAAGACGCATAGTCTGAATCACACCAACCAGTAATATGAAGAGGAGTTGTTGCATCGAGAACGATACCTTGACCAAGAGTTCCTTTCAAATATCGAACCACTTTGAGAGCTGCAGCCCAATGATCTTCGCGAGGAGAATGCATATATTGAGAGAGAATGTGTACCGCATATGTAAGATCCGGTCGAGTGGCAGCGAGATAAATAAGACGACCAACTAAGCGACGGTAACGTTCAGGATCAGGGAGAAACGAACTAGTCGAGAGACTTAAGCGATGATTCTGATCCATTGGAGACCCGGCCGGATGACATCCGAGAAGACCAGCTTCGGCAACGATCTCACTTGCATATTTTCGTTGACAAATGTAGAAACCGGAAGGACTTCTAGCAACTTCCAATCCGAGAAAATATTTGAGTGTACCAAGATCTTTCATGTGAAAGCAGGTAGAGAGATAATCCTTGAAGGCAGTGAGAGCTGGAGTTGAGTTACACGAAATGATGAGATCGTCAACGTATACCAAAATGCGTAAGACGACACCATCCTTTTTGTAATAGAAAAAAGAATAATCAGATTTGGCCTGCGTGAATCCGTAAGTGCGAAGAGCATCAGATAATTTCGAAAACCAGCATCTCGGAGCTTGCTTGAGACCATAAAGAGACTTCTTTAAGCGACACACACGTTTATCACCAGGCGTAGAAAACCCGGGAGGAAGCTTCATATAAACCTCTTCTTCTAGATCACCATGAAGGAAAGCATTGTGAACATCCATTTGATGAACCTCATGATTTTGTTTAGCAGCAATGTCAAGAAATAAGCGAACAGTAGTCATCTTAGCCACAGGAGCGAAGGTATCGGTGTAATCAAGCCCCTCTTTTTGATTATTCCCAAGAGCGACAAGCCGAGCTTTGTACCTTTCAAGAGTACCATCAGATTTCTGTTTGATTCGATAAATCCATTTAGAGCCAATTGCTGTTTTCCCGGAAGGTAAATCTTCTAATGTCCAAGTGTTGTTAAGCTCTAAAGCTTGAATCTCAAGACGCATAGCTTCTCTCCATTCATCCAATTCCATAGCTTCTTTGAATGTTTTAGGCTCAATTGAGGCCATAAGAGCAACAAGGAATCTGCCGTGATCCTGTGAAAAACGATCACAAGAATCATAGAGAGAGAGAGGATGTGCCGTACTTGACGGAGGATCCGTACCTGGTGGATGCTGCGGCGTGGATGAAGAGAGAGAGAGGGGAGCGAGAGTTGCATTGCCAACGACATAGTCACTGAGATATGGAGGCGGATTCCTAGGACGAAGTCCAACACCAAGCGGAGCAGGAATAGGTGCAGGACTCGTCGTGTCCGGTGAGGAAGTAGTCGGAGATGACGAAACAGTGGTCTGTGTAGGCGAAGATTCCGGTGTATCAAGTGTTGAGGAACCAGTAGTAGAGGTGGGAGAGACAATCAAGACCGTTGAATCATCACTTAACACCTCAGTATCGTCAATGTGTCGAGATGGAGCCGTAAGAGTAATGGGAGAGTCCGCGGAAGGAGACATAGACTGAAGATATGGAAACTCAGTTTCACAAAACCGAACATCCCGAGATACAAAAATAACTTCTTTGTCAAGATCATAAAGCTTCCATCCCTTTTTGCCATAAGGATAGCCAAGAAATACACACCGCCGACTACGAGATTCGAACTTGTCACCGTTTGTGTGTGGATTATGCGCATAAGCAAGACAACCAAAATTTCGTAGATGTTGATAAGAAGGTGAACTACCATACAATTTCTCAAATGGAGTCTTGTTATGAAGCAAAGCAGAAGGCGTGCGATTTATGAGATAAGACGCAGTGAGAACACATTCTCCCCAAAACTCTATAGGTAAATGAGCTTGAAAACGCAAAGCACGAGCAACATTGAGTATGTGACGATGTTTGCGTTCAACTCGTCCATTTTGTTGTGGAGTGTGAACACAAGACGTCTCATGTACTACTCCTCGTTTCTGGAAATAACGTGTAAGAGCAAGAAATTCTGTACCATTATCAGAACGCACAGTTTTGATCGTCTTGGAAAATTGATTTTCAATGAGAGCGAAGAATTCTTGGATGGTCTGAGATACTCGTGACTTGTCGGGGAGGAGATAGAGCCACACAGCTCTCGAGTAATCATCAATGATGGTAAGGAAATAACGATTGCCACAGAATGCCGTTGTTCGATATGGACCCCATAAGTCACAATGTATTAAATCAAAAACATCTTTTGCATTAGAAGAACTGTCGGGAAAAGATAATCTAGTTTGTTTAGCTCGAAAACAAACATCACAACTGGAAGCAAAAAAATCTTTAGTAGTCTTAGATAAATGTTGAACACCAGGAAGTAAACCGGTAACTTGTGCTGACGGATGACCCAGACGAGTATGCCAGAGAAGCGCACTTGTATCCACGTTTGTCTGACACGCAACCACTGACTCAACGTTGCAAAACCGGTACAGCCCCTCACCCTCTCTTCTCCCAGCCCCAATCAGCATCCTGGAGGTACGGTCCTGTAAAACCAATAGACGATCTGTGAGTTGTCCGACCAAGTGATTATCGGATACCAATTGACCAATGGAGATGAGATTAGAATGAAATCCTTCAACGAAATAAACATTAAGAAGAGAGAGGCGAGGAGTAAGCCAAATAGTCCCTTGTTTGGTAGCAAAGGCATTTGCACCAGCTGGTAGGAGAACTGAGATTGGAGGTATATCTTTCATATCTATCATGAGATCAGCTCGCCCAGACATATGGTGAGTGGCACCAGTATCCAATATCCAGGTAGAAGTAGAAGACATACCATTGAGAGGTGGAGTCGGAGAAGAACCATAAGCCTCTTGAACCTGCTGCCATTGTTCATCGGTTAGACCAATGATTCCGAGGCGATCTGCCTTGGTTAGTGAAGAAGAAGCTGTGGGAGTTGCTGTATTGGCAGCCACAAGAGTGGTACTGTTCGCGCGAAGTGATGTTCCTCGTCCGCGACCAGCAGGAGATGAAACAGAGGATCGTGAGAGAGGCTTAGATCGAGGTCGATCTCCCCACCATTCGGGATAACCGACGACCTTGAAGCAGCCGCTGGCTTCATGACCCGTGCGCCCACAAGCAGTACAGTGACGATTTGGATCTTTGTTTCCAGGAACAAATGAAGGATCAAACTTGTTGATGGGAGCAGGAGAGCGTGAAACAGAGGAGCTTTGTGCCACGAAACTCATCACAGAGGTTTCCTTTGTCAAGTTGGAAATGGAGGTGTTGTGCAAGGTCTCGTTTTGCACAATAGTCTGATAAACACTGTCAAGATCAGGAAGTGGAGTCATAGCGCAGAGTTGAGAGCGAATAGCTCCATGAACAGAGTCATCAAGACCCGCTAGAAAATCGTGAACTCTTTGAACATCAAGTTCTGTATCTTGTGAGGAGTTGAGATCACATTCGCACTTACCGCAGGTGCACCGTTTGATTGGTGTGCATTCAGCGATACTGTCCCATATTTTAGTCAAGCGACCAAAATAATCGTCAATGGTGGAGCCGTTCTGTTTGCACGACGCGAGGGCGTTCCGAAGCTGTTGACGACGCGCACCACTTTTCAGAGAGAAGCGTTTTCGAATGATATCCCAAAGATCTTTGGCAACTTCACGATTGGAGATTGAGGATCGAAGTCGTGGTTCTATTGTTGCCTTGATCCAACCGACGAGAAGATGGTTATTAGCTACCCAATCTTCAAGAGTCGGAGAACCTGTGTTAGGTTTGACAATAGTTCCATCGATGAAACCAAATTTCTTGCGAGAGCTTAACGCCATACGGAGATTGATGGCCCAATCATCATAATTGGTGCCGTTGAGAAGAGGATGAGAGATGACAGCTCCAGGATTATCACTGGAGGAGAGATCATAAGCAGAGATCGTTTTGATCTTTTTTTCGGTGGAAGAGGTTTGTCCCGGAGTTGATGGAGGAGTAACCATGGCGATTGATCGCTAGGGTTATGTTTTAGAGAAGATGAAGAAGGAATGTTTGCGAGGGCAAACGTTAATGGTGTTTGCTTGAGGAAGAAGAAAACTGAATCTCACGAGGGAGAGAGGCAGCCAAAGAGAAATTGTTTTTTTTTTTTTTTTTAGGGTTTTATTGTTTGTGCTCTGATACCATGTCAAATTAGGTTTGAGAGAATTCTGAATCATCTTATTAGGCTCGTAGGCCAAGTATTTATACAAGAGTTTGAGCTTATCCTAGAAGGAAATATAACTAATTGTAATTATCAACAAAGGAAAATATCCTTATTCCTAATAGTGACGGTTGCAGTGGCGTTGCGTTTTCTTCCGTCATTGTCCCTTTCCCCCTAGACTCGTCTCAATGCTGATGTGACTATATAAGAAATAGTTGCCACGATTGAGGGTGAATAAAAAATTCGTTATTGAAAAAGCCAAAGTAAACCAAACCGAAATGTTAAACAAGTTTGAACCCAAATGTGTTAATAATTTTATTTAAAATAGGATTGTACAAAATTAAAATTATATAATCATTATTCATAGCCGACTGGTGTTAACAAAATGTCTTTTCGACTAATTGATCGAAGCATTGGTTAAACACTTTTTAAGTTTTAAAAGACTTACAAAAGCTTGTGAGTTGTTTCTTTTCGCTAAATATGCAATCGTCATGTGAAAAATTGTTAGCAAGTTTGGTGTAATATGTATCGGAGTAGTATTGTACGATTATTTGATCTTAGAGATGTTACATAGTTCTAAACCAAATTTATTGAGACCTCTTTATTATTACAGACTCAGAACCAAGAACCAATCATGTTGCCTTTCTTAAGTATCGAGATTGCAAACAGCCACTCTCTCCCATGATTCTAGAGTCTTGTCTTCAGTATCAGTTTTGCATAGAGCGAGTCGGTTTAACCGGAAACTCAGGCCATCGAGGCTGCTATCGAGCGTGTAAGCTTTCTCCTGCGCTTTCTTCTTCTCTTCCTCTGTTAACTCAGCGTAAAGCAGGCTCAAATGCGGCATGTAAGCTGCGATCATTTTGTAGACAAGAGAAAAATTCTTTCACATACATATGGAAATATGGAATCATGAATCTAAAATAAGAGATTATCCTCAAGATTACCATCAAGGCTTCCCAAAAGCAACAAACATCAGACCCTATAACAGTGTGTACCTAGATATCGATTTCGGTTTTTGGTTACTAATTTTCGGACTTAACCAAGCCGATACAACCTCCAAATGTTGATTTACGCAAAGGTCTTGGCAGGCTAATGTACAACACGTCAACACTACCCTAAGAATCCAAGTTCAAAGAAACCTTTTTAAAGGGACTTAGCTCAGAGTTGTCAAACTAAAAACATTAACTAAAACAGAAACAAAATTTAAAGTCAAAAAAGCTTACGTGTGGTGGTAGAGCAGTTGAAATGGTTCTTACAGTGTTCACCAACTTTCATTACCTGTAATAAACAGAACAAACATCACAGATAACAACATTAGATTCCACACTCATTACTGAAACCAACCACATATCATTATTTAGATACAAACCCAAGACCAATCTTAATCTTAATTATGGTTTCTTTAACAATTCTATGAGAAATATCGAATCTTGAAATGAAAAGCCCTGACTTTTTTTTTTTATACCTCAGGGGTGGATTGGAGAAGCAAGAAAACGCATTGAAAGAAGAAAGTTCCGGTGGAGACGCGATCGACGATGGCGGTGTAAGCTTTAAGATCATGGCAAGCTGATTCGAACATCTTCTTGGCTTCGTCTGCCGTCAGATTAGTGGCTCCGACGACGGTGACGTGAGGATCGAATCTTGGCCCAGTAAATTCAGATCTCAGAGCTTCCATTAGCTTTCTGAATCTCGGCTCTGTTTCCTCATCCGGTAATGCCCACACCGAGTATACGTCCTTCTTCACCTCCTCCATGGATCGGTCAATGCTAATTTTGATCCAAAAATATGATTAGAAGATTTAACATTTATATTATTATTGGTAAATTGTAATCAGGGAAAACGTTAATAAATCATATTAATTTAGTCATTAGACAACGAAATAAAGATGGAGGAAATTACAAGAAACTAAAGTCCAATGGGCCTCTATATTAACAACAAGGCCTTTTAGAAATCTGTATGAAAAAGGTAAGCGAATCCAAGTATTTGTTAATAAAATCTTGCTTTTCTTTTTTTGATTAACATATTGAAAGTTGATTAATAACATGAACAACAAACAATAAAACCTGAATCTCATATTTATGACATGACCAAAAAAAGGAAAAAAAAAAATCATTTTTATGACATTATCATATAACATAACACCGTGGTGTGTAAGCTTACGAACTTATCTAAATGTATGAGAAAAAAGAAACACACACATAAAAGTCACGGGAAGGGAGCTGTTCTCTTCATATCTGTCTCAACGACATCAAGCGCAAAGCCTTTCCTAAACCTAACCCAATAATCAGCAACCAGATTCTTCTTCTCCGGTCCACAGATCCCATCTCTTGACGGCTTCAACGATTCCGTCGAGATTCCATGTTCTTCATCTCTCTTTTTCACCAGCTCCGGTTTGATTCTCCCTAGATTCACGTCTTGTGGCGACACCATTAGTGATGGTACACCTAGTGGCAATCTATCCCCTAAAACAAAACAAAATAAAAACCTAAGTTTCTAAACTCATATCTCAAAATATAATAAATATATATGGTGTGTTCTACATATATTTACAGGATTGATTAATTACCTCGGTCTATCTGCCATGTACACCAAAATTTTCCGTAAGATTTGGCAAGATTTTTAAGCTCGGGCTTCGCAACGAGCTCCGGGACCCTTGGAGTTACTAGAAGAGCCATTTGGATCTACAAACAACACTCATTCAATCATTTTCGATTTTCAGGTATATAATAAACATATCGGAAAATGTATCGAAAATCATGAACCTCGTAATCATGCGAGTGCCAAAGCTTTTGTTCCTCCGGTGGGAGACTCTCGAATAACTTTTCCGACACAATATATTCGATCCCTACAGATTCAATACAATGAAAAACAAAATTCCTAAGTCATTAGTCTCTAGCAAAAGCTTCAATTAATGCTCAACGTAGAAAACATTTATACGTATACAAGGGTATAATCAATGTCAATACGCATAAAAATATGCAGGACCATTAATTAAGGTACAAAAAGTGTATATACGGTTTTTCAAATGCATATAAAAAAACAGTGTACATACGGAAGGAAAAAAAAAAAACAGTGCATACAGAGATTTTTTTCCCAAATAAAATGATGAATATATATAAGCCTATATGCACAAGAGAGCCAACATAATTGTGAAATGTATAATTATAAACAACACAACGCAACCTTATAGAATCCCACACGAGAAGACCTAAAATAGTATATAAGAGACGTGGACCACTCCATATATTTCATTGGTTTTGAATTGGAATCCAATAAAACTAAACACAAAGAAATGTAAACAAATTATGGAAGTCGAAGCATGTGTACCTATGAGATGAGCCTTAGAGGAATTGGAATCGTAGACAGCACATTGGAGGAAGTCCTGGTTTACACGATGGCCGTAGATATGAACTTCGATCTGACGGCCAGGATCGTGGCTATAGCAAGCAAATGAACACACGTGAAGGCTCATTTGCCTGATCGGTTTCATCGATTGCATCATAGCCGTTCCTTTATCGAGCATCGCCGTAGTGGTCTTCGTCGGATCTCCCATTGGCTCCTTTCCATCTCCGCTGCTTGCCGGACACGCCACCGGAACCTTATCACTCGATGCCATCGTAACGACAGCCTTTTTTTCTTGTTCTTTAGTTTGGTTCTTGTGTTTTGGTTTTGATCTTATAAGAGAGAAGTGATGTTTGCATGAGGAAAGTATGACGTGAATGATTCGATGCGTGACACGTCATTCAGGTGTGTTGACGTGGCTGATTGGCGACAAAATGACACGTGGCCGGTTTTTAAGCTCTTGGACAAAGTATTGAACACTTGGCAATGTTTGCGACCCCGGCTTTTGTGCTTTGTTTGACGAGTTCGAAATATCAACTTTTGACAATTTTGCTTAAACTAAGGGTCTTTATATTCAAAATTGCGTTATAAATATTTCAAAGGTAACGTCGATACTGTTGCACCATAAATGTGAAGATATAATCTTTCGCATAAAAAGAGAAAGAAATAAACATAGCAGTTAATACAACCATATACGTAGTACGTAATTTAGTTCTGGTCAAACTCGTTATAGATCAGTTCCCTTATAATATTCGTCACATACCATAAATGTTAATCCATTTACGGTAATTCAAATTTAAAAACACTTAAATACCAAAATACCCCAATTACTTCTTAGTGATACAACTTAACCTCCGATGACTAGTACAACAAAGCCATATTTTTATATTTAAAAAAAAAAAAAAAAAAAAAAAAAAAAAAAAAAAAAACAAAGCCATATTTTTCTTATTGCTTAACGAGAGCTACCGTTTCGCACGGTCTTTAAAAACGAACCGCTCTTAGTTATTTCTCGTAATGGTTTATCGGTATATCGAACCATGTTATAAACCCACGCACCCGAAACTGCACCAACAATTGGAGAGACTATGTAGATCCAAAGTCCTCTGTAGCAACTATAAACCATTGCAGGTCCTAAACTTCGCCCTGGATTCATCGATGCTCCCGATACCGGTCTGATAAAAAAGATAAACATAACCATATCTCATTTTTAAATTTTCAGTCGATAAAGAAAAATATATGAACAATGATAGTAATAAATAGAAATTTTAAATAATAAATTACCCGGCAATTATCACGTTAAGTAGCACCGTTGATCCTACTGCTAGTCCGGCAAGTTCTCCGATCTGATTATTGAAACATTTGAATCCAATGTTAAGTTTCTCATAAATTCAAGGACCAAATAAAACATGTGAAATTGCTGAATGAGGGGTGTGATAACACAAATAAAAATATAAAACTATTAGAAGACTTTGTTCATATTACATAAACAACCTTAAAAGTACATTAATTCTGTAACCAGAATGTTCAAAAACTAAAGTATATAAAAAGGAAAACATATTAGCTGAAGTTAAAAAGAACATGCTTAAAATAGTTAAAGAGTCCCCAACAATATATATAATTGATTAATTTGCGTCCAACAGGGCCGGCCCACGGCTAAAGCCCAACAAGCCAATGCTTTAGGCAGCAAATATTGTATATATTTTTAAGGGCATCAAATTTATGTCGTAAGTGTCCAGTAGCCTAGTGGTTGAGCAACATTTGCTTAACCTCCTCAACCAAGGTTCGAATCCAATTGCCTTTTTTTCTTCCAAAACCAAATATTTTTCTTACTTTTTATCTTTATTTTAAATTTACCCGATTATTTGAATTTTCTAACTTCAATTTCCTTTTATATTATTATATTTGATTGATTAACATTAAATTATTCACTAAACATTTTAATTTGTTTTTAAAACTTATTTTGCTAAATCTTTTTTTGTCTTCTTTTATATTTACTAAACAACTATATTAGATTGATTAACATTAAATTATTATTTTTTTTTCATTTTTTTAAAAAACAATGATGCTTCTGTATTTTCTGTTTTTGGTTTTAAGACTTTTCCTTTATTTGAACTCATGTTAATATTAAGTTTCAAAGAATTATGCTGTTTTGTTAAGGAGAATTTTTTTTTTTTTGAGGCAACAATTTTTTGGTTTGCTTTAGGCATCACATATCATTGGGCCGGCACTGGCGTCCAACATAAGAAGATTTCGAAATACTAACCGCTCTATTATCGGTGGCAACGCCGGAAATGACGAACATTAGGTAGAAAGTAATGATAAACTCAATCACAAACGACTGCAAATCCGATCCAGATGGTAATGTTCCGACGAACACATCGTGTTTCCCACTACAAACGTCTTGATCAAGTCCGAACAAGAGTCGTAAAGTCGCCGCCGCAAGCGTCGATCCGATCACTTGTGATATCACATAAGCCGGAACCTAAAAAATCAAAGAAATAAAATTTAGTGACCAATTATTTGATTTGTGATATCATATTAACTAGGGAGTAGGGACCAATTTTGGAAGATTGTGAAGATTTTGACGTCTATATAACACAATTTTGTTTGACTTTCTTTGTATACGGACAAATGTTACATGGTAAACTAACACTTTTTTAAAGTTCGATTTGGAAACTAACAAAAAATATTAAAACAAATTGGTACGAAAAAACAATTTATCCCTAGTTATTCGTCTATACTCATCATATACCGTAGACGCATACATTTGAAATAATCTACACTCAATCACTCATGACTCATCTCTATACTCATAAATACGTCTATCAGTATGAATTCAATAACAAAAAAAAAATTATTCATTAGTGAAAGATATAATAATGATTTGAAGGTTGTAATACAACACAAGTTGACGCAAAGAAAACTTAAAAGAAAAATGCAACTTCTCAAGAATCCAATAAAAAATTGTAAAATCAATATAATCTTTTTATAACCTATAGTTTCGTGCAAAAGAATCAAACGACAGTTAAACTAAACCTATCAAACACAAAAAAAAACACCAATGTCTAATGTTGTTCATCAAACTCAAAAATCATACTTAAATACAAAACTTGATCAATCATTATAATTTATAATTTATATATTTATATAAAATGTAGACCTGTTTAAGAGGGAAACGGCCGCAAGAGGCGAATGCGATTGTGACGGCCGGATTGAAATGAGCACCGGAGATGTGGCCAAGAGAGTAAACAAGGACCATGACGGTAAGTCCCCAAACGATGGCGATCCCTGGAAGAGTCACGGCTTTGTCATGTTGGGTGTTCACGGCCACCGCTGCACAACCGGCAAATATCAAGAAGTACGTTCCCAAAACCTCCGCCATCAACTGAAAACAGAGCAATTAAGACAAAACAGAGTGTTTCATTATTTAAAAATCAATTTTTTAAGACATATTTCTTATATAACACCCAAAAAAACAGATAGATTTATGGATTATGCTGAGATTAATTATAAAGATCGGTGGGAGTTTTTTTTTTTCTTCAAAGCTAAAAAGGTTTTGGAGATTGAGAGTTACATAAAGTAAAAACCTTTTGCAAGAAAGGGACAGAGATTGAGAGGAGAGAGTCTTGTTTCTTCATGGGTTTAGGATTATGAATAGCTTCTTTCTGTTGTTGATGTTCGTCTTCTTCTTTGAGATTCACCACCACAGCTCCTTCACCATGGCCGTTCCCCGAGATCTCCGCCATAACTGTTTTTTTTTTTTTTTCTCTTGTCAGAAACTAAAGAAGAAGAAAAAGATATCAAACTTTAAAAGACTGTTATGAGTTATGACTTGTGTGAATGAGTTTGGTAGCCGATTATCTCCCATTTATTGGCAAATCGAAAGAGAGAGAGGATTGGATTTCTTTGACGATTTTTTAATTTGACCATTTTATTAATTAAAAAAAACGATGATGTATTTTGGAAACTATTTCACATGGTATATTTGACCATTGCTTTGCTTTATTAAGAAAAATCCACATATATATAATCTGTTTTTACTTTTATAACACAGAATTCTGGGACAAAATATAGAAGTTTCGAAATACAATTTTAAGTATTATTTATTTTAATTAGAAGGGAATATAGTATTTTAATCCAATATCTAAAAGTATCATCATCGATTATATCTTAAATATTTAATCTACAATTCGAATAAAATGAAATGAAATCATGAATCTGTCATTTCTGTAAATTTTATGTGAAGTGTTTAATTTTGATAGATATACTTCCTAAAATAATTGCAATTATATATAGTATTTAAGAAATATTTAAAATGTTCCCTAAATGTGCATTTCCCCTAAACACAATGTGGATAAATCTGTTCTTATCCGTAAAAGATTATTTTCTTAAGTTGATATGAAAAATCATTTGATTTTTACACGTCATGTGGTTAATGTGATCGTCATATCATAAATGTGGCAGTTATCCATATTTTCAAATGATATAACGTTAGAATATAGCATATGAACTAATTGTTTCCAGAAAAACAATTAGTTATTTTTACTAGACAGTACATTTTAACTTAGATATTTCAATACTTATATTATAACTTCGAAAATAAAAGGATGACACATTTTTGTTGTTAAAGTGTTGTTTTCTAAAAGTATTGAAACTTTTAGTTGTTAGTTTTAAAAAATATTCTTTTGATATACCCAAATTTGTTTGTATCATATAGATAGACCAAAAATATAACAGGCTTTATGATAAATTAGAGTATCATTTATGATCAAAAATTGAAAAATGTCACTTGATGGAATTGATGAAGGCCTCTTCAAGTCTTCAACAACCAACCGAAAATATAGAATAGACGTTCTTTATTTTTAGTCTATACATATAGACATATAGTATAAGAATTACTCTAAAGTTTCAAGGAACTGTGTATTTGAATCTAGATGCGAGCATAATTATATAGATTCCGATCCATATCAAAATTTTAAATTTTACCTCAGATTTGAGTTTCCAAATATCTTGCTTGTCTTTTTTAATTTTCTGTTAACTATTTTGCTTGTCTTTGTTATGGTCTTATCTTATCCATCCTAACATGTAACCAATTATGAGAATAAGATATATGCCAAAAGAAGTTTCTTTACAAATCACAATTTGGATTTTTACTAAATTAAGTATATACTGAATTTTAGCATTGAACCATATAAAGACTTTCATTTGCACCAATCCGTTAGAATACATTATACATATTTTTTTCCTTTAATCCGTGCCTTCAATATTTTCATAGATGTAGTGGTAAACTGGTTCAAATTGTCACATACAGTATACATCAATTATTTATTTTGCCGAACAAACAGAAAAATATCATTGCTGTCAAACTTTTTTTTTTTTTTTGAGGTCATACATCAATTATACTATGTTAATTCCACATGTGCCATTGTACACGTATAATGGTGATAAGACAATCGGCTATATACGATCGAACAATTGAAAATATGTATTGAATGTAAGACCATATGTACATTTAGGATTTTAAATCTTGATTCAATTCAATTTATTTGGTTTATGAACCATAGAGAATAAAACTCAATGCAAATTTAATGCGTTCATACTTCGTTTTTTGAAACTACATAGCTAAAATAAAAAAAATTATTGTAATATAGTGATATACATTTGATAATTGTTAAATAGTTATATATTTCTACTAAGAATTACACTGTGAATTAATAAAACTGTACAACCCTTATTCCGATAAAAGTTTGTTATTTTTTTGTCTTTAAAAACCCGAAAATTAATTATTTTAGCCTATGATCTTATTATAAAAACTTCCCATAAACATCAATACGTTTGATAGTAAATAAAAGCATATAGATTGATTGGCATAGTTCTAGAAATAAATTCATAAAGCTGATGTGAGGACATGTCGTCATATCAACGGAATCATAAGCGAAGAAAGTTAGAAAAAATGAACTAATCAATGCACAATCTCGTGTTAAATTCATAATAATTATGTCACAGAAATTTCAAATAATATTAACCATATCACGATTGGCCCAAACCAATAACGTTATTGGTCGAGTAGATAATTAAGCATATTGTCATTGACAATATGCACAAGTTTCTTTTTAACAGAGACTTTGACTAATACGTCCATCGAATTTGAATTTGAACGTTTCAATTAAATAACATGAAAACTTAACAATAATTAAAGACTTTTTTATGTTAGAATTATGAATGTAATGATGCACAATAACTATAATTTGTACTTTCAAGAAGTGACTTGGGTAGTTACAATATTTTCTTAATGCGCATGCAGATTCTCTAACCTCCCACTATTTACATTTACATTCAACAAAGATCCCTTTCCCATGTGACTTTGCAAATGATATTATAAAAAATGAACTCTTTTGAAAATCAGTTTGTGTTTACTGTTTAGTTATATTGATTTAAAAATGGATTTTTATTTGATTTGTAATTCATCAAAGAAGTATGAAATCAAATTATTTACATGCTACCTAATTTATTGCATAGATCATTTTCTTCCTTGATGATTTAAAAGTATTGATTGTTTATTCCATTTACTATATTAGTATGTATTTGATAAATATTATAAGTTCTTAACAATACCAAATCGGGATTTTGTAACGATTTTAGGCTTTTGACTCTTTAAGTCATAAAGATAGAAAGAATTAGTTGTTAAGATTTCGTAAGTTTTGTGGCAGACAAAGACTTTAATTACTAGACAATATTGCTGTGTTGAAATTAATTACCTACTGTCGTAAAAGTCGTTAGTATAACCGTCACCTAAGCACAGTAGAAATTTATACTATTTTATAGTATCACTTTGCAGTTTGCAGAGTTAAAAGTTGAATACATTTTTGACAAATGACAAATCTTTGCAAGCACAAGAATTGGAAATGCTAGTTTCCATTAGAACGCTTGAACTCAAATACATAAATGTGAACATATATATATATATATATATATATATATATATATATATATAAAAACTTTGACTTTGCAGCTATGAAGAAATGCAAGACCTTTAGCTGCATCAAGTGCAACCTTAATCCAAGAGAGCGGCTTAAAATCCCGATTTCTCTGCTTCAAATCAAAACAGTTGTTGAGGGTTGAGTCTTCGATTGAACCTGCTATTGAGAAAGAGAAGATGATTAGAGACAGCAATAAGAAGATGATCAAGAACAAGAAGAGTAAGAAGACGAAGTGGTCGTCGTTGGTCGCAAGAGAGAGAGAGAGACGTGAGAAGAAGAAGAAAAGTCAACAAAGGGAAGTGGGTTTATGTTTTTGTTGTTTTGGGCTAAGAAGACTAATGGGCTGTTGAGCTTAGTTAGGCCCAAACAAGAAAGTATGTAATATGGGTTTAAATTTAGCCAAGTACTTCAGTAGAGTAGTTAAGGTTAGGTTGTGTAAGGTTGCTTGTAACACTAAGCCTAATGTCTAGAGGTAAGGTCAAATAGTGGCCAAGTTTTAGAGTCTAAGAGAGTGGGTGTAGTGAGTAGAAGAAATCTACTATAAGTATGTAATGTGTGTGAAATTGTTATGTATGAAAATCATGAATGATTAAGAGAGTTAAAAAATTGCTGTTATGGTTGAATAAAGAGAGAAACAAACAAACCTGAGAATCAAGCATGGATCGTAACAACAATTCAAACATAAGAACAAGCAACCTCTTAAGTTTCACAAAACATGTAATTTGACAAATGAAACTTTTATTTAAAGCACAACAACTGGAAATGCTAGTTTCCATCATACTAGAAAGCTTGAAATCGAATTATGTATAAACTCAGAGATTCTTGATAAGTTGAAAAAGGCTCTGCCAGTTTTAGGAATTCAACATATAAGCTCACACCCTTACACGATTAACCATAATCATATGAGATAAAACAAGCCTAAAGAAAAGAAGAAAAGAAACTGCAAAATTTGGCATGAGTGTGATCGAATCTAACGACCATCACAGCTTCAACGAGACAAGTGTTCCTTGCGGGGGTCTTTTCAAGATCGATTGCTCCCATATTTGCGAGCAACATTAGCGTCCAACAGTGTATCCCAAACCTGCAAACATAAACACAAGATTGATTAAAAGTTCCTAATAAAATGATATGTTTTAACCTTCTTGTATCTAATTTCCACTCACATGTAGCTCTCCCTTTGAGCCACCAATAGCAAGCAAGAAAGGGTTGTCCACCGCAAAGGAAATGGAAAACACAGCTCCCTGATGAAAACAAATCAGAATGGCTAGGGATAAAAAAAAGTAGATACTAATGGGGAACCAACAAGATTTATGTTTATTGGTTCTTACAGCTTTTGGTTTGTGTGTAGCAATGCATGAAGGTTCATTGTTTGAAAGATCCCAAAGTTTTACCGTTTTATCCATAGACCCCGTAGCCAAAAGCTGTTAATTACAGCTCATAAATGGTGAGAACTGATTACCAAAAAACCAGAAAAAAAATGAAAATGAAATGCCATAAGGACATAGATATAGAGAGATGTACATTGGGTGCAGAAATGTTGTATGAGATGGAGGAGACTCCTTTGTCTTGGTCATGTGCTTGGATAGTGAAACTTGGTTTTAAATCAGAATCTGAACCTGACTGTGCAGCACGTATATCAAAACCTTTCACGGTTCCATCTTCAAGACTTACCTTAAGAGGGAAAAGAAACAACAAACGATCTATTGAAAAATGTCACTGGAACCACTGATTTGTCTATCAGAAGAAAAAAGGAAAGTGTCATGTACCACAAAGGAGTGTTCACTATGAGGATCCCAGGCTAAGCTTTCGACATCAGACATGACAGACCATTTGAAACCCGAGTGTGAAGGTTGTCTTCCGTCTTTCTGCAACATAATATACATACAGATATTAATGATCATTGTAAAGGGAAAAGACCGGAACACACGAAAATAAATACCATGGAACAAAACAGTTACCAAGACAACAGTTTGATCAAACGACCCACTGAGAAGCACTTCTGGAGCATAATGGTTCCAAGCAACCGCTTGAACCTGTAATCATACAAACAATAAACTTGAGAATGCCATAGAATAAAGAAATTTCTCCTTCGACGAATCTCGTTCTTACCTCCTTTGTGTGATGCTCCATAGTAATCTTACATATTCCAGTAGCCACATCCCAGACCTTAACTTTTTTGTCTGCACTAGCACTAGCAAGTATGTTCCTTTTATCCAAACAAAATCAAAAGAAAATCAGAGACACGCCTAAAGAGCAAACAAGAATAAACTTTCAAATTATGGGCACTAGTAAACTTAGACATACCGAAACTCCTTGTTCCAAGCAAGACCAAGTACTGAATCAGTATGGCTACCTTCTTTGTATTTCTATAAAGAAAAAGACAGAGACACAAAATTAAATCAATAAATACACAAGTACTTAACATAAAAAAAATTAAGAACTAGAGACACACGAGTTTGATGCACACACCGGTATCTTAATCTTCTGTTTCTTACTCTTATCTTTCTTATTCTTCTTTTTCTTACTCACTATCATCTCCTCTGTTCCTCCTAGTTGTATACAAGGTAGCACCTCATCCCTCTGAAGCATTATAATAACCTTATCAATAGACTCATAACCGATAAAAGCAAACGTAAATACAAAGTCAGTTATATTTACATACAACGTCAAGATCCCATATCTCGATTGTCGGCGATTCCTTTGAACCAATAGCTACAAAATTCCCTGACAGTACCAAGGCAAATAACAGTAAGAATGAGATTTCATCCATAGCAAGAAGGAAAAAACCTGCCTCATATGAACAATAAAAGCGTACACTAACCTTTTTCCCCTCCTTTAAGAGGACAATCAATCCATGCAGTACACAATGGGAATTCCGGTATAATTATGTGATGATGAACATACATGTTTGGAGAGCCAGACGATTCCTCGTATACGTAAACCTGGTCATATATATATATATAGCTTTCATATGATCCCTAATGTTTTAACATGTAACCTACACAGCGAGAAGGATTGACCATACCTCTAGATGGCTGACATCATCTTCATTCCTAGCGCAGATAATCACTGAATCGGTCGGCTTGACTGTCGTGTCATCAATATCATCTTCATCATCCTCATCCTAAAAAGCCCAAACATTTAAATCTTACACAAAACAATTTAACCACGATAAGTTTCACTGCAGAATAGAAACAGTGAAATGGCTTACATCAACATCCTTAAGATATGGATCCATCTCATTACTTGGATAATAAAGATCCCCCATTCCAGAACTGAAAAGTTCAATTCCTGAATCCAAGAAAAGGTAGCTTTACATAAGGAATACACCAAATTATCTCTTCTAATCAAAATTATCACTTGCAGAATTGCAGAACAAACACCAAAAAGCCAACAAAAAACTGAATGAGCTAAAACATACCATCATCCTCTTCATCATAATTATCCATGTCAAGTTCTTTCAATCCTTGAGCTACCTCATCAACCTCCATTGAAGAAGAAGCAGCCTTGCTTTTAGAAGATTTACCAAAAGCTTCAGCTACAGCCTTGGCATGATCAACTTCACTTATCTCTTCTCCATCCTCTTCAATCTCTTCTTCATCCTCGTTACTATCGTCCACGCTATACATTATAACCAAATTCATATCACAATCGCCTCAAGTCCTAAACTTAGAGAAACAGAAACAATATTAAGTTTTAAAAAATTTCACCTTCTGGCAAAAGCACCACTCTCAATGAGCTCTTTGAGGTCTTCCTTTGAAGGAGGCTCAGCAACATCAGGAACAGCTTTTAGATTCCCTTTTGGTATCCATGACACTGCAGTGATCATTCTGCAAAAATACAAAACCAAAGAGAGAATCATCAAAATCGGTTAAAAATCTCAAAGGCCGGTTCTTGAGTTTAGGGCAGCTCGAAATTAGGGTTTTTTCGTCATTTGATGAACCCAACAATCCGATTTCAAAACTGGGTTGAAAAAGAATCAAAGAGAACTTACGTTTAGAAACCGGGACCTAACTTGCTCGGGAAGAAATTAATCGAGAGAGAAGAACGGAGATGAGCAACAAACAAAGCCTTTCTTTTGTAGGTTTAGGGTTTAAGAATTGAAGATTTGTTTGCTTCTGAGGAATTTTTTTCGAGAGTGAGAGATATAGCGGCGCTAAGCGAAGAGGAAGAAGAAACAAATTAAAGTAAATTGCATAAAAGCCCCTAAACTATTTAGTTATTGTATTAAAGACCTAAAACTTTCAAACATATGCATAGAATGCCTTGAAACTGTTAAAGATGAAATTCTTAATTAATTACGGAAGTGATACCTTAGCTTTGAATTAAATTTTATTGACCACTAACATATCTTAAACCAAATGTGGGATTATCCTAACTAACACTCTCTTAACCACATATGCTTATGAAATAACCATGGGTTAGCTAAAATATGTATTGAACTTCTTCTGATAAACTAATGGGCTTTTGTTATGGGTCTGATTAAACATTGAGCCACAAATTATAATTATAGCCATTACAAAAGAACAATAAAACAAGCATTAATGAAAGAAAGAAACTACGACAAAATTGTGGTTAAGTGTGTTCGAATGTGATGACCAATCAAAGCTTAGCTTGGACTTTCATGGTCGGACTTGTCTGCTTCCGTATCTGCTGGAGACATTAGTGTCCGAAAGTGTATCCCAAACTTTTAACTTGCCCATTAGGCCACCCATTGCGAGTAAGAAAGGATTGTCCGTAGAGAAGGCAATGGAAAATAAGCGTCCCTAAGTTTCGAGTCATACAAAAAAATTAATAATTAAGATGAGGAAACCAAAGTTTTTTTTTTAAATGGTTGATTATTGGTTCTTACAGCATTTGGTCTGTGTGTAGCAATGCATGAAGGCTCATTGTTTGAAAGATCCCAAAGCTTTACCGATTGATCCGTAGATCCAGTTGCCAAAAGCTGTTATAATTACAACTCGAAAAATGGTGAGACCAACTAAAACAAACATAAGAAAGAACAATGACACAAGAGAGAGTAGACGTAGGGGCACAGAACCCGAATAGTATCCAAGCCACTACGGAGGACACATATTCATAGTACAATAGATGTTTATGTTTTCAAATTTTAGTATTTGTGATTTGTGTTACTAGTCCTAACATATATTGATTTTTAGTATTCAACTCTGCTCTGTAGAACTAGAGTTACTCAGATTTTTTGAACGGGATCGCAATAAATAATGAGAAAGAGACTTACATTAGGTGCAGAAACGTTGTATGAGACGGAAGTGACTGCTTTACGTCCATGTTGGAGAGTGAAACTTGGATTTGAATCAGAGGTTGAAGTTGAGGCTTGACGAACATCAAAACCCTTGACAGTTCCATCTTTGAGACTAACCTATAAAGAAGGAAAACAAAAGAAAAATATCTAAAGACCGCAAAGAAAATCGATAAGACGGTAAATTAAAGTGTAACGTACCAAAAAGGAGTGTTCGCTATGTGGATCCCAGGCTAAGCTTTCAACTTTGGAAATGACTGACCATTTGAAACCCGAGTGTGAAGGCTTTCTTACATCTTTCTGCAACATATATAAATATACACAAACCAATATTTGATTAATGATCACTTATTATTTATAGGTACTGATTTAAGACACTTACCAATACAACAGTGCGATCAAATGACCCACTAAGAAGTACTTCCGGAGCATAATGGTTCCAAGCAACCGATTGAACCTGTGAAAAACCATGAGAATGCCATAGAAGTAAGAAATTTCTCGTTCTACGAATCTTATTCATACCCCCTTTGTGTGATGCTCCATAGTAATCTGGCATGTTTCAGTAGCAACATCCCAAACTTTAACTTGTTTGTCGACACTGCCACTAGCAAGTATATTCCTTTTTTTCCAAGAAATTTTCCAAAAATAACAAGATCAGGCACGTCTAAAAAACAAGCAAACCTGAAGAAATAGACTCAAAATAATGGACATACCGAAACTCCTTGTTCCAAGCAAGACCAATAACTGACTTAGTGTGGCTACCTTCTCTGTATTTCTAAGCCAAAAGACGAGAAAGCAAATTAACAAATACATTTCTTGTTACCATTAAACCAAAATAAATACTACTCACCCCTTTCTTTTTTCCTCCTAGTTGTACACAGGGTAACAACTCACGCATCTGAAGCAATACATGAAAACTTAAATTACAACATAGTTTCATGATTGATAAGAGAAGAAATAATACGCAAAAAGACATTTTACTCTCTACATACAATGTCAAGATCCCATATCTCTATTGCGTGCGTTTTATACAAACCAACCGCTACAAAATTCCCTGCCAGTACGAAACCAATAAAAATGATAATTTCATCTATTGCAAGAATGAAGAGTCCCATTGAGATGATTGATAAAACTTTGATTGATACATATCACTAACCTTTTTCTCCTCCTTTAAGTGGACAATCAAGCCAAGCAGTACACATTGGAGGCTTTGGTAGCAATATTTCCTGATGACTATAGATGTTTGGAGAGCCATTAGATGTCTCCTCGCATACATAAATCTGGTCACACATTCATATAAATTCCATGTGAGATCACTACTATATTTTTAAACTAATTAATAATTTTATATGAGGAACTATTGAACGTGCAGATAAATAAATAAGTGCGAGAAGGATTGACAAACATCAAGACAGTTGATAGGAGATTTGATTTTATCGTCGGTCCTAGCACAAATAATCATTGAATCGGTTGGTAATATTGTTGAATCATCATCCGAGTCATCACCATCATCCTGGAAAAAACAGAGATTTTTTTGTATATATACAACAAGTTTCCATGAAAAAAAATATATGAATAACATAGAGATAGGGGCTTATACATCATTGTTCTTGAGATATGGATCCATCTCATTACTGGCGTAGTAAAGATCCCCAAGCCCGGAGCTAAAAATTTCAATTCCTGAATCCAAACACAAAAATGAAAATATAACATTACACAATGAAAACGAAACTGAGATTTGAAAAGATAATAATTAAGCCTAACTTACCATCATCCTCTTCATCGTAATTATCCATGTCGAGTTCTTTCAAACCATCAGCTACCTCATCAACCTCCATTGAAGAAGACGAAGAAGAAGCATTCTTGCTTTTGGAAGATTTTCCAAACTCTTTTGCTATTGCTTTTGCATGAGCAACTTCACCATTCTCTTCTTCATCATCGGTTTCTTCTTCTTCATCCTCACTGTAAAATTCACAACTCTCTTCGAGCTTTTCGATTTCCTCCTTAGAAGGAAGTTTAGCACGATCGGGTATGGCCTTTGCAGCCCCTTTTGGTACCCATGACAATGCACTTATCATTCTGCAAAAATAAAAAAATATACATCAAACCAAATTAAATATACCTAAACACTTTTTCAGCCTCTCACGGAAACCTTAAAAGAACTAGCATATATATATAAACACAATCCATCAATCCAATCCCAAATACTTCATATTCTTGAGAGGAACAATAAAGATTATATAATGATAGAAGAATCCGGTAAAACCGTAACCAAGCGACATATCTACACAAATTTGTTTGCCTGATTAACTATAGAAAAATGAAACGTTACAACGAAGGAAAACCCTAAATAACCGGCGATGAAGAAGGCTAAACTATCTTTCATATAAATCTCATTATTAGAATCTCTACTTTGAGATTGAAAAGGAAAAGAACTTACGTTACAAACGAAGCTACGTACACTTAACTCTTGCTCTGGAGACTGGAGGTATCTATCGAAAGAGATAGAGAGACCGAACTAATAAAGGGTTCCGTTTGTTAACCCTTTTTTATCGCTTACATAAATTCATATAAATAAACTATGTAGATACGGGCCTAGCTTTTAGCCATATAAGAACAATTGGATATTTAAATTGGATCCACTAAGCAATTTATTGACTTGTAATAGTCCAGTTGAAGTACTATACTCGTATTATTCGTGCAATTACGAACGAATTGTCTTCATAGTGTCGCGTTTACGTACGACGCTAATTAAAAAAAGATCAATCACATGTGGTCGGTCGTCATTAGGAATGTAGTCGTGGGTAAAAAAACCCGGCCCAGCCCGAACCCGATTTGAGCCCGTCCACAAAAAGCCCAAACTCAAAAAACCCGATGGGTTTCGGGTTTTTATGGGTAAGCCCGAAAAAAACCCGAGCGAATGTGGGTAACCTGTGGGTACCCGAATTTATATTACCCTTTTTTCTTCTTTATTTGGATTTATAAATATTTGTATTTTATATGTATTTTTATTTTATTCTTTTTAATTTATTAATTCTAATACAATCTTCCTATTAACTTTATTATATAACATTTGAAATTGTAGCTGAATTCAATTTAGTAATCATTATAAATTAATTAGATAAACAATCAATAATTTTTAAGAATTAATCCTCAACAAAAACCAAAAGAAGTACCATGAAAACCTAAAACCAAAGTCATAAAATAAAAACAACTACTGTTTTTTTCTCATTCTTCCTCTTCTTCTCGTTCTTCCAAAACCTGCCCACAATATCAACAACGACAAAGCGATGGGGTTTTGTCAAAATGTCATAACAGATAATCACATCTCTACAAAAAACAATTTCACTTTATATTACCTTATCATATCAATAATATCACTCAAGTCTCATACTCCAGAGCTACTTGCCATCGATGTAGTAGCCTCAATTCCATCATCAAAGAACTCTTCAATATCACCTAAAATTGAAAATATAAATCAACAAATCAAGAGAAGAAGATTACAGAAATTATGGACTAGTCTTTTACCTTCTAACTCAGCATAACCACGCAGCCAGTTTCTGGTACATAGCAACGCTTGAACATTTCTAGGAAGGAGACGGTTTCTGAAAGGATTCAAAACCCGACCTCCAATACTAAATGAAGACTCAGCTGCCACTGTGGTGATTGGAATGCTAAGCACATCGCAAGCTAGAGAAGCCAAATCACCATAACGTTGTCCATCTCCTTTCCAATAACTCAGAACCTCCATGTCTGTGAAAGACCTCAAATCTAGCCTTGGATCATCCAAATAATTTTGCAAATTTGACTTTGTGTTATCAGAACCAGGTTGTATGCTCCTCTCAAGCTCAAACACATCCTGTATGATATAGACACTAGTTAGACAAATATGATGATTATGATATAGACAACGAATGGAGATCAACACTTACATAATTTGGATCATCCTCTAGTGGAGATTCAGTAAGAAGTTCATGTGCAGTTGGTATTGTTGAGAAACTAGAAGTAGTCCAAGCCTTTTCCCTGTGTTCTTTATAAAGATCTTTCAAATTCTGCACAATAACGTCAACCTTTTCTTCTGATGTGCTCGGATCCACTTTATTATAAGCTGATTTAAGAATTTGCACCTTCAACCTTGGATCTAAAATAGCTCCCATAGCTAGAATGATACTGTACTGATCCCAATACTTATCAAACTTTGACTGCATCTTCATAGCCATCTCTTCCACTCTGAAATCACCACAGTCTGCATAGTGCTTCAAAAGACGCTCAATCTTCCACACTTGCAAAAAATACACGTTAGCTGTAGGATATTTGACACCTGAGAAATAGGTAGTGATGGTACTAAACGGCTTCAAAAAGTCACAAATCCTCTCTCCACGATCCCACTCATCCTCAGAAGGCAATGATTTGTAGTTTCTGTCACACTCTTTCAACCTAGCAAATGCCTTACGAAACTTCAAAGCTCTGGCAAGCATATCATAAGTCGAATTCCAACGTGTAGAGACGTCTAAAGATAATCCAGCACCACTCCTAATCCCTACACTTTCAACACATGCTGCAAATGCATCTTTCCTTGACTCGGATGCTTTCACAAACCTGACACTCTCTCTAATATTTTCCAAAAGCTCAGAAGCTACTGATAATCCTTCTTGAACAATAAGATTCAACACATGAGCACAACATCTAACATGAAAAAATCTCCCACCACACAACAAGCTATTACCACTAATTATCTGAAGACGATTCTGAAGGATACTTTGCATACTGTCGTTATTCCTAGCATTATCCAAAGTCAAAGAGAATATCTTTTTCTCTAAACCCCACTCCTTCAAACAACTAAGAATTTTATTCGCTAATTCTTCACCCGTGTGTGGAGGTTTCATTTCACAAAAAGCTAGAGTTTTATTATTCAACTTCCACTCATCATCAACGTAATGAGCTGTCAAGCAGATATAACCTGTAACGGTGCCTCGAGCTGTCCACAAATCAGCTGTACAACAAACTCTTCCTTTGAATTGTGCAAACATCTTTTTCAGCTTTTCTTTCTCCAATTCATACCTCTTAAACACATCATTTCCAGCGGTTTGTCTACAGATGGGCTGACAATTCGGATTCAAGTATTTATCTCTAGCTCTAACTTTTTCATATTCCACATACCGGAAAGGCAAATCATGGTATACAATAATCTCACTAACCATATCACGATCTACTCTGTGATCATACTCACTTTCTTCACTTAGCCCTTCAGGTCTCTTTGGACAAATCCTTAAATGACGTTTTAAGGCGGATGTTCCCTGACTAATTTCAATGATTAATTTCTTATCACAATGAATGCAACGACCTCTCTGTTTTCCATCTTCTTCTACTTCTACGATGGGTCTAAACTCTTTCCAAACCACAGACTTTAAGCGTTTATTAGAGTGAAATACCGTTGTAGCCACTTGAGTAGATTGTGCTTCACTTTGTGTTGCTTCTCCATGAGTTTCAGCCTCTTCATTCATTGCCATATACTCATTCTCAGCATCCAAAGCTGCCATAGTTTCTCTTGATTGTTAGCTGACTTTCCTATTGGCTACGTACGACTTCTTGGACATATCTTTGGTCTTTCAACGTAGTCCAGTTTTCTGTTATCTTTTAAATGTAAAAAAATACAAAATTTTCAACGATAGATACTGATATTTTCTCACGTTCACAACGGTTACTAAAGTCCAATTTGGCTTCAATATTTTATATGAAATTCATTATACTAAATTACTAATAACATCACTAATCTCAAATCCAATTTCCACAAATATTAAAAAACAAAAAATAAAGCTTCGAGATATAAAATAGATTCTAACTACAAACTTTAGTCAAAAGCCAACCAAAAAAAAAAAACAGAGCTCAAAATGTTCTTTTTTTCCTTTCCTTTCTCCTTTTTTTTTCATCAGTCACCTTTAAACATCACACTGAAAAAAAAAAAACAGACAAAAAAGAAGAATTAATGATAGCAAAGGACTTTGATTCTTCTCTGAAATCCTCATCTGGTTCTTGAGTTTCCAAGTGTAAGTTCTAAATCATCTGAAACACATTCTCCATGTATCCTTTCTCCTTCCCAAGGCTTCACCATTCCAATCGCAGCGATTGCGTTACAACCAAACGCAAACTCAGCCGCCATTCCATCAGCCATTGGCACATCAGAGTTTTGATCTACACCAGCAGGAATAGCTGGAGAGCAGTTTCCACTTTGTCCAGGAGTCCACATTGGTGAATTACAATCTCCCATTTTGAAAGCCTCTTTGTCGAAAAACGGGTTTCTTGAAACTAAGCTGAAAGTAGGAGAAGACGGTCCACTCTGTGGAGTTTGCATTCCAGAGAGCCATCCAGAGTCAGGGATGGTTACTTGATCACGAGTAGGGCTTCGAGCCAATGGTGGAGTCACGGGAGCGCTTATCGAATTTCCATGAAAGAACGGAAGCTTGGAAGGTGAGTTTGAAGAGAGGTTCTTGAGCCATGGGATTAGAGAGTTAGCATCACCAAATGGGTTTGTAGGACTTGGGAATGATGAAGACGAAGGGCTTGGATTGTAGGAAGCACGAGGGCTATGTTGATACGATGAGCATGGACTCGCTGAGGTAGAACCATTCATGAGTTCCATTCGATCCATTGGTTTGCATCCCTACACAAGAGTTCATTGCAAAATGTAAGAAATATCAAATATCACAAAAATGTAACCAACGCAATCCATTTGAAGCTGGTACTCTCTCAATCTTTTGCTAGTGGATTAATTACATAATGCAAAAGCTGGTGACCAACAAGAAAAAAAAAGACATTATGATTAAAATTGAAAATCCAAATGCACCAAGGAAAAAAAGTTATAAAGACCAATGATTCTGTTTGGTTTTATAATGGTCAAAGAACAATCTTTGCTAATGGATGGAGAAGATCTGGAAAGAACAAACTTTCCTTTTGGATTATTTACATAAAAGAGAGCATAAAATGTTTTTCTTTCTTTCTATTTTCACGAAATGTAAGAGCTGGTGAGCATGAACAAGATGACATAATGATTGATAGTTGAAAATCAAAATGCACCTAAGCAGAAAAAGTGAAATGACATTGATTTTCTATGGTATAGTGCTCAAAGAACCAATCTTTACTAATGGATCGAGAATAGCTCACAGAATAATTACATTAAAGAGAGTTTAAAATGTTTTTTTTGTTCTTTTGCCATTTTACGAAATGAAAAAGCTGGTGAGCAACGAACAAGATGACACTATGATTGATAATTGAAAATCCAAATGCAACTAAGGAAAGAAAAAAAGGTAAAAGAATAATGATTTTCTTTGGCATTTAATGGTCAAACAATGAATAATTCAATTTTATTTATCCCCACACAAGCAAAATCCAAACATCATCATTAGATGTTGGCAAAAGGGAAATCATTTCCCCAGTCTCACCCATTGACCAGTTAAACAAGAATTAGGACAGTTTAACATAGTCGTATTAATTTAAATATATAACAAAAAATAAAAAACACTCATGGAAACTATATTAAATCACACGAGTCAAGAATCCCAAGTCCCTTTATTATTTTCTTGACACAATTTAGCTTTTTCTAGTAAATACTAAATCCACAGCAACATAAGTTAAAAATTGAGTCTTTTTGACAGGTTAATTAACTTTTGCTAATGTAGGTGTGAAACTAAGCAAATAAAGAAAAAGTTTTGTCGAGAAATTTTTATGATTCAAGAAAAGCAAAATTGGAATTTCAGAGAAAGCGTCAGTCTGAAAAAGTACCCAAAAAAAAAAAAACATGTGAGCAAGAAAAAAAAAGCCTACCTCGATCGTTGTACTAAGGAATCTAAACCCAATACCAATGGCAGTTTCGTGAAACAGACGTGTCCTAAAGTTAAAAATCATAAAGCACAAAGAAAAACACAAAAAGAAAAATTCTCAAAGCTTAAATTTTCTAATGTACATCACTCAAATGACGAAATTACCCTGAAATATCCTTCTAAGACCGTGTGATTAGTAAGGGTAATTTCGTCATTATAATTCTCATCTGAAAGTGAACAAAGAGTTGTGTGAAAGCATCAGCGAATCTTAAGACATTCATGCTTTTGTTTCAGTTCACCGGAACGGTTTCGATCTGACGTTTGCAATGACTAACTAAACCAGTCAAAATTAAATCACAACCGTCCATTTTCTAAATCTATAAAATCTATAAAATCGAAAATATTTTCAAGAAATTTAGGATCGAGTTTTTTTTTTTGTTTTACCTTGCGGTAAGTAGTTCCGTCGTCTTCTACAGTCCAGCCAGCTTCATTGCATAAAGCTTTGAGAACTTCGTTGTTGTCGCAGTGTTTAGGGAGCTTGAAGTTTCCATGAATCCTTAGTCCTGCGAAGATCTTAGCCGCAATCGCGCGTCTTCGCCGCTCTCGCCGTTTGTTGTTCTCTCTCTCTTTCCAAGTCGGCGTTCTAGTCCCCGACGTCATTTTCAGATCACCGGAATTTGGAAGAAGAAAAAAAACGGCGTCGTTTCTCTGTTTTAACTTCCTCTTCTTCTAATTTGTTAGCTCGTAGAAGAGAGGATAAAAACTCGCCGGTGAAAACTAATTTCGCGCTTTATTTTTTTTTGTTCTTTTTTGAGAATTTTCTGGTTCTGAGTTTTTTCTGGTGAGTAATAAATGAAGAAGCACTTAGCAGGGTGAAGAAAAAAGAGGTCGGTCATGAAAAGACTAATTTACCCTTAAAGTATATTTTAATTTACAAGGATGACCCATATGTGTTAACACGTGCTCAGGCTTTTTTAATAAAGCAGGAAAATGGAAAATGTTTGACCACAAACGACGTAGTTTTGGTATAACATTTTGAGAATTTCGTTTCTCGAAATTACAGAAGTCAAGAATATCAAGCTGCTTTTATAATTATCTTTTCTTTTGTGTCAAACAAATTGTCTATTTTGTGTGTAATGACTATTTTTATCATTTTAAACTTTATGCTTATTCAATGACAGCATTTTCCAACTACGGACGACTATCCACATCTAATAGAGACTATGAATATTTCCTCAAAAGAAAATAGGGACTATGAATAATTATGTTATTAATCTATAGATTAAGCTAAACTAATTAGTAGTTAATTAAAAAAAAAAAAAAAAAAAAAAAAAAAAAAAAAAAAAAAAAAAAAAAAAAAAAAAAAATTAGTAGTTAATTAAAATAATTGCGAGTCCAAAATACGTGGCAGAGATTGCGGCATCTAAAGGAATGTGACAGGTCACCTTTCGTGGGATCACAAATAGCTTTAAAATCTAATCATGACCGTTAAATCGGGTGGGTCACGTGATGCTCCCGATCTGCTTCCCATCAACTTGTCATTGCTCGTGACTCCTCCTTTGCTCTTTTTTCATTAATTTCATTTTTCTAATCTAAGTATTAGTAAGTAATTAAAATAAGTAAGCTATTCTTTGACATTATATGAGACCATCTGTTACCCAACCAATAAAAATATTCGAACCACTAAATAGAAATAGAACACATACATATTGTTCGTGTATCACTTATACCAGCATCTTTGATTCTAAGTTTCTTATATAATGAACAACAATTTTGGGTTTTGTCTACACATGCCTTTTATTATCCGACACTAAATATTTTTGTAGTACTATCGACATTCCACACTTGCCTTTATAATGTCTATATATATATCAACTAACACACGTTGTGGAATATGTCAAATTTGTGTATATATGACTTCAATAATATGAGTTCACGAAGGACACAAATTAGTTGAAACAATATCTTTCATCCTTATCAAACAATATTTTGGAAGTAAAACCAATAATAAACCAC
Source organism: Arabidopsis thaliana x Arabidopsis arenosa (assembly GCA_019202795.1). Lineage (NCBI taxonomy): Eukaryota > Viridiplantae > Streptophyta > Magnoliopsida > Brassicales > Brassicaceae > Arabidopsis > Arabidopsis thaliana x Arabidopsis arenosa. The sequence continues at coordinate 9,343,233 of CM032924.1, forward strand.
ATTAATTATGTTTTTTGTTAAATCTTTAGCAATTTGATAACAAGTTTTTTTTTTATTTATGTATTTGCGATTACATGCGTGTTAATCATCTACGATTTCTATAGTTTAATTAGATTATTGATTCTTTTTTTAATTGTGTCTTACTGAAACTGAATGGAGTATTTTATAGCAGAGCTTAACATTTTAAATTGGTTTTTGATATTGGAATTTTGTAATATAGCGTTGACGGGGACAGTGAACTAAGCACATACGTACGTATGGATTATTTAAAGAAATGTCAATATTTTGCATCAACCGAAACGGATTAATTAATATCACAACGTTCTTTTACCTCAAACAGTTGTGAATTAACGTTGGACATGAATTTAGAAATCCTGTTTCAAAAGCATTTGAATAAGCTAAGCTTAGTGGTCTTATATCTAGGTGATACTATAATATTTTAGGTTCAATCCAACTTTTCCGTACACTTGCGTTAAACTTACACAGTTACATGATGATACTGACTTGATTCAATTTTTGTTTTCATAATGCAAATCTAGTTTTGGCATTTGGAGAAAAAGATCTGATTTTATATTTTGCCAAATGATGCATGGGAAGACAGACTGGAATGAGTACATGTACTACGAACATATATACAGTCGTGATCGTGAAATCATGATCAAAGATTTGAGATGATTCATTTATAGATAATATTTGATGGAAACTAATTCAATCGATCGAGGATGGTTAAAACGTAACAATGAGGCAAGGTTCAAGTAAGATCCCGATACTTAATCTTTTGATATTGGTTAAGACGCACAAAGACTAACATGCAGGGGCGGACCCACGGTGGGGAAGAGGGGTGCAGTTGCACCGGTTAAAATATAAAATGTTTTGTTTATATATAGCAATTATTGATCTAAAGTGGTCTAGTGGTAAAGACTGCACCCCTTTAATTATGAGGTGGAGGGTTCAATTCCTCTTTAAAACATTTTTTGCACCGGATAAATATTTTGGCTGGGTCCGCCCCTGCTAACATGAAACCAGTATTCTAAACGATTGTGGCAATTACGGTTATATATATGGAAAATGATTGTAAAATTTTACATGACCTTTTACTCGTAAGAAAAGCAAGAATATATGGGGAAGCCATTTTGCCCGAACTCGATCGGTTCAATAACATTCCATTGAAATCAAGTGGCCGATTACTCTGGCCAAAATGGGGCATCTCGACAACGTAAGACTACATAAATCTATGTCTATCTATCCTCTTATTTGTCTTACCTTTTTGTTGTTCCATGATTATTATATTATGTTCATCAAAATTATAAAAAATTTCAGATGTTCAACCAAGAAAAGAAAGAAAGAAGGCATGATATTTACCAAATGCCATAAGAAATTGAATATTCAAAACAAGACCTTAAGATTTCGTGCCCTCCAAATAAAAAATCAAAGACTTTTCTTTAGTTTATAAATCCCAAAAAGATAAACAACGAATTTTCTCACGGTCATAAATGCTTCTACACTCACAAACAAACAAGATCTCTTTGATTTTTTTCTGTTATATTCATTGACTATTCACATTTTTATATAATTAAAAAAAAAAGTTTATGCTTAAAACAGCTCTATCATCATCTCATGAGGTGATTTTGATAATAAAAAAATAAAAAAAAATTCCACCAAACCCAATCTTTGCAAAACAATGAAACAGCTGTTCTGTTGTGATTCGTACTTGCTTCAAAACCTTTTTGGGAATCAAAAGCTAAATCCCCAGAAATTTTTAATTCTTCAATTGTTCGTTTTTGGTTATCGTTTACGCGTTTTTAATCGGTTAATTAAAATCATCGACGAAAGGTTTGACGAATCTTCGTCAATCTCCAACGGGTCAATCGTCTCGTTTACTTTTCTTCGGTCTTCTCTCCACAAAGAGTCTCTCTGATATTTCAGCAGCAATAATGGTAGAAAGTTTCAGAAGCAGACAAATCATTTCTGTTTTGAAATTCTCTATCTTCTGATTAAATAAATACCCAAGTCCAGAAGCTGTTTAGGTTCGAGAAGCAGAGAGGGTTCGAGAAGCTAATAAAGGTTTCTTCTTTAATGCTAAAAGGGTTCTAGATTCGTTGAATTCTACAAGGGTTTTAGGGGTTCTTAGAAGCTTTTGTTTGATTGTCTTTATTTAGAAACAGTGGTGAGTTCTTTTTGGGGTTTTTGTCTCTCACTTTGTTCAAGTTTGAAGCTTTTTTTGGAGGGAATTTTGGGTTTCTGATTTTGAATCTTTGATCGAAACTTAGTGATAGTAAGTTCTTTGAGTCCTCCTTATCTCTAGTTTCTGTGTACTGAAGTTATTGAATTGAAAGGTTTTATCTTTTGGCTCTTGAAGCTTCATAGTTGATAAAAAGTGTCTCTTGCTCTGCTTTGTGAGTGTGATTGTTAGCTTGGAGTTGAAAGTTGCGTTTTTTAGATTTGAAAGTGTTTTAGAGATGGATGAGAGTAATCATGGAGGTTCATCAAGCTCACTCCCACCTTTCCTCATCAAAACATATGAGATGGTTGATGATTCTTCATCCGATTCAATCGTTTCGTGGAGTCAGAGCAATAAGAGTTTCATCGTTTGGAATCCGCCGGAGTTTTCTAGAGATCTTCTTCCGAGATTCTTCAAGCACAATAACTTCTCAAGCTTTATCCGTCAGCTTAACACATATGTAAGTGTTTTCATGCTTTGTGTGGAGTATTTGATTAGATCAATCATCTTCTTGGTTGGTTTAAGTTTAGTTGGAGGATTTTGTTTATGTGTAGGGTTTTAGAAAAGCTGATCCTGAGCAATGGGAATTTGCGAATGATGATTTTGTGAGAGGTCAACCTCATCTTATGAAGAACATTCATAGACGCAAACCAGTTCATAGCCACTCTTTACCGAATCTTCAAGCTCAGCAAAACCCGTTAACGGATTCAGAGCGACTGAGAATGAATAATCAGATTGAGAGATTGACAAAAGAGAAAGAAGGATTGCTTGAAGAGTTACAGAAACAAGACGAGGAACGAGAAGTGTTTGAGAGGCAAGTTAAAGAACTTAAAGAACGGTTACAACACATGGAGAAACGTCAGAAAACAATGGTTTCGTTTGTTTCTCAAGTATTGGAAAAACCAGGGCTTGCTTTGAACCTCTCGCCGTGTGTTCCCGAAACAAACGAGAGGAAAAGAAGGTTCCCTAGGATCGAGTTCTTTCCCGATGAACCAATGTTGGAAGAGAACCAAACATGTGTTGTTGTGAGAGAGGAAGGTTCTACAAGCCCTTCTTCACACACAACAGAGCATCAAGTGGAACAGTTAGAGTCATCGATAGGTATTTGGGAGAATCTTGTATCGGATTCTTGTGAGAGTATGTTACAATCAAGAAGCATGATGACACTTGATGTGGATGAATCATCTACTTGTCCACAAAGCCCTCCTCTTTCTTGCATACAGCTAAGTATCGATACACGTCCCAAGTCTCCTCCTTCTCAAAGGATCATCGACATGAACTCTGAGCCTGATGTTTCGAAAGAACAGAACACTGTTGCTGCTGCTGCTCCTCCTCCAGTAGCAGGAGCGAATGATGTCTTCTGGCAGCAGTTTTTCTCAGAGAATCCTGGCTCAACCGAGCAACGGGAAGTTCAATCAGAGAGGAAAGACGATAAAGATGAAGCCATACGTAGTGAGAAATGTTGGTGGAATTCGAGGAATGTAAATACAATTACAGAACAGCTTGGACATTTGACTTCTTCAGAGAGAAGTTGATATGTCAAAGATTAAATTATAGTCTGTTTTAGTTTCTTGTAAAATAGGTTTTCTCAGTTTATTTATTACATGTATGATCTTTCACAGTTCATTGTAGCAGACTTCAATGGTAATGATAAGCTAGAGCTTATGGATATTATTCATAAAATGAGATTGACCTCCAACAAAATCATAATTTGCAAAGTCCTATATGATGTTGTAGTCGAACCTCTTGTTCCTTTACTTCCTTGGCCTTCTTCATTTTCTTTCTCATATCTAACATTTCCTCAATTTGCAACTTAAACAATTCTCTTGCCTCCCCCAGTTTTTTCTGTCTGTCATATCTTTTACGTAGTTGATCAATCTTCTCTTTTTCATTGCTTATAATGATTTCCACAAGGTGACGTTGATCCCGAACAAAATTATCATTTGCGAATTCCCATTTCTTTAGATCAATTTTTTTGAAGCCCTAAAAAAAAAAAAGAAGATTCAAAGTTTTTAAGAAAAAAAAAACTAGCTAAAAGAATATGACTATGACATCTTACAAAATTAACATATAAGAAACTTACAAATCTTTCAAGTTTATGGAAGAATAAAGGAATATGGAGGGTATTGGAGAATCTACGAAGAAGATCTTTGCAAAATTCTTTCGGATTCCATATAATAAAACTCCTACCACTCTGGCTCCATGAAATAATAGCATCCGATGAAGGATCGTCCACCATCTCATAGAGTTTGGTGGGGAAAGGACGTTTTGATTTTGGATAACTGTTATGAGGTGGCAATTGATCCTCTACTTCTTTTACTTGCTGCGCAAATAATTTTCTCGCCTTAAACATATCCATACTTTGATCATATAGAACCATCTGCTCTATTACACAACTTATAATGTTATTTATGAGGTGACGTTGACCTCCCACAAAATTATCATTAGCGAATTCCCATTTTCCAGAATCAACTTTTCTAAAACCCTACCAAAAAGGAAGATTCAAAGTTGAGAGAAAACAAAACTATATATGATGACATCTTACTAAAGTAAACATATAAGTAACTTACATGTGTATCAAGGTAAGAGAAAAAGCAATTTAGATTAGTGTTGGCCTTGAAGTTGAAGCAAAATCTTTGAAGGAGATTGTTGTAAAACTCTTCTGGATTCCAAATGATAAAACTCTTGCCACTCTGGCTCCAAGAAATAATTGAATCTGATGAAAGATCATCGACCATATCATATATTGTGGTGATGAAATTTGATATTGAGGTTGATGAACCTTCATTTTCGTTCATGTTTAACATTTTGAATCTATATATAATCGTTAACACACCCAAAACCGAATTAGAGATTATTATCTATTTTAACTCAGCCAAGCTTCAAAATCCAAAGAAATCTACTTTCACCTTTTTTTTTACAGCAGTCTAAATCACCCTTTAACTTGTTTTATTTTTCTCATACAGTGTTGCAACTCTTGTGAACTTGCATGTCTTTATATATACTCACAATTCATAAATATTTAGAAGTAAAATAGATTCAAAAATTAAATATGTTACCCAAATAAAGTGATTTTCTTCTATAAAATTCCACAATATTATATCTTATATATCATAGAAAGTTAATTATCAAAGAAATATTAAATTTAAATTTGATATAATTGGATATTTTGTAAGAAATATTACTTTTTGATAAGACTTTTTTATAGAAAAATAAATACATCTTTAGGTAAACAATCTAATAATCACTACATATAACAAATATTAGTTTAACAAATTATTACAAGTTATAGATCCAAAAATTAAAGTGAAATCTACAAAATTTTATTATTGTAATCTATACACTTTACTTTCCTAAATTGCAAATTTAGAAAAATGATTTAAATGAATTGGCATATGAAGATGGATCCCCACATTTAAGGGCCCAAAGACTCTAGCCTAAGAGAATGTCCAAAGCCTAAGAAGAGGAACTTGTTTTGGCAACAAACCATTATTTTTGTTCCTTTCTCTTTAGTTTTGTCAAATACATTTCGAATATTTTCCACTTAGTAAAAAAGGAAGACAAAATTTGCACTCAACCAATTTCCTAATTGTTCTATTTTGAATTTTCTCTTCTTCCTAATTCAATTCCTCTTAATTGATCTTTTTATTCTAACCGTTAATTCACCAGTTGCACCCTTTATCTATTTTAAGAAAAATATTCCAAAACTTGTCCACTATGAAACCATGGTTTTCCCGAAATATTTTAAGGTGGCAGCCAACAAGTATCCCATTTGATGAATCTATGTGGCTGTGAGGATCGCCATATATGGCACCTTATGGATGGAAGTTTAAAGTGATGGAAGTATGCTAAGTAGTGTTGGTCAAGAAACACCATCCAATTGTTTTTTCTTAAATTTAATATTCTATAAAATGTTGTTTAAGATACTCTTTGAAAGCTCAAATCCTTTTGATGTGAGAGCAAACTTTCCTATATGTAAATTTCAATTCGAGAAAACCGTGTGCTAATTAATGAATTAATTGGACCACCTCCTAGGACTCGATCATATTCTTAATATAGTAATATTATTTGAAATGAATCGATACTTTAAGACTTTTAGTTCTCTATATTATGTTCCTTACGATTATCCAAAATTACATTACAAGTATAATGTAATTTATAATATATCAGAGCATATTTTCTAATAAAAAGATGAATCACCAAAGTTATGCTGGTAGCTACTGATCGTATAAATCTTTGATTAATCAACGTAATTTGAAGAAAGGAAAATCATAAATCAAACATAGGTCAGTAAATTTCCTATGTTGACTAATAAAAATGTGGATGTTTAAAATTAGAGAATGTAAAATAATCAGATTTTGGTTACCAAAATGAAAATTGATTAATTTATAATTTTTTTTTTTTTTTTTTTTTTGATATGCATTTGAATATCATTAAAGAATAATGAACGGGTTTGTAGAATATACAAAAGATTAACCTAGTAGCTATTTCTTGCCAAAAAAAAAGAAAAAAACAAGAAAGAGCTAAAGCAGCAACAAAATCCGATTGGGAAGGTTACTCATTAGTGAGCCAATTTTGCATTAGGCCACCAATGTCCTTGTGTGTTTTCCTAGCCAGAATTGAGTCCTTGATCTGCCTGTCCACTCTCTTGAAAATTTCATGCGGAGTTGAAGAGATACTTGAGTGAAGTCTGTTGTTTCTTTCGAACCAAATGGCATAGATAATGGCTTGACAGACTAGCCGACGGAGAGGTCTCGATGAAACATTATCAAAAGCTCCAAGCCATGTCGAAAAAGCAGTCCATGTGTGAAATAGAAGAGGTCTATATCCCAGCCTTTTAATTGCTAGGCTCCAAAGCTCTTCACTTACTTCACATCTTAAAAAAAGATGATCTCTTTCCTCAACATACTTTCCACATAAACAACAAGATGGCTGAACTTGCATTCCCCACTTAACCAATCTTGATCTAGTAGGCAGTCTATTCAGATGTGTGATCCACATGTGGAAAGCGTGACGAGGTATTGCTCCTTTGAACCAAACATTTGCAGTCCATGCTTGGGGCTCCCTACGTTGTCTTAGTGATTCCCAAGTCTTCTTTGCGGAGAACGAGTCTAGATCAACACCATCAACGTGCCACAAGTATAAATCCGGACCTGCAGATTCAATAGGTAGAGGGATGGTTGTTAATAAAAAATGAAGGTTTTCTGCCTCCATTGATCTAGCTGGTCGCAAATTCCATCCTGTGGCTGAGCACACCGAAGCTATAGTAGCATTTAAGGGCACCCCTGTTTGCCTAGGGCCATCATTTCCAAATATGTGAAAAAGAGGGCCAACTTCTAACCAAGAATCAAACCAGAAGCTAGTCGATCTCCCATTTCCCACTTTAGCTTTGATGAACCGTGAAGCAAGAGTTCTCAAATTGAGTAATGCTTTCCAAGTCCATGATGTTTGCTGTTTCTCATTTGAATTCCACATAAAACTAGTCTTCATTCTGTTTTTCTTCATCCAAAGAACCCAAAGTGAATTACCACCAGCATGAAGCAACCAAATCAGCTTGAGACAAAGAGTTTTATTCCATGTGTGGAAATTTCTCAGTCCTAAGCCACCTTCCTGTTTAGGCAAACAAACAACATCCCATGATACCTTTGCTTTTGGTTGTGAAGAAATGTCTCCATTCCATAGAAACCTAGAGCATAGACTTTCAATCTTCTTTAAGCACCCCTTAGGCAAAATAAGAGCTTGTAACCAGAAGTTTACGGTGCTAAAAATAACTGAAGCTATCAATTGTCTTCTGCCTGCATATGATAGTGCACGAGAAGACCAACTTGAGAATCTGCTTGAAATCTTATCAAGGAGTGGTCTGTAGTCTTGAATTTTCAACTTCCGATGCAAGAGAGGGAGACCTAAGTATCTTATTGGCATTGAACCTAACTGGAAACCAAGGCTAGAGATACCATCAACTTCCACCTGGTTCAATCCTGCTGTGAACAACTCTGTCTTACTCTTATTCATCTCAAGTCCAGACCATTTTGCAAAATCATCGATCACTCCAGAAATGTTTCTCAGAGAGCTCTCCTTTCCATCAAAAAAAATCATGATATCATCAGCAAAAGCTAAATGAGATACCTGAGGATTCGATGCCATAGGATGATAACCAATTCTCTTGATTTGATAATTTCTGTTAAGCATCTGAGAAAAAACTTCCACTGCTAACACAAACAAGTAGGGTGAGAGTGGGTCGCCTTGTCTCAATCCTTTGGTCCCCTTAAAATAGCCACATAGTTCACCATTTATGCAAACAGAGAACCTTGTAGTAGTAATACACTCACTGATCAAATTAATGAAACTTGGAGGAAAAGACATGGCATGAAGGATGTTGAGAAAGAAATCCCAATTTACAGAGTCGAAAGCCTTTTTTAGGTCCACCTTGAGCATTGCTCTTCTTGAAATTTTCTTCCAGTTATAACCTTGAACCAACTCAGTAGCTAGAAGAACATTTTCAGCTAATAATCTTCCTGGTATGAACGCAGATTGAGTGTTTGAAATAATACCAGGTAGAACTGACTTCAATCTCTTTGCAAGCATCTTCGAGGCAACCTTGTAGACAGTGTTACAACATGAGATAGGTCGGAATTCACTGACTCTAGAAGCATTTAGCTTTTTTGGAATCAACGAGATAATGGTAGCATTCCACTGCTTCAAAATCTGACCTGTGTTGAAAAATTCAGAGATGGCGTCACTCACTTCTTTACCAACAATTTTCCATAGATCAGTAAAAAATTCTGCAGGATAGCCGTCTGGTCCTGGGGCTTTGCATTTAGGTAAAGCAAAGAAAGCGTCTTGAATTTCCACAGAGGTGAAAGGGGCGGATAGAGTTTCAGCAATAGTCGGCGAACACCTGTAAGGGACAAGACCTGCAATTTCCTCAGAAGAAGAAGATGTGGAAAAGTCTGGTCCACCAAGAAGAGTTTCAAAATATTCCACAATGTGAGCAGTAAGACCCTCTCTTGAATCTATGACATTGTCAGCATCATCTAGAAGGAAATGAATATGATTTTGGGATTGCCTGGTCTTGATAGTCCTATGGAAATAAGCTGTATTTGAATCTCCTTCAGCTAGAAATTGAACCTTCGATCTCTGTCTTAAGAAAGAATCCTCAGCCCCTGCTAACATAGACCATTTGTTGAACGCTGCTTTCTCAGCAACCATTGTTGCTTGAGAAGGACTAGCAAGGAGGTGCTGCTGACATACCAGAAGATCATTGTAAGCCTCTGATACTCGCTGTTCAATACCAGAATAGTTTTCCTTACTAAAATGCCTTATAATACCCTTAAGCTCTTTCAGTTTCTTAGAAACTTTTAACATCTTGCTTCCATCAAAGGTCAGGGAATTCCAGCAGCTTTCTATCAAAGGTACAAATTCAGGATTCTTACTTAGGTGACTTTGAAACTTAAACGGCTTTTTGAGTTTTGGTTTCAAAGAATCTAGGAACAGACACGATGGGCTATGGTCCGAGATTCCCGGTTCACCAAAGACTGCAATAGAATTAGGGAACTTTTGAAGCCATAGATCATTCACCAATATCCGGTCCAACTTCTTAGCCACAACTCCAATATCATGTTTGTTTGACCACGTGAATGAAGCTCCACAGAAAGGCAGATCAAACAAAGCGGCGGTCAAGATACACTGATTGAAGGCTCTCATACCACTATTAGAGGAGAATTCGTCCACAGAAGAGTGTTCAGATGCATTTAAAACCTGATTAAAGTCACCCAACACTGTCCATGGGATACCAGAAATCTGTTGAGAACAAGATAACGATTGAATCTCTGCCCACAGAAGCTTTCTCATATTCTTGCAGGTTGAAGCATAGGTGAAAGAAACAGCAAACTCTGCTTGTAGAAAAGGCAATTTTACAATGCATGAAATCAATTGCAAAGACTTCGAAATTACAGTCACTCTGACGGAAGGATGCCACACAACCCATATCTTTCCCAAATCAGAATATTCGTAGTTGCTTTCAAAAGACCATCCCGGGAAGACTTTATTTATAATAGAAGGAGCCTTTTCGGGACAAACGTGAGTCTCAATGAGACCACCAAAAATAGGCTGATTAAGCTTCAGCCACTTCCTAAACCATCTTCTTTTAACCGAATTATTAAACCCCCTAATATTCCAACAAAAACTATCCATTAAAAGGGGAAAGGGTTAGAGGTTTGATGGGCCTCCTGCCCGCAAAAACTTTTTGTCCCTCTTCTGGACTCTCTTAGAAACGACCTGGATAAACCTGTCATTTACATCATCTGGATTATCATCCTCCTCTGATAAGCTCACTTCGCTAGAGACGTAACTTGTTTCATCCACATAATTGCAATTCTTGTCTTTATCACCAAAAAGAGAAGCACTTAAATCCACACAAAGACCCTCATGACCGACCATTGGCTTGGGAAAAGCTCTGGTAAAATCAAGAGAAGCAGACTTTTTAGTCCTAGGTGACCGCTGATTACCAATCTGGACTTGAACCTTTTCTGGCAGAACTGAAACCACCTCCTGCGAACTATGAAGGACAGGTCTAGGGCGAGGATCCTTCAAACTAATCCCAGATTTTGAAGCATCCTTGCTGATTACTCCGATTTGGACCTGATTCTTTACAAAGTTTGGCTGAGGAACAGTTGGATTTTGGCTGGTAATTGGCGCCTTATCTTTCATGCGCTTACCATCTTTACGAGTACGGGGACAATTCTCCGTGGTGTGCTTAACAGAGTTGCAGGCTGTGCAAGTCGGAGATACTGCAGGGCATCTAGAAACTGTGTGACCCACTTTTTTACAATGGCTGCAAACAGATGGTAGCCATGGGCTAGAAACTTGTATCCTTTTGACTAAACCAGATTCAAATCTAGCATTAACAGCTTCTGGAAGAGGTTTTCTCGGATCAATGAAAGTGTAAACTTTTGCAACTTCAATGTTTGTCAGATTTTCTGTGGAAGGATGCAAGCAGATCGGATGGCCAACCAAACCAGCTATGTGCTCGAGAGACTCTCTGTTGAAGAATTGGAGCGGGACACCGGTGAAATCCAGCCACACCGGAACCATGGAGAGCTGAGGTTTTTCCGGTTGAAGGCCCGGTGACCATTTAGCAACAAACATTGTTTGCCCGTCGATTTGCCATAAGCTTTGGCTAAGGATTCTCCGTCTGGCAATTGGACAAGGAACACGGAACAAGAACGAGTTACCTTCCAATTTTGAAACAACAATGTCACGCCTTTGTTTACTCCAAATTCCATTGACAATGGCGTGAACTGCTCCACGAGTAGGAGATACTTCGTAGAACTGTCCTAGGATGAAACTATCCCATGCTTTCTTATTCTTCTCAATCACAACATTTGGGATAGTTACGCACGGCTCACCTGAGTCGAGGGTGAAAGCTTCACCTTTTTTCTGCATCCGCACAGAGCTACCTTTCAGGAGATCCTTCCACTCGGTGAAAGGATTCGGGTCTGAGTCCGTAGCCGCGGATGGAGAGAGCTTCGAAACTGTTGCACAAGTTTTCGATTTCCCTTCAAGACGAGACGAAGGTATACCGGTCAGTGGGGAAATCGATTTGCTTTGTCCAGGTGCTGTTTGATCGGAGATCTGTGCAGCAGCCGGAGTTTGAACCATAGAGGTTTCGATTTGGGGGATCGAGCCTTTAGGGTTTGAAAAAATGACAGCCGTTTCCGCAACAGAGGTTGAGACATGGATGTCCTGTTTCTGGAGAGCTACCGGAGAGACACTAGTCGGCGTAGCTACCGGAGCCGCCGCCGGTTTAGAGTTTACGGAGCATTCTGCGGCTGAATCGTGAGACCCAGGCGCCGATTTAGAACCAGAAGAAGAACCAGAGGTGGCTGTACCAGTGGGGTTACGGCCAAGGGTTTCTTTTTTGTGACGCTTTTTCTTGACCATGGTGGCCGGAGGGGAGCCGCGCCGAGATCGGCGACGGTGGAGATCGAAAGAAAGGGATCTCAGTTTTCGAGAGAGAAAACTGTACGGAGAGGAGAAAGGGATCTTTGTTTAATTAATTTATAATTTAGAAATAACGTTAATGTGGATGTCTTATTTATTTATAATTCTACAATTTTAAAAACAGTGATGCTTAACACAAAGTGGTGGTGGTTACCACTAAACATATACGATTTAGGAAAAAATATTCTTGGACATGCATCGTAACCACACATACGATCAAGTTTCAAAACATTTACCTGAAATGATGATCATACACCTTCTTTCTTGTTGTTGTTAAAGACCTACCCAAAATGATAATGTTTTGGCTATATAATACGTTCTTCATTAACATCATCTTCGCACCTTAATTACATTTGCAAAGCTTTTACTTTCTTTTTTCTTCTTTTTTTGGTTCAATTGCAAAGCTTTTGAAGAAGCTACAATGGCTGACAACGCACTTGTGAACGCTAGAGAAGAACTTTCCAATGTCGTAGATACGTTCCAGATTAATATTGTTGACTACGTTAACGATCTCATAGAAGAGGTAAGCTCCAAATGCTGCGTGTCTTTCTCACTTTATCTTTTGGTTTATTACTTTTTTTCTTTTTCTTTTTTTCTGTTCTCTGGTTTGTTAATATTTTCGTTTATCTAGACCAATTGAAGAAATCAACTTAAATTTGATACTTAAATATCTAACTTAATTCTTTTTACTCAAATGAGATGGTCGATGTGGATCGGCTGCAACAGATACGAGCTCTGCTGGATAATATCATGAACGGTCTGGAGGCAAACGAGTTGCTGCCACAACCGCCTGATCCAATGGATCATGATCCTGAGCTGGTTGCTCCAATGGATGACCCGGTTGATCCAGTGGCTGACCCGGCTGGTCCAGAGGCTCCGGCTCCGGCTCCAGACGAAATTGTAATCGACGACCACGACGTGCCGCCAGGGTCCAACTAACAGCGACGGGGATTGATAAGTTACTTAAAGTTTAAACTATCTGCTTTCTTAATTAGTATGATTTTGTTAATAATTGGTCGATTAATACTATCTGCTTTCTTAATTAGTATATTGGAATAAAATCGTATGTGTAATAGACTTTGGTATAAAGTTTAAACTGCTTCATATGCTTATCATTCATCCCACCGTACTTGTAATAGAGTTTGATGAAATAAAATATATATATATATATATATAAAAAAAAAGACTTTGGTTCAAAATATTCGTATGTTTCTTCTTAAAAAGGCATTTTAAGGAAAAATGTAGCACTTTGTTGCACCTGAGTTTAAGCGAGGAACTATGTTACGTTTCCATTTACGGGTAGAAATTGTATATATCGACGGAAATGTTTTGATACAACTTGGAAGATGGTTTATTACTTGTTAGGAAAAAGTTTTCAACTTTGTGATCGATCATTGATTCTACGGTCCTTTAACAAAAAAAAAAAAAAAAAAACATTGATTCTCCGGTTAAGCAGTCGTCATAACAATGATTTTCTTATTCCACCTTTATAATGTGAGTTATTGTGATTTAAGTTTGTGCATAGAATAATTGTCACAACAATTTTTAAGGAAAACCATAAGAAAAAGAAAAAAGAAAGTAAATGTAGTCACATGCAAAAAGAAGAGAAGAATAAATGTTTTCTATTACCATTTTAATTACTCTAGTTAGGAATTTTTAGTTCCTCTAAATTCAACATTTTACCCTAAACATTCAACAGTTGCACCCTTTAAATATTTTAAGAAATTTTTTCCAAAACTTGTCGACTCACACTTTGAAAATATGGCTTTCCTGAAATATTTAAAGGTGACATGGAATAGTATCCCATTTGGTATTTCTTGTTACAAATAATTTTCTGAAAAACTATACTATTTGGTATATATTTTTTTGAATAGATTATTTGGTAATTGTGAATATATAAGAGTGTGGGTGTTTGAGTTGTATACAACAATAATAACATCAAGAAGTAAATTGAAAATATTTATTTTAATTAAATTTGTGCCTATATACACATATTTAAAAAAATCATATCTAAAGAACAATTAATAAATACTAGAAAAATAATGAGCATGTGTTAATTAAGATTGTGACATGCAGAGACTCAATATTGACAATCTTTCGTACGGATTTTTTTTGGCAGGGCTTTAGACAAATTGATCATATAAATTTAGGTTTAGGAAATTTTGGTGCCATTGGTCTCCTTGTGTTTTTTTTTTTTTTTTATGTGTGTAGTCCTTTAAATCTTTTTTTATATTTATAAGTATAGCTTTCCAAATCCTACTCCTTTCCTTACTCATGCTCAAGCTTGATATAGGTAAAACACTCTTACGGTGTTAATCGAAGACCTTTGACCTAGGAAGCACGGAAGCTTCGTCAGAGGTCCGCTTCCCGCTTCGGAATCTTAGTCGGAATCGGAAGCTCTCGGAAGCTTTCGGAATCTCGCTTCCATAACGCTTCTAAAAAATTCATTCTGGAAGCTCGTTGGAACCTTACAATTCTATTTTGGAAGCTTGCGCTTCCATTTAAAAAATTTGATGTCACAAAATAAATAAGAAATATGAAATTATTTTTGAAAGTTTTTTTATACAACAAAAGAAAAACCAAAACTAATTTTGCATACTAATTTTATATTTTATTTTTTAAAATATCATAGTTAGAAAAATGATAGCAGCATGGATCATTTATTAGGGAGATGTTGTAATGATTAATTGAATTAAATTAATTTCGAGAAACTTGAGTTTGATGATGTTTTTATTGGTAAAACAAAATTTAAAACAATTTTATTTGATGGAATTAGTAAAATGAGAATGAAGAATGATCTTAAATTTTTGACTTTGAACTATTTGACTTTTCTCTATTGTAAACGTACACTATTTGATTTTTAAATATAGAGAGATATTTAGAATTGATGTATTAGATTTGTATGTTAATTATAATTTTTTATATGATATAATGTTTAATGTTTATTATATATGTATATGTATATATATATATATATTAATTTTTATATACGCTTCCAACACGTACCCACTTTCTATAATTTCTATAAAAATCGCTTCCACGTTTCCAAACGCTTCGCTTCCGCGTATCCGCTTCGGATTCCATGCAACCTAGCCTTTGACTTTGATTAGTGGGAACACTTTGTTATCGGTCCAATCAAAGGAAAGCTTTGGTTTAGTTCCTTTCTCTTTAGTTTTGTTGAATACACTTGGAATATTTTCCACTTAGTAAAAAAAAAGAAGACAAATTTTTACTCTTTACCATTTTTTCATTTACTCTAGTTATGAATTTTCTCTTCATCCTATGCCTTTTTTTTTTAACTCGTCTTAATTCGTCTTTTTAATCTAAACATTCACCAGTTGCATGCACACTTTATTTTGTTTTAAGAAACATATTCCAAAACTTGTCTACTTGGAAACCATGACTTTCCTGAAATATTTAAAGGTGACAGCCCACAAGAAAAAATACTGTCTTTTTTATTAGGACTAGAAGAGTACCCCATTTGGTATTTTATTTTTCTTTTTCATATGCTATTTGATATTTGATGAGTCTGTGTGGCTGTGAGCATCACAATGGCACATTGTGGATTGAAGAAAATTTCCAAATTCACAAGAAATTAAAGTGATGGAAGTGTGCTAAGTAGTGTTGGACAAGAAACACCATCAAATTATGTAAAACTCAAGTTTAACGTCAAACACTCAAACATGTGTTTTCAGAAAGAACTTTTACATATGTGATGCGTGTCCCAGTTGATTATATGATTTTGTTGATAGTTATATGTGTCTAACTATATGTTTTTGTTGATAGTTGTATGTGTCCCAATTAAAGAATATTTAGTTTTTATATATAAAATTAAAAATGCGTTATGCAATGCAACAAATGAGAGAGAGATATAGTTATACTTTTCTAATTAGATGTTTTTCTAGAAAATTTACAGAAAATTATATTTCTACAAGATGTTTTTTAATATATAATTTAGTTTTCTATAAAATGTTATTTTAAAATAATTTTTGAAGTCTCATTTCCTTTTTGATATTGTGAGGGCTTTTATATGTATTTTTTTTTGTAAATGTGGATGTTTAAAATTAATGAATGAAAAACTAGTAATAAGATGTTGGTAACCAAAAAGAAAACTAATTAATTAGAAGTAATTTAGAGATAATATATGTTAATGTGGATGTCTTATTTATTTTTAATTCTACAATTCTAAAAACAGTAATTCTTAATGCATAGTGCTGGTGGTTACAACTTAAGATATACGATTTAGGAAGAAATAATATTTGCTTACACATTCATTGTAACCACATACGATCGATCACAAGTTTCAAACAATTTACCTTAAATGATGATCATACCTTTGTTTTTCTTGTTGTTAAAGACCTACAAAAAATGGTAATGTTTTGGCTATATAATACGATCTTAATTAACACCATCTTCTCACCTTAATTACATTTGCAAAGCTTTTACTTTCTTTCTTCATCCTTTTCTGGTTCATTTGCAAAGCTTTTGAAGAAGCTACAATGGCTGACCAAGTTAGAAACGATATTTACACTGTGTTAGCTAGGTTCCAGGTTAATCTTATTGATAACCTTAGGTTTCACGTAAACGAGGTATGCTGCGTGTCTTTCTCACTTTATCTTTTGGTTTATTACTTTTTTTTTTTTGGTTTGTAAATATTTTCGTTTATCTAGAACAATTGAAGAAATCAACTTAAAATTGATATTTAAAATAGCTAAATTAATTCTTGTTCCTCAAATGAGATGGTCGATGAGGATCAGCTGGTAGCAATCCGTGTGCTGCTAGAAAATATCATGAACAATCTGAACGCAAACGAGTTGCTGCATCCAGTGGTTGACCCGGTTGATCCAGTGGCTGACCCGGCTGGTCCAGTACTGGCTGACCCGGTTGATCCAGTGGCTGACCCGGCTGTTCCAGAGGCTCCGGCTCCGGCTCCAGACGAAATTGTAATCGACGACCACGACGTGCCGCCAGGGTCCAACAGCGACGAGGATTGATAAGTTAGTGATAACTTGACGATTAATAAAGAATTAATGCTACTTGCTTTCGTAATTAGTATATTGGAATAAAGTCGTACTTGTAATAGACTCTGGTTTACAAGGTTATATGCTTATCATCCCATCGTACTTGTAATAGACTTTTGATAAAATACAATATATAAATATATTATAAAAAAGACTTTGGTTCAAAATATTCGTATTTTCATTCTTGAATTTCAAACATCGTATCCACATTTTTGTTAGTCGAATCCATTTAGGAATTCCTTATGTGTCTTCTTAAAAAGGCATTTTAAGGAAAGTTTGTAGAGCTTTCTTTATGACTTTCTGCACCTGATTTAATTAAGCGAGGAAATAGACACCACCATTTCCATTTATACGAAGAAATTATTGTATCAAAGTATGTAAATGTATTGATACAACTTGGAAGATGGTGTATTACTTGTTAGGAAAATAGTTTCAACATTGTGACTGAAACATTGGTTCTCAGGTCCTTTAACAAAACATAAAAAGCTTTGATTCTCCAGTTAATGTAATTTTTAAGTTTGTGCATATAGAATATTGCACAACAATGTTAAAGAAAACCGATACCAATCATACCATAGAAAAAGAAAAAACAAATGTAGTCACATGCAAAAATAAGAGAAGAAAAAGAAAATTTACTCTACCATTTCAAGTACTCTGGTTAGGAATTTTCAATTCCTTTTAATTCAACTTTTTACCCTAAACATTAACAGTTGCACCTTTTAAATATTTTAAGAATTTTTTTCCAAAACTTGTCGACTCAAACTTTGAAAATATGGCTTTCCTGAAATTTCTAAAAGGTGACATGGAATAGTACCCCATTTGGTATTTCTTGTTCTAAATAATTTTCTAACAAACTATGCTATTTGGTATACGTTTTTTACTTTTTTTTTTCCATAGGTTATTTGATAATTAATATGAGAGGGTGGGTTTTTGAGAATTAACATCCAGAACTAAGTTGAAACTCTTTATTTTAATTAACTTTTTTGCATAAAATCTATATAATATTTGTTTTATTGAGAATTAACATCAAGATGTAAGTTGAAACTCTTTATTTTAATTAACTTTTTGCATATATACACATAAATAATATTATCATCTTAAATAAAAATAATAACTAATAAAATCATATTTAAAGAAAAATTAATAAATACTATGAATATAAGTAATTGTAGAGTACCTCACTCAATATTGACAATCTTTGGTACGGATTTATTCTTTTGTTAATTGGTTTGGTATGGACTATTTTTGATACTACAATGTTATAATTTACGATTATATTATATTTTAATTTTAATATTTATTAAAGCGAGAGTATTACTGAATTACAGAATATAATACTAGAATATAAATATTATAGCTAGCGAGATATAATAGTTTATAAATGTTACAATTCCTGATAAATTAAAGTTGTTACGTCAGTTACAAATGTTTCTACTATACGTACGAAATACTCCCGAGTCGATACTTCTTTTTATTTGCTTAAGGAGTAGATACATTTTTTTTAATGTTGATTATTAAAGAATTTTAGAGACACTCTACGTACACTAATGGTGACGTTGTATTAAAGTGGAACATGCATGCATGAGTCATGATTTATTTGTTTTATTCGATTTTCTTTTACCCAAGAGTCACGTAAGTCAAATTTGAAGACAGCTCTTGACCGTTTAATGTCTTTATGCATGTTTCATTATTTTTTGTTTTAATCAGAAATGTTTCTGTGCCAGGTTGATTCTATTTCTTTTCTCTTCTTTCTCAAAGGGAGAGAGAGAGATTCTTGTTCTTGTGGCTATTGGTGATAAGCCTCATTCTTCTATTTTTTAAAGTTCAAAATTTTGGCACTATTGGAATCCTCTAAATATTGTAGTGGACTAGCATGAAGAGATTTGGTTTAAAGGAAGGATTCCCAAAACATGCATTCCTCGCTTGGGTAGTCATTAGAAGAAGGCTACATACTCGAGATAGATTATTGGGTTGGGGTTTGTCGGTCCCAGCAACTCTTTTCCTTTGCAATTTACATGATGAATCGATTCAATACCTCTTTTATGATTGCATATTTTCAGGCGAGTTTGTCTTTTTTTCATATATAAAGTCCATGTTAACTCTATCCACTTTATTTGAACATGGGGTTAAATGGATTAAAGATCTTTGTCGCAATTTGAATATCGCTTTGATCCTTCATGCTAGCTTTCCAAACTCAGCATTGTATGTTACATTCTCAAGTAGCTAGACCACCAACCGACTTTGATCATCGACATTAAGAACACCATTCGTTGCTAGTTAGATCTTTTGTCTAGAGCTCAAAGAGTTACCTCGACGATTAATTCGTTGTTGGGTACTTGGTTTGATTTTTTTCAAACTTAGAGTCTGTTTATGTTTATTAGGTTGGCATGTTGCCAGCATATTTTTTCGGATGAGAAATTTGTGTGTTTTCTTTGTTGGGTCCTTGTAGATTTTTTATTTTTTTCGGATGATAAATTTGTGTTTTTTTTCTCTGTTGGGCCATTGCGGACTTTTTATGGCCTTGTAATTTTTGTTTTTAATTAAAGGAATTTTTTAATTAAAAACTATATTATTAGGTTTATATAATTATAAGGGATTAAACAAAAAGCAGAAAACTAAAGCAGCAACTGTTGCACAAACGAAAACAAAGAACATAATCTCAAAAGAATACTAATATTTTAAATAAAAACTTTAATGGTAATGACAGCTAGACCTTATGGATATTGGTTCATAAAATGAGATTGACCTCAAACAAAATCATAATTTGCAAAGTCCTATATGATGTTGTAGTCGAACCTCTTGTTCCTTTACTTCCTTGGCCTTCTTCATTTCCTCAATTTGCAACTTAAACAATTCTCTTGCCTCCCCCAGTTTTTTCTGTCTGTCATATCTTTTAAGTAGTTGATCAATCTTCTCTTTTTCATTGCTTATAATGATTTCCACAAGGTGACATTGACCCCGAACAAAATTATCATTTGCGAATTCCCATTTCTTTGGATCAATTTTTTTGAAACTCTACACAGAAAAGAAGATTCGAAGTTTTTTAGCAAAAAAAAAAAAAAAAAAAAAAAAAAAAAAAAAAAAAAACTAGCTAAAAGAATATGATTACATCTTACAAAACTAACATATAAACAAACTTACAAATCTTTGAAGTTTATGGAAGAATAAAGGTATATGGAGGGTATTGGAGAATCTACGAAGAAGATCTTTGCAAAATTCCTTTGGATTCCAAATGATGAAACTCCTGCCACTCTGGCTCCATGAAATAATAGCATCCGATGAAGGATCGTCCACCATCTCATAGAGTTTGGTGGGAAAAGGACGTTTCACTACAAAAAAAGTCCACATTGATAGCACTAGACGATAGCGCATTTTCCTGTCCTGCTATAATAGATGAGTTCGTGATTTTGGTTACTTTTTAATAGCACCTGATAAATGCTAAGACCGAAAATCCTTAAGCGGGAAACCAAAATGACCTATTCCGCCAACACTTAGCAAAAGTTATTCACTTAAGCGCCTTAGCAATAGTTTTTCCTCTATTGCCGCGAAACATAACAAAAGTTCTTTCTACTGAGTTCACCTCTCAGATCTAAGAGTTTTCTCGATTCCCAGTGAGTTCTGTCAAAACAAAATCGAATTCAAGCCTAGCCAAGACCACTGACCTTGTCGCCGGCCATAAAATCGTGCTCCTCCGCAGACACATTCTTCAGCGCCGCTGCCAGTGAGCTCAAATCGAAGGCAAGTGTTTCTTCCCTACTCTAATTTCCTTCTTACTCTCTTTTCCATGTGATTTCGAATTGCTCTTTGCGATTTTAGGGTGTAGATTTGATTGCATTATTTGAAATTATCGATTTTAGTTAGGGTTTATATGCATTGATCTGTTTTTTTTTTTAAATTCCTCTTTGCGATTTTAGGGTTTATATTCATTGATGTGTTTATAACCTAACGAATTGGATTTTGATTGCAAATAGGGTTTGGGTTTTTTGAGAAGTTATAGATTTGGGTATTTGAGTTACAGATTTGGGTACATATTTCATCTGTTCTCTCAATGCATGTCAAGTTCTTACTGATTTGTAAGATTATTTAGGGTAAATTATCTTTGAGTGCTTTACTTTTCGCTTAAATGTGTACTGATTATGCTATTTTTCATGTGAGGGAGATTGCAATGATGGGGAACTGAAGCTTTTCTTGTTTATGTACACCCACGACAGGTAACCAAATTTTCTGGATGTTATTCATTTGGTCTGTCCTTTAACTATGAGAAGTATAATAGTTAAAGTTGTTGTTATGTGTTGTTGTTTTCTTTTATGGCTGAGGTTGTGTAATTAGGCTATAGACAATTTCTGACTTTGTTTTTTGTTCTTGCCTAATTTTTTGACTGTTGTTGTGTTGTTTTTAGGCTGAGATACTGTAATTTGTTAATGTGTGTTTAACATTGTCTACTTTCTTAATTGTCTGAACATGATATGAGATTGGTGTGATAAATATTGGTGTAAGTGCATGTATATGTGATGTGGTCTGAGGTAGATTGAGTTACTGTCTTAAATGGAACACTCTTTTAATTTTGCTTTTGGTTTGAATTGTTGATACTAAGGTTTTAATTACGCTTATACCATATAATGTTGGACAAGTCATGGGTGCATCTATGCAGGTAAGACATTACATTATATAGGTTAGGTTTTATATGGGGATTGGTTATTTTATCAATCTCTTTTTTCTCTTTTACTTCTTCATTTAAGAGCTGATCCTGGTTATGAGAGAGGTGCTCGGAAATTTGTACGGGATGTGGCTGCGGCGTTAGGTGACAGTGACATGATAATATGTCCCTGCAAAGACTGTCGTAATGTAGAACGACAGTCAGGAAGTGATGTGGTAGTTCACCTTGTAACTAAGGGGATGGATGAGGCATACAAGATGCAAGGTGATTGGTATCACCATGGAGACGTGAACTCAGTGGCTGAAGGTGATAGCAGCAATGTAAATGACTGGAATGAAGAAATTTTAGAGTTATACAAAGCTGCTGAGTTTTTTGATGAAGAGCTGGCTAGTAAGGCTAGATTAGGTGATATTCCAGAGGCTGAATTAGCTGAGATTGCAGAGGGTGAGGACAAGAGAGAAGATGAGTTCCTCTCCAAACTAGCTGATGCTTCTACACCATTATACCCAAGTTGTTCAAATCACAGCAAGCTGTCGGCTATAGTGACTCTATTTAGGATAAAGACAAACAATGGCTGGTCTGACAAGAGCTTCAATGAACTGCTTGAGACATTGCCAGCCATGCTGCCCGAGGACAATGTGCTTCACACGTCATTGTATGATGTCAAAAAATTTCTGAGGAGCTTTGATATGGGATATGAAAAAATTCATGCATGTGTAAACGACTGTTGCCTATTCAGGAAGAAGTACAAGAAGCTCGACAAATGTCCCAAATGTAATGCTTCCCGGTGGAAGATTAATATGCACAATGGTGAAGTAAAGAAAGGTGTGCCACAGAAAGTATTGAGATACTTTCCGATAATTCCAAGGTTGAAAAGAATGTTCAGGTCTGAGGAAATGGCGAAGAACCTAAGGTGGCATTATACTAACAAGAGCAGTGATGGAAAACTCCGTCATCCCGTGGATTCTGTTACATGGGATAAGATGAATGACAAGTACCCTGCATTTGCAGCTGAACAAAGAAACATGCGGTTCGGGCTTTCAACTGATGGATTTAATCCATTCAACATGAAGAACAGTAAGTATAGTTGCTGGCCTGTTTTGTTAGTAAACTACAATCTGCCTCCTCACCTTTGTATGAAGAAGGAGAATATCATGCTAACGTTGCTGATTCCTGGTCCACAACAACCCGGTAATAGTATTGATGTATACTTAGAACCTCTTATTGAGGATTTAAACCATCTATGGAAGAAAGGAGAGTTAACATATGACGCCTTCAGTAAAACTACATTTACTCTAAAGGCAATGCTTTTATGGACTATTAGTGATTTTCCTGCGTATGGAAACCTCGCTGGCTGCAAAGTAAAAGGTAAAATGGGCTGTCCTACATGTGGGAAAAACACTGACAGTATGTGGTTGAAGTATAGCAGAAAGCATGTGTTCATGTGTCATAGAAAGGGTTTGGCACCATCACATAGGTATAGGGAAAAGAAGACTTGGTTTGATGGAAAAGCTGAACATGGGAGAAAGGGTAGAATTTTAACCGGTCATGAAATTTTTCAAAACCTGAAAAATTTCAAAAATGACTTTGGTAATGTGAAAAAATCTGGGAAGAAGAGAAAAAGGATTGACTGTGTTGAATCTGTCTCTGATAGTGATGATGTATCCAGTGAATCCGAGGAAGATGAGGAAATAGAAGTTGATGAGGAGGAGTTATCAAGATGGAAGAAAAGATCAATTCTTTTCAAGTTGCCTTATTGGGAGGTATGATTAGTGTTTTCCTTTTCAGAATTGTTCAATTAAGCTACTCTTAAGTTGGAATCCTTATGTACTGTTTTTTTATTGTTTAGGATCTCCCGGTAAGACATAATTTGGATGTAATGCATGTAGAGAGTAATGTGGCTAAAAGCATTGTCTCTACATTGTTGCATTGTGGAAAATCAAAGGATGGTCTTAATGCACGGAGAGATCTGCAACATCTTGGTATAAGGAAGGATCTGCATCCTAACACACAAGGAAAGAGAACATACCTTCCCGCAGCACCATGGTCACTGTCCAAGGCAGAGAAGAAAATATTTTGCAAGCGCCTATTTGACTTTAAAGGTCCAGATGGATATTGTTCTAATATATCGAGAGGAGTTTCATTAGAGGAGTTTAAGGTAACAGGACTCAAATCACACGATTATCACGTATTGATGCAACAACTTCTTCCGGTTGCACTTAGAGGTTTGTTACCAAAAGGTCCAAGGACAGCAATCTTACGCTTATGCGCATTCTACAACCATTTGTGTCAGAGAGTTATTGATAGAGAGGTTATTTCAGTAATGGAAGCTGAAATTGTGGAAACTCTTTGTATGTTTGAAAGGTTTTTCCCTCCCAGCTTCTTTGATATCATGGTACACTTGACTGTACATCTAGGAAGGGAAGCTCGCCTTGGAGGACCAGTCCATTTTAGGTGGATGTACCCATTTGAGAGGTACAGTTTCAGTGTATTTTACTCTAACAATTTGATTTTGTAGTGATTGTCTTTGATCTTCTTAATCGTAATAACTTTGAATTTACAGGTACATGAAAGTTATGAAAGACTTTGTACGAAACCCCGCAAGACCAGAAGGTTGTATTGCTGAGTCATATCTCGCAGAAGAATGCATGCAGTTCTGCAGTGAGTTTCTGAAAAAGACAACAAGTGTGGAAGAAAAACCAGAGAGGAATTTAGAGTATGTGAACAACTCTATACTGGAAGGCCGTCCTATATCTGCTGGATCTTCATTTACTTTTACTGAAATGGAGAAGAATATTGCCCATTTAGCTGTCATTCAAAATACTGCAGCCTTGGATCCTTATGTGGAGTAAGTTCTGTTTGTTTCATATATTTACCTTGTCATTTACATTGTGAATATATGAGGCTGAGACTTTCTTACTGTATTTCTCTTTTGGAAGCTTGCACCTGCAATATCTTCAAAAATCAAATCCAAGGTGTACACGTGATGCTGGTTTCTTATGGAATATGCATGCTAAGAATTTTGCATCTTGGTTAAAGAAAGAGGCAAGTCATTTCCCTGAAAGTTATATTGATTATGTTATGAACTAATAATTGACTGACTCTTATTTTAACCATTTGGTAGATACCTCTAACTTCAGCTGAACATGAAGAAACAATTAAATGGTTGGCATATGGTCCCCGATGTAGTGCAAGGTCATATACTGGTTATATAGTGAATGGTCAACGATTTCACACAAGCTCAGTTCAAAAGCAAAGTCAGAATAGTGGGGTTTACTATGAGGCAACGGCTATGTGTAGATCTAGTGCTAAAGATACTTCACAGGTTGTTGATTTGGTATCTTATTACGGGAGAGTCACTGACATCATATTGCTGGACTACAATGTGTTCTATGTTCCTATATTCCGGTGTCACTGGACAGTTAAAGGGAATGGAGTTAAGGTAGAAGATGGGTTTACTCTAGTAAACTTGAATCAAAGTCAAGTCAGTTTTTTGAAGGATCCATACATTCTAGCTTCACAGGCAAATCAAGTCTTTTATTCTAGGGAAGATGATTCATCAAGCTGGTATGTTGTTATGAGAGGTTCTTCAAGAAGATATAGTAAAGAAGATATTCGAGAAGGAAATGCAGAAATGGGTCCATTGCCAGCAGATGTGAACATGGATGATGAAATGGATGAGTCTGAAAATGCTAGAACTGACTGTGAAGGCATATTTGTGCCAAATGTAGCTTCTTATTCATTGTTATCTGGTCTTGTTTTGTGTTTTTTTTTTATTGATGTCTGTTTACTCATAATATTTCTATGTTTGATCTCAAATTTGTTGCTGCAGTTGCTTGTGCTAATTCATTCTCTTTTTTAAGCAGGTGATTTAAGATGGTGGGTAGACCAAAGAAAAAGGGTGGAAAAAAAAGAAAGAATAAGGGTGCAGATGATGAGCTTGAATACATTGGTAGTGTGGAGCCGCAGACTATAGCAGCAGAGCAGTCTCTACTTGAGGAACATCATGTAACAGATCAAGAAACCATCAGACAAGAGGAAGAACCTGAAGGTGATGCTGAAGGGACAATGCCAGCTGAAGAGACAAATCCAGATGCAGCTACTGATCAAGCTGGAGTCAATGAAGAAGAACCTGAAGGTGAGGTTCAATTGGATGATGCCACTGAGCGTCCTGCTAAGCGTAAGAGACATAGAGGACCAACAAAGATGAAGAACATTGCCAAGGATCCAACTGTTCGTGAAAGAGTTGACTACACTCTCATGGGAGATCCTATTGGTTCTGGATCAGTTAAGCTGTCATCATATGTAGGTACACTGGTACGGGAACACGTTCCTATCAATATTGATAATTGGAAGAGTGTTGGTCAGGATATCAAAACAGTTCTCTGGAGATCTGTTCAGGTGACAGCTTCTTTACAGTTAGAATAGTTTTGTTTACAAAGTAATTAGACCACAGTTACTTTTCTTATTATGTTTTTATGGTATGTGAATGCAGGCAAGATTTGAGCTTGATGAGGAGTTTCAAAGGATTGCTGTGCTAAAGCAAATGGGGGGTCTGTGGAGGTCATACAAGTCACGCATTGTCAAGGATATTAATTTGGCTCCGAATAACCAGCAAAGAATGAATCTAAGACCAATGAATATTAATCCAGCAGAATGGCGTAAATTTGTCAAACTCAAGACTAGTCCAGGCTTTAAGGTATTGACTTGGAATTATGTTAGATAAATATATTGAATGTTGATTATTAATATGAATTGTTTTTAGGTTTTGAGTGACAAATATAAAGAAAGAAGGAAGAAACAGATACCTCACACTACTAGCCGGAAAGGAATGGTCAGGCTAGCAGAAGACATGGTAAGCATACACTATCTATGTTGTTTCCTCTGAATAAATATATCTACTCTGAATGGTTTTTTGATTTTCACACAGAAAATTGAGAGTGGAGATCCATCTGAAGTGACAAGGCTAAAGGTGTGGGTGAAGTCGCGTACCAAAAAGGATGGTACGCCAGTGAATACAAATGCTGCTGACAAGATTGTAAGTTGAAAATATGTTTGACTGTCTTCTAGAATATTTTCCATTGATACTCTTTGACAATAAATAGATGTTGTTTTACAGAGGAAAGCAGCTGAGCTGGTTGGAAGTGATGCTCCAACAACTACAACAAATCCAGAGGAGGATCACCTCTCTCAACTGCTAGGACCTGACAATCCTGGAAGGCTGAGAGCAATGGGTAGAGGCATGAGCAAAACCAAATTAGCTTGTTTCCAAGTGAAGACCAAGTGTATGATTGATATGCAAGAGAAGCAAGTTCAGTTAGTAAAAAAGGTGAATGAGTTGGAAGATGAAATTAGCAGAATGAAGAATCAGGTAAGAAACCTTAACAGTGCCCAGATTGTTCATTAAGCAACTGAGTTATGAAATAGTTATGGAATTGACTTTCTTGTTTATTTTACAGAGACATGAAGCTGAAATTGGTGAAAACTCAGCTGCTAGAGTAAGTGATTCCTTCTGCTTGGTTTTGTCAGATCAGTTATCCCATCTGACTTGTAATTGTTATTAACATTTTGTAGAGTGTAAACAAAAGATCACACCCTAAGTGTGTGTTGGTTGACTGGTCGGGTTCTGATGAAAACATTGGTGAGGGCCGTATTCTTTCTTCTGATCCTGATGACATAGTGAATGACTGTCGTCTAGGCCCTACAGATCTCAAAGTCTTGGTTGAAACTGCTACTAAACCTGATGCATTCCTGTGGAGACCTGCAACAAGAATGTTTACTATTGAGGAAGCTGTTGGACAAATGATTGCATGGCCAGCCTCTAAGTGTGTTCTTGTAGACAAGGAGCTTAATATAGAAGACATTGCGCCAACGGTAAGTATTAGTCAGCCTGCTAATGAGTTGATATTTTTTATGAGCTTTGATAGACTAAATATCCTGTTTTTCTGAATGTGTTTGACAGGGCCTAAGAGCAAATTCTCAGAACAAATGTAAACTGTTGGATTTGTCTACAGATGAAGTGATTGTTGCTGAGGGTCGTTGGCAGACACAAGAACCAAGTGCATTAGTTAATGGTCTTCCTCTAGGACCAAAGGCTGTCAAAGTTTTTGTTGATTCAGTGCATCAACCTGATACATTTATATGGAGGCCTACAATGGAAGTAACATACCTTGAGGACTGTTTGATGGCTTTTGTATCATGGCCTGTGAATAAAGTTGTTTTTGAAAATCCTACAACTACAACTGGTCAGAAATCTCCTCTTCAGAAATCAGCATCAACTGATAGGCCATCAAGCTCTAAATCTTCAGCTGAGACAAAGTCTGCAGCCACAGAGGGAAAAGCAGCATCAACAGTGTCTAAGTCTCCAGCAACAGGTTCAGATTCTCCTATTGAGGATGCAGGTGTTCAAAGCTCTCCTATAAAGAAAAGTCTACCAAATCCACAATCTCCTCTCCGGAAATCTCAGGTATTTTCTAAATGTTATGAATTAAGTTGCTTATGTCAACTGTTCTGAGTATTGGTTCATATTGTTTACATGGCAGCGTATCAATCAACTTGTTTCCAAGGAAAATAAGAAGTGCAAGTTGATGGATATTACTGGAAAGAAGCGAGTTGTTGCTGAAGGACGCTGGGCAACAAACGATCCAGCACAAAAGGTTCACTTTGTTCCCTTGGGTCCTGATGGTGTCAAAGTGTGGGTAGATATTGTGAAGGTCAGTGATGCATCCGTTTGGAGGCCAAATGAGGAAATAGCCATAATGGAGGATGCCCTTGGCACAGTCATTGCATGGCCTGAGGACAAAGTGATCATGTCTTAAGGTTTTCTGTCCTGCTACTAATTCCTTTTGGATAATAAGTAGAACTTGGTTTGACATTTGTTGTGTGTATTCTGGATTTATGATGTATGTTGGATTTATGTCTTAAGGTTTAATGTATTTTGGATTGGGAATCATTGATGAATCAGGGTATTATATGAAACAGGTTTGGTGTTTTTCTCAACCAGAAACAATTGTGATCAAAACGCATATAATTGCATATAAATAACTGTTACAATAACTGCTAATGGTATATAAGAGTAATGCTATGTTAGAAAAGTCTATCATAGCTTTCAAAACGAGTAATTTTTTCCTTAAATTAAACGCTATAATATAATGAATCATAGCGTAAACTGGAGCTATAAAAATTAAAACTTATGCTTTTTATCATAGCTATAGTAGAAACACCTAACATAGCATGGAAAATGACTAATTACATAATTTTTTAAAATTAGAAAAGCCTTATAACAAAGCGTTTCGATAATGCTATGGTAGAAGACTCTAAGATAGCATACGTATCTGACGCTATCGTATGTGGGGGTTCTACCATAACAGGGGCCTAACATAGCATTTGTGAAAACGCTATTGATCACTTATAATAGCATTTATCTCAAGCTAATAATGTAGATATTTCTTGTAGTGTTTTGAGGTTGGATAACTGTTATGAGGTGGCAATTGATCCTCTACTTCTTTTACTTGCCGCTCAAATAATTTTCTCACCTTAAACATATCCATACTTTGATCATATAAAACCCTCCGCTCTATTACACAACTTATAGTATTATTTATGAGGTGAGGTTGAC
This sequence comes from Arabidopsis thaliana x Arabidopsis arenosa, assembly GCA_019202795.1. NCBI lineage: Eukaryota > Viridiplantae > Streptophyta > Magnoliopsida > Brassicales > Brassicaceae > Arabidopsis > Arabidopsis thaliana x Arabidopsis arenosa. Next base: position 9,372,752 of record CM032924.1, read on the forward strand.
CTCGCACGAAATTATCATTTGCGAATTCCCAGTTTCCAGAGTCGATTTTTCTAAAATCCTACCATAAAGGAAGATTCAAAGTTGAAAGAAAACAAAACTATATATGATAACATCTTACTATATTAAACATATAAGTAACTTACATGTGAATTAAGGTAAGAGAAAAAGGAATTTATATTGTCGCCTTGGAAACAGAATCTTTGAAGGAAATTGTTGTAAAATTCTTCTGGATTCCAAATAATGAAACTCTTGCCGCTCTGGCTCCAAGAAATTATTGAATCTGATGAAAGATCATCGACCATATCATATGTTGTGGTGATGAAATTTGATATTGAGGTTGATGAACCTTCATTTTCGTTCAAATTTAACATATTGAATCTATAATCGTTAACACACCCAAAACCGACTTAGAGATTATTATCTAATTTTTTTTTCTCATACAGTGTTGCAACTCTTGTGAAGTTACATGTCTTTATATATACTCACAATTCATAAATATTTAGAAGTAAAATATATTCAAAAACTAAATATGCTACCCAAATAAAGTGATTTTCTTCTATAAAATCCCACAATATTATATCTTATATATCATAGAAAATTAATTATCAAATAAATATTAAATTTAAATTTGATACAATTGGATATTTTCTAAGAAATATTAAAATTTTGATAAGATTTTATTTTATAGAAAAATAAATACATCTTTAGGTAAACAATCTAATAATCACTAAATATGACCAATATTAATATAAAAACTTATTACAAGTTATAGATACAAAGTTTAAATTAAAATGAAATCTACAAAATTTTATTATTGTAATCTATACATTTTACTTTCTTAAATTGAAAATTGAAAATTAAATTGAAAATTAGAGTATTTTATACAATTTTTTTTTTTTTTTCCTATAAAAAAAAATTGAAAATTAGAACAATGATTTGAATGAATTGGCCCATAAAGATGGATCCCCACAATTAAGGGCCCAAAGACTCTAATCTAAAGAGAATGTCCAAAGCCCAAAATCAGGAACTTGTTTTGACTTCCCGAACAAGTTATAAAAATGACAACAATATGTATCTTCTGTATAAAGTAACTTTTGTAACACTCCTCTCCGTTACGATGAAGAAGACGCCACAGACCTCTACTTCTTGTCCCTCGCCGAAGAAAATGTCAATCCAAGACGCTGATTTGCCCAAAACCCTAGTTGAGGATCCTGTTTCTGATTCCGCAAAACCCATATCGGATACTGCGGAAGACGAGTTAAAGTCTAGGGCTTTGAGCCAAATTAAACGGTGGATAAAACAGCGGAATTAAAGAGCAAAATTGTGTTTTTGAGGAAGAAACCTGATGAATTCGATCCGAAACTAGTGTCTTGGTTGAAAATGTTGGAATTTATTTTGATTAGTTGCGCCGGACTACTTTTTCGGGTAACTTTCAAAATTGAAGTTCGTTTGTATGAGAAATGGATGTTTGAAGTGGCTAGTTTGGATAGCTTGAAATTTGACTAAATGATCAAATGTCGCACTTCGGAAGTTAGAGGAGAATCCAAACCAGGCATGTGTGCCGAGCCGTGTTGTATCATATAAGGACCAGAGTTGTTAGTTATTATGTGTTATTGTCGAGGTTTAGAGGGACAATGCTCTTTTTTTTGGGTGATAAATATTTGATTTGCTTTTATTAAACCGAGTGATTTTGGAACCTTAGGTTAGGTGAGACTAGCTAGCGATGCACTCCATAAGCTTATCAAAATTCAACTAAACGACCTTAACTCACGTTTATTCAAGAATTTATGACGAACACGTACGAAATAAACAAAGAAAAAAAGAAAAGTTACACGAGTCTTATAACGAGTTCTATGCCAAATCAAAGAGTTATTATTACATCCTTATAAGGGATTAAACAAAGAGCAGAAAGCTAATGCAGCAACTGTTGCACAAACGAAAACAAAGAACATAATCTCAAAAGAATACTAATAAATAAAAACTTTAATGGTAATGACATCTAGACCTTATGGACATTGTTTCATAAAATGAGATTGACCTCCAACAAAATCATAATTTGCAAAGTCCTATATGTTGTAGTCGAACCTCTTGTTCCTTTACTTTCTTGGCCTTCTTCATTTTCTTTCGCGATGCTTTCCTCATTTTCTTTCTCATATCCAACATTTCTTCAATTTGCAACTTAAACAATTCTCTTGCCTCCCCCAATTTTTTCTGTCTGGCATATCCTTTACGTAGTTGATCCTGCTTCTCTTTATCATTGCTTATAATGATTTCCACAAGGTGACGTTGATCCCGAACAAAATTATCATTAGCGAATTCCCATTTCTTTGGATCAATTTTTTTGAAGCCCTATAGAAAAAAAAAAGATTCAAAGTTTTTAAGCAAAAAAAAAAAAACTAGCTAAAAGAATATGATTATTACATCTTTCAAAACTAACATATAAGAAACTTACAAATCTTTCAAGTTTATGGAAGAATAAAGATATATGGAGGGTATTGGAGAATCTACGAAGAAGATCTTTGCAAAATTCTTTGGGATTCAAAATGATGAAACTCCTGCCACTCTGGCTCCATGAAATAATAGCATCCGATGAAGGATCGTCCACCATCTCATAGAGTTTGTTGGGGAAAGGACGACGTTTTGAGGTTGGATAACTGTTATGAGGTGGCAATTGATCCTCTACTTTTTTTACTTGTCGCGCAAATAATTCTTTCGCCTTAAACATATCCATACTTTGATCATATAGAACCCGCTGCTCTATTACACAACTTATAATGTTATTTATGAGGTGACGTTGACCTCGCACAAAATTATCATTAGCGAATTCCCATATTCCAGAGTCGATTTTTCTAAAACCCTACCAAAAAGGAAGATTCAAAGGTGAGAGAAAACAAAACTATATATGATGACATCTTACTAAAGTAAACATATAAGTAACTTACATGTGTATCAAGGTCAGAGAAAAAGCAATTTAGATTAGTATTGGCCTTGAAGTTGAAGCAAAATCTTTGAAGGAGATTGTTGTAAAACTCTTCTGGATTCCAAATGATAAAACTCTTGCCACTCTGGCTCCAAGAAATAATTGAATCTGATGAAAGATCATCGACCATATCATATATTGTGGTGATGAAATTAGATATTGAGGTTGATGAACCTTCATTTTCGTTCATGTTTAACATTTTGAATCTATAATCGTTAACACACCCAAAACCGAATTAGAGATTATTATCTAATTTATCTCAGCCAAGCTTCAAAATCCAAAGAAATCTACTTTCACCTCTTTTGTTTTTACAGCAGTCTAAAGCACCCTTTAACTTGTTTTATTTTTCTCATACAGTGTTGCAACTCTTTGAAGTTACATGTCCTTTATATATACTCACAATTCATAAATATTTAGAAGTAAAATATATTCAAAAATTAAATATGCTACCCAAATAAAGTGATTTTCTTCTATAAAATTCCACAATATTATATCTTATATATCATAGAAAATTAATTATCAAATAAATATTAAATTTTAATTTGATACAATTGGATACTTTGTAAGAAATATTAAAATTTTGATAAGATTTTCTTTTATAGAAAAATAAATACAACTTTAGGTGAACAATCTAATAATCACTAAAAATAACAAATATTAATAGAAAAACTTATTACAAGTTTTAGATCCAAAGAATAAACTAAAATGAAATCTACAAATTTTATTATTGTAATCTATACATTTTACTTCCCTAAATTGAAAATTAGAAAAATGATTTGAATGAATTGGCCCATAAAGATGGATCCCCACCACAATTAAGGGCCCAAAGATTCTAATCTAAAGAGAATATCCAAAGCCCAAAAATCAGGAACTTGTTTTGACTTCCCGAACAAGTTTTATAAAAATGACAACAATATGTATCTTCTGTATCAAGTAACTTGTGTAACACTCCTCTCCGTTAAGATGAAGAAGACGCCACAGACCTCTACTTCTTGTCCCTCGCGGAAGAAAATGAAAATCCAAGACGCTGTTTTCCCAAAACCCTAGTTGAGGATCCTGTTTCTGATTCCGCAAAACCCATATCGGATAGACGAGTCAAAGTCTAGGGCTTTGAGCCACATTTAACGGTGGATAAAACTGCGAAATTGAAGAGCAAAATTGTGTTTTTGAAGAAGAAACCTGATGAATTCGATCCGAAACTAGTGTCTTGTTGGAAAATGGGGAGAGAGTTCCATTTATGTTTCTCTGTTTTGTTTTTGATCTGATTTCAAATGAAAGTAGACGACGGATTGTGTGATCCAACTGACTTTGACATGATTATGACTCGGGCAAATGCTCCATCTTCAAACCGCAAACTCAATGCAATTTGCAAAATTTTACTCCACGCAACAGTCTATGAGCTTTGGAAAGAAAGGATTACTCGCTCCCTTACACTCGGCTTCGTCACAAGTCACACAACCAACGGCTCATCGTACAAGAGTTATTCAACTTGTTCTCTGATATGTATTATTAGTTAATGTCCCTTTTATCATTAGGCATATATAAGTGACAAAATTTGGTCTTTTGAATTTTTTCTATATAGTTATGACATTAGAGTAATGAAGAAATGTTTTAAAATAAATTAAAATTTATCTTTGGAAGTGAACGAGAGCCAAAAGATGGATATAATGTCATGGTACAAATTTACTCATGAATTAAGTCCGTATGATTATGCAAGTCCCTCGCACTATACCATCATATATCATCTAGTTCTCTACTCAACACTTTAAAAAAAATTAAGAATCTGTTAACAAAAACAACAATTTCGTTATTTAGAGATTAAAAAAGAGCATCATAATTCGTTATAATAATTACTTGTCCACTCTATCAGATATCTTCACAGAAACACCATCGTTATTTATAAACAAATAATTATACCATCATCATCTAGGTCTTTATAAACAAATAACTATACCATCATCATCTAGGTCTTCTTAACAGAAACAACCATAGTTTTATGAAATTAAAAGATAGATTATCCTAATTCGTTATATATATTATTTTTCATAACTTTGATACGGCCGTGGACGTCGTCGATCATGGTTTCACTTCGGCCTTCGATGGTTTCTCCGATGGTCCCTCTCCCTCCACCGGTCTCACCGTGATCGTCATGACATCAATGCAGCACTTGAGAAGCTTCTCGGCAATTGCGTCTAACTCCGCCGCCGTCGTCGTCTTGTTGTCCATGCGCACTTGGACGGCATTCGTCAGATCGCGCAAGTTCTCATACAATTGCTTTTTCTTGCTCTCCATAGCGCTCTAAGCTCTCTTTTCTCGAACTTTTTTTTTGGTTTGATTAAATTTCGTTTGTGATAGTGTATAACTAAACGTAATCAACTCTGGCTCTGTTTATATAGGAGATCAAATTATTTATCTTGTTTCTCATTATAATCTGAACTTGGTTTGCTGACTTAGTTAAGTGTTTTCGTGTTGCATTATGCCTACTTAATTTCCACTATCTGTACTTTTATGTCATCTATATACACACACACACGTCAATAAACCATAGTGTTTATTGTTTAATTAATAGACTTTTTCTTTATTTATATATATGTTCTATTTTCTTATAAAATGCCACAATAAAAATTTTTTTATTAAAGATTTATATTAATATTTTCGATAATTTCTTATAAAATAATTATACTTACAATCACAAAAATGAAGTTTAAATTATTAAAAATCATTTAGGATTTAACATTTTACATAGATTTAATTTTATACGGTTGAAAAAACATTATGTGTGCAGAAAGAGAATTGTAAAAAATGAGTGCTTGTTCATCAACACCAGTACCGATTCTGTCATTCACAGAGAGAGCTAAATCTCTGTCGGAGATTCAACAAGCTCACGCCTTTATGCTCAAAACAGGTCTTTTTCAGGACACGTTTTCTGCGAGCAAGCTTGTTGCCTTCGCTGCAACAAACCCAGAACCCAAAACTGTCTCTTACGCTCACTCTATTCTCAATCGCATCGAGAGCCCTAATGGGTTCACTCACAATTCCGTTATCAGAGCTTATGCTTATAGCTCTACTCCTGAGCTTGCTTTAACCGTGTTTCGTGATATGCTTCTTGGTCCTGTGTTTCCTGATAAGTATAGCTTCACGTTTGTGTTGAAAGCTTGTGGTTCGTTTTGTGGGTTTGAAGAAGGAAGGCAAATTCACGGTCTTTTTATGAAGAGTGATTTGGTGTCTGATGTGTTTGTGGAGAATACTTTGGTTAATGTTTATGGAAGAAGCGGTTACTTTGAGATTGCACGTAAAGTGCTTGATAGAATGCCTGTGAGAGATGCTGTTTCTTGGAATTCGTTGTTGAGTGCTTATCTTGAAAAGGGTTTGGTGGAAGAAGCTCGTGCGTTGTTTGATGAGATGGAGGAACGGAATGTGGAGTCTTGGAATTTTATGATTTCGGGTTATGCGGCTGCGGGGTTGGTTAAGGAAGCTAGGGAGGTTTTCGATTCTATGCCGGTGAAAGATGTGGTTTCTTGGAATGCTATGGTGACTGCTTATGCACATGTGGGTTGCTACAACGAGGTTTTAGAGGTTTTTAATAAGATGCTGGATGATTCCACTGAGAAACCAGATGGTTTTACTCTTGTTAATGTTTTATCTGCGTGTGCTAGTCTTGGATCCTTGAGTCAAGGTGAGTGGGTACATGTTTACATAGACAAGCATGGGATTGAGATTGAAATGTTTGTGGCAACAGCTCTTGTGGATATGTATTCGAAGTGCGGGAAAATTGATAAGGCTCTTGAAGTGTTTAGAGCTACTTCAAAGAGAGATGTCAGTACATGGAACTCGATAATCTCGGGTTTGAGTGTCCATGGTCTTGGAAAGGATGCTTTAGAGATCTTCTCGGAGATGGTGTATGAAGGTTTTAAACCAAATGGTATCACATTTATTGGTGTTTTGTCGGCCTGCAATCATGTGGGTTTGTTAGATCAAGCTCGCAAACTTTTTGAAATGATGAATAGTGTTTACGGGATTGAGCCAACTATTGAACACTATGGTTGTATGGTGGATTTGCTTGGTCGGATGGGAAAATTTGAGGAAGCAGAAGAACTTGTGAACGAGATTCCAGCAGATGAGGCTTCGATTTTACTAGAATCTCTTCTTGGTGCCTGTAAAAGGTTTGGAAAACTGGAACAAGCAGAGCGTATAGCAAATCGGTTACTGGAATTGAATCCACGTGAGAGCTCAGGTTATGTTCAGATGTCAAACTTGTATGCCTCAGATGGAAGATGGGATGAGGTTATGGACATGAGAAGAAAGATGAGAGCAGAAAGAGTAAACAAGAAGCCTGGATGTAGCATGATTGAAGTTGACGGAGTTGTCCATGAGTTCTTAGCTGGTGAAGGACTAAGAATCGAATAAAATCGGTAATTTCCAAAAATTATATTGGTCTTATTCTGTCAATTTTATAGAATTGCTATCAGTTTTAGTCATAACCAAGAAGCATGAAGTTAGTTACATCGTAGAAAGCTTGAACTATCCACAAATCATAATGATGAATCATGCACGGATCTATATATTACTATTCTACACCAAAATTAATGAAAATTAAAATCATTATGCACCTGCTGGAATACACTGATGATCATTTCATGATATTCATCTGTATTGAGTCTGAGATAACAAACCAGAAGCTCTTTGAGTTCTTCAGGGTGGTTGATACCATTCTCCATGATCATCTCAATCATTGAATCTCTAAAATCCTTCTGAGGATCGCTCGAGCATTTAACTACTGCAAAGCTTTCGTTCTTCATTCCTCCATCTGCTGTTTCTATCAGAAGCTCGTGCTCCCGTGCTCTCAGTTTAGCCTTCTTCAAGTCTTCAATAGCTTTAACTCTGCATTTTTCAGATGCTCTTGGTGAAAAAACTCTAACCTTGTTGTTTTCTTTTGTTCCTAATCTGTTTAGCTCCCTTTTTAGGTACAGAGATTTCCTCTGTTGGTCAGCCTTCAGCTTCACTTCTCTTAGTTTGACTTCCTTGAGCTTTTGCCACTGATGAGCCGGTTTTGTTACAGTATGACCAAGAATCTCAGAATCCGTGCCTGTCCTTCTCGATGGTTTTTTCACCTTGACCTCTGCGTCTTGTTCTGATCTCTTTGGCTTTTGTTCGAGAAGCCTTTGGTCACGTCTCTCACATCTCTGCTTATCTCTGTTCACATGAATTCTTGGGGTCATGATCACAGTTCCTTTGTCTCTATCCATTGCCTCCACTTCCAGAAAACCACATGTCTCTTTTTGGAAATCTCTTACTTTCTTCCTCACACTACTCATTATCTCTTCAAACTTCTCATTTGACTCTTTATCTGCTGATCTTGTTGTAGCGTTCTCCTTTTCTACTGATACTCTTTGAAACCTTTTGCTGTTCTCATGAATATCACTTCGACGTTTAGTAGAACTCAAGGAAGTTTTTGCAGACATGTCGTGGCTAGCTTTTTCATCTTGCTTCTTCTCTTTTGCAGGTTTCAAGTCAGAAGAACCACTTAACTTTGAAAACCAAGAAACAGGAAGAGCACGAGACAACCCGGAAGAAGAAGAAGAAGAAGAAACAGGTTTCTTTCTTCCCCATCTCATCATTCCAAAATCTGAAAAACTTTTGTGCTTTCTTAGTTTACCGGGTGTTTTTTTAGGCTAGACTATGAAAAAAATATGTATAAAAATGAAGGGATGTATCTAGAGCTTACTGCTGTAATATAGTTAGGTCGTTGTGTTTAATATGAGGGAGATGAAGATGTTGTCTTAACGGGTAAAAGCTAGTTGCAGTTTGAAAAAAAGAACCAAACCCGCCTGAAGAATCCTGTGACCACTTTTAGCCTAAATAACTTTTTCTTTTATTGGTTCTGTTATCTCTGGGTATGTTCTGGAATTTATACCAAAGTGGGGGACCAATTTTAATTATCAATCAGAAACCAAACTTCATTGATGACAAAGACTTAGGCTCTCTCTCCCTTTCTCTTCTTTCGGAGTAACGTGACCGACCCAAGAACCACAAGAATCCTCCCATCTTTTTAGTTTCTAGTAGCTGTCTTAATACCGTAATAACATTGAGTTCTTAGATCATGGAATCTAGTGCCTTTGCAAAGGTTACATGATTACATCCCCTAGTCATGTAGCAAAAACCGGTACAGAATTAACCCTGAAACCCGAGTTTCGTCCAACACAACAACATGATTGGTCCCGGTCCTGGTCTCTATGGTCCTAGACTGAGAGATGTATGTTTTTTTCTTAATCATGAAGAAGGTAAAGTTGATGGATTTAGTTTTATCTCAAAGATAGAGATTTTGTGAAGTTTTGAGGAAGAAGTGGTCCTAACTTTAAAAGAACAGCTAAAAATCTCTCCATATGGATATATCACCTACCTTGAGGTATGGTTTGTGTCACCCCCCACCAACTTGTTCATGATTTTAATTTAATTTTTTTCTTTTATATAGTTATATACCCATCAAAAATGGGGATAGAGAAGCTTTTTTAGTTTATTTACATTTGTTTTTTGTGTCTCTTATATTGTCAAGACTTGGCATTGAAGCATTCACAAATTCACCAATTTCAGGCTCTTCTACTTTCCAAATCTGAAAAGGAATAAAAGAATAATACCCCATCCCGTATTTATTATTTTTTCTCACCGAAAGAGATAAATAAAAATGTAATTATAATTATCTTTTAAGATTTTTTTGGAGACTAGTCATATTATCAAATGGGACAAGACTTTATTATATCACTGCTACTTCAAACTTGGTGATAGCGACGATACGGACCCCGTTATGTTTTTATTGATAAAGAAGAGTACTACATATATGATGTAATTATAATTTTATGTGATAAATTATTGAAAACATTATTTCTTTCTAAATTTCTTTGATTGGTTTCTTATACAAACTTCAAGATTTGAACGACATTAAGTCACCTATGGACTGTTTTAGTTGACTCGATATTTGTTTACCAAGTACCTCCAATAATGTCATTCAGCAATGCAATGTTTCCTTGAATAACATATCATTATCTTATTGATACTAAAATAGTGTTTATTATTTACGTTCAAGATATGATTTAATGCTTAATTTTATTAGCAAAGACTATGAACAAAAAAAAAAAACTCATTCGCAAACAAATAAAACCTAATATCAAACATAACCATTCTACATTTCTTATGTCAAATAACGATACTAAACACTTACGTAGAGTGTTAAAAAGATAAAAGATGGCTTATTCAAGATTTGGTTTCTTTGAAATAAATTGGATTAAGAATCTTTCATAATCGTTTTAAAACATGAATGTTTTTAATGAGCCATGCATGTATGACTTATGTTTGTTAACTTTATAAATATAAGGAAACTAATCATTAAAAGTCATTGACTTGCGATCGGCTCCATTTGACCTAGTGATCTTCTGATTTAGTTTACTGGGATTTTTGTTTACATGTATTCAATTGTTTCTACAAATGTACCAATTATATCATCATCAATGCAATGTTATATTGAGTAACATATCATTTCCTTGCTGATACTAAAAATATTGTTGGGTATGCCTTCAATATAGAATTCAATGCCTAACTTTATTAGCAAAAAATTTAACGGAAAAAAAAATCCTTTAGTAGCAAACAATTGAAAACCCTATATCAAACTTAACCAGTCTACATTTTTCATAAGTCATAATAAACAATAATTATATTAGAGTTAACACGTTAGAAGTTGAAAAAATGGTTCATTCAAGATTTATTTTCTTTGCTTTCCTCGCTCTCTCCGTTGTACTTGCGGGTTAGTCTCATTAGATCAACACAACATGTTTTTTTTCATTTTGATTACTATTCCTTGTATATGTGGACCGTATATGCATGCATATATGTTATTTTGCAGATATTGAAGCCACAAAAGTAGTGAATGAAGATTCAATTTGGTCTTCCAACAAAGGAGATTCATTGTGTTGCAACGATCACCCCGAATTTGGAATATGTGCTAATAATATCAGTTGTAACAAGTGGTGTCTTCAAGGCTGTAGCAGTAAGAGAGGTGGCTTCTGCAAAAGAAAAATTTGTCATTGCTACTGTTAAATTAAAACTATACACTTCACAGTACTCTTTTCTAGATATGATCAATATAAAATAACGATCATTTTATTCACATCTCGATCGAGTTCAAATGTATTTGTTTTTAAATATAATGATTGAAAAGTACTCTTGATCAAATCATTTGAATAAAGTTTTTTTAAAAAGTTTGTAGACTGAATTCTCTTTAAGGCCAATTTGCAACACTACTATTACTAGGTTGATCAGATGATTTAATTAGCCAAAAGAGTTTTCAACTAGCCAAAACTGCAGATCTAGTATATAAGTGATTAAGAAGTATGATAATCTAAAAGAAATTGTGTTTCTCTCTTCCCAACTCATACCCCCATTTTCTGGCTAAGGAAGTAGTGGATCAGTTGCAACAATTAGGAATTTAAATAAATTATGGTTTTGTTGCATATCATTAACCATTTTGAAATTGTTATTGTTATATTTGAAGGAGACTAATATTGAAGATTTGCAAAAATGGCTCAACCTTTTGAATGATATCGACAACGTTCTTAGCAATTGGAGGATGATCGTTGAACCAAATGGATCAAATATCATCTCCTCATTGAACAATTTTCATTTATCGTTCTTATGAATGAATAATCATATGATTGGAGACTAATTGGGGTGCTTTGCTTTGTTCATCGATTTTACAAGAAAAACATGTTTTTAGTATTCTTGAGACACAAAACGCACTTCTTGATGCATCTACATTAATAAAGATCACTTCTTTCTTTTTTCCTTCAATTAGTTCTTACGAATGGCTTTGAAGAGTTAGAACTAATCCATTTATTGGTGGTAAGAACAGATCCATAATGATTGAAAAAATTGCAAAGAAAGCTACATTGATTAAAATTACAGTAAAACCTGCGTATGATCGATCAAATAACAAAAGCCTTTATCTTGTTGGAGATCTTGTCGACAGACATTTCCCGCACGACACGAGCTTCAATAACGAATGTGGTCTCGCCCTTCTTGTTCTCACCTTCAACCTCGTGGCCTATCATTTCAGAGTTTCCAATTTTTTCAATTACTCATAACCAAAAACTTTTGATTTTCACTGAAGATAAAGAGGGTTTTGTTGTTACCTTGCGACGTGTACCTCTTGAGGATTTCCAGCATAACAAGCTTCTTGATCTTGGTTCAAGTCTCCTGTAAGAAAAAAAAAAGAGTCAACATTTTTACTTGTGATTGATTATGGGATGTTTGATTAAGTGTTTAGAGATTCTTACAGATTCTCTTGTTCCAGCTTCTCGGCGATAGACACAGCCTTGCGTTTAGACCAACCGTTTTGGAGTGTGCATCCGTCAGCTTGCTGAATCACATGAGCCAACGAGACCTTACCTCTCACAATGCTTTGGCTCTGGTTCTGACTCTGGCTTGCTTCCAAATGTTTCCTTCTAGCTCGGACTAAAGCAGAAGAACCAACTCGCTCTGTCCTCTCCTCTTCCTGCTGCTTCTGTTCTTGTTGTTGTCGTCTTTGTCCGTTAGATTCAGTAACTTCAACTATCTCACTTCTCCCACTTCCATCGATGTTGTAATCGTGGCCAATGAGTGCTAAAGATTGTGGTAGGCTTTTGTCTTTCGCAGGTGGGTGCTGATGATGATGATGCACGTTGTTTCTTGGGTCTTTCTTTGCCTCGCATCTGATCTCTATAGTGACAGGAGACTCAAGAACCGCCTCGAACGCTTGCATAATATGGCCACGGAATTTCTCAGCAGTAGATTTGGTTAACGGCGAAGAGAACATTAGATGCACAGTAGGAGCTGCCATAACACCAGAAAACAAAATTTGGCTTCAAAATTTTTAGAAAATCCAATCAAGATTTGAAGCTTTTTTCGCTCGAAATGCTTAGTTCTAATCACGATTTAAGCTTCTTCTACATCAGAACGAAATTGGCTTCAGGCAAAACTTTCAACATATATTAAGATTCAAGATTTGTCGATACGAAATGCATTACCTGATCCGAGATTAAGAGAGACGATTCTTCCTTCTTTATAAAGAAACTCTCTCAAACCGTTAACTCTAAGCTTCTCGATAACTTCTAACCAAATTTCTTCAACAGCGGGTCGGTTTTTTCTACTATCTCCTCTTCTTCTGTCGAATCCAGAACTTCTTCCACCTGCTGGATCACTAGAAGGATCCAGATGGTGATCAGAGCTTTCTCTACCTCCATTGTTCTCTAATGGTATTGGGCTACGGTTGAAACTAGTATCTGCAGTGGACGAACGTTGAAGCAGATAGTTCTGATCAGGAGCCAATTGAAGCAATGCGGCTGTGAGCCAAGTCAGTTTATCGTTTGATACTCTCAGCTGTTTCTCTGCCTCGGATAACGTCTTAAGAGCCTGTCTCAGTTTCTCCATATCTTCTTTAGGTACTATACATAGTGAACAAAATCAAAAGTTGGATTAGAACAAAGGACCGAAACAAAGCTGTTGCCATTTAGGTAGGCTGGAAATTGTCGAAACTCACATGGTTGCCGTCGAAAAAACTTTCTTTTATGCCTATCTTTAGTGAAATCATAACTACCGGCAAGAATATCGGTTATGACCGTTGCAAGCTGAGACATTAAAGCCAATGGTTCTACACTTGTTTCCATTATTGTTCTCAGATTCTTCACAGTATTTACAGTATCTGCAGATAAAGCTAAATCAAGAAGATCCACTAATTTCTCATCAGAAACAAGCCCAACCTGAAAAGAGTAATAAATAATTTCAATTAGAAATGTTTCCAACCTTCAATTGTTATATCAGTGAGACAGAACAGTGCTTACCAGTTCCTGAACTAAAGGAACAGAGATCCTCTGTCCTAACAAACTCAGCTGTTCAAGAGTCATCTCAGCATCTCTCAAGGAACCATCTGATCTTGAAGCAATAAGCTTCAATGCATCTTTATCTATCTCAATCTCTTCCTTTGATGCAATCCATTGCAATGAGTAAACTATATCCGCGTCCTTGAGTTTCGGGAAAAAGAATTTCTGGCACCTCGATATGATCACATGAGGCAGTACATCAAGACTCGAACACACGAGGATAAAGACTACCCGACGTGGCGCTGCTCGATCCACCACTTTGGACAGTGCATTCCAACAATCAGATGACAAGGTATCACAATCATCAAATATGAACACCCGAGGTGACTGCGACGAAACCATCACATTACCATCGAGTAAATCCATGATGTTCTCAAAGTCATAGTTCCCGACAGGACCCACTTCCCGAATGTTCCAGCTTTTACCCATATCATGTGAAACACAAGAACTGCAAGTGCCACAAGGCTTTGGTTGTTCCATGGAATGACAGTTCAAAGCCCTTGCAAATATCCGAGCACAAGAGGTCTTTCCGGTTCCATTTGGCCCGTGGAAGACATACAAAAGTCCAAGCTTTCGTCTAGCAACTGCATTAGAAAGAGCCTGTACCACCAGATTCTGACCAAGGAGATCCCGGAATGTTTTAGGCGTGTATTTTTCCGTTAGACTCTGATGTTGTTGCTGATGTCGATGCCGAGCATTTACATGGCTCTTCTTTTTGTGTTTTTTCTCCCCTGACCTTCCTTCTGAAGCAAGGTCAGAATCTTCATCGTTCTTGAGCAGACTGTCTGCAAAAATCCCTAGCTCCCCCGAGTAATCGTGCACCCAACCATCATTCTCTGCACTATCAACTAGTAAGGGAAGTGCTTCACCATCAGAGGGGATAAAGGAGCTTGAGTCATCATCAGATTGTATCATCATCATATCAGAACCATTTCTCTCATTGGTTTCACCTTTCCTACCTTTTGAATCAGACATACCACAAGACAAGCTCCTACCCGCCTTATCGAGAAAAGTTTTCCCTCGGTGATGAATTCTCGACCAATTAAACGGAATCCCACAAGCTTTAGTCATGTTCTGTTCCCCAAATCCCTCCTTTTCTCCCTCATGTTTCTCACCTTGAGGCAATGTGTTAGAAGCAACAGACATCTCACTCTTACCACCACCAGTATCTCTACTCTTTCCCCGAACTCTCCTCGTTCCTTTAAATTTCCGTCTTTTAGGCCGACTCATTCCACCCGCACATCCCCGAGTATTACTACCGCCACCACCATACCGAACCCGTGGACGAACATTAGATGAAACCACATCATCACTATCACCCACAACAACCTCATTTAACTGATCAGACAATGTCTTAACAATAGCATCATTAACCCTACTAAGCCTCCTACTAGCTTTTGATCCCGAACCATGAGAAACAACCTCATTAACATTTTGATAATCATCCCCAATTCTATAACTCTTTCTACTAGATTCTTCCCTCTTAACTCTTCTACCACTATCCCTTTCACCACTAACAGGACCAGACCTTTCATCAGAAGGAGTCACTTTAGATGTCCCAAAGTTGACAACAGGTGAAGAACCACTCAAAGCAGACAACCTACGACTAGACTTCTTATGATCAACAGATCTTCTTCCTCCTTCCACAAGATCACCTTTCTTAGGAAGCAAATCCACAACAGAAGGAGGCGTGTTCCAAGCAGGAGGGCTCGCAGAAGGATCTCTAAGTGACCGTGACCTTTGGAGAACAATGAGGTCTCTCATTAAGGCACGGTCAGTTAAAACAGGACTCTGCTTATGCATATGGTTCTTCAAATGAATACAATTGGTTAAATGGATGTGGTTACGAAGATGCTCACCGATATCTCCATTTGCATCTTTCAGAATTCTATTATTCCGTGTTGAAGAAGAAGAAGCAACCCTTGTCGTAGTAGTCGTCGTCGTCGTCATTTATTCAGAAGAAGAAAAGCTTTGTCTCTTTCCTCCTCGGAATCTTGCATAAGAACCAAATCGAATTGTATCTCATTTTGTTTCCTTTGAAGGAAAATCTTGAAAAAAGTTTCCAAATTTGAAGTGATTTTGTGTGACAAACTATGGCAATAGCTTTAATTCCACACAAAGATTACAACTTTTGAGTCTCCAAATCTCAAAAACCCAAGTCAAATACTAAATTAGTGAAATTGAAAACCCAGATGGGAAAGAAAGAAAAATGGAAACTTTCGAGCTCTGTTTACAAGTCAAGGGAAGAAGAAGAAACAGAGAAGCTAAAGGATCAAAATTTATGCTTCTTATACACTGAAGATGAGAACGTGTATCTCATTAAAGAAGATGAGAGAGATTGAGAAATTGATGGAGGCAAGTGGGCATCGTTGTTTAGTGACATCATCAGCCACAGAACAACAGAAATCAAGAGAAAGAGAAAAAGGAAAGAAACGGCAGCGTTTTAAAAGCAATCACAGATCTCTCCTCTTTCTTCACCAAACTTTCACATGCAGGATTCAGAAGAAACTGATGGGTTTCTCTGGAGAAAACGATGGCTTTTGGCAGAGTGTTAAAACACCTCCCTTTAGGGTAGAGGGTTTTGTTGTTTTTCGGTTTCTAGAGAGAGAGAAAAATGAAAGAGGAGACAGATCTGTTGTAGACACGAACACAGAGGCATATGATAGGAACAAAGCCAATAAAGAAGTGTCCGTTTGTAGGAGAAGGAAGCATGCAATAGAAATTATGTTTTTTTTCTTCTTTTCCTAAATTAAAAAGTTTATGAATTTTTTTCTATGAGACCATTACCATAAAGTTTCGACCTTTCAACTTTGAAGTATACGACTTGGTTTTTTGTTATTTTTTGTACGAATTTAAAAACTAGTCGTTGGCATTAATTTAATTATCCTTGTTTTTTTCCAATGTTTCTTAGTAATATGATTGGGGTCATTGGTCGATATCCATTAAAATATTTCTAATTAATTTCCTAATTTGGATTAATAATGAAAAGATTTTTGTTATGAATATATGGTTTAAGGAATACTAATAATCCAAAGCAATATCATATTTTCCTTTTAGCAATGAAGAAATATATTTTATTTGTGGAACTTCTTTAATTTATATCCTCTTTTGTTGAAGTTAAGGTTTTTTTTATTCGTATTATGATTGGGTCATTGGTGGATTCAACAATTTGAATGCTGGGAATATCCATTAAAATGTAGTTTCAAAAAATTACTTCCTTATTAAATTTGAAATAATGTGGATTAATAACGAATTCTTGTTTTAAAAAAAATTCTCATTAAGTATGGTAAAAGGAGAAAATATGTCCACTCAAGCTAGTCAAATCTTTCTACTCATCAAAATAGTAATAATCCAAAATAACTATCATATTTTCATTTTAATCATGATGAAAAGAAAGATTCTAAATTTGTGGAAGCTCTTAATTAATATCCTCTTTTGTTTAAGTTAAGGTTTCTATTTGCAAGCTTTCAAAATTGATTTTGTCTCATCAATTCTAAATATGATTACTGTTACAAATCATTAAAAATAAATGATCGAGATGAATAGTGTGTAAGTGATGGGCTAAGATTTGTTTCTAAATGTGGCGGAACAAAAGAAAAATATTGTGGGTGTTAGAAAACAAACTATTAACTATTGTTGAAATGGTTTCTATCTCATATTAATTAGATTCCATAGTTTCATTAGACAATAAACCAAAGAATAGGATACGACAAAAGAAAAAGCTTCCGGACGATAACTATTACGGTCAACGTCAGATCACGTGCACACATTGAGACCGAGATGATTACAAAAAATTTCAAGTTGCTTTTGTTATTTTTTGTGATAACAAAAACGAGGAAAGTGTAATTTCAAAATCTACCTACATTCGCTAAATGATATTATTGATAAGGTTAACTAATCATAACTAAGCATATAACGTACGTATGTATAAAGATCACAGAATTAATTAGCTCCTGGTTCGATGTATAGATAAAATAGCTTCAAAATTTTCAAAGAAATATAAAGGTCCTTATAATATACTACAACACAAGTGAAAAAGGCATTGGTTTCGGATAAAAATAATAAATGGAAGGTATGGAGTACACATGGTCCACCGATTTCTATATTTTGGAAATTACTAGTAAATTTGGTTGGTCGAAGAAAGACGTTATCACGTGTCGTTTACAAGACTCATGAGAAATTTTTGTACTACAAAAAGGCACATACATCAACATGGCTACCAAAGAAAATGGATACATGTATCATGTCTGGTATGCGTATGTAGGTTTATATATATGGACAAAAGATCGAAAATTAAATTTTTAGGCACCTGAATTCTTTTTATTTATGTTGAGTCGATCTATATATAAGTCTCGGAAGAATTAGTACCAAACTGGTTTAACATATAGATCAATGATCAAAATATATCTAAGTATCTCTTATTATTGAAATCATCTAGTCAAATATTGTGTGAGTGTGTCTGTTTTTCACTTTTCACCGTATAGTGGTAGAACTAACTTAGTACCTTGTCACTTTTTGACCAAAATCACATTTTAAGTGAAACAATAGAATGGTCCCAAAAAAAAAACAAAAGTTTTTTATTTATTTAACATCTAAAAAAAAAAAAAGTTATGTTTTATCGCAGCTATACAAAAGAAAAAAAAAGATACACAAAAGAAAGTCGAGACATATATAAGTCATATCACTATTGGACTTCTCTATAATCTGTAATACTCCCTCTGTTCCTAGTTAATTGATGTTTTGAGTTTTGCAAACAAATTAAGAAAAAGTAACTTTTATATTTTTAATTATTGTTTTATTAGTTTAATAATATTAGTTTTACTTCTCTCCTTTCTCTATTGGTCACAAACAAAAATAATAATCATATTTTTACAGAACATCAAATTTTGTGGAACAAAGAAAAAACCCAAAACATCAAATAACTAGAAATAGAGGGAGTAACTAATAACGTTGTTTACATTATTTTTTGGTTGTATACATTAATAATATTTATTGTATGGGTGACGCTAGTGTGGATGCTTTAAATTGATCATACTTTGGAAAAAGTTGGGGATAGGCACGGCTCGTGAACAAGATTGTATTGAACAACGATCGTTTATGTTCATGATTTGACAACATATCAAACCAATCTGGTTAAGTGATGATAGTTATGGGAAGCCATTGTTCCTACAAACTCTATTTTACCCACCATAACTTCTCTTGATCTTGTATGTAAAACGAAACGTTGTATGAAGAACAAATCAACGTAATAACGTATTTTGACACTTGGAAGAAATTTAGAGAGAATTAAAACGTTTCTTCAAAAGAAAGTTTCAATTCATTTAAAATTAAGAGAACACTAAATAAAATGGTGGCAAATGATTGAATTTTGGCTTTGAATGTTAACCCATTATTAAAGCGGTATAGAGTATACAGCTTTGACAGTTACCAATCATCAAAGCTTTATCAAAAGCGTTATTAACAGTATTATTCTCAGCTTTTTTGTTTTTTTGTACAACTCTTTTTTACAGTTTTGCACTATTCTGGTAAAACTTACAACTCCAGATAACAACTAAAAAATTTGTACAGCTTTTGGTTACCAATCAGAACCTTTATTTGTGATATCATCTCTGACTTACGTATCTGATTCCCAATGTTTGTAATTAATTTCATCATTAAACCACATAAAGATACATTATTTGTTACTATTGTCTAATATTGTTATCTCGTTGACAACAAAAAAGAATGGAGATACAAATTTGACAATTTAAAATAAAACAAGTAGTATAATTATTGCTGCGGAGATGAAATTTTTTTTTTTTTAATAAGGGATGAGTTTATAAAATGCACCTAAAAACGAGGTTGTTGTAGTTCCAAAATACAATGAGCTAACTAGTAAATAAAGTGACTTCACATAGCTAGACATCTCTGACACATTAACTTTAACGTTTTAATTTGGAAAGTGTTTTGATTCTCGAGCCCAAACTGACGCTTTAACACTTGGAACTTGCAAGAGTGGAGAAGAGAATCTTTATCTATAAACTCAGGGTTTACTTTGCTATAAACTTATAAATCATAGTATTTGTTATAAATTTGTTCTAACTAAAGTATACAAATGTCAAAATCTAAAAAAAAAAAAAAAAACTCCAAGATGTCTTTATCTTTATTCAAAAAGAAAAACTAATTTGAATCTAAATAGTAATGTATTTTGAGGACTTTTATCTAATTTGAAAACTTTTTTTGGTGCACCAATCACTTTGGATATTCAAATTTAGAAAAAAAAAATGAATGAAAACGTCCGCTATAGAACCAATCCGAACCATAGAAACTCATTGCTATTCAAAAGTCAAAACCATTGAATTTGTAACATAATTCAATAAAATAAATCAAATTAGTAATATGTATCTTTTTTGGGTCAAAACTCAGAAGTAATATACTAATATGTACGTTCTAATAAGACTAGAAATTTCAGTATCAATACCTAAAAGTATAAAACCTAAATTTATACTAATCACGTGCCCACCATTGTTACATTGCGGCGGCCCATTGCTAGGCTCCACGTGTCAGTCTTGAATACTAAGCAAAACTAACCACACAGAACAAAATTGTTCCCCACATGTTCTTCTCTCTAATGTTTGGTAAAAGCCTAGTTTTAATATCCAATAAAATTTACTAGTCTAAAACAAAAGTCAAAAGCTTAAGCTAAAAAAGCCAGCTCTAGTACATGTTACTATGATATTGGCTTATGAATAGTAACTTATACTTAAAACCAATTGAACTTTTTATGTGGTTATTTTCTTAAATCTCATTTGTCAAAAAAAAGTAAAAATATTTGGAATTCTAGTCCTCAGGTGACAGTGTTTTTTAACCTGTTTATTTGGGAGAATAAGAATACTATTTAGGTATTTAAATTATATTCCCTATTTGTTATCAAAGCGTCTGTAGTCCAACGGTTAGGATAATTGCCTTCCAAGCAATAGACCCGGGTTCGACTCCCGGCAGACGCAATTGTTTTTTTTTTTTTTATGTCTAAACCTCATCAGACTAAACGATGTCGTTATTGAAACCGGGAAACCAAACCGCTGAGACTTCCCCACGTGTGTGGTCTACAATCTCTATCGATTTCACAGCACAAGAATCTGTCGCGCTTTTGAGATTTTTCCAGAAATCAATCTTTCGAGAGTTTTGAATTGAGACATGGAGGTTTCATCTTCACTCAAGCTCTCATCATCGTTATCTCCTTCCATCATCAACCTTCAGGTTAATTCCTTTGTTCTTTGATCTTCATATCGTCTGTTTTCTGCTAATACTCTACTTTCATGGGTTAAAAACTGTTGCTTTCAGGGTTCTTCATCAAGTATTGATGTAAAATTCTCTAAGTACACTTCACTTCCTAAACCGTTTCTTCAACTTGATGATAAAAGCCGACGTCTTCGTGACCAACAAGCTTCACATTCTCTCAATCTAAGGTCATACAGAAAGCAGGTCACTGCGAAATCGGGCTCTCAAGGTTGGGGCTTTGGTAGATTCATCAAAACATTGTACTTTTTCAACGGAGCACCATCTCCGTTAAAGGTATATATGAGTGTTTGTTTGATTTTTCTTTGAGGTATAATATAGTCATTTGTGGGTCAATTGATTGTTTCTTGCTTGTGAAGTTTGTGTCATCCGTGTTTGAGAAACTTACTAACGGGTCGACGGAGGAACCGGTTACTGAAATGGGAACTACTGGAATCATACTTGTGGCTGGAGCTACTGGTGGTGTAGGAAGAAGGGTTGTTGATCTCTTGAGGAAGAGAGGGTTGCCTGTTAAAGCATTGGTACTAAACCTTTTTGATTGATTTCTTGATGTCTGTGTTCCTGATTCTGAAAATGTGGACAAAGTCTTTAACTTTTGTGGGGAATAATCATAGGTTAGAAATGAAGAGAAGGCTCGCAAGATGTTAGGACCGGACATTGAGTTGGTGAGAAGTTCTACTGAATCTTTCCTCATTGTATCCTTGGTGTCTTTAGAGTTATAAGATCATCGATAACTATTTGCATATATTTCAATGTTGTCAGATTGTTGCAGATATTACAAAGGAGAATACATTGGTTCCTGAAAAGTTCAAAGGAGTAAGGAAAGTGATCAATGCTGTTTCTGTTATTGTCGGTCCAAAGGAAGGAGATACACCTGAGAGACAAAAATACAATCAGGTCGGTGAATTTTCCTGAATGGAATTTTCTTAAAAGCTTTGAACAGTAGATCCTAGCTTTGAGAAATGACATTATTTGGATATGGGTTACAATGCAGGGAGTCAGATTCTTCGAGCCAGAGGTAATGGGACTAAAAGAACATTTCTTGAGTTTTGTTTTGATGATTTTAGTGCTCAATGTTCTACAGAACTAAAACCTACAGATTTTGGTGAGACACAGATAAAAGGTGACTCTCCCGAGTTAGTGGAATATATTGGAATGAAGAACTTAATCAATGCTGTTAGAGATGGTGTTGGACTTGAGAATGGGAAGCTTCTTTTCGGCGTCGGGGGTAAGTTGGGTCAAGTATAACTTGATTAGGTTTTTATAAGTTCACATGGCATTTTAAAAGTCTTACAAATGTATCTGTATAGATAACACGTTTAAAGATCTACCTTGGGGAGCCTTGGATGATGTTGTAATGGGAGGTGTCAGCGAAAGTAACTTCCTAGTAGATCTAACCGCTGGTGAAAACGGTGGACCTACCGGAATTTTCAAAGGTTTTCATATATAACAACTCTATTTGCCATGTTTCTTCTATTGGGGTTTTACTTATATAAAGAGAACATGTTTTGTTAGGAATTGTTTCAACAACAAATAATGGCGGATTTACAAGTGTCCGAACCAAGGTAAAGGGTACGACTTAACGTCAGAATCTCTCCAATCTCTCTTATCCTTCGTTATCTTACTGAAGCATGAGTCTTAAAATTTTCTTCTAGAACTTTCCCGAGGCGGAGAATGTCTCTGCATATGATGGTCTAGAGCTAAGACTAAAAGGTGATGGACTCCGTTACAAGCTAATCGTCCGGACAAGCCAAGATTGGGATACTGTTGGTTACACCGCTAGTTTTGACACTTCACCAGGCCAATGGCAATCTGTAAGTAAAATCACTTCGTCAATTCATTTTCGTTCTACTTTTGTGGGTAGATCAATTATATTTCTGTTAATTCGAATCGTAGGTACGGTTACCATTCTCGTCCTTAAGACCTGTATTTCGGGCACGTACAGTGACAGATGCACCTCCTTTTAATGCAAGCAGTGTCATTTCACTACAGGTTTTTTTTTTGTTTTTTCTATCAACCGTCTTTAACTTTCCATTCTAAATGTTTGATTGAATTTGATTGTTTTTCAGCTTATGTTTAGCAAATTTGAGTATGACGGTAAGCTTAACCCGACTTTCAAAGAAGGACCTTTCGAGCTTCCTTTATCAAGCATTCGAGCTTATATCCAAGAACCCGTCACTCCAAGGTTTTATTTAGTGTCTTGCTCTTTAGAAACTAAACTCTTCACTAAATGCTGAATTGGCATTTCGTTACCTATGGTTACAGGTTTGTACATGTTGGCTCTGCGGGAGTAACCCGACCAGAGAGACCCGGTTTGGATCTAAGCAAACAACCTCCGGCTGTGAGATTAAACAAAGAGCTTGATTTCATTCTCACTTACAAGTTAAAGGTTGGCCTCTCAATACTCTCTTCTTTGCAGTAAATTGGAAAAGTAACTTTCACAAAGATTTTATAGCTCTTTTTTTTTGGGGATGAATAGGGAGAGGATCTGATACGCGAAAGCGGGATTCCATTTGCGATTGTACGGCCATGTGCTTTAACAGAAGAGCCTGCTGGAGCTGATCTCATTTTCGAACAAGGAGACAACATTACGGTATTTCAATTAGTCTTCCCCTTGGAACCAAATTTTTTTTTAAGTTAACTAATCTAACCAACTTCATCTTTATAAAGGGGAAGGTATCAAGAGACGAAGTAGCGCGTATATGCATCGCTGCTTTAGAAAGCCCGTATGCTCTAAACAAGACATTCGAGGTTTTTAAAGAATCAACAATTGGCGATTTTTTCGGGTTTCTATTTAAGATGTTAAATTTCTCATTTGGGTTGTTTTGTGTGTTGTTTTTTTGTTTCAGGTTAAAAGTACGGTTCCGTTTAGTGAGCCTTTCACGGTAGATCCTGAGAATCCTCCACCGGAGAAAGACTACAATGAGTATTTCAAGAATCTGAAAGATGGAATCACCGGTAAAGAAGCTTTAGAACAGAGCACTGTTGCAGTTTAAACCAGGTTTTGATCTACTTTTGTAACTCTGTGTTTGTCTGAAAAATCTTTTGAAAAGTAAAAAAAAAACAACAAAAGAGTTGTGTAGAAACATGTTTCATGTATGTATACTACATATATCGTACATTGTAGATTAGATATACAAAAGCTTATCGACGACAACAATAAAGATTGTACCTTTTGATCCGTGGGGGTTCGTCAACAAGATTCTGAAATTTCACTGCCATTTCTCTCTCTGTGAGAATTTTCCCTTGTGGTGTAAGAAAAGCAGTCCTTTGAAACGGTGGAGACCAGATTCCGCTTGTCTGGTAATCAAACTGAAACTCAGACACATCAATGTACTTCTGAAGAAGTTAGTCTGAAACTGGTTTTGTTACATTCTGAGTTAAAACAGAGGAAGACGAAGATGGAGGTGGAGATTCAGACATTATTTAAAATTAAAGACAAAAGTGAAAGAATCTAGATTTTTGATTGGAGGGTTTCATGAGTAAAGGATTGATGGAGACTTTTATGGTAACGACAAATAATGGAGGATGAGTGGAGAGGAGCACAGAACATTTGTCTGTGTTCTTTTTTATCCTTTTTTGTTTCTTTTCTAATGTACAGATGCGTTTTTGGATTTCAAAAATACAAATCATTGAACTCTTTTCACATGGCAGATGTGTTTTTTGCTAACCTCAAAATATTAAGAAAATACATCTGCCATGTGAGATTTGGCATATGGGCCTCAATTTCAGTATGTGTTGAAACCAATTGGGTATACAAAATCCACTAACTAGAAGATAGAGCCACAAATGTTTCATTTCTATAAGAGCATCTTCATTTTGTTTTTTTATATCGAAATTTAGAGTGACTGAATTATCGCCGTTTACCAATGTAAAAACATGACCACCACCACTTTGTGACCTTTTCAAGAAAATGAAAGCATTTAACAATATACATACAAAATGTAACGAATTGTCGGATCCACCCCTGGTCTCATGGAGTAAAGCCGGGGTATATTGGTAAATTTACACAAAATATTTCACCCAGAATCTATCGGTGATCATGGTACAGCTAGAAAGACAGCAGTCTTACCCTAACTTTTTTCAAAGTCTCTGTCTTTCTGTAGAAATCTGGGAAAATAATTTGAATCTAAAGAGAAAAAAGAAAAGTAAGAAAAGCAAAATCGAAGTGAAGGTGTGGGATCAAAGAGCAATTTTCTTTTCTTTATTCGTTTGAAAGTGTGAAGCTTTTTGATTTAGTGAGAAGTGTTAATGGCGGGTTACAGAGCAGATGATGATTACGATTACCTTTTCAAAGTGGTTTTGATCGGTGATTCAGGTGTTGGAAAGTCCAATTTGCTTTCTCGATTCACCAGGAATGAGTTTAGTCTCGAGTCTAAATCAACGATCGGGGTTGAGTTCGCGACTCGTAGCTTGAATGTTAATGAAAAAGTTATCAAAGCCCAGATTTGGGATACTGCTGGTCAAGAAAGGTTCTCTTTTGATTTTCTTCCTTGTTTTCGTGTTCATTTCTTAATTTCTCGATCTGGGTTTTTAGGTTTTGGCCTTTAGATGCATTGTGGACTCTAAACCAAATCCACTCTGTTAGGTTAAGCAAACAAATTTAGGTTAGAATTTGTGTTTCTTCGAAATTATGCTTAGAAATGTCGTTAGATCTGTCTCAGATGATTTTGGAATCAGTTTATTGTAAAGGAAGCTTGAGTGTGATTGTGTAATTACTGGAGGTGAAGTGATACATTGTGTTTGTGTTTGACGAAAAAACTTTAGGGGATCTTTAGGACTGAGTTTTATCCGAGAATCGATTTCTTTAACAATCAGTTTCTACTGCTGAAGCTAAAGCTTGTTTTCTTGTTGCTTTGAAGTCTGTCTCTTGATTTTGATTCTTATTATGTGCTATCTTTTTAATTTAACAGACTTTCACTGACTAAATTGTTAACGGGTTTTTTCGTATCTCCTCTTTCCGCTATTTTTAGATACCGAGCAATCACTAGTGCTTATTACCGAGGGGCTGTTGGGGCGCTTCTTGTCTACGATGTAACCCGACACTCAACATTCGAAAACGTTGAGAGATGGCTTAGGGAACTCCGTGACCATACTGACCCAAACATAGTTGTGATGCTTGTGGGAAACAAATCCGATCTTCGCCATCTTGTGGCAGTCCAAACCGAAGATGCAAAATCTTTTGCAGAGAATGAATCACTCTACTTCATGGAAACCTCAGCTCTTGAATCTACCAATGTTGAGAACGCGTTTTCTGAAGTACTCACTCAGATTTACCATGTTGTGAGCAAGAAAGCAATGGAGGCTGGTCAAGATTCGGGTAATGTTCCTTCGAAAGGAGAAAAGATCGATGTTGATGTTTCCGCTGTGAAGAAAACCGGTTGCTGCTCCAACTAAAAGACTACAGATTGAGGAATTTGGTCTGTGTCCTCAAAGCTGCAATCGGTTTTTAAATTTTACATTCAAATTTTTTTTTTGAAGATGTTTGCCTTTTTTATTTAGGAAACAATCTATGTTATGCTTTGATTTGCTTGCTTGAAAATTGCTTAGGTTTGGTCTGATTCTGTACCGGTCAAGGGATTTTGTAATTCAATCCGCAAATATCTCTAAACCAATATTTATTGTGCTAATCCTTGAACACAAAAACTAATTTTTGTTATACAAATTTAGAAAAAGAAGAAAATCAAATTCTAAATTCTCGATCGTCAAAAAAATAGAGTTCACAATTCAGCCTCTAATAATAGAAACTTTTAACAACATAATTCATTTTTAGAATTTTTTTGTTTTTGTTTTGTCATTTGACTTTTCTTGACTTCAATTTGTCAAAAATAATCCATGTAATCTCTTAAATTTTCTTTAAAAAAATCACGTCGTCAGTAACGCCGAAAGAATATTCCGTTACTAAGATGACGGATTCTCCCATTTCCCGCCAAGAAAACAGCCCAAAGAGACCTAACGACAGTAACGGCGAATTCAAACGTCTATTAGTTCCCGAAACCTCTCAGTCGGAGGACGAGCGCCGCGAATCGCCACCGGAGAATCAGGTCCTGAACGTAGAAGAAGATAGAGACAAAACCTACGATTCGGTCCCACCATTCTCATGGGCAAAGCTATGGAAATTCACCGGACCTGGATTTCTCATGAGCATCGCGTTCTTAGATCCAGGAAACATCGAAGGAGATTTACAAGCCGGAGCTGTGGCTGGGTACTCTCTCTTATGGCTTCTTCTATGGGCGACGCTAATGGGACTTCTGATGCAGCTCCTCTCAGCTCGAATTGGTGTCGCGACGGGTCGACATCTGGCGGAGATTTGCAGAAACGAGTATCCATCGTGGGCGCGAATCTTGCTTTGGTTCATGGCGGAGGTTGCTTTGATCGGAGCTGATATTCAAGAAGTCATCGGAAGCGCAATTGCTCTTCAGATTTTGACCCGAGGGTTTTTACCGATTTGGGTTGGTGTTATCATCACATCGTTTGATTGGTAAGCAAAATTAAAGGAATTAGCTTCAAAATTGGATAAAAGTTTTGATTTTTGTTGTTGTGTGAAAAAACAGCTTCTTGATTTCGTATCTGGAGAAATGTGGAATGAGGAAATTAGAAGGTCTTTTCGCGGTTTTGATTGCGACAATGGCGCTTTCGTTTGCTTGGATGTTTAATGAAACTAAGCCAAGTGTTGAAGAACTATTCATAGGTAACTTCTTTAAAATTTTTTGTAAGATTAAGCATTGTCTCTAATTTGATGTCATTTCTTGATTTGTTTTATGTTGATGATGACTTTGAAAGGTATTCTTGTTCCGAAGCTTGGATCAAAGACGATAAGAGAAGCTGTTGGAGTTGTGGGATGTGTGATTACTCCACACAATGTGTTCTTGCATTCGGCTTTAGTGCAGTCGAGGAAGACGGATCCAAAGGAGATAAACAGAGTTCAGGAAGCTCTTAATTACTATACAATTGAATCGTCAGCCGCGCTTTTTGTTTCGTTCATGATCAATCTGTTTGTTACAGCGGTTTTTGCGAAAGGATTTTATGGAACCAAACAAGCTGATAGTATAGGACTGGTTAACGCGGGCCATTACCTACAAGAGAAATATGGCGGTGGGGTTTTTCCGATACTTTATATTTGGGGAATCGGTTTATTAGCTGCTGGACAAAGCAGTACTATAACCGGGACTTACGCTGGACAGTTTATAATGGAAGGGTTCTTAGATCTTCAGATGGAACAATGGCTATCAGCTTTTATAACAAGAAGCTTTGCGATTGTACCTACTATGTTTGTTGCTATTATGTTTAACACATCCGAGGGCTCGCTCGATGTTTTAAACGAATGGCTTAACATTCTTCAATCGATGCAGATTCCTTTCGCGGTTATTCCTCTTTTGACTATGGTTTCTAATGAACATATCATGGGTGTCTTCAAAATCGGACCTTCGCTCGAGGTAAAGCCGTTTTGTCATCTCTCTTTAGTGTAATGTGCTTTTGATTGTAACGACTAACGAGTTAGTTGGGATCTTTGCAGAAGCTAGCGTGGACTGTGGCGTTGTTTGTGATGATGATAAACGGGTATCTTCTTCTTGATTTCTTCATGGCTGAAGTGGAAGGGTTTCTTGTTGGGTTTCTGGTTTTTGCTGGAGTAGTTGGATACATAAGTTTCATCATCTATCTTGTTTCTTATAGAAGCTCACAATCTTCTTCTTGGTCGAGCTTAGAAATGTCAGAGAGAGTTGTTTCCACAGAGACGTAGAAACCCAAAACTCTATTAACTCTAGAAGTCTTCAACCCTAAAACTTATCTGAGCAAAGGAAGAAGCGGCTTGGTCGATGTTGAGGGATGGTTCTGCTGCATTTGCTCGATGGTTTGATTTGAGACAGTAGACCAAAGGAAACTAAGATATGAGATGATGAAAAGACAGAATCAGTTAAAAATGTAGATTTAAGTTTTATTGTAACATTGTAAATGTAGAATAGAATTATGTAAATGACGTTAATGAACAGAGAATTGATACTCAAGCTCAAAACTTTATTTTTGGTTAGCCAATAGCTCAAAACTTAATAGAGAAATTACACCAAATGACAATGAAATTTGTACCTTTTTTTTTTTTTGACGTCTGGATTTATTATTTATTGCAAATTATGAGAACTGTTACATAGACGATTCTACAACGGACAATTCCTTCCGACCCTTATTAGATCCACGCATACGACACTTCCTTCTTCATGCTCTTGATGGACACCTTCAATGATCCACGACCTGACGACACTTCCCACTCTGCGTAGAGTCTTGGCGAACGGCTATAATTGTATATCGCAGTAGCTGGGACTCGAACCCCAGACCTCTTGGTGTAGAAGCATTAATTAACCCTTAGTCAACCAATGAGCCAAGGGGGCTTCTACAATTTGTACTTCTTTTAAACAATGAAATCTTAATTTTATCTTACTAAGCAAAATGATTTTAAAACTAACCCAACTTATATGCTAATTATTCTAAAATTATATACCTTTTAAAAAAAAAATGTTAGGCTGATGGAGAAAGTATGGTGACGCTTAGGAGGCAAGCAAGCTAGTATCAGCCGCTGGTTAGAGACAAAGATATGCGTCACTGCTCTCAACTAAAACTTTCCTTCACTTTCCAGCAAAATCATTTCGAAAAAGTCCCAAACTTTATCTTCTTTGCCAACGAAAACAGAGTGTTTTGTAAGCTTACCCATCAGCTTTCTCAGAAAGACACTTCTCAACTTCCGATATTTCACAATCCACCAAACTTTGTTTTAATCCCTTTTTCCCTCTTATTACAAAACCTCAACTCCATGGCTTCTCAAACTCGTTACCTATCCAAATCTCAATCCCTAATTAGGGTTTTTGTTCTTCTATCTCACTCTGTTTCTCCAAACAGGGGAATTCGAAGATGATGGAGTCTAGGTCTCCAATCTGCAACACTTGCGGTGAAGAGATTGGTGTTAAATCAAACGGAGAGTTCTTTGTGGCTTGTCATGAGTGTAGTTTCCCGATCTGCAAAGCTTGTCTTGAGTATGAATTCAAAGAAGGTCGACGAATTTGCTTGCGTTGCGGCAATCCTTATGATGGTAATCTTAAATTTACAAATTTTATTCAAAAGTTTGCTTTTTTCGTTAATGGGTATTAACAAATTTGGTTTTTTCTGCTTTCTTAGAGAATGTGTTTGATGATGTTGAGACAAAGACATCTAAAACTCAATCCATTGTTCCAACACACATCAATAACACTCCTCAGGTGGATTCTGGGATTCATGCTAGACATATAAGTACAGTCTCTACAATAGACAGTGGTAAGAACTAAGAACCAAACCCAATTTTATTAAACGTTTGATGAGGTTTAAATAGTTTAACTAACTTGGGGGTTGTGATTTCTTGTTGAAGATCTGAATGATGAATATGGGAATCCAATATGGAAGAACAGAGTTGAGAGCTGGAAAGACAAGAAAGACAAGAAGAGCAAGAAGAAGAAGAAAGATTCAAAGGCAACAAAAACTGATGAACATGAGGCTCAGATTCCTTCCCAACAACACATGGAAGATATGCCATCGTAAGCACATCCTCGTAAAACTCGAATATACGGTTTATGTTGTTATACATTCACCAAAAAGTTTGAGACTTTGATTGGTCTGTACTACTTTGGATCTCAGGAACACAGAGGCTGGTGCTACAGATGTGCTTTCGGTTGTGATTCCGATCCCGAGGACAAAGATCACTTCATACAGGATCGTGATCATCATGCGGTTGATCATCTTGGCTCTGTTTTTCAACTACCGTATCACGCATCCTGT
The DNA here is from genome assembly GCA_019202795.1 of Arabidopsis thaliana x Arabidopsis arenosa. Classification (NCBI taxonomy): domain Eukaryota; kingdom Viridiplantae; phylum Streptophyta; class Magnoliopsida; order Brassicales; family Brassicaceae; genus Arabidopsis; species Arabidopsis thaliana x Arabidopsis arenosa. The sequence goes on from CM032924.1 coordinate 9,403,712, forward strand.
CGATAGTGCTTACGGTTTATGGCTAACATCTGTGATATGTGAGATTTGGTTTGCTGTTTCATGGGTGTTGGATCAGTTCCCTAAATGGTCTCCTATTAACCGAGAAACTTACATTGATCGGTTATCCGCAAGGTTACAAATCTTTTATAACCGTTATATGCTTAATCTGCGCTTTTGGTACAAATCTTTAAGTCTTATGAAATCATTTGTCAAAACTTTGCAGATTCGAAAGAGAAGGCGAGCAATCACAGCTTGCAGCTGTAGATTTCTTTGTTAGTACAGTTGATCCGTTGAAGGAGCCACCTTTGATCACTGCAAACACCGTGCTTTCGATCCTCGCGCTGGATTATCCGGTTGATAAAGTCTCTTGCTATGTATCTGATGATGGTGCCGCAATGCTTTCGTTTGAGTCTTTGGTTGAGACTGCTGATTTTGCTAGGAAATGGGTACCTTTCTGCAAGAAGTACTCAATCGAGCCACGAGCTCCCGAGTTTTACTTCTCGCTTAAAATCGATTACTTGAGGGATAAAGTTCAACCTTCTTTTGTGAAAGAACGTAGAGCCATGAAAGTAAGTAAGCAAGTGGCTTTAAAATCCTTAATTAATCTCATAACATTAACCGATAATTGAATCGAAAACTTATGTCTAGTTTATCTTGTTGTAGAGAGATTATGAAGAGTTTAAAATAAGAATGAATGCTTTAGTCGCCAAGGCTCAAAAGACACCAGAAGAAGGATGGACAATGCAAGATGGAACCTCTTGGCCCGGAAACAACACTCGTGACCATCCCGGGATGATTCAGGTTTTCTATCTAAACCTCTTTACCAATGAGTGTGTCTTACATTCAAACATGTGTTAAGAAGATATACTTGTAGAGTTTTTCTTCTTAGTCAAGTATCTTCTTTATTATAGGTCTTTCTTGGATATAGTGGTGCTCGCGACATCGAAGGAAATGAACTTCCAAGATTAGTTTACGTCTCTAGAGAGAAGAGACCTGGCTATCAACATCATAAAAAGGCCGGGGCAGAGAATGCATTGGTAAAACTTAAAAATGTTTGGTTCTGTTTTTAATCGAAAACTTAACGTTAAATGTTGCAACACAATCCTATTGATTTTGTTCTTTGTAGGTGAGGGTGTCTGCGGTTTTAACGAATGCTCCATTCATTCTTAACCTTGATTGTGATCACTACGTAAACAATAGCAAAGCCGTGCGTGAAGCAATGTGCTTTTTAATGGATCCTGTTGTTGGTCAAGACGTTTGCTTTGTTCAATTCCCACAGAGATTTGATGGAATCGACAAGAGTGATCGATATGCTAACCGCAACATAGTTTTCTTCGATGTAAGTTATCGCACATTTCAAACTCATATGCTCATAAATTCAATCAAGTTTTGATATATTGTGATTTTGATTTGATGCTTTCAGGTTAATATGAGAGGGCTTGATGGGATTCAAGGTCCAGTTTATGTTGGTACAGGTACTGTCTTTAGAAGACAAGCACTATACGGATATAGTCCTCCTTCTAAACCGAGGATTTTACCGCAATCTTCTTCCTCGTCTTGTTGCTGTTTAACCAAGAAGAAACAACCTCAAGATCCTTCCGAGATTTACAAAGACGCAAAGCGAGAAGAACTTGATGCTGCAATCTTTAATCTTGGAGACCTAGACAACTACGATGAGTACGAAAGATCGATGCTGATTTCACAAACAAGCTTTGAGAAAACGTTTGGTCTCTCTGCGGTTTTCATAGAGTCTACTCTTATGGAGAATGGCGGTGTTCCTGACTCTGTAAACCCGTCAACGCTCATCAAAGAAGCTATTCATGTCATTAGCTGCGGATACGAAGAGAAGACCGAATGGGGAAAAGAAGTAAGTGCCTTGTTTCTTCAAATCAAAGTTCTTAACTATAGTAAACCTTATAACCTGTCATTCTGTTTTGGCAGATTGGATGGATTTACGGGTCGATCACGGAAGACATTTTGACGGGTTTCAAGATGCATTGCCGTGGATGGAGGTCGATTTACTGTATGCCCTTAAGACCAGCTTTTAAAGGATCTGCTCCAATCAATCTATCAGATAGGCTTCATCAGGTTCTGCGTTGGGCTCTTGGCTCGGTCGAGATCTTCCTTAGCCGACATTGTCCTCTGTGGTATGGCTGCAGCGGAGGCCGCCTTAAGTTGCTCCAGAGATTAGCTTATATAAACACTATTGTTTATCCCTTCACTTCTTTGCCTCTTGTTGCTTACTGTACTCTTCCTGCTATCTGCCTTCTCACCGGCAAATTCATCATCCCAACGGTAACTTTTTCATACTACTAATTAATTTGGGTTGTCTACTACTTATGTGTCTTGAAATCTAATGGTTGGATTTGATCTTTGTTGCTGTTTTTTATTATAGCTATCAAACCTAGCAAGCATGCTGTTTCTAGGTCTCTTCATATCAATCATCTTAACGAGTGTCCTCGAGCTTCGATGGAGCGGAGTGAGCATCGAAGACTTATGGAGAAATGAACAGTTTTGGGTTATTGGAGGCGTCTCAGCTCATCTTTTCGCCGTTTTCCAAGGATTCCTCAAAATGCTCGCTGGTCTCGACACAAACTTCACAGTCACATCAAAAACCGCAGATGATTTAGAATTCGGTGAGCTCTACATAGTCAAATGGACAACTCTCTTGATCCCTCCGACATCACTTCTCATAATCAACTTGGTCGGAGTTGTTGCTGGATTCTCTGATGCTCTTAACAAAGGTTATGAAGCTTGGGGACCTTTGTTTGGGAAAGTGTTTTTCGCCTTTTGGGTGATTCTTCATCTTTATCCATTCCTCAAAGGTCTTATGGGAAGACAAAACAGAACACCCACCATTGTTATTCTCTGGTCTATCTTGCTTGCTTCTGTGTTTTCACTTGTTTGGGTTCGTATCAATCCTTTCGTCTCCAAAACCGATACGACCTCCCTTTCTCAGAACTGTCTTTTGATCGATTGCTAAAAGAATATGTTATGTTTGTATTTTGAAGGATTGATGATCTTTTTTGGTTGTTTTATAAATTTTCATATGGTTGCTTGAACCACAAGTTAAGTAATGTTCTTATTTTAGCAACAAGTCTTGGCGGATTCCGCAAGTTAGGTTTCTATTGTTTCAACTACAACATGTTTCAAAAGAGCAAAATATTTTATATCTTTTCAAATTATTGAAGTTTGGTGGAATCTGTCTCGTATAAAAAGACAAACAAAAAACAACAAAACTGAAACAAGCAAAAAAAAAGTACAAATCAGATTCCATGAACAAAAGCATCAATGTCAGGCTGAGGAATGTCATCAAGCAAAGAGTCAATGCTACATCCTTCCTCAAGCAGCTTCTCATTGAAACCAAAATCATCAGTAAACACACATTCAGGAACAATCCTGTCTTGTCCATAAATATCCGGATCCTCTTCCTTCTTCTTCTCCTCAACCGCAACAACAACATCCTTCTTCTTATTACTCTCTCTACGTCTACCTCTTGCAGGAACAGATGAAGCCGACAAAACTCCCATATTCAAGCTCTTGATGTAATCCTGCAACAGAGAAGGTCTTGGATACTTAGATCTACACTTTCTTTTAGAGAATTGTCTTCGTTTTGTCGCGTTCCAATGGTTCTTGATTGAGTTCTCTGTTCTTCCAGGGAGTCTTTTCGCAATCTCTGCCCATTTGTTTCCAATCTCTTTGTGGAATTCTATCAACACTCTGTCTTCTTCTTCACTCCATGTTTCTTTCTGCAATAATCTTTATCTTTTAGTTTCCTTAGTCATCAATACATGATCTTAGCTACTAGTAGTAATACCTTAATGTCAGGTCTCAAATGGTTATGCCACCTCTCTCTACATTGTTTCCCGATCCTTCCCGGTAACACTTGAGCGATATGCGACCATTTTCGCAATCCATACTTCTCCACGAGTTGAATCAGTACCCTATTATCCAAAACAAAGGAAACTTCATTTACAAGAAAAAAACGAGTGAATATAATTAAAACCTCTAGCATAGCGCAATCAAAATCTTGCTTATGTTAATTGATTCTTAAGCTTTCTTATGTTAATAACAAACCTGTCTTCTTCAGAAGTCCATTGTCCTTTGACTAAGGTTGACTTTTTGTTTTCTTTCCATGATGATGATGAAGAAGAAGAAGACAACTTTCGTGTAAGAAATGGTTTGGTCTTGTTGAAACTCGTCGCTCTATAACAATCATTATCAGCAGAAACACATGAAATTTCATCTGGCATCACGAAGTTCATAGGTTTGAAAGTCTCTGTAGGAGGGTAATCAAAAGGGATCATCCTCATCATCATCATGTTGTTTTGATCCAAGTCCATAGGATCATGTTCATCGACCATATTGATCTCTTGATGATGATTATTACGAGTGAAGTATGAGTTTTCCGCTGCTTGGAAATGATGATGATTCATCAAATGTGGTTTAGTTTCATAAAACTCGACCATGTTTTCTTGGTAAGAGCAATGCTCGAAAGGAGCATTATTGATACAAGACGACGTTGCTTGGTGACCGAGCAAAGGATGTGAAGATGAGGAGCCATGATGATGATGATGATCAAACTGATGATGATGATCAAGATGGTGAAAATCTTGAAGAAAGCTAATGGGTTTTGATTGGTCGACGACTTCGAATGGAAAATCTTCTTCTTTCATGTGTTCTTGATCACGTGTGAAGATGTTTTGGTTTAGAGGAACAAAAGCATTCTCGTCGACGAAATTCTCCATTGTTTTGGAAAGGAGAAAAAAAAACTAATTAATTAGTAAAAACAAAAAGTGAAGTATTTTTGCGATTTTGTGTTAGCTTTGTTCTTTCTCGTATTTGTAAGGAAGGAGAAGAAAGAAAAGACATTTAATGTGTGTTTTTACTATACCCATAAATTTGTTATGGAATTGAAATCTAACGTTTGTAGTTTGTTGGTAGCATTAGTGTGATTTGTATATATTGAATTAATTAATTAATTTTAATTATTTCTTAAATGCTTAGCCATTTTGGTGTTTTTCTTAAATCATGTCTCAACATGAAAGTGCGGTAAAATAAGTAAATTAATTTCGAAGTTTAGACTAAGTTTACAATGAGAAAGTCAAAAAAAAAAAATATATATATATATATATATATAGATTACCAAATATAGTTCAAATTAATTGTATATTTTAATCTGTATTTTGATAGAAATGTAAATAGATGGAAAATCAAGTTAGAAAATGTGAGATAATAATCTTTGTTAACGTTACACATTAGGTGTTGTTGAATTTGGGGTAAACATAGTTGAATGTTTGTGAAAACGCTAGTAGGAATTTAATCTAGTTTTTAATGAGTAAACAACTCATTTATTGAATATTTAGTTGTGTTTAGTTAGTTTTTCATAAAGTGTAGTATTAATTTAGTCAACAAAAATGTAATTACCATTTTAAATGCCAAGGACAAGGAGTGTTTTGACCATTTTAGCTCTAAGATCTAATTTCTCATTTTGTTCACTCCGTCTTCTAGATAGTAAACCCTCACAAAAAGTCTCTGACCAAAGTGAAAAAAAAAAAAAAACTCAAAACCGCATCGTTTATATAACATGGAAACTGATGCAGCGAGTGTTAACACTTAACAGTGTGACTAATGGTGTTTCTTTCAGTGTAGGTTTAAGCCATTAGTTTACTTTATGTAGATTTTCTCTCAATTACTTTAGATTGTTTATGAATTTGTACAACTTGTTATATTAGTTCATTAGTTCATGCATGTATTTCTTTTTTCTGCCTAAATCTGAGTTCTGTCCGAAATTTTTTTTTACAAGACCTTTATTATTAATTCATCAATGGGGGTTACAAAAAAAAAGATGATTCCTATGATATTCTTCTTGTCCCCACCTCAATGCATAAGGACTGGACTTATGCTAATATCGATGAACTTTCTTTCTTTTACAAAAGTAAAATCAATGGAGTCTTAGATTACACGATCCAATCCAAAGCAGAGCATAAAATCATTCGAGTGAAATAACATTTGGTAATATACCTTATTTATAGAGAGTTTTGAATGGTTACAAATCACTTACAATGAAATAGAGGAAATGCAAAGCAAGTAAAATAATTATGGTTGGTACTAGTCGAATAATGAGTTTTAAAAGTTTGTTAACTACCATACTTAATTAATAAACATTTTGAATATTCAACGATTTTTTTAAATAATTTATTTCAGTTGGTACGATTTCTTTAAAATTTGCAATTGTACAAACCACACATTCCACACTTTTTCTTTTATTATTCTTTTCATGTACCTCAAACAATCTTTTTTTTCAGAGTTCCGTTTACATTTGTCAAAATTTCTAAAATTGTAACACATAGCACAAAAACAACAAAAGAATCCCTATCCACAACAACTAAAGTTGAACTAAACAGCCAAGAAAAAACCATAGTTTAATACTAAATGCAACAAAATAAAAGTTCAATCAATATATGCGAAGAAGAAGATTAGAAGAAGGTCAATATCGTAATTAAACCAAAACAGAAGCCTAAAATGATCTTATTCTCTTGTGCCTCTATGTGTGAAAAACTTTTCTCTTCTATCCCCATTTATTCTACATACCCTTCTACCCTTACTATATTCTAAAAATTTTAGAAGGTCTACGTGGTAGAACTGGTACACCTACCTACCAGTTGTACCTTCTCCTAGTTGTACCACAACGTAGTTGTACCAGAATATTACCTAGTTGTACCTAGTTGTACCAGAATATTACCTAGTTGTACCAGTTACAACTGGTATAAAGAGGATTCGAACCCTGGGGGCGCGCACGCATGAAGAGTTCGCAACCACTGAGCTATTGTGTTTTTCGTTGAACATTTACCGATTTAATTGTATTTAACCTTTATCACCCAAAATCAACCCTCATTAAGGGTAATTTTGTCTTTCTACCATTGAGGAGTATATGAGAAATGTTTTATTGGTCAAAGGGTACAAGAGAATAACATCCAGCCTAAAAGTATACAAACCCCAACTGTCACATGACCCATCTTTGAAAAATCCAATCTTTCTCTTCTTCTTCTCTTCTCTTTCTCTCTTTTACTTTCTCTGACACAATCCTTCTCTTTCTCAATCTCTCTCTCTCTTTCTTCACCATGAAACCTCCGTCGTTACCGTTACTCCTCCTCCTCCTCCACCTCTCAGCCACTATCTCCGCCGCTCCTTCCCTCTCTCCAACTCCATCTCCAACCATCTCTCCCATTCCACCTCACAAACCTTCCTCCTCCTCTTCCCCATTAGACCCAAAACAACTCAAAGCCCTCGAATCTCTCAACATCCCCACCGTCAAAGATCCTTGCAACCACCGTCCCACCACCAAATCCACCTCCTCCTCCGTCGTAACCTGCGACACCAGCTCCCCATTTCGTCTCGTCACTTCCATCTCCTTCACAAATTGCTCCACCGATCTCTCCATCTCCACAACAGCTCTCAGAGCTCTCTCACCATCTCTAACCTCTCTCTCTTTCCTCAACTGTCCATCTCTCTCACCACCTCCACGTCTCCCTGACTCACTCCACTCCTTCTCCGCCGTCTCCTCCTTCCTCCGCCACCGCAATGGCCTCTCCGGAGTCTTCCTAGCTCGTCTCGTTAACCTCACTGACCTCACAGTCTCCTCTGTTCCAGTCTCAACCTCTGGTCTCTTCGTTATCCTCGGAAATATGCACAAGATCGTCTCTTTGACAATCTCTCACGCAAATCTCTCCGGAAACATCCCTAAATCTTTCCACTCAAATCTCACATTCATCGATTTATCAGATAACTTGATCAAAGGCTCAATACCCACTTCCATTACTCTGCTCTCAAACCTAAAGTCTCTAAATTTATCCAAAAACTCCATCTCCGGCGACATACCCGATTCAATCGGTGACCTAATTTCACTAAAAAACCTATCTTTATCCTCCAACAAGCTATCAGGACCAATCCCAGATTCAATCTCCTCGATTCCAGAGCTTACACACTTAGATCTGAGTGGGAACCAACTAAACGGCACCGTTCCAAGATTCATCTCCAAGATGAAGTATCTCACACACTTGAATCTAGCTAACAATGCCTTCCATGGAGTTCTACCGTTCAATGCAAGCTTTATCAAGAATCTCGAAGTGTTCAAAATCGGTGGAAACAGTGATCTTTGTTACAACCATAGTGTTTTGTCATCGAAGATGAAATTGGGTATTGCTCAGTGTGATAAACATGGTTTGCCTTTGTCTCCACCGCCTCAGAAAGAAGATTCGAATTCAGATTATGATTATGGTAATGAAGATGATACTAGTGAGAAGAAGAAAGAAGAACATCATGGTCCTAATAAAGTTGTGCTTGGTGTTGCTATTGGACTTTCTTCGCTTGTGTTCTTGATCATCTTCATGATCCTTCTCGCTAAATGGTGTGGTTGATTCCAAGGAATTTGTATACAGAAAAAAGTAAAAAAAGACCTAATCTTTGAGAGTGAGATTAGGGTTCTTTGATGAAAGAAGAAGAGGATAGTGATTTTTTGGAGAAATAACCGAACCGGTTCTCCACACCAATCCCGGTTAAGTTTTTTTTTTCTTTTAATTTGGTTATTTTATTTTTACACCTATTTTACTTTGATTTCACATTTGAATGGGTTTAATACTTTAATTTAGTAGTTCTTGTTTAGTTTATTTTCAGATTTTATTGTAATTTGTAAGTGTATGTGGTGGTTAAAGGATTATTTTGTAATAGTTATTGAATTATTCTTATCAATTATTTTCTTCAACAAACATTGTTCCTTCATGAGTTGTGTTTATGTAATACTGCACATGCGCTTGAACATGGTTCAATTGGTCCAAAAATAGAAAACGTGTCATTGGTTAAGACCTTGACCAAAATGATTGAAAAGTTGTAACAAACACTTGAATGAATAAAGTAATTGAGTAAATGCAAAATGGTGGTTATGTTTCCCTTTGAAGCAATGATACTATCATGACCTGTTCATGTTCTAATTGATTCAATTTCAATGATTACATCAGGACCGTTCCAACCTTAAACCGGTCTGGTAAGAACAATGTACATTACATGAAACAGTTCAATGTTCACCAAAAACCTCTGCAAGAACAATGTCCATCTTTAAATTGGTGAAACCGGTTTGAATCTCTTAGGACAATCTCTCTTCTGGTTAACTTAGACATGAACTTGGCCATTTCATGACAATCTCCACAAACTCTTAGATTCTTGGTAACTCTAATGATCTTTCCATGTCCAGAGCTAATAATCCCTAGAGCCATTGCTAATTTCTCACTATGACCACACAAAGCTTCTTCCTTTTCCATCTCTTCCGCATCGATTAAAGCGTATTTAGTTAGAGGCGAATACCCTTCTTCTATCATTCTAGCTCTTACCCCCCTCAAAAAAGCTTCAATCTTTTCGGTTTCTGAGTTTGAACTATCTCCAGCTACAAAGATGTTAACTCTACCCTTTATCTCTATCCAGCTACATCCCGGATTCTTCCTCAATCCGTGTTGCCCTATCCTCTTTCTTAGCCTTTTCACTTCTTCCCATTTCTCAGCTTCTGCGTAGATATTTGCCATGAGTACATAATATCCTGTGTTCTCTGGTTCAAGCTCGAAGACTTTCTCTGCGACTTTCTCAGCTAGCTTAACATCGTGATGTATCCTGCATCCACAGAGCAAAGCTCCCCAGATTGTAGCATCTGGTGGAATTGGCATGTTCTCGATGAACCTATAAGCTTTTGATAAATTTCCGGTTCTTGCAAGCATGTCAACTATACAAGCATAATGTTCTACCGTTGGCTCGATCTTGCATTCATGCCTCATGATGTTAAAGAATCTCCATCCTTCATCCACTAGTCCTGAATGGCTACAAGCATACAACAAAGATACAAAGGAGATTTCGTCAGGCTCAATACCTGCTTGTCTCATTTTATTGAAAAGAGCAATAGCCTCTTTTCCAAACCCGTGCATCCCATATCCAGCTATCATCACTGTCCAAGAAACAAGATCCTTGGAAGCAATATCGTCAAAGAGCATACGTGCGAGTAACAACGCTCCACATTTCGCGTACATGTCTACAAGCGAATTAGCAACATGTCGATCTGAAAAATAACCGTTTCTCATGATGTAACCGTGGATCTCTCTGCCTTTATCGAAAGCAGAAAGACTTGCACAAGCCGGAAGAACGCATGCCACTGTTCTCTCATCAGGACTGAATCGCTTTTCCACCAACAGCAAATTGAACAGGCTTAGAGCTTCGTTGGCGTAACAATTCTTTGAGTACCCACCAATAACGGTGTTCCAAGAGATAATATCTTTCACACGCATCTCAGAGAACACTAGCTCCGCCTCTCGCATGCTTCCACATTTCGCATACATATCCATCAAAGCATTCGATACAAAGATATCAAATCCCATATCGTTTTCCTTTATCCACTCATGCACACGCTTGCCTTCGTCTAACAACCGATTACGGGCACAACAGTTTAAAACCGCAGTCACGGTATAAACATCAGCGCTAATACCTTCTTCCTCCATTTCTTCAAATAACTTCACAGCTTCACCAGCCAAACCTTCCCTAGCATAACCAGCAATCATGGATGTATACGACACAACACTTCGACCACTCATCTCCCTAAACACAGCTTTACCAGAGTCTAGATCACCGCATTTCGAATACATATCAAGCAATGTATTACAAAACCGATCCTCTCTACTAAAACAAGCTTTCACTCCAAAACAGTGGACAGCTCTACCCAAGGAGATCAAACGAGAATCAGCACAGCCAGCAAAAACACTAACTATAGTAGCCAAATCAATCTCAATCCCTGAAAACAACATCTGCACGAAAACAGATAGCCCTTGTTCAGCTAATCCGTTTGATACATACCCATTAATAATAGAATTCCAAGATATAACATCTCTCTCAGTCATTTCATCAAACACCTTACGTGCACTATCAACTCTCTGATTCTTCAAATAAAACGCCACCAGAGAATTCCCAACAGAGTTCCTTTCTCCAAAACCTGATTTCAGAATATACCCATGAAGCTGCTCTCCTCCATTAACACTTCTTAAAGACGAAAAACTCTTTGAAATACAAGAAAAAGTATAACTATCCATTTCAACACCAGAACTCATCATCTTCTTAAACAATCCAATACTCCCACTAAAATCACCAGACTTTGCAAGCTCATTCATCAATATATTCCAGAACAAAGCTTTCTCGATCTTAACCTGATCGAAAACTCTACTCGCTTCTTTCAAATCTCCACAATTTGTATACATAAGAGCTAATTTCGATCCCAAATTCGAATCTAACACAAACCCATTACCACGAATAAAGGAATCAACTTCTTTACCATCTTTGAGAGATTTTGAATCAGCACAGAGTTGAAGAACAGAGCATAAAGTTCTCGGATCAATATCCCATTTTCCAGATACGCGAAGAAGCTTCACGGCGTTCTCTAGATTACCTGATTCGCAGAATCTCCGTAATTGAGTGTTCGCATCCGTTACGCTTCGATCAAACGTTGTAATCGAATCAGCACGATCTGATACTGTTCTCAACGAGGCTCTGTTAAAAATCACATCTTTTCGAACTCTAACGTCGCTTCTGATTTCCTTGTGGGTTTGGAAATGAGGAGAGGGAAAGAAACTGAAGCTTGAAGAAGACAAATTCGTCACCAACATCGCCATTTCTCTTATCTTCGTCTACTCATCAAAGGAGAAAAGCGCGGGAAAATTGTAATGCTTCTGTAAGAAAAATCCTATCTTATAGTAAAAGTTGTTTCCGCAGATTTAAGTCTCTTAGTGAAAATCAGAGCTCACTTGACTTGAGAGCGATGTTCCAAAAACTTCAAAGTTTAGCCATTTACGGTCCACAAATTTCTGCGTAGCTGTAATTGGACCCCAATATATAAAGGTGGGATTTTTCGGGAATAAAGTTTTGTCTTTTTTTTTGGTTGGGACTTACTTGTGAAAAAAGAGGCCAAATTGAGTGAGAAAGAATCTCTGATTTTCAGGTGAAGCCAGGAATTAAAGCTATGGACTTGGCTCTTCATTGTCCTTGTGCTTACCCGTTGATCAGCCAAGGATTCAGGAGAGCTAAATCAGCCAGTCATCTTCCTGTTCCAGGTAACCGAATCTTGCTAAAGTCAGAGAGTTTTGTTAGCTGCCAAAACCATTTTTTCTGTGCAGCTAACTGAACTTAGACAGATTTCAGATACACCTTCACTGCCGTTCGCGTTGCGGTTTGAGCAGAGTCTTTCAAGAACAACAATTAATGGCAATAGAAGAATTTGGTTTCAAGAGAAAGGTGGTTCTTTTTCTTCAATAGGGAGATCCAAGAAAGGATATGTTTGTTGCAATAAACCGTCTAATAGGCGAACATCAAACCCGAGTAAATTGAACCAAGAGGAGATCATTTCTCTCTTGAGACGTATTCAATCTTCGATCTCTAAAGGAGAGTCTCGGGGAATTGAGGAAAAGATTAACAGCGATGAGTCTTCTAAGGAAAAGCCGCTGACCAAAGCTATTCTTGACGTTCTTGAGAAATCAAGAAAGAAAACTGAGGGTAATCAGCGATTCTTGATCAAATCCCAAATCCATGTTCTTGCCATTTGTAAATATAATCAACTCTGCAACTGTAGGAGATACTAGTGTGAAGAAGGAGCCACCAAAGGGACAAGTAGAGGTTCCTCGATCACCGACTAATTTCGCCAAGAAACCTCCTATACCTTCTGCCTCAGGTCCAAGAGGTAAGCTTCCAGTATCAAACAGCGATAAAGCTTTAGGAGAATTGACAAAGAAGGAAGAGAAAGTTTCATTGATAGAAACTATGAAACTTGCAGAGCTCAAAGAAGTTGCAAAGAACAGAGGACTCAAAGGATACTCAAAGTTGAGGAAGAGTGAGCTTCTAGACCTGATCAGATCCTCCTGATTGTCACTTCAGAGTCCACATTCTCTCTGACATGCAAACTAGATGGCAGATAACTAGATAAGGCTCGGAGTTGTTATATTTACACAGTTATTCATGTAAAGTTGATACAGTTTCAAGAATCTCAACCTTGTAAAGTTTGGTTATCTCCATTTCTTGCCTGTGGTCAAACTAAATTCTGAAAAAGTTTAGGATTGGTAACAAAAAAAGCTCCCAAAAATGGTTCATATTTAGAAGGTACTTGAAGATTCTTAACCAACTGAAGTCAAAAAGGTTACCACAACAAGAAAATCCTTACTATCCAGAATCGTAATAACTTGAAACAGAGCTAACACCACAAAACAAAATGAAAAAAACTCTTCAACCAGTGATGTTCTGAGACTTGTTGAGGATAACTCCTTCATACTTAACTTGGAACCACTTCATGGCATCATCCTTGGTAACTCTATGTTGAATACCAACACGAGCCTTGCATCTACGGCGACGGGCAACACGGTATCCCGGGCGTTCAAGAACAACGTAGAAATCCATACCGTAGATACCGGTAGAAGGATCATACCTAAAAAAGAAATGCAGAATGATAAGAACATTCCCCTGATAATCAAATTTGTTTTACTAAATCAGCCTATAAGACCTTATCACAACACTTACTTGATTCCAAGATCAATGTGCTCCTGGATACCGAATCCAAAGCAGCCAGTGTCACTGAAGTTCCTCCTCAACAGCTCGTATTCCTTCACTTTCAAGCCACTCTCAAGAAGCTGCATTGCCTTCTCACCTCTCACGGTGACATAGCACGCAATCTTTTCATTACGCCTGATACCGAAAGACCTCACAGTGTACCTCGCTGTTTACAATCAAGACCACACTAAAACTGAACTCTACAATCCTTAAAGGGTTCACATAACATAAAAGAGAGTCGACATGAAGTCGTTCACATACCCTTAGAGAAGACAGGGGTTTGACCACTGAGCTGTTCCAACACCTACAATTACCAAAACCCTCGATTTATAAAGTGGAAAGGACAACAATTTCAATTCCAATTCCTCAGTGCCATCTATGATCTAACCCATTTCAAAGTAGCTAAAACGTAAAGTCTCAATTTTTTCCACTATTTGCATTATTCCTAGCAAGTGATTATTCTATGGGAAATAAAGAACGAACCTTGGAGGCACGAGTGAGACGATCACCACTCTCACCAACAGAGATGTTAAGAACTAGCTTCTGAACCTTAATATCCCTCATAGGGTTCGAGAGCTTCTTCTCCGACGCCTACATCACGTAAATACATAATTTAATCCCAAATACAAAATCAAACTTAACAAATGAAGCAATCCATGGATCAAAGAAATGAAGCTTTACCATCTCAGGGTTAGGGGTTCGAAATCGAAGGAGATGAGTAAAAAGAGTGGCAGACGATTTGCGTCGGCTGCGTAGTGTGCTAATTATATGAAAGACACTAGGGTTTCTTTCTAGAAGTTAATGACGAAAATACCCCTTCTTTAGGTTCAAAATATTAAAAAAAATCTCCGTTGCCGGGACTCGAACCCGGGTCTCTCGGGTGAGAGCCGAGTATCCTAACCAGCTAGACTACAACGGATTGTTGTCTACTCATGCGAGTACACTCAGTTAACATAATATTAAGAATCATTTAGAGACACATTTCTTGGCTTACTAAAATGTAAGATGGTAAGGACAATGAATAATGTAAAAAAATGAGCCATATAACAAACCATTTCATAAAATTTGGTAATAATAGAAGACAAACATTCAAAAGTAGGAAACAAAAAAAAAAACAAAGACCCCTTAAACTGCAGAAACTCCAGCCATTCTTCTTCTGGTACACTTATGAAACACTTTGACTAGATTCTTCACCTTCTGCTCAAACTTTACTATATAAAAACTTCTGACTAAACTCATTTACATATGGGGAAAGAAAGAAGAGAAGAAGCAAAGAGGAGATTGTGTTTTTCACCAAACTTATAAAAGAAGAGAGAAATAAACAGATACAACTGGAGAGTTTTTGTTTTTGCAGATTTGGGGAAGTTGGTTTGCTAAAGCAGCTGGCTTGTCTGAACGAGTTTGCGGAGGAAAAACTTCGAATTGCGTCCTCCATGTTGCCTTCAACTACGACCTTGTGGCTCGTGTAATGGTACATTTATATATAAAAAGCGTTGTTGTCTTTCGCAGATTCTTTTATGTTCCAGATTGATTCAAGAAACTTAGACCCAATTGTCTCTTGATATGGTCTGGAATCAACTTGTTGACCAGTTCAGGTGATGCTCCAGCTACTTCTTGTTTGAAGTTGAAGAGAGGCGGGAAAGGCCGTCCATTTGGTAAACGAGCGTTTGGTTCTCTGAGTTCATCAAAGAACGGATGTGCACAAGCTTCGAGCTGAAAATACGCATAAAATGAAAATATATTTAGCTTTCAATTGGATACTTGGGAGAATAAAGACCGAAACATTTTCAAGAACAATGCTCACAGCTGTGCATCTAAGACTTGGAGAGTATTGAAGCAGCCTCGATGCGAAATCAATAGCTTCTGGAGGCATCCTTTTGTGGAAGATCTAAAATCAAAATGTAAATATGATTAGTTGATGTGTGAAGTAGAAACTGAAACAAGAATGTTTGTTAAAGGAGAAAAGACGCAAACCTTGTGCCACGGATGTGCCTTTATCTGTGGAAACCTAAAATCTGTGTAATGTGGATTCATACAACGGATTTCTTCTCGAGTTGGTGTACCAAGAACCTGTTTCCAACAACTTCATACAGTGAGGATTTTGTAACCAATGAATGTAATTTGCAAAATATCATTGTTAAAGATTCTTACTTTTATAATTTCAACGAGCTGATCCACAGCATTTTCTCCGGGAAATAATGGCTGCATAAGAACATGATATCGTCACAATGTGTCCTACTGCGAATACACATGGAGATTAAAGAAGCTGGTTACTGGAAAAATTGTTTACCTGGCCGAGAAGAAGCTCAGCAAGAACACAACCAGCAGACCAGATATCAATAGAAGTTGTGTACTCAGTGGCACCAAATATGAGCTCGGGTGCACGGTAGAATCGTGAACAGATGTAAGAAATATTGGCTTCACCTTTAACCTGAAGCAAAAGTAAATTTCAACAGTAAGTGACAAGATCATACAAAACAACAAACGCTACAAGTCGAAAGAGTTTATATGTCACAAAGTCTTACAAGCTGTTTCGCACTGCCAAAGTCACAGATCTTGACTTGATGAGTAAGAGGATCAACCTGTAGAAAGAGACCAGAAGAGATACATTAACAAAGAGAGAAACAAGGCAAGAAAAAATAAAATAAAGAGTTCAATCTTAAAATGTAACACATACCAGAAGATTTTGAGGCTTAAGATCTCTGTGACAAACTCCAGCAACATTGTGAATGTAAGCAAGCCCCCGGAAGATCTGACATAACAAAAGGATTAAATATCAGCATAAGAACAATGTTATGTACATCAACTTTGTAAATGGAAGATATGAAACTTTGTTGTTTACCTGATACATATAGAGTTTAACATAGACAAGAGGCATTCTTTGGTTAGCACTGCTATAATGTTTCAGAACTCGATACAAGCTCTCAGGGACATACTCCATAACCAAATTCAGGAAAAGCTCGTCTTTACTTGTTGTCGAAAAGAAGCAATGCTTCAAACAAACCACATTCGGATGATCCATCACACGCATCAACTGAAGTTCTCGGTTCTTGTATCTTCTGTCTTGCAAAACCTTCTTTATCGCCACAGTTTCTCCAGTCTCCAAACACTTCGCTTGGAAAACGATTCCGAACGAGCCTGTACCAACAACTCGCTCCGCCATGTAACTAATTGTCTAACAAAAACATAGAAAAATATATTGGTTAGAATCAACTCTTGCATATACATAAAAGTGAACCTCTTAGGTTAATAGCCTAAAATACCTGTTTTGGTTCACCATTTTTGCCACCGATTGTGGTGGAAATTATATGACCAGTGACTTGATCATGTCCATCAACTACAGCAGCAGGCATCTCCTGAAAGAGACAAGCTTTAAGATCAGTAAAACACACAAGTAACCGTAATCAAAAGCTAAAAGCATAATGCTTGTCTGAGAATCAAAAGCCTAAAGAAGGAAACTTTTATCCTAAAAGAGTGGTTAAGAAATAGCCGTTACGCAGAGTGAATCTAATTTAGTAAAAAAATATATACTTTTGTCACGCCAAAAGAGAGTTAAACAAAACAACAACATATAAACAAATAAAACAAGAATGAATCTATGTTCAATTCTGGATCTAACAACTTGTACAAACTCTGGATTAATCAAAGATCGAGACATATAGACATGGATCGTCCAAACAGAGCTAATTCACACAATAAACAGAGATACAAATCAGATTTTGTCACAGAACTCAAAACTCTTGAGCAACCATGTCTGGAGCTCAGAGATCTCAAGGTACCTCAAAAAGAAAACCAAAGCTCAAAACTTTGGACAAACCCAGAACTTAAAAACCCTTCAACTTCAAGAGTACTAACTAAACTAGATACATGTATAAGAACAAGACTCTCCGACCAATAATTTGAAGGGTCAAATGTGGAAAAACAAAAAACAGGATCTTCTTCTCTAAAAGAGAGCAAAAGGAACACAAGTAGCTTACCTTATCATCAGCCATGGCGATGGAGACACAGAGAAGAGAAGAGAAGAGAAAGAGAGAGAGTGGATTTGAGAGAGAGAGAACAAATGAGTTTCAATCAGTTTGGTTGGTAATGATCATTGTGGAAAGAGAGAGAGAGAGAAGCCGCAAGATGAGAAAAAAAAGAAGAGAGAGAGAGAAAGAACAAGACCATGTGAATCCAGCTCTTCTCGTTCTCTTTCTCGCTCCTATATTATCTCTTTTCTTTATCTCTCTACTTTCCGTTTTCTTCGCCATCTTCTTTCGTGTTTTTTTTCTTTAATTAATTTTTTTGTTTGTTAAGGTGAAATTACGTAAATACCCTTAGAATTGTTGGTTAATTACGCAGACACGGACTCTTTGTGGAAATTTCGTGATCAAAGGAGCATCATGTTCTTGTCGGTCAAATTTGAATCCCTTGTTAATCGTTTGGTTAAAGGTTTTAATTGACATTTCATGTATCTCATCAAATGTTAGATGCTAGAATTGTCAATGTCTCATTTTCATAATTATAAGACTGAATGTTTTATTATCTTTGTTGTACTACTTAATCAAATGAATGTAACTGACACAAAATTATACAATCTCCAAAAAAATAAGTAATAGTTTAAGTGTTTAACGATATCAAAATAGTTAAAAATAGTACAAATTTAAAATTAGAAAATAATACAAAATATTATTTTTGTTATTAATTTTACGATACACATATACCGTAATAATACGGATTACCAATTAGAACTAATTATCATTCATTATTTCTTTGTAAAATTATTCAAAGATTAGTTTGATTGATAATATGTATGAAATTATAAATATAATATGCTTTTTGAAATCAGTATATCATTTTACATTTTAATTTGTACTCATATATCGCATTATTTTATGAAAAAGACTTATCGTTCCAAATCCAATTTTTTTTTTAAATCCAAAAATTTAGTTAACTGCAATTAAACATACCCCAGATTTTTTGGTGTAAAACATCTACATGTATGCACAAATAGGTTTAAAGTTATAAAAAAAAAAAACACATCTAAGGAATTTATATAAAGAAAAGTTAGAGCATGATGATGAACTATAACAAAATTGTCAAAGATCCAAGTTTGACCATTTGGTGGGAAAACTTCTTTTTTGACATTGATGAAAGATAAAAGCATTTATGTTTCTTTGGTCTTAACTTTTTAATGTTTTTTATTTTATAATTAAATTTTAGACTTGAAATGAGCTTTAATTATGACCTAATAGTGTAGCTTTACTTATTGTGTTTGTTATTTTCTTTATATTTGTTTATTTATTTCTTTCTGGAAACATCAATATTAAAATCAATGATGATAATGATAGCAGTACTAGCATTTGCAGAAGACAACAAAAAAAATATTAATATAATTTCTTTTTGTTCAATTATGCATGGGACATACATACTTTTTGCTGTATGGATTTACATTACAAAATATTGTGAATTATCTTGACGCTCAATAATTTAAATGTCGATATAAGTATTATCCAATCGTATATATTACAGCAACCAGATTAAATGTTTCATATACACTCGGTTTGCAGAGAAAAAAATGTAAACGTCAATGAACCTTGCATAAAATTGAGAAATTATTGTGTGATTTTGTAAGTTTATACTATTTTCTTTTATATAGAATCATAATTTACGTTTATTTTTGGTGGGTCATCATAATTTACGTTTATTGATTGCACTATTTCAATGAGACAATAATATAGGTAGTTTATTTTCAATAGAAATGATTAAGTTATTGTATATCTTTATTGTTTCATTGTACGGATTAAACAAATCCCACGATTCTTGTTATATACTGTAGTAATACTATTGGAGTATAGCAAAATGAATCGGAGCAAAAGCGGTCTCACTCAGTCTATATTTTGTAGATAATCTAATGTTTTAAAGCGAGTAATGAAGAAAACTACACTAGATAAAAAGATTATATTATCTTTTGTGTAGGGATCTTGAATAACTCTTGAGGTATGAGAAATCACAATAACGTGCACCATGTGACTGAGGTTCGAGCCAAGGCAGAGAATGAAGAACTAATAATTTACATAACATTGTCATTGACGATATATAATTTAACGAAAAATTAATGTGATGATAACATATATGAAAATGAGAGGCAAAGCTAAGTATAAAGAAGAGAATAATGATTGGGTTCGTACGAAAGGGAAGAGAGAAAACCCTAAAATTAAAATTCTTTTTCCTAACTAACAGCTAACCGTCGACAAAAGAAATGAAAAAATTAAGAGGTAACCCCTTCGTAAATCATAACCTCTTGAAGCATATTCTTGCCATTTCTTCAAGCATTCTAACTAAAATGTTGTTGTGTTGTGTCCGTTAGTTTGGCCATTGAACTTGTCTATATCTGATTTTTATTTTTTTAACCTCGGTTTATCCTTGGTAAAACACATAGATTATTTTAATTTTATTATCATTAAAAATTATAACCAAAGATCAATTTGTAAACCGGATTAATTTTCAAACACATAGAAAGTCAATTAATTTTCTTACGTTAAAGACGTCTATATGGTTGGAAAACGATGTCAAAATAATTTATTTAAGATACATTACAAGTTATAAATGTTTTCATAAAGTCTATGGTATACATCATAACAACAATGTATTACTTACAACATATGATATAATTTTGAACATACGCAATAATGATGGGCAATTCCTAAAACTGTAAATCTATGATTATGTAATGTGTAGTTTAGGAAAAAAAAATGATTATGTAATATGATCACATTTGAATTCGATTATAACATTGCGAAAGTATGAATATAATTTACAAATTCAAGTAAATTTCATTTAGTTTCTACCATTTAATTTAGTTTAGAGTATTTAGACCATACTACGAGTAGAAAACTATATAAGTTTGAAATGAAGGGATTGAATAAATATTTGTGAGGAAATGAAGGGATTGAATAAATATTGACGGATGGGTTGGCAGTCGGTGGGAGAAGGTGGGCTGGTCAAAGCTGCAAACTTATTTAGTCAAACTTCTTATATAACTCTCATCCTCTCTGTCTTTATTATTTTTCTATGATTTTTTGTTAATAATATTTTTGTGAAGATAGTTTCATGCTGTTTTCGAACGTACAGTCCTTAGAGTGCACTTCACCGTTATGATGTTTCATATTTTTCAGGCTTCGATTGGAACTTAATTAGCCCAACATAACCAATGCTTATAAACTAGTGGGGAAAATGGGCTTTTATAATATAAGGCTCATAGATTTATGAAAACACTCTTCTTTGTACATTACAAATTTACAAGTCTACAAAAGAAAGATAAAAGAGTGGTTAGAATAGTTTGTTAATTAGATTTTGGCACAATGTTTACCTTTTATATGTTTTTAAAACTCCATGTTAACTGTTATAAAGTAACTAAAATGGCGAAATATTAATAACTCTTTTTTTTGACAAAATCCAAGATAATTCTTTAGCCTTGACCCAAGTTTCTTTTTCTTTTTTTTTGATAACAAGAGTTTGATAAAATTTCGACTTTTCGAGTATTGATTATTGAATTATTATATTTTCTATTTTTCTCTTATGCAATTGCAAATATGTGATCTATGGCCTTATATCTCATTGACATAACTTGTGTTTTTTTATAGAGGTTTATATAGGCCCATATATAGTAGTCAAAACCAAAATAACTCATATAGGCCCAAATATTTTGGTATGTCGTTGTCTAATACGAACCCACAACCAAGACTTGAGACTTCTCAAAGAGATTTTGTCCAAATCCGGAATCGTGGCGGAGGAAAACATAAACGATTGAACAACCGTCGGCAACTTTCTCAGTTTCTTTTAATAGGATTGATAAGTTCAAATTACAAATTTAATAAAATAATTAGGAAGAAAAAATAATATTGTTTAAATGCGAAAGTTTGTTTCAAAGTAGCGACAAAGGCTCGAACCTCGAAGAGAAGTATAGTTGAACCAAAATACTACGAGTAATATTTTGAATTGGGATCCTCTAAACATAAATATATAATTTGGGCCATTAGGAGGCATTTGCCTCTTTTGTTCCAAGGTAGGCACGAATCTTGTATACCATATATAGTCTATATAATATATAAAGATTTAGCATGCAACACGTTAAAGCATGTAAACAAAATGTGTGCGTACAATCTACGTGAAATTATATAACTTATTTTATCATTTGAACTTAAGAAACTATGTGAAATTATAACTTAATGCTAGTGCCAATCACAATTCCACTATAGAAAAAGTTGTTGTTCAATATTTAGTGTGGAACATTTACCAATTAGTACTGCGAAGGAGAAAACTAATCATATCTTTGTGTTTGCTTAGATATTCGTAAGTTTCATTTAAGATATAATTAAGGACATCTATCTAAAATATTATTTACATCATTATCGTTCTAAATGGACTATCTAACTTGTTTCCTATGATAATTTCTCTTGCTTATAATAAACTCTTGACCGACCACCATTACGTACGTTGACTTACGACCCCACCGTCCTTCTTCACCAACCGCTGCAGTAGATTTGACTCTCATAATTTAAATAAAAAATAATAATTTAGATTTCTTAATCAACCTATTTTCATAGTTGAACTTGAATTAATATAGATTCTCGACCGAGTTTTGGCTTATAAACCCTTATTAATTTCAGGCTTATATGTAGCTGGATTCCGTAATTTCCGTGAGTCTACATAAAGACAAAAAAACATTTTCATGTGGCAATCTAACGGCTGTGGTTAAACTCACAGCTGTTTTTTTGATCAAATGACGTGGAACCTAACACTTACCAGATAGAAAACTCGAAAATCGATGCCACTAAAGCAATCGCTGAGTAACTGCCACGTGTAAAACAAATCTAATAAACTATCGTTTGAATAATACAGCCACAGAACAAACAATGATGTCATATTACGCCACGTGGATTATGTTATATGGTACTACGTGATAATTTTATTTTGAAATTCAATCGTAAATCTACGATCTAGATTCGTCTCGAGACCAACAACTTGACCCACTCACTTAGCTATTGGTACGTAATTGTCTTTCCCTATTAGATTAATCAAAGTTTAAAATTCATCATTTAAAAGCGTTTATAATGTAAGGTACTACAATTTGAAAGACTTTTTAGAAACATTGTATTTGGAACAATGTCGTATGGACCACAACAATTATTTGATATGATTCAACATCAATTCATTTATTTGATCGTTTTATTGCGTTATTGTTTGACATTAGCGGTTCTAAAAATGAATTTTCTAGCAAAACAAAACTATGATAGTGACTTATGTTTTTGTTTTTGAATATTTGTAACAAACAAGTGGTATATAATTGGTGCATAAGAGGCATGATAAATACTGTTCGTTCGAAAAAACCAGAATACATGCAACGCCAACAAATTATAATTAAAAAAATAATATTAAAAAGAATTAGAATACAAGTTGTAATAATTAACATTAAGAGATGATTAAATTGTATTATCTTCACGTGAATGATGATCTTACTTGAATATATACCTTCAAGTTCAAATAAATAATTTAGAATGGCAAAGTTGATATTGTTTTAACATATTAATCTTACTTTATATATTTTTTTTTTTGGTGAGTATCTTACTTTATATTTTGAATTGAAACAAATTATATATTGGGAAATGATTAGTAGTTATTGTAACGCATTAAATCTAGTCGACACAGTACTTAAGAATATCATTAAACACAAAATCTTACATTAAATTTATAAAGTTATTTATATACCCAAGTCGATGTCACAAGACTTGTAACCAAAAAAAAAAAAAGTGACTTATTTTGAGAGGAACAACACTCAACAAAATTCATAAGCATATTCCCAAATATATACGGCGACGATATAAACAGAGGCCAATGCTATTTTTAGTGATGAATCCCTAAATACAGAAGAAAGAGAAAGTCCCTAGAGAGAGAAACTTCTTCTTCTTCTTCTACAACAATCTCGAAAATTCACAAAACGAGAGAGAGAGAGAATCAAACAAACGAATCAACAGGTGAGAAATTCGAAATCTTTGCGAGCTGGTCTCGCCCAGAATCTCGATTTCTCCACCTTCTCTCTTCTTCATCCTCCAAATCCCTAAAAAAGGTTCAAACTTTCTTCATCAATGGCGGAGAAAATCACAAGAGAAACGTCTTTACCTAAAGAGAGAAGCAGCCCACAAGCTCTAATCCTCGGGAGATACGAAATGGGTAAGCTTCTCGGCCATGGAACCTTCGCTAAGGTTTATCTCGCACGTAACGTGAAGACAAACGAAAGCGTAGCAATCAAAGTAATCGACAAAGAGAAAGTTCTCAAAGGAGGTTTAATCGCTCACATCAAACGTGAGATCTCGATTCTCCGACGTGTTCGTCATCCAAACATCGTTCAGCTATTCGAAGTCATGGCGACGAAAGCGAAGATCTATTTCGTGATGGAATATGTTCGTGGAGGTGAGTTGTTCAATAAAGTAGCTAAAGGTCGTCTTAAAGAAGAAGTAGCTCGGAAATATTTCCAGCAATTGATCTCAGCTGTTACTTTCTGTCACGCGAGAGGTGTTTATCATAGAGATCTGAAACCTGAGAATCTTTTGCTTGATGAGAATGGTAATCTTAAAGTCTCTGACTTTGGACTTAGTGCTGTCTCTGATCAGATTCGTCAAGATGGGCTTTTTCATACGTTTTGTGGTACTCCTGCTTATGTTGCTCCTGAGGTTTTAGCGAGGAAAGGTTATGATGCTGCTAAAGTTGATATTTGGTCTTGTGGTGTTATCTTGTTTGTGTTGATGGCTGGTTATTTGCCTTTTCATGATCGGAATGTTATGGCTATGTATAAGAAGATTTACAGAGGGGAGTTTAGGTGTCCTAGGTGGTTTTCTGCTGAGCTTACGAGGTTGTTGTCGAAGCTTTTGGAGACGAATCCGGAGAAACGGTTTACTTTCCCTGAGATTATGGAGAATTCTTGGTTTAAGAAAGGGTTTAAGCATATTAAGTTTTATGTGGAGGATGATAAGTTATGTAATGTTGTTGATGATGATGAGTTGGAGTCTGAATCGGTGGAATCGGATAGAGATTCCGCGGTTTCTGAATCGGAGATTGAGTATTTGGAGCCTAGAAGGAGAGTTGGGGGGTTGCCTAGACCTGCGAGTTTGAATGCTTTCGATATTATATCGTTTTCGCAAGGGTTTGATTTATCGGGGTTGTTTGATGACGATGGTGAGGGTTCTAGGTTTGTTTCGGGAGCTCCGGTTTCAAAGATTATATCGAAGTTGGAAGAGATTGCTAAAGTTGTGAGCTTTACCGTGAGGAAGAAGGATTGCAGGGTAAGTCTTGAAGGTTCAAGACAAGGAGTGAAAGGTCCATTGACGATTGCAGCAGAGATATTCGAGTTGACACCATCGTTGGTTGTTGTTGAAGTCAAGAAGAAAGGAGGAGATAAAACAGAGTATGAAGAGTTTTGTAACAACGAATTGAAACCCAAGTTACAAAATTTGACAGCTGATGATGTAGTAGCTGAGCCTGTAATGGTTTCTGCGGTTGATGAAACTGAAACCGCGATCGCGAATTCTCCACCCGTTTGTTTCTTGCCTTCTGACACTGAATAGAAGACTTGAAAGACTACAAAGCCAGAGATCATGAGGGTATGTATACGTTTTGATTCTCCTTCATATTGTTCTTATGGGAGTTTTGGGTTTTGTAATCTGAATTGGAAGAAAAAAAGCTGCTTAGGGTTGGTGAGATTTAGAATCGAATTATGTAACACTATGTTTCTGTTGGAGAGAGTTGTTAGAGAAATTGAGTTATGTTTTTACTAACCTTTTAGCAGTTTTTTTTGTAATGGGAGAATTGTAAACAGTTTCACATAATCAGATCTTTGATATGTATAAAAACAATGAAATAAATAAAAGAAAGTTCATTTCTTCTTCTAAGAAAAATTTTCACTTTTTGATATCTGATAATTGGTTTTATTTCTGTTTTTGGTTTGTCTTTTAATTTGCTAAAATGAGTAAGAACAAGAAGAGAAGAATGTTATTGTTCTTTTTTTCTTGTTTTGTTGATTCTTGAACATTTTAATGGTGGGAAATTCTGATGGTGAAGTTGATTTTTGTATTAGGAATTTTATCTATTTGTGGGTAAAGAAATTGACAAGAACCATGTGAAGTGTTTGTCTTTGTGTTACTGTTCTGCAAGTTGGTTTTGAGTTGATAGCAAAATATTTGTCTTTTTATGGGAAATTATTATATTTGTAAGATTTGACAATCACGGATACAAAAACTGTTGTTTCTTGATATGGCCAAGCTTTGCTCGATTTACATGTGAGTGTAAAGCATATATGTTTGTGATGACTGATGATGCATTGATGATATAACTAACTCGTAACTTTTTTTTGGATATTTTGTTTGAATGTGCTCAATGATCATCTGTCTTTTTTTTTTTTCCCTTATGTTTATTTCTTTCAATCCTGATTTTTATTTTTGGGCATAAGAAAATATCAATATTTGGGATTTTAATGTCTTATAATTAGTTAATACTAATGAAAATAAAAATGTAACTTGTTGGAGGAAATAGGAAACAGAAAATTGTCTCTAAAATTAAAATGAATTTTTCTTAATTTTTCCTCAATGAAATAAAGGCTATATAAAAACCAAAAATAAAATGCAAATACAAGTGGTGAGTCTGGTGACCCAATTGACCAGCACAACCCACATGCCCCATTAAAGCCCATATGAAAATGTCTTTTCTTTTTTAGAAAAGGTTTAAATTGCATATAATAACAGTTATTATAATGGTATAATGTGTCAATGTCCCTTTAATATAATAATTATAAATATATGTACAGATAAAACAAGAAATAATATAAATATCTTGTTGTCTATGAACAAAGTTGTTGTGTCATGTGTGAGTGGGTGATTTGGTATCATGAGTTTCGGCTTAAACTCTTTTTAGTTTGCATAAAACTAGCCAAAAAAAATATTTAGCTCTGAGATTAGTTGGACGCTAAAACGATTCAAACATTCTATGCTAATAAATATACATAGTATGATAGTAATTCATATTTATGTTAAATAGAAACAAAAGATGGTTAGGCGTTTTGCAGTCTCGATCTCGCTAGTCGCTAGCGTGTTGGGGAACAAGGTGATGTAGTTACCACGTAATCCTTTTACTCGATTCGGGAGATGTACATGTTACCTTTTTGTAACCTCTGGAGTCTTTGATTTGTCTGATTCATAAATATCTCTCCATCTTTTTTCCCAATTTGTATATACCGTTTTTACATTGGAAAAAAATTCTAAAAACTAAAAAGGAATATTCCAATGATATAAAGATTCAATACTGCCAGACACATAATTCCCACAAAATTCGAATTGTTAATTTACACTAGTTTTGGTTAGGTGTTCCACGTATTTTAATGAAATATTTAAAAGTTTATATACTAAATTGTTCTAAAATATATTATTAAACTACAAACGTTTACAATTAGAGTTAAAAGTTATATTCGTGAGTCATTACACCTAAAATTTAAGACAAAAAACTAAAAAATCAAGTTGGCCAAGAAAATTTACTTACTATTTTAGTAATTTAATGGTGTTTAGAACGAAGCCATCAACAATTTATTCGTATATTTTATAATTAAAAAAAAAACAAAGGAAGTCGACTCTCTTGACAAAAGCTTGTTTATTCGTTATATAAGACAAAAGCAAAAGCTTATATAGGCAAATATTACACAACTTATATATATTCAACTTTAAACTCACGCTCACACTTCCATCAACAAGTGGCTGATCTCTTTGACTCCTCGGTTCCTGCTCCTTCCGTGGCAGCGGCTGCATCCGTACGTGCACACCCAAAACGTCTCTCTTCTCTAACTCTTCCCCACTCGTGCAATGATATGTGTAATCTTTTACCGGCGA
The DNA here is from genome assembly GCA_019202795.1 of Arabidopsis thaliana x Arabidopsis arenosa. Classification (NCBI taxonomy): domain Eukaryota; kingdom Viridiplantae; phylum Streptophyta; class Magnoliopsida; order Brassicales; family Brassicaceae; genus Arabidopsis; species Arabidopsis thaliana x Arabidopsis arenosa. The sequence continues at coordinate 9,431,239 of CM032924.1, forward strand.
GCAAAAACTCAGCCGCTTGAACCGGAGTAACAACCTCCACAATCTTCCTAAGCGTCTCAAACCTCAGCTTATCAGCTTCCGCCATTAAAACCGCCATGCCCTCCTCGTGCTTATCTAAAGCATCCTCCACCAGCACGTCACCATCCACCAAATCCGTGGCGTAAGCCGCGATGGCTATAGGCATATCCGCAACATCCTCTTGCAGATTCGCCGATTTCTTTGTTATCTTGTCTTCTTTCTCTATAACATTCATATGCAACTCATTGATTTTCACAAGCTGTGTCGCGTTAAGATCACTCATGGAACCACCATGGTTTTTTTCGACGTTTTCTTCGACCTTGAGAAGATACTGAGAAAGCTGCGTTTCGGCTTGGGATCCAAAAAGAGAGTAAATAACTCTAATGAAGGACGAAGGACGACATCCTCCCATCCATAGTAAACCGTTCTCTAGAGAAGAGTTCCACGACGGTGCAAAGTAGCTTGAGCAGCTTCGGCGAGAGAGCTCGGAACGTTTTTCGGTGTATTTTTGGAAGTCATTGACGATTTTACCAACGACTTCTTCAAGCTTGTGATCGTCTTTGGATCGATGACTCGTGAGTACTTCTTTGAGATCAACTATGTGTGTAGCTTGTACACTCATCCACTCAGAGTAACATCCTTTTTGAAGTTGTTCAATCTCACAACTCGAAGAACTGGTCGCCATCTCTCTTCGTTGGTTAGTTCGTGAATATATTATAACGTTACTCTATAGTCTTATATTCATTGGATTGGTGCATGCATGTATAATTTTTTATAATATAGAATTATAGATAGGTGTATTATATAAGTTTTTTTTTTGTCGTCATATATATTAAAGAAAAAAACTGTAATTGTAATTATAACAACATGCATATGATGGTACGTGGAAACAAGATACGATGGGGTTTTGAAAATTCGTGGTTTAAACCTTTCTTCAATGGAAGTTTCTCTCTTGGTTTGTGGATCTTTGCTTTTAGACGGAAGCAGACAAAATGGCACGGATGAATATACTAGTGCTTGACAAAATTATTTTGGACCTATTTCACTTTGAAAAGTATATCAAAGATACAAAATATCTTCTTTTGTAGGAGAATTCCGTAAATAATCAATGGTTAACAAACATAAACTAATATAATGTTTGAAAGTATTACTTTGAGCCTCATCATATATAGTTTATTTTTTTTACCTTTTTTGTTAATGGATATAACCTCATTTTATGTTAGACTATATTCCACGTGGTATTTAAAATGATGGTTTATATGATTTATCTCTAAATTTAATTTTATTATTAGACATGTAATATCAATATATATCATAATAGAATTTTTAATTCAAACTGAATCGTCAATTAACTCATTATCATAAGTACTTATTATATAGTATATTTATTATGTAACATTTGATATTAATCAGACGAGAAAATGATGTATTTTAAACCGAATAAATTGTAGAATGCGTTTTTTACCTCAACAAAGATACAATGTTTTCAATTCCAGCGCTAAAATAATTCAAATAAACTTGTCAGACTATTAATTTTGAGCGTAAAACTACATTAACAAAACAAAATTATTCAACCGTTTGTTTTCGCACGATACAATGGTGCTGAGATATCATTTTTTCTTAACTGAACGACGTCGTTTTGGTCATTTGAGTCAATAAACTCAACAAAACAATGATGTTTGGTTAAGACAAAATAACACTGGTAAAGATAAAAAAAATATTTTGTTGTCGCCGTGTTGAATTTATGGACTAAAATGACCAAAACAACGTTACCACTCGTCGCCATCATGTCGTTTAAGTAAGTGAAAATAAATGGTTGACTAGTTTTGTTTAAATCAATGTAGTTTTACGCTCAAATCTAATAGTTTGGATAGTTTATTTAAATTTTTTTAGTTCTGAGATTGAAAATTATATTGTATCTTTGTTAAGGTATAAAAACATACCCCGCAATTTGTTCAGGTTGAAATACATCTTTTTCCCTTAATTAGATGTGAGATTTTTAAAATTCAATATTTTGTTTAAATAATTTTTGACGATCAATTAAAAATCACATAATGAGATTCTTTTAAGCTTGTAAATTAGCTTCTTTATCAACTTGCAGAACACATGTAATCGGTTATGTACTATACATAAGTAATGAGACTTGGAGTATAGAACACATGTAATCGGTTATGTATTATACATAAGTAATGAGACTTGGAGTATAGGAGTGAGACAAATAGAGAGTAGGATCATGATAGTTTTTAGCTAGAATCTCAGCCGGTTGGTTACCTTGGCCTTGGAGTCCAAGCATATTTGACTTCAAATTTCTTTCGTGCCATAGCCGAACGTCTCGTAACCAGTTGAAACAACCAAAGCTCTCTTTAGGTACTAACGAAAATGAATACACGGTCCAACTAGTTCATTTAACTTACTGTTAGACATTGTAGCTGTAAAATACAAAATCCAATAACATTTCATTTTATACACAACAATGATAATAATCCATATGTCAAAAATGAATATCCGAGTTATATAAAGATCCAACCAATTACCAATTGCCAAATTATCGGATGTCCCGAAGGGACACCAATTATCAACCACCACTAGTTTTTTCACGTATTTGAATGAAATAAATAATATCTAAATATAATGTTCCAAATTGTTTATAATGTTTAGAAAAATTTTAATTTTATTTTCCAGGAATTTTTTACAACTAGAGTAAACATTATACTCTTTACATCTAAAAATATCAGAGAAATTCAATCAAAACAAAACAAGAAAAATCAAGTAGGCAATGGAAAAAGAAAAAAAAAATACAAATTTTAATCTTGCATGAAATGTTAAAAAAAAATAGTATTTAGTAATTCGATTGTGAAAAAAATAATTCAAATAAAACAAAAAATCAAGGAATTTAGAACGAATCACAACTTATTTGTATTCATAAAAAAGTCGTCTATTGACCCTTTTTTTTGTAGCTTTTGTTGTTATTCGTTATATAAGACAAAAACAAAAGACAAAAACAAAAGCTTATGAATGCAACATGAAGACACTAAACGTGACCTCTACTTAGACAAATATTACACATATATTATATGCTAAATACTCACACTCACTTCATCAAGTGGTTCTGTCTGACTTCCCCGCTCCGTCCCCCACTCCTCCACAAACATGTGCTCTAACTCTTCCCCGCTCGTGCAACGACAATTGTAATCTTTTCCCGGCAAGCAAAAACTCCGCCGCTTGAACCGGTGTCACAACCTCCACAATCTTCCTAAGCGTCTCAAACCTCAGTTTATCAGCCTCCGCCAGTAAAACCGCCATACCCTCTTCATGCTTATCCAAAGCATCGTCCACCGCTGCATCACCATGCACCACATCCGCGATTGGCATATCCGCCACATCCTCTTGAAAATTCGCAGATGTCTTCGTAATCTTGTCTTCTTTCTTTATTACCTTCATATGCAACTCATTGATTTTCCCAAGCTGTGTCGCGGTAAGATCACTCATGGAACCACCATGGTTTACATCAAAGTTTTCATCGATCTTATGAAGATATTGAGAAAGCTGAGTTTCGGCCTGGGATCCACAAAGCGCGTATATAAGTCTAATGAAAGAAGAAGGACGACATCCTCCCATCCATAGCATACTGTTCTCTATAGGAGAGTTCCACGACGGTGCAAAGTAGTTAGCGCAGCATCGGTGCGAGAGCTCTGATCGTTTTCCCGCATATGTTTTGAAGTCATTGACGATTTTACCAACGAGGTCTTCGAGTTTGTGATCTTTGTTTTGTTGACACATGAGTGCTTCTTTGAGATCATCTATGTGTTTAGTTTGTAAACCCATCCACTCTTTGTAACATCGTTCTTGAAGTTTTTCAACCCCATAACTCGAAGAACTTTCCATATCTCTCTTATTGTTTTTTTCGCTGGATAGTTATTAAAACGTAGTTCCCCTATGGTCTTATATACATTGGATCGGTGCATGTATCTGTATTTTTTTAATAAGTTATATGCATGGTTTAGCTTAATACGGCGGTACGTGTAATCTAGTCAATACGCGGTGGGTTTTTGTGAAAATCGTGCTTTAACGTTTATTAAATTAGATGTTTTCTCTCTTGGTTTGTGGATATTTGATTATATATGGAAACGGACAAAAATCGGATGAATGGTGCCTGACAAAATTGTTTTGGACATACTTCACTTTGAAAAATGAATTTAGAGATATATAGATCATATCTTCTTTTGTGGATTGTTATGTAAACCGTGGTTGGTGATCGAATTACAACATATATATGGAGTGATATATTCGAAGGGACGATTTAAAATTTACGGAAAACAAAACGAAACAAATTAAGTTGCAAAGAAAAAAAAACATAAAATTTAGGGAAATGAATCAAAACAAAAGAGAAATAACCTAAATTGACACCCCTATACACAAGTACTCATTACATCTAAAATTTACGGAAAACCTATGAAATCAAAACAAAACAAATTAAGTTTGAAAAAAGCTATATATATATATATATATATATATATATATATATATATTTAAGTTGGTCAAAATATCTTGCATAAAACGTATAAACTAATATTTTAGTAACTCCGACAATGAAAAAAATAAACTCAAATAAACAAAAGAATCATGGTACATAAAAAAACTTGTGTGTATACAAAGAATTAGGCGTCTCTTCACTTTGGAGCTTTTCTTATTCCTTATGTAATAAGACAAAAGCAAAAGCTTATGCATGCATAATGTCTGTACACATAAAGACACCTAACATGATCTCATCTCTACTTAGACAATATTACATTATCTAATATACGTACGTCTTGCGGCGGTTAAATCCTCCGCACGTGCAAAGTAGCTTGAGCAGCTTCGGCGAGAGAGCTCGGATCGTTTTTCGGTGTATTTTTGTAAGTCATTGACGATTTTACCAACTAGTTCTTCAAGCTTGTGATCGCCTTTGAACCGATGACTCGTGAGTGCTTCTTTGATAATATTTTACATAGTTTTAATTATACTTTGGTTGAAAAAAAACATTTAGTTGTGATTTAAGGGCACAATTTTTTTGGTGTGCTTTAGGCATCATCGGCCTTCGGACCGATCAACTATCTTGTACACACTCATCCAATCATAGTAACATCCTTTTTGAAGTTGCTCAATCCCATACCCTGAAGCCGAAGAACTACCTGACATATATCTCTCTTTCTGTATTATTTTCTTTCGTTGGTTATTTCGTGGATGAATTTTTTTTTTTTTTTTTTTTTTGTGGATGAAATTTAAACGTTACTCTACAGTCTTATTCTTATATACATTGGATAGGTGCATGTGTGTATTTGTTTTAATATGATATATATGTGCTTTGAGAAAGCTGTAATTATAACTACATGCATATACGACAGTACGTGTAATCAAGATACGATAGGTTTTAAAAAAATAAAATAAAAAAGGATGCGATGGGTTTTGGCGAAATCATGGTTTACCTTTATTAAATTGGATGTCTTCTCTCTTGGGTTTGTGGATCTTTGCTTTTTTACACGGAAACGGACAAAATGAGCACATATGAATTCACGTACTAGTGACAAAAGTATTTTGGATTATATCACTTTGAAAAATAAATTGAAGATACAAAATATCTTCTTTTGTGGGAATTTCGTAAATAATGGTTAGCAATCCAAAGATGACTTGTTTATATTTTTTTTAATTTTTTTTTTAAATCCAAAGATGGCTAAAGCTCATTTTATATTGGACGAGATTCCTATTGAGGAATTTTGTAAAAATACACAAAGATTTGATTGATTTTTGAAAATTACACTTTCTTATTAATTAATGTGTTTGAAAACTAATTTTTTTTGTAAGTAAATTACTAAATTATCCTGATTAGTGGTTTCTAATTACTGCAATACCTAAACTTGAATTCTAGTTAAAAGTAGACTAGATCATCACCCGTACTAAAGTACGGGTTGTATTTTATTTATTATAAAATTTATATAATATATATATATATATATATATATATTAGAACTAAATTTTAATATATTATAATAGTAAGTGAAAAAATATTAATTTTTTTGTCAGTCCCTATACACAATATTAGAATAAATATAGAATTTTTTCTATAATACTCAATTATGGATACTTTTTTTTTAAGATATGAAAACAGAAAATAATTTTATTTTTTAAAAAGTAATTTTTTTGAACAATGAGTTAATTTATGTTAACAACCACAAAATAGGATTGCATATATTTCAGTTAGATCAAAAATTAAAATATCATAAATAAATCGCATATAAAACATAGATTATTTTGAATTAATTAAAAAAATTAGGTATTATTTTGAATTAATTTACAAAATTCTTTTTCAATTCATAATTCTTTGGTTGTTGAAATAGAGATTTGTTTGAGCTAATCTAATTACAGAATTTGTTTGAGATTTATAATTACGGAATTTACCAATTATTCGCATAATCGAATATGTTAAAACATATATTTAGTATATAACAATACCAAAATCAGCCCGTGCGTGGAGTCTATATTTTTATTTTAGAATCTCAATATTTTATTTTAAAATATTGCGTGCACAATCTATTATTCGTTAATTCTAAAGTTGCTTGCGGAATCAAATTTTCAAATATTTAGAGGTGTCAAACCATATTTAAATGTTCTACACTATTTTTAAATACTATTCAAATAGTTATAAGGATCAAAACTCATTTCATCATATAATATATTATATTTAACCCGCTACCTATTATAAATATTTTTAAAAATAATCAAATTAGAGTATTTATAATTTTTAACTTTTTGAACTATTAAGTATTGATGATATTCTCTAAAAATATCAAGTAAAACTTATTTTAAATGTTGCAAATTAAAATATTTAAATGTTTATTGTAGTATATAAAATTATACATTTCAAAAAAATAAATGTATGAAATCCAATATAAATATTCAAATTCTGACCTGTTGCTCTGTCGGAATTTTTGTTGACTTTATTTTTGTGTAAAAAAAATATATTACTCAAGTCTGAATTTTTGACCCGTTTAATTGTTTTCTTTATAGATTGAACAATTTATATGCGTTTTTAAAAATTCAAATCTTGGCATATGCAGAAAAAAATTTACTTTTTTTTTATTATGTAGATGATATGATGATTTATTTGTTTCATATTAATATAATCATATAAAGATGAGAGGTGAAGTTTAATGATTAATAACAAATTAATATGGTAAGTTAGATATCAAATCTTATATGTTCATTTTGATTGGTCATTTAAAAAAAAAAAAAAATAACAGATTTTCGTTTTATAATTTAATTAAATTAATTAAATGACATAAATTAGTATTTTACTTGTTTATCCTTAATAAATTGAATGAAATTTGTTCTAAAAGAAGATTTTTGTAATGGCATTCTTAAGTAAATTCTTACAAAAGGGAAGGTTAGTTAAGGGTATCTTATAAAGTGTACTCCCCAAATAATAGTATAGGATGTATCCAAATATATACTGATAAAATTAAAAGATCACATGTATTAGGCATTCTACATACAAAAACTTGGCATTGACAATCGCAATAACATAGGCCTCAAGGGTAAATATATATATTTTTTATTTTTTTTTCTCAAGGGTAAATATAAGCACTATTGTTTTCATATTCTCTCAGTCCAATGTAGAGTATCAGAGATAATTTAAAGTTATAGTATTATTACTGTGGGTCATGTCGTTTTAAGACTATTCCGACATAAGAACAGTTAACTGTTGAACTTTATTTATGGTTCGACTAGTGAGTATTATTGACACCTCAAAAGAAAAAAATGAATACACGTGATTTACGAGTTTCAACTAATTCCATTTATCTTACTGTTAGACATTATAGCTGTAAAATACAAAGCCCAACAACATTTTAATTTATGGGCTTACACAACAATGATAATCCATTAATCCATGTCAAGAGAGAGACAACGCTAATTGAGCTCATTTCTTCTTCTTCTTTTTTTTTTGGTTCAAAAAATTGAGCTCACTTCGATTCAATTTATTTTAAATACGAAAAAGATATTTCAGCTCATTTACTGTTGGCTTTGGTTTAACAATATTCCCATGCAAATTTCTATCTAGCAAGAAGAGAATTGTACAGTAGCATCAATACTGATATTTTAAAAAAAGGATAGGCTATATTTGGTAGTAAATGTTGGTAAACAAAGAGCCCAACAGTAAAATAGTAATGTAATCATAAAAATTAAAAGTTATGCAAAAGTATTGAAAAGAGACTCAATTCAGTTGGAACTACGGAACACTGCTGACTTTTTCTAATTTTATTTTTAAAAAATCACAATTTGTCAAAATTGTATTATTGATGACAACATGTGTGTGATCGATCACCTAATTTTTATAAGTTTTTTTTGCTAATTATTAACAAGTCTTTACCAAAATTGAATCCAAAAATACATCGCTAAATACGAATATATCAGCAAGTAATAATGATACTGGAATAGTTAAAAAGTCGAAATGATGGAAACCAAAATTAACTACCTAGTGCCTAGAGCAATGTAAATTTTCTTTAATCCAAGCTTAAAAGTTAAAAGTGTTGACCAAAATCTTTACACAATTGTATAATTTGTAACGTATATAATCAATCATTCATGTGATTAGTTCAAAAAGGTAACCAAAAAGTCGATCTTACATTTATATAATTGTTAGGTAATTTATGGACACACATCAATTAATTAACATTATACTTTGAAAGTGTAAAACAGTGTTATAAGTGAGAGTATTTGAATACGGCTGAGCTGTGCAAAGACCTGTCTCTCTCTCTCTCTTATAATTCCCTCTTCGCACATTGCCTCTTCACTAAGAGGGAAACATTTTCTCACTTACATTTCCTATTTTACCCTTCTTCGTCCTTCAAATCTCCCATTCTCTGCCATTTCACACAGATGTCTTCTTGTGTGGAGCAATGAAGACGAAGATGATGAAGAAGATGTCTCAGATCTTTGTTCTTCTTTTTATTACTTTCTTCTTCATAGGCATCTCTCACTCTCTTCCACTCACTTTCAATGGCGATCTCTCCGACAACAAAGTCCGGCTAATCACACAACGTCAGCTTCTCTACTTCCGCGACGAATTCGGCGACCGCGGCGAGAATGTCGTCGTTGATCCATCTCTAGTCTTCGAGAATCCACGTCTCCGAAATGCTTACATAGCTCTACAAGCTTGGAAACAAGCTATTCTCTCTGATCCAAACAACTTCACAACAAACTGGATCGGTTCTGATGTTTGCAGTTACACCGGAGTTTACTGTGCTCCGGCCTTAGATAATCGCCGGATCCGTACCGTCGCCGGGATAGATCTCAATCACGCTGATATTGCTGGTTATTTGCCTCAAGAGCTTGGTTTGTTAACAGATCTCGCTTTGTTTCATGTTAATTCAAACCGGTTTTGTGGAACCGTACCGCATCGGTTTAATCGGCTTAAGCTTTTATTCGAGCTTGATCTCAGTAATAACCGGTTCGCCGGAATATTCCCTACCGTTGTACTCCAGTTGCCGTCGTTGAAGTTTCTGGATCTAAGGTTTAACGAGTTCGAAGGACCTGTGCCTAGAGAGCTCTTCAGCAAAGATCTTGATGCGATTTTCATTAACCATAACCGGTTCCGGTTTGAGCTACCGGATAATTTGGGAGATTCTCCGGTTTCCGTTATCGTTGTGGCGAATAATCATTTCCACGGTTGTATTCCGACGAGTTTGGGTGATATGAAGAATCTTGAAGAGATCATTTTTATGAACAATGGGTTTAATTCTTGTTTACCGCCGCAGATCGGACGGTTGAAAAACGTAACAGTTTTTGATTTCAGTTTTAACGAACTGGTTGGGTCGTTACCGGCGAGTATTGGCGGGATGGTTTCGTTGGAGCAGTTAAATGTGGCGCATAATAGATTCTCTGGTAGGATTCCGGCGAGTATTTGTCAGTTGCCGAGGTTGGAGAATTTTACTTTCAGTTACAATTTCTTCACTGGAGAGCCGCCGGTTTGTCTCGGTTTGCCTGGGTTTGATGATCGGCGGAATTGTTTGCCGGCGAGACCTGCACAGAGATCTCCGGGACAATGTGCGGCTTTCTCTTCTCTTCCACCGGTGGATTGTGGTTCATTTGGATGTGGCCGTTCTACTCGGCCTCCGGTTGTAGTCCCGTCACCGCCGACAACTCCGTCTCCAGGTGGTTCTCCTCCTTCGCCGTCTACTGTCCCGTCACCGCCGACAACACCATCTCCTGGTGGTTCTCCTCCTTCACCGTCTATTGTCCCGTTACCTCCGTCAACTACACCATCTCCAGGTGTTTCTCCTCCTTCACCGTCTATTTCTCCTAGTCCTCCGATCACTGCCCCGTCTCCTCCTTCTACGCCATCTAATCCTCCAATCATTCTCCCGTCTCCCCCATCAACTCCGCCAACTCCGATATCACCTGGTCAACATTCACCGCCTGTTATTCCTAGTCCACCGTTCACAGGCCCTTCTCCGCCGTCGTCACCTAGTCCTCCTTCACCGCCTATTATCCCCAGTCCGCCAGGTTTAGGCCCGTCATCACCGTATCCTGGTCCTCCTTCACCGCCTGTTGTTCCTAGTCCTCCCGTTGTGACTCCGCCGTCATCACCTACTCCGGCTTACTCTCCTCCACCGCCGGCTACAGGGTACTCTCCTCCGTCACAACCGCCAACTTACTCACCTTCCCCATCACCACCTCCACCATACTCTCCTTCCACATCACCGTCACCACCTCCGACATACTCTCCGTTCCCATCGCCGCCACCTCCTCCGCCGCAAACATACTATCCACCGCAGCCATCACCACCAACACCACCGCAAACTCCAATTTACTACACTCCCCCTCCTTCACCTCCACCTCACTCGCCGTCATCGCCTCAATTTTCACCACCACCACCAGTCCCCTACTACTACAGCTCACCACCACCACACTCACCTCCACCACCTCCACCAACGCCAGTACACCCCCCTCCGCCACCATCACCCCAACCGTGCATAGAATACTCACCGCCTCCACCTCCAACAGTCCATTACAATCCTCCACCACCACCAACACCGGCGCACTACAGTCCTCCACCATCACCACCGGTTTACTACTACAATTCACCTCCACCACCACCGGCTGTCCACTACAGCCCACCACCTCCACCGGTAATTCACCACAGCCCACCACCACCAACTCCAATCTACGAAGGACCACTACCGCCGATTCCCGGAATATCATACGCTTCTCCTCCGCCGCCTCCCTTCTATTGATTCTTTTTTCAGAATGTTCTCAAAGGGGTCCCACCACTTATGCCAAAACCCGAAGCCGAAACGGTGTCGTGTCGTGTCAATAACTCTTTATCAGATTGATGGAACATGTACACGGCGTCGTTTTCCCATTTCTTGGAGAGAGAGGTACGTGTCGGTGGTTGGGTATTCTCCGAAAGATTTATTTCGGTGAAAAAAATTAAAAAAATCAAGAGGAGGAAATTAGGGGTTTGCAGGGAAAAGTTGTATTATATAGAGTAATTAAAATCTTAATGCTCCTTATATTTCTTATTAGTCTTCTCAAATAATTTAATAATTGTCATTATTGCTTAAATTTTTGTGTTTTTTTTGTCTTCTTCTTTTTATATACTTATTATTTTTTTTCGGCCAAGTAGTGTCATTAAAAGCCCAAGGGCAAAATACAGAAGGCCCAGAAGAGAAATACATGCAAAAGAAACGGCCCAACTAAATCAAAATGAAATAAACAGATAACCATAAAGTGCCAGCAAGATTTAGCTATCCTTTTTTGGATTTCCATATTTCATTACTGCAACTTTTTGTATATGTTTTGTGTCTTCTAGATTTATATTATTGATCTATCAGAAGTTCTTAATAAAATATATGTATTTTTTTATATTTTTTTTTTCTTTAACAAAAAAAATATATATATGTATTTTTCTTTCTCAATTATTCTGGTGCATGCACGGATCTTGTGTCCGGTATAAAGTAAAAGCAAAATTGAATCCGGTCCAGCAAGAACCGCATCGTTTAGGAAGAAGCAAGGCAAGTAGGGCCAATGTCACATGTGCCCAGCACCACCTGACTGACTGACTACTTGCTGTTGGAATTTATTACACCATCGGATCCTTGATTGCCGCTTTCAATTTTTTATTTAAATATTAGTACTATTTTATTTTCTATTATTGTAGTACTTTTTAATTTAAGATTTGTACTTCTGAATAATTATGAGGTTAGAATATTTATTATATACAAAAAAAATTATGCCTATTTAAATCAGTCGTAGAACATAAACTTGGTTGGAATTGAATTTTTAGGTGTTATTTGACCGATGAGTTGCAAAAAAAAAAATGGATTGATTTTACCGATTGACTAGTTTTTAACTGTGTTGACAGTGTTTGAATGTGTGAACTGACCTTGCCTGCGGACAATGTCACGAAAGAGAAACATTATGCGTGAAATGTTTCAGTCTTTTTGTACTATTCGTGTTGAAAGCATAAGCTAGTAAAGGATGTGATTGAGAGTAATATTGATTAACTAAGTCGAAAAGCGACATATAAATCTCTAAAACATAAATTCTATGGTTGGTTTTACTCACAAAAAAAAAATCTATAATTGATCGGACAATTTATCTGGATAACTTGAATATGGGGTGAATATTGACCAAAAAAAAAAACAAATTGGCCTGAGAAGGATGGATGTTGTTAGGCGTTATATGGGCTGTAAAATACGAATGGCCTATACTCGGTCGTTTCTAATGGACTTTTTCTAAATCTTTTTAGTCTACTCGTTTTTTAATAGTATGCTCAATTTCACAATTTTTATCATTCATTCATGATAGGAAAAAAGAAATCCTTGAATACACTCGTATATACTCTTTGTCTCGAAAGCTATAAATTGGAGTGATGAATTGCTTAAATTTAAGGTATAGTCGTTTTTGCAACAAACTCATTGATCAGATCCGAATGGTTTGAAGACCAAAAGAGTGCTCTGGCTTTTACTACAGAACTGGATGCACTAGAAGCTATACATTGTTCTGTGTCTTCTTTATGAATTTCGTATTGGTTTATGAACTTCAAACGCCTATATAATAGCAACGCATACTGTCTCGCCACAACAAAATATGTAAGAGCATGTTTAGTAGGAGTCTCTCACCCATACAAAACTATAAAATATTGAAAAAGTAAGAAAGATAATAAAGTGAATCTCTCATTTGAGAAATTTTGAGAACCCATGGAAAGACTCATATGACACATGTTTAAATATAACTGGTTATGAGTTTTATTTATAGTTTAAATTTTAAATTAAAAAATAAATTATACAAAAGTTATTAAACTAATATATTTGAGAGACTAATAAGAAAAGGTTTTCCCACTGCACATGCCCTAAAACAATCTCCATCTCGATGGAGTTCTCATCATTTAAAAAAAAATATAAAAAAAAAAAAATATGAGAGATGTTGAGATACGCTTCTCACTTGAAAAAGTTTTTTAGTTTTTAACATACTTATTTGACATATGTCATTATTTAATTGGTCTACCTTTGATTTATAATTTAAGAATTAAATAAATAATCAAAATGAGTAAAAAAACTATATTTAAGGTACCCAGTGAATTTCTTACTGATGCTCTTAGAGCATCTCCAATGGATGCATTATCAGGTTCTCTTGGTAGGTTCTCTTTAATTTTTTTTTGAAAAATAAATCAAAACTGTGAATTAAGAAGAGAGCTGTCTCTCTTGAGAGAAATCTTGAGTACCATGAGAGCCGACGACGTGGCCTTCTCTCAGCCGTCGATTTTTTTTATCAAAAAAAAAAAAAAAACGTGTATCATCCGTCCCTTGGAATCGCAGTGGTTTGCTTCCACACGTCCGGATTGAAGGTTTCAAGCTCGAGGAGATCGGAGAGTCTCGGATATGGGGAAGAGGGGATAGATCCGGGTATGTTTGATTGCTAGGTCGAGATCTAACATCGTAGAACCGGCTGTCGGAGTGGCTAGTTTGTGGCTGGTTTGGTGACTCGTAGGTCTTCCGGTGTTGGTTTTGATCCTTCGAGTTGTCGCGATGTTGTGGACTTTGAAACCGCCGGATTTGAGGCTTGGCCATTCTGCTTCCGATGCTCAACAGGTTCCGAGCTCCTTCGCCGTTTCCGATTTACTTTTCCGTTCTTCTATTTTGTAACTGGGCCTTCGGGATGTAAGGCTTAGGCCCATATGCCATTTTTGGGGTTTTAATGAATATATATTTTAGTTTAAAAAAAAAAAAGATCTTCCATTTGATGTTTGGGATAAGGAAAAAATTGGAAATATTATGAAAGCATGTATTATACTGCACAATATGATAGTCGAAGACGAACGAGATGGGTACAACACTCAATTTGATGTTTCAGAATTCTTACAAATCTCGAGAATATGATGGGAATGCGAAATCAACTTCGTGATCAAAATATGCATCGACAATTGAAAAGTGATTTGGTTGAGCATATATGGAGAAAATTTCGCAACAATCAACAGAATAACTAATCGTTTTTTTTTTTCAAATTTATTTTCAAATGTATGAAATTATTGTATCTTTAATATGTTATGAATTGTAATATTTTTCAGATTTATGAAATAAAATAATTAAAAAATTAATTTAATTTTTTCCTGAGAACCCCACAAAGAGAGCCTACCATTGGACTTTGCAAAATTAACAAAAGCTCTCATCTCATAAATTTGAAAATTTTAATCTTAAAAAAATGGTGAGAGAGCATCTCCAATGGTTGTTTTATGGGGTTCTCTGATCAGGTTCTCTTGAAAAAAATGTTGAAAAATAAATCAAAATTATGAATTAAGAAGAGAAACAGCTCTCTTGAGAGAAACTTTGAGGAGTATGAGAGACGATGACGTGGCATCTTCTCAAGCGTCGATTTTTTTGATCAAAAAAAAAAACGCGTCAAAAAAAAAAGGCAAAAGCCAAACTCGTTTTCATTTCCCGACTGCTTTCTCTCTCTTTCTTTGCGATGGCGATGGCGATGGCGATCGATTGTCTCCGACGATTGAGGCCGCCGGCGACGATTGAGGGAAGAATAGAGAGGCCGCCGGCGACGATTAGGCCGGATTCGTCATTTGCCCCACCGCATGTCACGATCGGGAGTGAGAGAGATGTGCAAATCGGATATCCAAATTCAACGGATGGAGAGTAATCGATTCAGCTTGAATTGTAATTGGTAAGAGCATATAATTCTTTTATATGCAGTTTATAATGATTTAATTTGGGGAATTTGTTGTTCTTTTTAGGGTTCTTTGAATTTTACAAACTAGGGTTCATAGTTTCGTAAATTAGGAATTTGCTTAAGACTGAATTATCTTTGCGACCAGGTACCGAGCAGGATGATAAAGGGAAGGGATCTCCTGTAGAAGGGGTGGTTCAGCCAGGTGCATTAGTCACTCTTCCGCCGCCAAGAGAAGTTGCTAGGCCAGAGGTTCAGAGGCAGATTATACCTTCAGGAAACCTTGATGAGGAAGAGTGGGTCACTGTCTATGGGTAAGGCCATTTAAGCTTTATTGCTCTTTCCTCTGTTTATCTGTAGTCTTACTTTGCTGTTGCAAATTTGTCAACATTCTTGTGTCTCTGAATATCTAGGTACATAGTTAATAACTGGTATATTGGTACTTGGTAGTTATTAAGTGCCTTATCTTGTGAATTCTGACTCTTTACATGGATAATATCTGCAGGTAGTGTTATTAAGTGCATTATTTTGTGTGTTGTCTCCCATCTTTTCGATCTTAAGAACTGATCATAATAATTGCTTTCAGATTTTCTCCAGGTGATAATCATCAGTATCTCAACTTTGTCCAGGAAACTGAACAGGACAACAAGAAGAAGAACAAGTAAGAAAACCAGAATGCCTCCTAATGATTAAATTAATTGATCACCAATGTTGTTAACTGACTAGAGCTATTTATGGTTTACAGGAAAGAGAAGGACCCTCTGAAGCCAAAACATCCCATATATGCCTTCCTGGTTTATGCAAATGAGAAGTGGAAGAACTTGTCAGACAAAAAAAAGGCACCCTACGAAGAGGTCTGTTTTCATATATGTTTGCATTTCACTGCCATTAAAGACTTAAAGAGTGAATGAATTGAGGTATAATATGTAACAAGTGGCAAAGAAGAACAAGGAGACATACGTGCAAGCAATGGAGGAATGTGCATGTACCACAAACTTTATTCAAAGAATAATTTATGCAAATTGTGTACCACAAATAAGTTAGATTGAATGTGTACCACAAACTTTATTCTTTGTATGTTTTGCAATTGCTATAAATAATGGAATCGTCTTTCGATATCTCACAAATCAATCTTTTCTATTATTGTTCTTTGCTTCAACTACAAAAACAATCTTTCTCTTAATTGTTCTTTGCTTCTATCACAAAACAACCAATCACCAAAGCTTTATATATATATATATATATATATATATATATATATATATATGCATCAACAATCTTTCTCTTAATATGCATCAACAATTGAAAAGTGATTTGGTCGAGCATATATGGAGAAAATTTCGCAACAATCAACAGAATAACTAATCGTTTTTTTTTTTTGCAATTTTATTTTCAAATGTATGAAATTATTGTATGTTTAATATGTTATGAATTGTAATATTTTTCAGTTTTATGAAATAAAATAATTAAAAAAATAATTTATTTTTTTCCTGAGAACCCCACAAAGAGAGCCTATCATTGGACTTTGCAAAATTTAAAATTTTTAACAAAAGCTCTCATCTCATAAATTTGAAAAATTTATTCTTAAAAAAATGGTGAGAGCCCATGGAGGGCTCTCACCATTGGAGATGCTCTTAGAGAACTCATATCATAATTTAAATGTGGGACATTCTAACCACTACAAAAACGGAACACTAATTCTAATATGAGATCTTCTAACCATTATGATCTCGATCTTTCGACTTAGCCTACCTACATATCACGATCGAGCTCAGGTTATATATATATATAAAACATATCACGAGCTGAGATGAAAAATTCAACAAAAAGAAATCGTTAATAGTTGTACTTGGTTCTTATATATATATACACACATGCGTCAATGTGTAATGAAAAAAAATCATTTTTGTAACTTAAAAAAAACAAATAATTTCCTACAAACTCAGTAGGAAAGTTAAGGTCAACGGAAATGACAAGGTTAAAACAAAAGATAACTTATTTTTTTGTCAGTTTTTCATCTATGTTACAAAGATCTGCTTGCATGCCGATTGTCACAAGACGAGTAACTCTTTTTTTGTCAGTTTTTCATCTATGTTATGTCACTTTTTTGGTCGCCACAAAAATGTTACGTAAAAATGTGTATGATCACAATTCACAAGTGTATTGGGAATTCAGAGTTATAAAAAATATATGCATGTAACGTAATGGAATCCGAGTCATTTAACTCACTCAATACAAGACAAAATATATTTTTTAAAAATCACTAAAAATTCTAAAAATAACCGAAGATTATAGTGATTATATCCTAAAATCTCTAATAAAACAACATTTTATTCATTAAAAGCCCATAAACCCCCATTAAAATCCCACTAAATGAACTACAATTCCAATACACCCCCTTTAGTAACGAAACAAAACAAAACAAATTTTTCTGAACTAAAATTCTAATATATCATACACACTATATAATTGCCAAGATCTGTCCGACCTTGGTTATTGTTATATTACTTATTTACATATTTCTAAAGTCCAATCGACAACGATTACTCTCGGGCAACTTCTCCAATGGTATCACCACCACTAGCTTCAATGCGGCGATGTTCTCTTGATCTTCCCCACTCATGCATCGCCAAATGAAGTTTTTTCCCGGCGAGAAGAAAATCCGCCGCTTGAGCTGCCGTTAATATATCAACGATTTTAGTCAATGTGGTCAACCTCAGCTTATCCGCTTGAACCAATAAACCAGCCATATCCTCTTCATGCTTATCAAGCGCACGCTCCACCGCCATGTCAGCTTGTCCGATCACTTCTTTGTAAAACGCTGCGACGGCGATAGGCGTATCCGCCGTGTCTTCTTGTAAGCTTGCCGACAGTTTAGTCAGCTTATTCTCTGCCTCTATTGTTTTCAGATGGAGCTCGTTGATCTTGATTATCTGTTCAGCCGTAAGATCACTCATAGACTCTCCTGCTCCGATTCCACCACGTGTCTCACCCAAAGCCATGCTTAGACCTATACGACGTTTGCGTGATATGATTTTTGACTTTAATTTATTTGATAAAATGTTTTTATCACTTTATAATAGTCACAGACTACGTACGTCTGTTATAATATTGTTTTAGTTTAAATTTGCATGAAGATAGAAAGTGACCTTTTTTGGACTCTAAAACGCAATTTCAGCTTTGCTTTCAAAGAGACTTAATTAGCTACTCTGACTTACCGTGGATGTCTTGATTGGTGTTATTGAAGAAGTTGGTGAAACGGTGCTCGGTTTGAGACCCACACATGGCGTATACGAGTCGTATAAACGAAGAGGGACGACAACCTCCCATCCAAAGAAGTGCGTTTTCAAGACAAGTGTTCCATTTCGGAGCGAAATAGTTTGAACTAAATCGACAGGAATGTTCTGACCGTTTTCCGGCGTAGTCTTCAAAATCTCTTATCGCTGTTCGTATCAAATCTCGAAGCTTGTCATCGTCTTTTTCACCGGTGGATAAAGCTTCTTTAAGCTCAGTCATGCGTTTTGCTTGTAAACTCATCCATTCGTTATAACAATCTTGTTGAAGTTTTTTTTTTTTTTTTTTTTTTTTTTCTTGTTGAAGTTTTTCTGTGTCTGAGCTTGGATTCTCCATTTTTTCTTCTTCTTGGGGTTTTGTAATCTCTATGCTTCGGTTTGTCCGGTTTATATAGTTTCAGATTTTACACCGGTACGAAACTTGCAATTAACATATTATATATTATATAATATATTTAACGTTTTATGATTATTTTTATGTTTAGGAAGTTAGAAATAAATGCCGATGTAAAAAGCCAAAAAAAAAAAAAAAAATCATGCACGGAAGAGGACTTGTCGTTTTCGAAAAATACATTTGATTACATTTGGTCGGTTTATTAAAATCAGTTTATTTGTGATTTTTTACTTAAATAAAGTAAATATTTGGTAGTATACGCTTCTCTCTACAAACAGTCATCATTTTTTGTCGGAATAGAGTAAACCTCTTCCCCTAAGTTACCGAGGTTTATATTCCATTTGATAATTAGCAGTAAATATCTGGTCGTCTACTCTTCTCTCTATAAATTATCAAATGGAATAATTTATAATGGAATAGAATACATGTATAAGTTTTAAACTGATAATTAAAGAGCATATAATAGACGAGAAGACTGTTTTCTAAAAAAATACCACTTAAATTTCTTCTTTTTAAAAAAATATCAAAAAATTAAAATTTAACTTTAAATCTTCAAAACTACATCATAAATCTTATACACTACTCTTAAAAACTATATCTTAAATTTAAAATAGTTAACTTAAACCTAAAAATTTAATTCTGAAGTTTTGAAAATCAGATTTATGTTCGTAAATTTTTTAGAAAACAGAAATTTTAGTAGTAATTTTAGATTATCAAATTAATAATGGCATTTTTGACATTAAAACTTAAAAATATGGTATTTTTAAAATTATTCCCATTAATTCAACGCTCTTAATGGTTTTAACCGTTTAAGTAACTCGCCGAGCTACCAAATACATTGAGAAATTAAAAAAAAGGGTTATTGAAAGTTAATATTGTAGGCTTACGCTACACCTACACAGAGCATCTCCTATGTTCTCTCTTTGTCATGTTGTTAGTTCTCACTTGTCTCTTTGTACTCACCGACTCATTTGCTCTCTCCACTACATTTTTTTTGTTGTTTTTTTTTTGGTCGGATACACTTTTTTGTTGTTAAAAATCTCTTCTTTCTTTCGTTTATTTCTTAAAAACTGCCAAAATAAGAATGAAAAAGATTATGTGGATAAAAGTGGAACGTCATTTAAAAATTACAGAAGCATATATAAAACAAGAAGAACTATTCAAGGATAAATTTGGTACAGAAAAGCTGCGTCTATTTATAGTTTTGTGAACGTACACGTACATCGTGAACGCTTCCCTTCATGAGTTTTCGTGTAGGCTCGTCGACACGTGCCATACGTGTCTCGTTTTCCTGTTATTGCTATCACTAGACGTTCTCTGTCACTCATGCACACACGTGATTTTCATATCCAAACAAAAGAAACCAAATCCTTTTTCTTTTGGCTCAAATCGAAGTAAAATTAAACTTGAAAAATATTTGAGTACGTCTAATTTTATTTTATTTTACATAGGTTTATTTATAAACAAACAAAATTTAAACTGTTTTGGACCAAAGTCTAACTTGAACATCAAGATCACCAATCTAAAAACTGAACTAAATAATACATAGAAACCTATATTTTATCAAAATTAAAATTGGGTTCGTTATCCCCGATTTCCTCACAAAAACATATGAACTAGTGATAACACTTTTAAAATTCTTAATCACTCATACCACAGATATATGACAGACAAATCTAGCTTACTAGCTTGAAGGCGTCGATTTTGAACAAAACTAGTTTACTAAAAATACATATATACTTTTACCAAAAAAAAAATTAAAAAATACATATATATATATTTTTCGTTAAAATCGAATTATATTGCATTATCAAGGTCCATACATAATTGTTGTTCATATAACTATTCAATCTAACAAATATAATTTCAAAAGACTAATAAAGTTCAAATGAAAATAAAACAGAGAATAAAAAAACGGTTTGTTTATAAACGGAAAATATTTGAACTGATTTGGGAACCGAATTTAACTTGAACACTAAGATCACCAACCTAAAAACTGATCTAGATAACACTAAATAAAAACCTAAATTTCCTCAAAAATAAAACTCGGATATTGTCCCTGATTTCTAACAAAAACATATGAACTAGTGGATTATCCTTTTTTCGGTTAATTAATCTTGTAGAATTAGAACAACAAGAATTTCATCATTTAGAATTTGGAAGAGTTTTATTGGAATTGCTATTGTTAAAAAAAGCCTAATATTAGTTAAACTACTTTTGTAAACTATATATCGGTTGATGCACGAATCACACAAGTACGAAAATATGGATCTCTAGGAAAGTAAAAAGAATCTCCTTTATAAAACGAACCCAAACAAGCTTGAACAAGCGAATTACAAGAAACGATCTCGATGTAAAAAGACGAGTAAAGTTTGAAGACGAGCTGAATGTCAGAGGAGACGAGGCGATTTCTTGCGACCTGGGGGTGTTGTGACGATCATGTAACGCTTATGGACGATCTCAAGAGATTCCGGACGATCTCAGTGTACTCTCTGCGTGTCAGCGTTATTTTCGGACGGATGTGACAGGATCTTACGCCTCATATTTATAGTGTACAGTGTAGGGTGTCTTTTGGAGGGTTTTGTTGAATCTTCCCTTCGACCCGATGACATGTCCTCGTCGACAGGCGGTTATCTCGAGTGGGCGGCCTAGTTTTCTGGGCTTCTGCTTCGAGACTATTCTCTTCCAAACGGGTTTGGGTTTTGGACATTTGGGCTTTTGGGCCGAAATTGGGATGCCCAATTTCTCCCTTAACACTTACTAGCTTAAGGCGTCGATTTTCAAAAAAACAAAACTAGCTTACTAAAAAAGTAAAAATACATATATATTTTTTTTCCGTCAAAATCGAATTATATTGCATTATCAAGGTCCATATATAATATTGGTTCATGTAACTACTCGATCTGACAAATATAATTAGATATGATTTGTAATAAATTAAATGCAAAAGACTAACAAAGTTCAAATAAAAATAAGGCAGAGAATAAAAAACGGTTTATTTATAAACGGAAATATTTTAACTGATTTCGGAACCGAGTCTAACGTAACTTGAACACTAAAGTCACCAATCTAAAAACTGATCTAGACAATACTAAATAAAAACCTAAATTTCGTCAAAAATAAAACTGGGATATTGTCCCTGATTTCTAACAAAAATATATGAACTAGTGGATTATCCTTTTTTCGGTTAATTAATCTTGTGTAGTTAGAACAACAAGAGTTTCATAATTTAGAATTTGGAAGAGTTTTTATTGGAATAGCTATTGTTAAAGAAGCCTAAACTTAGTTAAACTACTTTTGTAAACTATATATCGGTGGTCAATAAAATAAAAAAAATATATAGAAGTTAGAGCCACCAATAGAGGTCCGCTTTTCATTGCACAAAGCGTCTTGAAATATAATCTATGTCACTCTTCTGTTCAGGTTGGTCACTCGGCTTGGCTATATCAGTGAAATGGTGCTGATCTTTACTTAGTGTGGTTTCCTATTGTCTGGATTTTTGCCCTGTTGACATGGTTTTTTGTAGTCAACCTAGCTTAGATCAAAAATTTTAACATATGGCTTGTAATAATGTCTTGTAAATTTTTCTGATCAATATATATATATAAAGGTCATCTCAATCTTACGAAAATTTAGTTATAAATCAACGTGAAATTCTTCAATTAGCAGAAAACAAAAAATCTGCATGGGTTTCGTCCAAGACGAGGTTAATAATGCAAATTATTCTATTAGGATGTCTAATTCTATGGATTTAGTAGGTATGGACAAAATAATCGAATCGGGACCGAAGTAAAAGGAGCCAAACAAAATTTTAAAATATTCAAATGGATTTTAAATTTTAGAAGCGAGAGAACTGGAACCGACCAAAATATTTCGGATATCCGAAAATATTCGAAATATGATTATATATCTAAAATGTTAGTTATTTTTATATTGAATAACCAAAAATACCCGATATATATCCAAAATACTCTGAAAATATCAAAAATATCAAAAAAAACTGAACAATACTAAAAAATATTCCATCCAAAAGAAAATATCCTAATGGATCCTAAACTTTAGAACCAAACCAAACCAAACTTGGTTCGGTTTCTATATGGATCATAAACTCTAGAACTGAAAGAACATGAATTGAATGGAACCGAACCAAAATCGATCGAAATATCCGAATGCCCATGCCTAAAATTTAGCTCATGTGTAAGCAGACGGATTTACAGACTATCGATGTTTTATTGATGCTTTTTTTTTAAAAAAAATTATATTTTATTAGGACTAGAATAGTATAGTTCTTAAAGTAATGATGAGGAGCCAAGTTTGGGAATTTGTAACCTTCGAAAGAATCTTTCATGACTGCACACAAAAGCAGAAGCACTACTTTGTACAAGGAGGTGTTTAAAAGATTAATTAAAGAGGAGATTGCTTACATCGCATACCGTTCTTAGTTGGTAAATATCGTGTTTACACCATAGCCGACGTTTTTAACTTATCTCCAAGAAGTAAAAAAAAAAAAATTTGTTTTTTTATCTCGTTTGTATTTTGACGAGCTAATGTTTTTTTTTTTTTTTTTTTTTTCACAAGTGTACTTTTATTATACAAGGCAATATTACATGAGCTTTAACAAAAGCCCCACAGGTTTTACAGCCAAAGTTGAAGCCCAACATAACTTGATAAACGTCTACACAGAAGATATTTTCATTTTGGATTCTACCCGAGCCACGTGTTATCAAGTGGATGAAACCACAAAACGCGCCGGATGAGTCATCGAAAGAAAACCGACATCAGCCTCCGCCGTTGAGCATCGATTCTGGTGAGAAATCATCGCCGTAAATCGAACTTGATTCCATTGGAAATCACCAGATCTATTCAATCGAAACTCCATTAAAGATGAGCAGCTAAAAGGAAATAGTAATAAACATCGGAGAATTCTTTTTTTCTTCAATCAGAGACGATATCTTTGCAAAAGTTCCTGCAAACCAGATCACAAAGATGTTAGAACGGATAAATTTATAAAAATGCTCGTGTATATCTGATTTTTTAACAGACAAACAATGCTCCATTGTTGTTGATAAAAAGCAGTATTTTCATGCCTGACTCGAACTGTTCAGTTCGATCGGTTAACCTGCGACTCTTATATTTTTTCGGTTTGTATTTAATACTAATATTCAGTAATTTTAAAACTGGAAAAAACCCACAACAATCCGCCATTAATGTAAGTGCAGATGAGGTAAGAATAAAGTGCAGAAAGTAAACGAGACAAGAAATTTGTTAACGAGGTTCGGTTTTTCCTACTCTCCGGGACTACGTCCAGATTTCGATTCCACTAGAACAAGAAAGCAAATACAACCTATTCGCAAACTCGTAAACCAAGCACAACCATCTTGATTCACTGCTCTGTTCTATTAACATCAAATCTTAAGGATAAACTCTACCTTTAACTAAACTCTCCTGAGCCTAGATTTAATCATGATAACCTAATCCTGAGCTAAACTCCCTCTGAGTCTAGACTTTAATTCTCCAAAATTTCTCAAACGACCACCACACACGAATCGTCACACCAATGAACCCAACGGTCTCCAAAACTCTCCAACACGAACCTTCAACACCAACACACAAATAAGCTTGATCACACAAGCACAAACCCGCGAAACTACGTCGCACACGATTACACACAATCTCTCACATCAAATCTCTTTGGGATTTTTATATTCTTCAAATCCACATTCTCATAAGGTCACGTCCCCTTATATAACAAAAACATAAACTTACGCCTCAAGTTCTTCCAATATATCACACATAAAAGAAAGTTTTCAAAACCCATAAAAATTATGCATCTCATCTTGCTGAATCATTTCTTG
Source organism: Arabidopsis thaliana x Arabidopsis arenosa (assembly GCA_019202795.1). Classification (NCBI taxonomy): domain Eukaryota; kingdom Viridiplantae; phylum Streptophyta; class Magnoliopsida; order Brassicales; family Brassicaceae; genus Arabidopsis; species Arabidopsis thaliana x Arabidopsis arenosa. The sequence goes on from CM032924.1 coordinate 9,456,012, forward strand.
CTGAATCACTGCTTGCACTACTTTCTGTACTACTTCGACGACTAGTAGAAAACACAAAAATAACTGCATCTTCAATTAACCTGTGATCTGCTGAACCGGTTGAACCGGCCGGGTATCGGTTCAAAAGAAAATCATTTGATTTTGAAATACAATATAAGAATGTAGACTTTTAGTATATTCACTATTCTGTTATTTTTAGTATTTTTTTCATTTTCTCAATTCACTTTCTTTCTATTTTAGTGTTTTTACGGTTTTAGTTGGATTTAAAATTTTTAATCATTTTATTATTATTTTTAGATTCATCTTTTGTGAAACATGGTATGCTTATTTTTAGTATAAAACTGTATAATCTCTATACATATTAAATATGTTTTAATCAATTGATCCGTGACCGAATCCAGTTGATCCAATGATCTGGTGACTCAATAAGTAGTCCCTTTAATTACCGTTCGGATCGGATTTAAAAACATTGATTAAAAGAAAAAAAGAAATAATATTAGGAAAAGGAAATAAGATAGAGAGAATGATGCAAATTGATGTACAACTAGAAGAATAAAAGTAGGTTAAAATAAATAACATAATTTTCATTATTTTGGGATGAAAAGAATGGGAGGCTGCTTCGAGGGTTATCCTGTCGTGATATTAATGTCTTCTTGTATAATTTTGCTCTATATCTCTCATTATATAAACTTCGGTTTTTATAGGCTTTTTTTTTTCTTCTTAAAGTATCAACGTAAATGCAACAATAAATATGAGCTCCGTTGTTAGAATGCACCATATATTTCTCGTCTTTGTTGTTAGTAGTTGAAGTTGCTGTAATCTTACTTGTGTTTGGTTACTTCTAGTTTATGTCTGGTGACTGGTTACTTCTAGCTTCTGTTTGTTGTAAAAAGTACACTGCTTCTCCAAAATGGTTTCTCCATTACTGAATAATGATGTTGTTGACGGTATATATATATAAAGATTGTCCAAAAAATATATATATATATATATATATATAAAGGAACTTTTGGAAAAGAAAAAAATATGAGCTCAGTTCCAAAATGAAAATTTGACAAGGCAATGGATTCACCTGATCACATCTCAGAATTTTATAACATGTCCCATATTCGACAAACTTGAATTTTTCCTCCACGTTCTTAGACCAAATGCATCGCTACAACTTGGGCTATGTTCTTAAGATTATAAAAATAGAGAAAATTGAATAGTGGGCTTAGATCAGAGTGGATAGTTCTTGCCCAAGAGCGTTCTTAGACTTGTTCTTCGCTCCACGTGGCACCTTTGTAGTGGCTCAGAATTCTGGAAGACAAAAAAAAATTTCATTTTGGGAGAAAATCAGATTTCTTCTCCTAGGATTTCCGCCGTTTCTCCAAGCGTTCTCTGATCTGAGTGTTTGAGTCCGTTCTCCGCACACAAAAGGGCCGATCCCATCTCGTCGCCGGCGGTCATCGCCGTCGTTTCTGTTCCTCCTCACTCTTCTCTTCTCTGCGTTCACTCTATCCTTCAAATGGCGTAAGCTTCTTCAATTTTCGTTCTTAGACCATTGATACTTTTAATTATTCCCGATCTATTGGAGAATTCATTTCACCTTAATTGGTCCGAATCACGATCTAATGGTTGCGTCGACTTGATCGCTGTGACGTAGATAGCCTAATTTCATAAGGCCTTGTTCTCATTCGTATTAAAAAAGTGTCCCTGATCTTTGTTTTGCAGTTCGTCCATTTCGAGTGATTTTTGTTTCATCATACAAATTACAGGCCATGGATAAGTCGAGTGTTTTAGAGTATATCAACCAGATGTTCCCAACAGGTGATAGTTTTTCTTCATGAGACACTAGCGGAACAGTCATACTCTTTATACATCGATCATTGGTTTAGAGTTGTTCTTTTAAATCCAAAATATTATGAACTGTTGATTTTTGTTGCTTTTGTAATCAGGACTTGTAGTTCTTCTGCTGATTAGCTGATTGTTTCTGCATATGTGACTGCTTTGCTATGGGTTTCAAATGTGTGTTTTCCTTTACAGAGGCATCGCTATGTGGCGTTGAACCACTTATGCAAAAGATTCAGGGTGAGATAAGGCGGGTTGGCATTGATTTATGTTGTAGAGCTCTTCTGAGCCTGTTTGATTGTTGGAATATGTTAGACTAGAGATGGAGTTGGATCCAAAGAAGTTTGCTGAACTATTGGACAAAATTGAAGCTGAAGCTGATGAGTTTCTACTAGCTCGAAATCAGGTACTCGGAATTTTGTTTGGTATTTCTAAATTGTATATTGGTTTTTGGAAAGTAAATAACTTCCTTTAGAATTCGCAAGCTTTTTCATTCTGTTGTTCTGCAACTTCTTTTTGTTTTGTGAGAAATCATCGTTTATATGATTTATAGTTAGGTTTTCTAACCAAATGGAGCTTGTAATATGTGTAATAGATGGTGGAGAATGACAAGGAGAGGAATGTGAACCGAGAAGCTCTTACAACACTTAGCAAGAGAGCTCGGACAACAAAGGATATCCATGGGAGCTCAACCAAACCTTTGGTCCAGGAAATTTGTTCGACTTGTGGATCCCAGGACTCTAGTGAACCGACGTGGATGATGCTCCTAGGAGCTGATCTTTTTGCTGCAATTCCGTTTCATGCTGTGCATACAATGCTAGAGAAAAGTTTTATCTTGTTCACATTTTTTGCTACTCTCTCATAAAGGCTAATGTAGTATCCTGATGAGAAAAATGGTCTACTTGTGCTGTGTGTAGATGAAGAGAAAATGGAGTTAGATTATTAAATTATTATTTATTACTTAAGAACATGTTTTACCAATAATCAACTCATTTAAAAATGATCTACACTCAAGCTCTTACATTATTTTAATACTTAATTTTCCCTAAGATCTATCTTTCAAGTTATACCAATGCATATGCCCTTAGTTATATACTTCCATTTATTTGCCATGCAGCCCCATTAAAGGCCAACTAGAAAAGAAGAAAAAAAGAAGAGGAATGAAGTCCATTTAAGAACTAGTACAGTACTGGTCTCAAAATTATCGGTTTAAATCCAACCCAACCTAAAACATGACAGCGTATTCGTTATTTAATTTTATATTCTTATTAGGTTGTTTTGAGTTGTTTATTTTCTACTAGATCAACATCATGACAAACAAAATACAAGACTATAAAAATGATTGATCTTTTTATTTATTAATTAGAATTTTTAGTTGTTATAAGTAATCTAAATGATTCTTACTTTAGAATTTACACAAAATCATGTTTTCTAAACTATTATCGGTGATTATCGTAATTTCGTAATTCATATAAACCAATATATTTGATTGATAACACAATATTATACAATTTTTTTAAATATAAGTTAGAATAGTAATTTTTTATGAATTAATACAACTATATAAAAAATAATACATAAAAACTGTAAAAAAAACTGAGAATAACGTTTTCAATAACAATTTTGATATCGTTTTTATGATTACTAGTTGTCAAAATAGTATGCGCAATACTACATAATTACCATTCAAATCCAATATAACCAGAAAAATTATTTTCCTATAGATTTTACTTCCTCCGTTTCATATTACTTGTCGTTCTAAATTATTTCACACAAATTAAGAAAACGATTAAAGTTATTGTTTTACCCCTAATTAATACATTATTTTGTTTGATATATGTAATTAATAAGCTTAAAAAGTAGGGTTAAAACTGGAAAATCTGTCATAAATTTGCATTGTAAATTTAAAACGATAAGTAATATGAAACAAAATTTTAACTCTAAAATGACAAATAAAACGAAACGGAGAGAGTATTAGAAAGTTGTATATTATAAAAATAAGCAGAACTATACATATATTGCATATACACAACTAGCTAGGAGAGGTTGACTGGATAACTTACGTGGGAGATATGTTCCACGTTGATGCTAATGATGACTAAACGAACGACACGCGGATCCACGTGAGCCATCAGCTCTGTGTTACCCTGCCGTTTCGTGTCTCTCAAAGGTCAAAAACCCAGCTATTTTCTGATTCTTCACATTGAAGAAATATCTTACTATTTTATTCCATTTTTATTGATTTTATCAATACATCAATTTCTGTAGCTGTATTAATAAAGAGATGCATGAATTTGTTAGTATTTTGGAAAAACCATATACAGTATTAGTGGTTTTAAATAAATACTACGCATATTAGTGGATTAAATTCATCACATAAGACTATTTACTAATTTTGCAAAGCGTCACATATTTGCAGTCGGCGATTGATGCGCGTAAGCCATGCAACTATTGTAATCTCCCTTCTCTTCCATCTGTTACGGTCCTTTCTTTCAAGGTTTTTTCTTTTTTTTTTTTTTTTTTTTTTTTTTTTTTTGTGGTAAAAGGTACTCCCTCCGTTTCAATTAGTTGTCGTTTTAGGATTTAATTTTGGTTTCATAATAGTTATCGTTTTAGGTTTTCAATGCAAATGTTTGGTGAAAATTCCAGTATTATCCCTACTGTTTTAATGTTTTGGCCAATGAATTTTTTTATAAAATATATTAATAAATAGTAAAACAGAAAATTTAATGCTTTTCTTAATTTGTGTACAAAAACCTTAAACGACAACTAAAACGAAACGGAGAGAGTAATTAAGTTTCCTTTCAAAGTTTTGATTTATCTGATCATATAAAGAATTAATTAATGTATTTTATTAATATTGCGATGAGCGTACGTAAATTATTATCCACGTATAACGGTATAAGTATTTATGTACAATCAATTTTTATAGACATATCACATGCGTATACACTTAAAAACTTAGATATACGTTCACATGTTGCATGTCAATATTGTCGAGGTCCTCGTAATTTTTGTTCTATATATATGCAGAACCATATCGTCAAATATTCCTCTTAGGTTTTTGATAAGATTTAAACCAACAAATATTGTCAAAGAACTTTACGATTCTATAAACCCAAGATAAAAATATATTTCATCAGTATACTCGCATAAAATACCAAATTACGTTTTTTTTTTTTTTTGGTTTAATAATAAAGGTGTTCGACCATTTCATCTTTTAGTTAAAATGAATCAATATGTCAGTTTATAATTTGTTTAATGTTAATCTACCTATTGGCTTCATTTTCTATATTTCGTTACACGGTACGTAGCGTTGGTAATATAAAACCATACCGATATAATATAGTAGATAAAATATGATTACATATACCTGCGGATATATACACATATATGCATTGTGTATATATCGATAGACGTAGGTATAAATGTTGGCTTAAAGAATATAACCTCTAAAGACTAAGGAGCAAAATGAGAAACCTAGTAGAAGAAAAGTTCCTAGAGTTCTATGAGAGTTGGGTTATACAACTTGAGCTATATCTTCATCAACTTTTAATTGCTCATAACAACAACACTATGAGTGAGACCGAGCTTCGAGCTTTGATCTCGAAGCTAACTACACATCACAAAGCTTATTACACAGCCAAATGGGCAGCCATAGGAGAAGATGTTTTAGCTTTCTTTGGACCGATTTGGCTAAACCCGTTAGAGAAAGCTTGCTTTTGGTTAACCGGATGGAAACCGTCTACTGTGTTTCGGATGGTTGATAGGCTGAGGAAGTACTCGAGGGTGGTGCTTGTGGAGGCTCAGGTGAGGAAATTGGAGGAGTTGAGAGTTAAGACCAAGTTCGATGAGCAAAAAATTGAGAGAGAGATGGAGCGGTATCAGGTGGGTCCAAGATTTAGATCCGTACGGATCTTAGATTTTTATAACTATTTTTCAAACATTTGATATATATTATTTATGAATTAGAATTCTTTATGGAAAACTGGATAGCCATTTTCAGTGATATATATTTTTTTGTTTGGAAAATATGTTTTTATCAAATTATTTAAAGTTATAGCAATTTTCTATTGAAAACAGTGTTGAATCAAATTTGGCACTTGTCCTTATGATCAGTAATCACTGTACGTATATTGTAATTCATTTTAGTTTAGATATATTTAACATAAAATAACTGTCTTTAGGTGGCTATGGCTGATCGGAAGATGGTGGAACTGGCGAGGCTTGGATGTCACGTCGGAGGAGAATCGGTGGTGGTGGTGGAGGCAGCGGTGAGGGGATTAGCGACGGGTCTTGAGAAGATGGTGAAAGCGGCGGATTGTGTGCGGCTGAAAACGCTTAAAGGTATTTTAGACATTTTAGCACCACCACAGTGCGTTGAGTTTTTGGCAGCGGCGGCTACGTTTCAGGTTCAGTTACGTCGGTGGGGAAACCGGAGACATAATGTCACTCACTCCTGACACAAACTTAAGGGTTGTTTCCGCTGTTGTCATGTTTTTTTTTACTTTTTTAAAATTTACCAATAAGAATGAAAATATTTAACTTCCATCAACAGCTGTCTTTTTTTCTTTCGCGTTAAAACCAACAATTACAAAAGAAAAATAGAATGTAATTTCATGGCATGAAATATATGAATATGTGGTGGTACTCGGAATGAAGTGAAGTACTTCCGTGCGTTTCTATCGGATCCGACAAGATAAAGATTATATAATATATATATATATATATATATATATATATATATATATATATATATATATGAATGTGAAGTATTACAAAAAAAATATAGAGTCACACATATGTTATCACAAAAATAATACGTTCAATACGTGATATACTACTATGCATTATACAAACACATCGAAACTCGTATATATCAAATCCATCGAGAAGGAAACACTAATCAAAACAAACTCAACGTTGAAGAATCAAGAAACCAAATGCTCATATAAGAAAAAGGGTAAATTGCATAGAATAGCCATTGACCATCTTTTAATTGCAGGTTTTGGCAAAGTGAGCAAATCCTTCCACCATTTAGCCATTCAGCCAAATTCGGACAAAAATGCCCCTGGATCATCTAATGGTGTACAGTGCGGACGGACGAGTTAGTTAGGATCGAAAAGACGTACAGTGTATAGTTAGCTTATTAAAAATTAAAATTAATATATTTCATTCTCACTTGTTTTTACAGTATTTTTTTCTTTTCTATTTTATAAATATTTATTATTTTTGTACTTTTAGTTAAAATTCATTTTTTTCTATCATTTAAGACCCACTTTCATATTTTCATTTTTATTATAAATAATAATTTATTTCTTAATTTTAACATTAAAGATAATTCAAGATTAACAATATCATGTACACATGTACGTACACTGTTGTAATTTGTGTCCATATATGTACATAAACATCGAAATAATTTGTATATTTACGTTTAAAATAATTTTTGAACATAAAAACAAAACATTCAATCCATGTACTAGTTACACCCAGAACTAACAAAATATTCGGATGGTATTAAATTAAAACGAACGTATTCAAAAAAATTAAAACTGAACCCAGAACTAACAAAATATTCGGATGGTATTAAATTTCTATACTTGAATAACTAGAACCATAGTTGAAAAACCAAAACTTTCTCCAAAGCAAACTGAAAACCGAATGGGTATACAAAATATAGTTAAATACGTAACGTATGAATTATATTTAGACATTTATATTCCAATTACCCAAATAACAATCATAAAATCGAAGTTAATGTACACTAGTATATCTATTATAGAATATGTACATAAACATGTAATATTGTGTACGTGAGAGACTAGATAATGATCATGACAGAGAGAATGATGTCATTACCCCTTATGCGTGGGATCTTACAAGAAGATAAGTAAAAATATCACAAATAAGTGAGTTTGAAACATTCTTTTATTCATATTAGGGATCTAAGTGTAAATATTTTTGTCTCGTTTTGTCCAACCGGTTAAAGAAAGTGTGAATAGTGTGTGCATGATGGAGGATGAAGAGAAAGAGGATGCAGACGACGAAGAGGAGAAAGAGGATGATGAGGACGATGAAGATGACGACTATAAACAGTAGTAAAGTTAGTGACGAATATTACATTACAACAAATGGACATGTCAGGAATGTTAGTGACACTCAACTTACTGTGAGACTAACATGAAAATTCAATTGATTATTAAAAACATGTACGTATACTAATTAACGTGTACATGATTGAAAAAACATCGATTATTTTTGGAGAGAATGGTGATATGAAAGAATTCAGTTCATAAGTATACTTATACTAATGAAGGTGTACGTGATTGAAAAAACATCGATCATTTATGAAAGAATTACGACGTTCAACCATTTGTGAGTCCTAACTCCTAACCATGAGGTAAGATATGATTTTTGGAATAATGTACGTATACTACTAACATGTACCCAGTGAAGTATGTAAAGGTGAATTTTTTACGTACACGAATACATATAGGCATGGTAGATGTGAAATGAATGGTAATTGTGTGCAATTTAATATTGGAAGATATGTTTTACCTAAATCAGAATACGATTGTTGAATTAACCAATGTTGCAATTTAAGAATTTGTAAATATTACACGTACGTTGCCTCAACAATGGGACATACTCTGAAAGAAGTACACGTCCATATACTGAAAGGCATCATTCTAATTTTGTATTCATCTTTAACCTGATTTCTTCTTCGGCAACTTTAATTTTGTGGCCATTGTTCACAATTTTCTTATAATCTTTTTTTTTTTTTACATTTAATTTATTTATTGATTTTGTAAATCTAGTTTATATTAGCGTATTTTGAAGTCGAAAAACTAAAATACAAACTCTATACATATTACGTACACCGTCTCCACAATAGTATATAATTTAACAGAAGTACATATCTATTTTATAATCAATACTGTGTATACCGTAAACTACATACACATAAATAGAAAAAAACTCAAATAAGAACATATTTCTACCAAAAATATCTTACCAATTTCATACAAGTTTTCTACGAACTCAATTAAAAATATATCAATAATTTGTTTTCAGTAAATAAGTGAAACCAACTATGATCAACACACAAATTGACTCTAATGAGACTCACAAAACTCCAGCTCTGTTACGCAATTTACATAATCATATGTCAAATACGAGAAGCAGTAGAAACAAACCTCACAACTAAAGAAAAACATTGAGGAATAGTATGTTTTAACGTGACACAGAGCCGTGTGTGGTTTGAAAATATTAAACACTTGTCAGTAGATGATTCGCTTTTCCGTTTTATAAATATTTATTATTTTTATACTTTTAGTTAAAATTCTTTTTTTTTCTATCATTTAAGACCCATTTTCATATTTTTATTTCTATTTTAAATAAAATTTTATTTACTATCATCGAAGACTATTCACGATTAGCAATATCATATACACATATGTGCGTAACGGTAATAATATATACGTACACGGTAGTAATGTGTACGTACACGGTAGTAATGTGTGTGTATATATGTACGTAAATATCTAAATAATTTGTATATGTACGTTTCAAATATTTTTTGACTATAAAAACAAAACATTCAAATCATGTATGAACAACACATGAAAAAAAATACAGTCATACAAATAACTGACATAATAACTTAATTTTGATGTAAAAAAATTAAATTAATGTTGTACCATGTACGCTCCAATAAATATTTTTGTGTACGTACATAGTATAAGACTTATGTGATTTAGGCATTTTTAGGATGGAACTGTTTGGAGAGGTCGTATGATGCGGACATCAAACCTGTTGATGGACTAGCTGAGCTATTTGCTGAAGGACTCCCTGAAGGACTCGCTGAAGGAATCGTTGATGGACTCGCTGACGAACCATTCTTACACTCTAAAAACCATCAATTGAGCGCGGGCATGAAAATCCAACAGCAATATGGAAATTTTTTAAAGAATCATCGAGCCACCTACAGTCATTATCGAGTTGGATCAAACGATGGTCGAGAAACCATCAATTTACCTTACCCGAAGACCAAACCGGAACCAAACTAGGAAAATCTCTTACCACGTCTTTACTGTTCCATTTTGAAACCTCTAGCTCATGTGGAAGCTTCTAAAAGTCTGAAGACACGCTCCTTGCCATTAAAGGAAGAAATATCCTCCATTGAAGACACTTATTTCGTACCCGAGGGGATCAAGCCATTGAAGCTGCCAATATTCTCAAGACATCTAAGCCTCCTTTTCAACCAGAAGACTCAAGCCACGAGGTTATTTCTCCTTCTCCAAGACGTCTCCCACTTCTTTTCATAACCGGCACCAACGCATCACCACTACTTATTCCCAACGGCTAGAAGATCACATCCTCTCCAAGTTATCATTTATTTCGCATATTTGTTTCCTTGTTTTCATTTCTTGACCATTGGAGGTCTCTTTTTTTCGAGCCTATATATGCTCTTCTTTCTTGTTCTTTTCATGCACGCAATTTTCAAGTAATAAAAATTCAGTTTGTTTGCATTCAAAGTTAGGGTCTTTGAGCATTTGTTTGAGTCATTCTCTTTGTGAGGTTTCCCCTTAGAGCTTGTCTCGTGAGTCCCTTAACCTTGTGTGGTTTCCCCTTGGTTAATTGATTCGTTCTGGTTACTATTCGACTCCGTCACCACCGTTACAACACTTCCGCAAGCCATTACGCGTTGAATTCTTGAACTACCTCTTGATATAGGAAAGGAGTGACTCAGATCGTGTATCATCTGGTATCAGAGCTTAAAACGCTCCTATCTATCCAGGTTTACTCTTTCCTTTCTACAAATTTCAACTGTATTTTCAATTTCATAAACAAAAAAAAAAAACCAAAAGAAAATCGTTTTGTTCATTTTCTTGTTCAATTTTTATTAAATTAGAAAACCAAATAAATATTTTCCTTGCTTTTGTTTCAGTATTTAGATTCACTTAAAAAAAAAAAAAACCATAAAAATTTTCTTATTTGTTTTACAAGTCGTTTGCTATTTTTTTTTGGATTAAAACCTGAAAATTAGAAAGAAAAAAAAAATTGTTGTGTTACTAGCTGATATAGTTCTCGTGTTACTTTTTGAACAAACTTTGATCTCTTGATTCGAATTACAACAAGTGGACTGATTTTGTTGTTGAGAAATATGGGATAGGACATGTGAGGCTAACAGAAAAATTCAGTTGATTATTAGAAACGTATACGTATACTAATTAACGTGTACATGATAGAAAAAACATCGATTATTTTGGAAAGAAATGTGACGTTCAACCATTTGTGAGTCATAACGAGGAGGTAAGACATGATTTTTAGAAGAATGTACGTACATTACTAATTATGTACACGAGGAAGTATATGACGGTGGATGTTTGAAGTACACAAATGCAAATTGACATGGTAGATGTAAAGTGAATGGTAATTGTGAGGATTTTCTCTAGTCTTCGACGATTTAGTAAACGCCGAGTTGATGAGACAAAAGTATAAATTAGTACGAAAATACAGATATTGTTTGTTGGGAGTGTATTTAAAAACATTAAAAATTTAAATAATAGCGGCTTCATCTCCAGTAGGAACATCGTAGAATAGATCCCACCATCGCCAATAGTGGTTTATTATATCAACAAATATATCTCATAAAAATTAACTCACCAACAAAATGTACGTACATTATTACACGTATACATTATTAGAGCATGCGGTTGAGTTTAATGCACTTGAAATAAGTGTTTGTGCCATTACGAGACTTTATCATCTTATCTATATTTTTCTGCCTTTGTTTTGGATTGACTAGTGACAACTTCTTTAACCACAACGCTGAATTTTTAGCTAACTTATCCTTTAGATAAATCTGTCCCTCAACTAAGTCGCAGAATTCCATGGGCACAAAATTTTGCATGCCGTTTTTCCCCAAATCCAAGCAAGGAATATCTTTGTGAACAATGTCTCTTCCATACTTTATCATGAAATACTCAACAATGGTCGTTTTCCTTGGCGGCTCGTTTCCCTCTTGATCAATAAGATCAAATTTGATGTCTTTTGTGTCTTTCAAACTCAGCCCTACAATAGTGAGTTTCTGCCTCGGATTCATAATTTTAGCTACTGTCAAATTCAAAAATCACATAAAACATCCCAAAAGGCAAAAGATATTGATTAAGTCACATAAATCTGTCTAATGATTTCATAATTACTTTCTAAATCATTAATTGTAAGTTTCTATGAATTTTCCCTAATCTTAATTCCCAATGAGTTCTTAAACAAAACAAAAATTGAGTATATACCACGAACGGGTTCAGAAACCACGACAGTGGTGGACGGAGAAGCTGAATTAGAAGAAACTTGTGGCCTACGACCCCATGCGCCTCTACCAGCGACTCCTCCTACTGAACCGGCATAACTCACCGGAGCCTCCGACGGCTGCGGAACTACCTGTGGTGGAGGTTGTTGCGACTGCAGAATCACCTGTGGTCGAGGTAGAAGGAAATTACCACCAACGCTTCTAATTTCTTCATCTCCGTTTAGGAATCGATAAATCAAACGATTCAGATCAACGAGCCAGATCGATCATCAATGTAAATGAAAGAAATTGAAGTCCCAACTGTTCTTGTGCTCTAATGAGAAGAGCGTATGAAATTGAAAGACACCATAAATTCTTCCAATTTTTTTTTTTCAAACATATGGAAAAAAAATTATAAGCGTAACTGAACGAGAACAAAAGAATTCAGAGGGCAAATTGGTCCAAAAAAGCCTAAATTGCTAATTGGTGAGAAGCCCATGTCACTTTGCCAAAACATGGTTGAGAAACTCATTTTTACGTTAAACGTGAAAATAACTTTAAGAAAAAACTGATCCAAGAAACCAGAAGAAAAAAGAAAAAAAGTGATACAACTTATAGAGAGAGAGAGAGAGAGCATTAAACGAATAGGAGAAACCTCTGATTGGTCAAGTAGCTTCAGAGGACAAGATTTCGAGCTCTGCCCACCAAAGAGGAGAGGATCTTGGAGTAGCTTTCTCAGGAGTTATGTTGATAACTTGTTTTAGTTGTTCCGCTACATCTTTCATCGAAGGTCGATGTCTCTGTTCTGTTTTCAGACATTCTCTTATCACATCGCAGATCACTTCAAGCTCTTCTTCTTTGAATGTCTTTAACGATGGATCTATCATCTCTCCTAATTCGTCGTTTTCAAGGTACTTTGAAGCCTGATACATGAGCCAGACCGTTAGTATATGGATAATGTTCTCTGTTTTTGTTTTGATTAGAGAGGGATTATTAATGCTTATATACCCATTGCTCTATAGATCCGTATTCGTCTGAGAAAGAGAGCTTTCCGGAGATTATTTCGAGCATTAAGACTCCAAAGCTATGGACGTTAGCCTCTGGTTCTGGAGGTAGTAGCAATGACGTTTGCTCTAAGTCACCACTCACATGTTTCTTCGGATTTAATCTTGCCTCTAAGTTGAATGGAATCTCCGAGACCTGCAAATTCGGTTTACCAAATCTTTATAGCGGCCTAACGACAAACCCTTTAAAACAGTTTCAGGGTTCTTGTATTGTAATATAGTTTGGGAGGTTCTTGAGCAAATATAGGTTAGTAACAACACATTCAATAACAGTTTGAGAGTTTTTAGAGGAAACCTTGGCTGCGTAGTCATCGGTTAGGTAGATTTCCGATGAGTTGAAGTCCGTATGAGCCATAGGCGGGTTCATCGCGTGCATATGTTGTAGACAGTAAGCCGTTCCCATTATTATTCTCATCCGTGCGCTCCAATCAAGATGCTCTGTCTCCATATCTGATAGGCAGAAAACGTTATTAACCGAGAGAGTGAAAGCCGACATAACATCATGAAAAGACCAAGACCAATGTTTTTACCGTGCAAATGTTCGAAAAGAGTTCCATTTGGAGCATATTCAAAGACCATCATCCTATTAAAAGGATCATCTTCTTCGCAGTATCCAATCAGATTCACAAAGTTTTTATGGTTGATCCGCGATAATGTATCAATCTACAAAAAGACATACACTAACTCCAATTCAAAAGGATACTTATAATGGTAAGACCTTTTAAGTTATTTTTTTCGAGTTTCACAAGGATTAAGTAACCTTTCTACGGTATGCCATTTCCATGGCTCTTGTCCATTCTTTAGATTCAGCAATCGCGGTTGAAGCCACCGCTATCTCAACACCACTCGACAATGTTCCTTTATACACAGTGTAACCGTCAAATGTCTCTATAATGTTGCTGAAATCCTCACACGCTGTTTCAAGCTCAGACCGATTGAGCTTTGGTACCCCTAGATTTTGTCAAGTTCTCAGTTTCAATGTTAATGTTCCTAAAGAAACAGAGTAAAAATGGAAACAGAGAGAAGAAGATTTTTTACCGGTAACAAAAGCTTTCTGCAATTGTCCACTAAGACCAGTTTTCCAAGGACCTATGCTCTTTACGGCTCTTTTTCGGCAGAAGAAGATAACCGCTACTATAATCAGTAAACCGACGAAAGAAGAAACGGCGATAATCACATACAGCCATACATGTTTTGATCCTTTTGACTGTTTATTATCTTGTGGCTGATTCTTAGAGATATCAAGACTAGTGTTCTTATCAGGAGAAGGTAAAGGAGGGTGTAAAGGCGGTCTTCTCTTCTTTGCATTGGTTACTGCAGGGAAAGACCCGCTGCTTCGAGGAGAAGCTTCAGTTATAATCTCAGGAGAAGGACTAGGAGCGGAAGGAGCAGGCTCGGCCTCCAAATTACTTGACTCCTCGAGTAACTCACGTCGTTTGAAGATATCAGTTTCCTCCAAAAAGCCTGCAAGAATCAGATTGAAATCTTATCTCTAGTTTCGGCGCTAAAATTGTTGAATCCAAATTGTTTTGGCTTACTAGGGAATGCTTTCAAGAAACGTCTGGAGGTTGCTTTGATCCGGAATACAATAGCTTCTACCTTTTTTACTCGAATGATTCGGTTTCTTGAAACACTGTCAAGACAAAAGAAACACTGTCAAGAGAGATGAACGGTAAAGATGAATAACCAAAACACACTCGTGTTAGATGAATCAGAATATCACAAAGCTTACCAATGTCCAAGTTTTCTGTTAATACAGCCGAGAACAGCCAAAGGTGATAACTTTGGACTATTCTTTAACCAGACTTCATAGGACGATTGAAGTCTCACGATCTTTATTCTCGTATCACTCAAAAATTTGTTACCAGAAAGCAACCTGGATCAGTTCAACAAGGTCATAGCAAACAAAAATTTAAGGTACACTTCTTTTCAATACATTTTGTAAGAATTGAACATTAGAAATGTTAGCTCACAAGTGTTTGATAGACAAGTCATCGCTTAGCTCAAGCGGAATTTGTCCGCTCAAATCATTATTTCTCAAATCCAATACTTCCAAGTTTTCGAAACTCCCATACTCCTTTGGAATTCCACCGGAGAAATGGTTCCTAGAGAGTATTCTGTAAGAACAAGAAAGCAGTTTAGTCCAAGGAAGAACAACCAAACATAAAAAAGAGAGCTGTAGAAAAGATCCTTACAGAGATCTTAAATCACTCAATTGGCTAAGCTCAGGAGCTAACGTTCCTTCCAAGGAACATCCGCTAAGATCCCTAGAAAAGCACATAGAGAATCAGACTTTATTAGAACATTGAGACACTAATCATCTCATTTTCATAGCTTAGCTAGTCTAAAACAGAGGAACTTACAGAAGCTGCACTTTACCGTCAACACAAGTAACCCCTGACCAGAAGCATAGATCATTACCAGAAACATTCCAATTTGCAAGAGTCCCATGAGGATCCGAGTTCACTCTTGCCCGGAATTTCAACAATGCGGATCCTATATTCATCACAAACTATGAACCAAAACCCTAAACAAAAAACATTAAAACAAGAACAAGAAGATAGAGTTCGAAAAATCTAACCTTGGGAAGTGAGGGACAATGAGAGAGGAGCTTGAAGGCCAATGATCAAGAAGAAGAACCAAGGGAAGCGAAATCCACAACCCATCATTATAAGGTTTTTACAACAAACACTATATACTACAGATTTTTCCCTAATTACAAACCAAAATCCAAAAAACCCATTTCCCAGAAACAAACTTTCTCTTCTATATAACCAAACCAAATATAAAAAAAAAAAAAAATGAGAGAGAGAGAGAGAAAAAGTTATATTTCTATATATTACAATGTACAGAAGAAAGCAGAAAACAATCGGATATCAGGGTCCTTGATCATCATTTTCCAGGTTTGAAAATTGATTTTCACAAAACCCTTTTCATCACAGTGTTAATAATCTCTGGGATCTAACAGCTCCTTGTGGATCTCTTGATACCTAAGAAAATGCAATAAAAATAACAATAATTACCAAAGGGGATACCGTTTGGAAGAAGCAACGTATATATACCTAAAAAAAACATTATATTGTCCTCTTTAAAATGAAGAACATTGTAAATTACGTAAAGGAACCAAACAAATGATTGGAAATAATAAAACTTACTGTATAAAGGAATTCCTTATAATGTGAACAATGTATTATTATGTTTCTGGAAGAAACAAAAAGGATGAAACAAGCAAGCGGGTAGGGCAAGCAAGAGAATGTTGGTGGGAGGATTTAGAAATCAAAATATCCCTAGAAATCGATCTTAATTATATTTTAAAAAATACAATTTCTTTAAAGGAAAAAAATCGATTTCTTGTGTTTTTTTTTGCAGGATGATGATGATGATTATGATCTCAGAGTTTTCTCTCTTCGACCATCTTTGGTCTCTCCAGGGCCAAAGGGTGGTGCCTTCTCTCTCCTCCCTCTTCCCTTTTCTTCCCTCTTCTCTCTCTCTCTCTCTTTGCACAATTTGTTTTCTTTTCTTTTTTTTTTTCGAAAATTTTCCAATTTCACAACCCCTAATTCCTTGTAATTTAGTTTTCGCATTTTTTAAAATTATACTGCACTAAACCACGTCACCTTGCTGCATATCAAAAAAAAAAAAAAACACAAAATGAATGATTATGTATTTTTAATTTGAGTATCAAATCTGTTCTCATTCTTTATTTGGATCGAATACAAGAACAAGACCCATGGGGACGTGCCTGCCTCTTATACTTTACTAGTAGGGCCGGTAATAAATTAGTGAATCTTTGTGACCGTTGGATATCGTTAATCTAACGGTTTTCATATCGTTTATGTATAAATGAGCACTACCACACATGACATATGGGTTTTTCAATTTATGTGCATGAACATCATCACTAGTATAATTTGACAAAAAAAAAAGGAAAGGAAGAACATCATCACTAGTAACATGTCTCCCATTACTTCTTAAAGTATTTTATTCCGTCATGATCAAATGTCAATTGTAGCTAGTATTAAGAAAAAGAAGTCAATCAAAATCTTATATTATATATGTGTGTCTTAGACAAAGATAGCTCGAATTTCAATATGGAGATCTTGATTATTTAATACAATCTTTTAGCTGGAGTATCATCGCCAATATGGTGATCTTGATCTAACGGAAAATTCTCGTGTAAAGGCAAAATGCTCAACGGAGGCCTAATTTTTGAATCGACATTATGAATCAGCCCGGCCTATACCGGATAAGTCAAAACCGGTTCGTCACGGAACCCATACTTTATCAAACATCAATAACATGAGGTCTTCAATCATAAAACATGTGGTTGGAAAAACAAACGCCACAATTATATTGAGCTACACACACAAAAAATTGAAACACAAAGAATCAATCTCGGGTACATTTGTGTTGTTGCCTACAAGAAAAATAAGAGGCAAACCTTAAAACTATTTATTAATTCAATAGTACTGTAAAAAAAAGATGATGTAATTTGTCTGGTTTTATGTATTTTGCTGGCGTGATGGATAAACAATCAGCTCCTGCACAGTAGAATTTCACAAAGAGAAAATATATAAATCAAATGTTCAATAATACAAAATACTATATATATTTAAAAGAATTCGATTTTGTTAGAACCAAAAATGTTCAAAGAGTAATCAATACCTGAGAATAACGAGCGTGATCGTTGTGAACGTACGATGTTTTAACGATCGTTTCCCATTTCGTAGATTCAAGAACTTCTTGATTCAGTTTCTTGTTACCTACTTCACCTAAAACGACACCGTGCGGTCTCGGGTTTAACGGCGGTAGGAGGGTTCTTCCGAGCCAGGACCGAGACGGAGTTTCTGGCAACGGCGGAGGAGAAAGCGCGGGTGTATATTCCGACGACGTTTTGAGAAGATGCCCTGACCTATCGTTCCTTCTTCTGTTTACTTCCTCCACAAGAAACCTCGAATCGTGAATTGTCGTACGTTGGATCCTCGTAGGAGTGGAGACCGAGTTTCTAAACATTCTGATTTCTCCAGAATTCGAATAATTAGGAAAAACCTCTCTTCTTGTTCTGGTTGGATACAGTTCTTGAGACTTGCTTATTCCTCTGTTTAGCCTTTTGAAGCTCTCTGGTTTCTCCGGAGTTGCGAGAAAACCGGAATCCGAACAAGAAGTTCGGTACGGAGAGATAAAACCGGAAAGACGCCTAGTTGACCAGTTTGGTAAACCGGTTTGATCACCCGAATGTTTCATAGACCGGTTAGATACTGAATCCAAAGGAACCGGGTTTAGAAACTTGAATGAGTTCCTAGCACAAAGCCTTGGCAAGAATCCGCAAACTTTCTTGGTAACTTCTGGGTAGATCTTGTGATCACCATGACCATAATCATCACCATCATCGTCATCGTCAGTATCATCATCAATGTTTAAATCATCATAAAGACTCTGAACAATGGCGAAATGTTCATGTTCTGCGACTAATTGACTTCTTTGGCGAATTAGGAGAGCTTCTCTGTTCTGAGTGATTAGCTTCTGCTCTGAAGAGTTATAAGAAGATTGATGTTTCTGATGTGTCTGAAGAGCCATTGCTTTAGCAGCTGGTAAGAATCTCGACATCATTAGATCAAGACTTTCTCTAGACACATCATCACAATCAGATCTCTCACCGGTCTTCTCGATTTCGCTAACTCCACTCATGCTGCAGTTAACAGAGAAGCTTACATTTGAAGAAACCGTATCCAAATCTTTTTCGTCTTCTTCTTCTTCATCATCGGTTTCTAGTAAACCTGATTCTTGAATCAATGTAGCCATGTCATCTTTTGGTTTTCCTGGGATTTGTTCCCACATAAAAGGAATTGAAGCTGGTTCTGTGAGATGATCAAAGCTCTGGTCTGGTAATACAAAAACCGGCGTTTCTTGTTTTGTGCTTGGACATGATCGAAGCTCTGGTCTTGTAATCGTCGTCTTCTTGTTCTCTAACTCACCGGAACGCTCTATCATAGACGGAATCCGTCTTATTGATGGTAATGGAGCATACAAATTCAATTTCCTTCCCTCCATTCTTTAAAGAAGAAAAAGAAAAAGAATAAGAAACAGAGTCTCTGTTTTGTGATGTCTTCTTCTGCAGTGTTTTTGAGATTGTAGTTGTTCTTATTGAAGTACGAAATAAAAATAAAAAGAGAAAAAGAATAGAGATATTGTATAATATATGTGTATAGATAGATTGCCGAATGTCTAGGACCGAGATTGAAGGCTGGAGTTTAGGAAAATAGCAGATGAATCTATAAGAAGTGTGTGACTAAAGAATTGTCAATAAAGAGACTTTCTCTTTAACCTTATGTTTGGTTGTTTTCAATTCATGATATAATTGAGCTTAGAACAAATCCCATCCCCCACAAGGATTCTGATTGAAATTTAATGATGCGATCAACTACTTTTGTTTTGCTGTTGGTGTGTTGTGAATACAAAACGACGTCGTTAGACATTGGAGTACAAGAAGATCAGAGACAAAAATTTGGCACTAAGGTAAAATATTCCTCAAGGCAAAACAGTTGTGGTTCAAGTTTCAACTGTTTTTTTTCTTTCTAAAAGTAATGAAAAAATAAAATAAAATAAAAAGTGAGAAAAGACATTTATTATGTGAGCCAAAATAATAAGCACTAGTGAAGTGGACCGACTTTGGTAATGTAAAACACATGTTGTTGTGTCCTTTTCCGAGCCACGCAACGTTTGTAATGTAAGCACTAATTTTCTTTTCTCCGAATGCACTAATTGTTTACTTTGTTTAAAGTCTTTGAAGAAAAGTCGCGGCATCGCCTCGACGGATGATGGGGCTCGATTTTGAAATATAATTAATTATTTTAAATTACTCATAACATTCCAAAAAAAAAATTGACTTATAATAATTTGCTAAAACAAATTACTCATAACATTCCAAAAAAAAAATTGACTTATAATAATTTGCTAAAACAACCGGCCTAAGATATTGACTATGAATTAACATTTCACTTTTAGATTACATAGTGTATATATATGACTTTTAGATTATGTAATCATTTTCTAGGTAGTATAGTAATCGTTTTAATTAAAAGAAAAAACATTACTCGGCCACTTCTTTCTGTCTCTAATACTCAAAACTTTGGTTTTTAATTGCTAAACAAAAAAAAGTAGAAATAAAAATATGAAGTATGAGAGAAAAAACTAACAGAAATGGTCTTTCAAGAATTTTCTTCTAATCATAACTTAAGTTTTTGTTTGTCGTTACTTATGTTTTGTTAGGTACCACATTTATTAATAACAAATTCTTCAAAAGTGTCTTTAAATAAATAAACGAACCAGCCAGGCGAACATTTATTCTCATCTATACTAGTATTTTTGAAGTACATTTTTAGCGGATGGGCCAAAATACATTTAGATACAATAGATATCCGATCCGTTTACAAATTTTGGTCATAAAAAGTTTGTTAGATCGGGTTATATTTAACTCAACTCATACACCGGATATTTCATATTTAATAATTTAGTTATTTAAAAGATTTGATTAAGATTTAGAATTATGATTCTCCTATCATCTTTGTTTGATTTGTCTTTAACTGTTTTGAATCATCATATAATACATAAAGTACAAAAAATAAAAAATTCTGCATATACTGTGACTCGGAATTTTATAAATAGACATATATTATCTAATTGACGAAAAATGTGTTCAACGTTCCACGTCGACTAAAATATTTAGACAATGATTCAGAATCATATCATAAATAAGATCAACATTAATAAAATAAATGAGTTTTTTTGCGGGACGGGTTTGGCGTAACAGGTTTTGAATCAACAATAATAAAAAATTAAAATATCATTAATCCGCTGCTTTAATACGGATTAAATCTTTAATTTTTTTAATACCACCAATATTAAACATATCAAATTAGTCTCATTTAGAAAAGATTGTATAAAACCAATAATTATCTCGTGGTATAATGTTACATAATAACAATTGTAAACTATTAAATATAAATGTCTTAGAGAATGATACAATTTGCAAACTTTTATATATTTTTAAAATTACTATTTTTAGAAAACAAATCACGGGACGGATTAAAAAATTACAGGACGAGTTATATTTCGGAACGGGGTTATATGGTGGACGAATTTGAATCAATATTTATAAAATTTAAAATATCATTAACATTCCGCTTTAATACAGATTAAATCCTCAATTTATTAATATATAAATGTCTTAGAAAATAATACAATTTGTAAACTTTTATACATAATAAATAATCATTAAATCACTACTTTTAGATAACAAATCATGGGATGGGTTAAGAAATTACGGGACGGGTTATATTTCTGAACGGGTTTACATGGCGGACGGGTTTGATTAATATGCCGATTTAATATGGGTTAAATCTTCAGTTTATTAACAATTGTCTCGTGGACTCTTGATATACCGTTTCTTAATAACAATTATAAACTGTAAAATATTTATATAATTTACAAAACTTATATATATTAACTTTAAAAATAAATTATAAAGTAGATGGAGAAACCCATGAAAAATTGTAAAGTAGACAAATAACTCGAGAAATACATTAGAGAAAAACTCGATTTATTGAAAGAAAAAAGTGAAATAAGTTTAGTTGACCGAAATTCCCTAAAATTGCGGGAATGAAAAGGACAAGGGAATAAGTATCCTTCACGTGGCAACCACTAACACTGCCCCCACCAACACACCCAAGCTTTGAAATAGCAAGGCCCACTAGCCCATTCGTTAAGGCCCATTTCCCGACCGTCAACGAGAAAACACTTAAAAATTTTCTAATCTTCAACGTTTTTTGGTAAGAAAAGAGGAAACAAATGTCTTCCCCAATATATTAAAAAAATTACAAACTACAAACGAACATTCCGTAGAAATGCAGTTCCACTAATATCCTCTAAAACAATATGATTAACGAAATCCGGCCTATCTTCCAATAAATGAAAACTTAGGGGTAAAGAAAACGCATAGTTCGCTAATCCGTTGGCAAGACGATTAGCCTCCCTATACACGTGAGATATTCGGACTATCCAGTCCCTCGAAATGAAGTCATAACACAAACGTACTAGGAACGACAGCGGATGAGAATCACTTATCCCTGTCCTCAAAAAACCAACCACGATCTCCGGGTCCACTTCTAGCTCTAGCCTCGTGAATCCACGCTTCCAAGCTATATATAGACCATAATACACTTCCCACAACTCCGCTAGAGGTGCCGAACAAACACCAATGTTCTAATCTTCAACGTTAGAACACAAAAACACTCTCTATTTTGTCTTTCACCAACTTGTCACGAAATTGTGAATATTTTTCTTTTTCTTAGGCTAATAAGAGAACCTTCATCTGGGTATTTTAGACTATCTCCAATAGTAGAAACCCATAAAAAGTTGTTAACAATATTTTTATTAATAATTTTGCATCATTGGTAGTTAAGAACTTTTTTAGAAGATTTTATTATTTTTATTCTCTAATGGTAGAACTCCATTTTAGATTCTTAAGAATAAAATAATATTTTAGAATTTATTTTATTTTACAAAAAATTGTTTCATATAAATTTTGATAACTCTATTTTCACAAAGTTATGAAATTTGCCGATTTTGAAGATGACCAAAGTCAAAAAATAGATTTTATGGAAAGGTATACATAACTGGAGCAAGGTAGTGTTGACTAATGCCTTAGAATATACATGAAGAGAAAAATGAGAAGTGAAGCATCAACATAAGAGCAAATGTCTTTTGACCAAAAAAAAAAAAAAAAAAAAGAGCAAATGTCTCAAATGCATTATTCTATTTTCCCTTTTCTATCTATAATTCTATATATTGGTATTCAGCTTATGTTCTATTATGGTCAAAAGAAGTAAAAAAATCACGAGGATGAAGAAAGCAACAACACATGCTAAAAGGTTTATATCATATTTACATGATGAATGTCAAATGAACTAATTTGCAGTTTAAGTCATCAGTTGTTACCACTGACTCACTTCAACTTCTTGCAAATCCCCAAATCCGGATGGTTCCATTGTCACTTACTGAGGCCAACATATGCACGTCGTCGGGTTTCAGCTCACACACTTCACAGCTGATGTGTGCCCTTGCAATTTAAAAGGTTCTAACGTTTCTGTTTTGTGCCATATGTATACTTGTAACAACAGTGAAAGATCACTCATTTGAGACCGGAATATTCTAAGAAAGATATATACTTCTCTTTTTCTCCATCTCTCTCTTAATGTTGCTGTCAAAATTTGACAGAGCAAGAGTTTAAATTAAGATTAATCCAAGTTACATGAGCATCTTGGATTAACAAGTTCTTAACAAGTACTACATAAATCTTAGATGACAAACAACAGAAGAACTACAAGAGAAGAGCATTTTTATTTATTGTTTATTAAAAACAAATAATAAAAATAATAATTATTTTATTTATATAGAAGACATTTTTTTTTTGGGTCAAAATTGGGTTAAAATGGAGTAAAAATCGATTGACCTCACCGTCGATTATGTTCTATCTGCCCAAGATATTCTGACACTTTTATCAGATTGGTTTACACCGCTGACCATTCTGAAATAAGGTAGACCAGAGACTTCTTCCAGCCGACGAACAATGTTTGAAATCTAAAAGTCTCCATCAAAGAACTTGTCTGCTACCTTTTTTTCTACAAGTTCGATCGATAGAATTTCTTCTTCATGACCATCTTTCCAAATTACCGAAACTATGCTGGTCTCACACTCTGTGATCAAAAACTCTTCTTCACCTTGATCTAGTACACATCGCTGGCCTATGAACCACCAAGCACTAAGAAACCGAATGGGTAACAAGAGGCGCACCTCTTTATTCAATACCTAAACGACAGGTGGTTCGCTCCTGTCACCAAACCACTCTACTGCAGCTATGTTCACCCTACGATTTTTCACAACTCCTTCTTTATCTGCAGGTTTGAATAAGATTTTTTGTCTCTTATAGATGAAATGACAAAAAAAAATAGAAGTCTTCGCCAAATAAGATTCTTGATATTTTTTTACTATAAATTAAAGTGAATACATTTTATTGGACATGATCTATTTCTATGGTATATATATAGATATAGTATATACATTGTAAATAACTTAAAAAGATGTTTGTATTAATTTGTTAAATATGCTACTAATACACTTTTGTCTCTTCTATTTTTTTTTTTATAAAAAGTACCCTTTGTTGTATACTATAGTCAAACTTTATTTCATTTCATAGCTTTCAAAAGTTTGGTCTAATTGGGTTGATCTATTCCTTATTGAACAACCATCGAAGGTTAAATTCTCTCATTCATAACGTTGACATAAATACATATATATATATATATATATATACATATATATATATATATATATATGTATGTATGTAAAAATAAAATACATGTGCAAGAAACCTTAACGATCTTTCACAACTTTATTGATAAATAATGTGGAAGTTGTATCAACAATTTAAAATATCTAACTCCTAGAAATTTTCAATTTATCAAATCTCATAAAAAAAATTCATATACAAAATCATTAGAATACAAAATCGATTTTGATCTATCAGGAAAATAAATAATGTAAATGGGTGGCGAAGACAAGAAAACTTGATATGTGATTATTAGGTTGTAAGAGCATTTGATTACTTTTGAAAATCCAGATTTATGGGGAGGTTGAACAGTGCACTATTGTGGTGCATGGAGTCCTTAAATCATTATAAGCTCTTGACATGTCTATCGGTTTTGTTGTTAAAAATCATATTTATTACTAATTTGCTTTCAACTTTTATATATGTTGGCATTTTTTTTTATTTATAGGTTATATATTCCGTAATTCTACAAAAACAAATGAATCGCACAAAAAAAAATTATTCTACAGAATTTTCATTGTACATATTTTTTTGCCATTCTAAGGGGGAAAATAAACCCTTTTTCCGGTTAAAGGTTATGAACTTAGACTCTGTGTATAGGGCCCTTTATACTGATTCCCAAACAATTCATTTAGTTAACCATAGTGGCAAACTGGTAATTTTATGGCATCAAATTCGAAAAGGACGACCTGTTCTTTGTGTCCAAGAAAAGAGAATTGGTTTTGCCGTGATCAGGCTGACTTTTTTAGAAACCCAGATTTAGGAGGAGGTTGAAGATTGCCATGTTGTTGTCCGTGAAGTCGTCGTATAAGCTCTTGACTTGTCTATCGGTTTTGTTGTGACTCATTGCCATGAAAGCGAACTCTTTCCAACAAGGGATTGCTGTTACTTGACTGAAAAGAGAGCACTTGATGCGAAGTCATAAGCTCGTCTTTCTAATTAATTTGGTTTCGCTTTTATTTATCTTTCACTATGACACTGAACAAGATATATAATGTTAGAAGAGAAAGTATTAATTATCTCTATCTTGTTCGATTAGATGTATCAGTATATTTTATTTCTTAAATGCGATTTTGATAAAATTACTGCTATACTAACGGTTTATGTAGTGACATTAAAAAACGTGACACCAAAAAGGCAAAAACGTTTCACTGTTATAACTTTAACGGTGATAGAAAATACACCAAAAGGCAAAGAGGTTTCACTGTTATAACTTCAAACATGTTTTTAGTCTTACTTTTGTTGTCTTTTTTTTTTTTTTTTTTTTTTTTCGTTTCTTACTTTTGTTGTCACCAACGTATATTTAGTCACTAACCCGACTGAGTCAAAATTTTAAACCATTATTTCAAAGATTACTAATTGTAAAAAAAGTATCTATAAAGGATGACAATAGAAGATTCAATAATTAGTTCCTTCTCTTAAATACTATTTGATATTTTCTGTACATGTGGAAAAGACAACTCCATCCTTCACTATAATTAAACTATTTATTTTTAATTTTTTCTTTTTTTTCTTCCTTTCTTCTTCTCTTCACGATTATGTGCAGACCAAAATCAAATTTGTTTGGGTTTTGATTATGTGAATACCAAAATCAAAATTGTGGTAGATTCTATGATTTATAGATGGTAGTGGTGATAATGATACCGGTGGCGATAGATGATGATGATACCGACAGTGATAATTTTATCGGCGGTGGTCGTAGTTGAAATATCGGTGGTAGTTTCAGTGATTTACAGGTGGTGGTGGTGATGATGATATCGGTGATGATGGGTGATGATGATATCGACAGTGGGAGAATGGGTTGTCGATGGCAACAACCATTGTTACATTCTTCTGGGTTCAATTTCATAAACGGATAACAATTTCATTAGCAACGTATATAAAATGCTAACATATCTTAAACGTAACAATTATATTATCATGATAAATGAATACGCTAATGTATAAGTTAACGGAAATAATTAAATTACTAAAGTAAATAAACCGGTTAATACATAAGTTAGCTGATATAATCATATAATAAATATTTTAACACGATAAATATTAGTTTACCATGTAACTTATAAACTTATCGCGATATAATATGATTTATCGAAAATTGAGTCATAATCGAAAATTTGACCGAAACTATTATCTGAAATTTATGTCTCGTCGATATCTATTTTGTTGTAACGGTAAACAATTTGTTACATGCGGAGGGGTATTTTTGTCCAACTTATACAAATTGATGAGAGAGAATTAATCATACAAAAAACATGTATATATTCTTAATTTTTCAGTCATCTGTGTATTTAGATTTAATTGACCCTTGTAAAAAATGTATAATAACCTTCATTTTATTTCTCACATGATTTCTTCATAAAAGAGTAGGAGAGTTTGTCCAAAAAAAAAAAAGAGTAGGAGAAAAGAGACAATTACAATTACTTAAGAAAGAAACCATTTTGTTCAAAAAAAAAAAAGGAACATTTTTATTCCAATCTTATTTATCCCAAAAAAGGACATTTTATTCCAATGCTAAAAAATTTAAAAACTAATCCAACGATTCATAACTATAACTACAATTAGTGTATTGATTAGTTTAAACATATAGAGCTTACCCCATCATCTTCTTTGTGAGCTTAGCTAGTGAAATAAGGTTATACCGAATAATGTTATCAACAAAAAATATCGTATCTTCTTCGCTATTTCCTTCCGGCACATCCACCACGTAACTCTCCATCACCACCGTCTTCTCTGTCACATCCTCGGGCGACGCGACCACCGTCGTTTTCGATTTGAAATTAACAAGTCTATGGTTACCGCCAATGATACTTATCACCATCACGTGAGACTCATCGTCTAGCTCTTCGAGCCTCTCCGTGCTGAAATCCGCCGGGAAGCCGGAGACTAACGTCACGTCCCGGACGGAGCCTTTTCCTTCTCCTCCTTTGCCGCCACCGCCACTGGAGCGCATGGTGCAACTTTTGACGAAACGTTGATAAGCTTGTGGTTTGTCGAAACTACGTAGGATTGACCACACTAGTGGTAATGGTGCTTCGATGGTCTCGACTACGCTAGAGTGACATTGTTTTTGCTTAGAACTTTCCATTTTCTGTTTTGTTTTTTAGATGGTTTTGTCTTTTATCGACGTATATATATTTTCGTGTCTGACTGTTGAATTTTCGCTTTCACTTGTTAAGTTTTGAAGCCTATCGAACGAACTACGTACATATAAATGAAGGTAAACCACCGACTAAAATATTTTTATATTATTTTATTTTTCTTAAAAAAATAATTATTTTATTGTTTTTTACGAATTTGTCATGTAATATAAAACTTTCGAGTTCGATTCGTATTCTTCTTACTATATACTAACAAGTAACAAAAAGCATTTTTACAATTTAAACTACACAAGTATATATATACTGCGTTATTAGTGAAAAATTATACGATCTTGTCGGCATATTTAAATTATTTTGTTTTTTTGATAAAAGGCTTGCATATTTTGGAACTTGGTTTTATCAAAAATATTAACAAACCCTCCTGTGAAGGTTTTACTGACAAGAGTGATATGGAACTTGGTTTTAGCAAACCCTTTGTGAAGGTTTTTCTTTTGACTATATTAATCATTTAAAGAGAGAGAGAGAAATATTCACGAAGAATTAAATATCTTACCAACTGATAAAATTACCAATAATATATAAAAATCTAGTCGGTCTATTTTGGAAATTTGTTGCAGCAATGTTTTGGAGCCAAAAATAGATAGATATGTCATTCATTGCCCACGAGCTAAATACAGATGTCATTTAACCCGAAAAAGCACACAATGGAATTTAGCGAAACGCACACTTGTTTACAAACATAACAGTTTTTCTCTTATTCGGTTGCCGACGAGAAAAAAGAAAAAGAATCCTATTTTTTCTTTCATTCATAAGTTCTACGTATCCAATCCGAGAGTCTTGCAAGTTCTGCGTATCCAGGGTAGCCTGGTAGGCATATTCAATGTTCCATCAGCCTATTCTATTGCCTATTAAAAAATAAGGCCCCATAAGGCCCGTGTAAGCCCAAACTTAATGATTATATTGTCAATTTATATATGCTTCACCCCACATAGCACAAAAAATATATCGCCTGCCTGTGCATAACTGCATATATTGCCTTGTTGCATGAAGCAAGTATATCACTCCCATATGGTGTGATACGGTAAGCCACTTCTCCACTCATATCTTTTGGTATCTCTCAAACTTGTTTTCTTTATGGTAAGCAAGATGAAACCAATGACCATATATCGCCTGCCTGTGCATAACTGCATATATTGCCTTGTTGCATGAAGCAAGTATATCGCTCCCATATGGTGTGATACGGTAAGCCACTTCTCCACTCATATCTTTTCTATGATGAACTATATATATATGTTCTGATCCGATTGGTTTTTCAAGCTCCAGTTTATCATGTGTGGAGGGAGAAAAATGGAAGGCGACACAAAAAGATTGCCATCCTCTGAACAATTTTATCAGCGTCATTGATAATCATTTCACAACCGTATCACATCTTTTCTGTGTTATTAAGGATAAAACAAGTTCGAAGAATGGAAGCTGTTCTAACGACTGGAGTTCACTACCTTGTGTTGATAAGAAAATCATTTAATTGAATGTCTATTTATCCGGTGGTCCAACATAAAAGGATACGTCAATTTTTCATGAATTATTTTTTTTTTTTTTATCTAATGTTAAATTATATTCAAAAGAAAAATATCGTTTTTACAACTAGTGTTGATTAGCAACTACAAGTATGACAGATTAAAACTTCCGGTTTGTAACTAACCGATATTTCCAAACTCATGAATAACATATACTAGTATATAAATTAAGAAACAGGGCAATATGGAATCATACAAAAACAAGCTTATCCTAAAACTCATGACTCCAAGCCATCATTATTAAAAAGTACTATATATGGTCTATGGCTAATATACAGCTAGCTAGAAACACATATCTACATTAATTTAGGTATAACTAAAGTTCAAATTCGTGACATATATGTACATCACTACATATAGCCTCTCTCCGGAATCTAGGGTTTCGGAAACACTTTCTACCGACTCGATCGTTTTTGCTTGATAAATTGCCGGTTCGATCCTAATTTCGTTTTGCTACATAAATCCTGATTTGGTAATGCTAATTCGAACTGGATTATTTTTCCGTCTATTAAGAACTACTTGAGCCGTTATGTTAAAATCTTGAGCTGTTTCTTTACATTATTGGGCTAAACCTTGTAATCTAGTTCCCCATATCATGCTCCCAATAGAAAATAATTATAAAATAAAATATAAGTACATATTTGTATACGTGTGCATAAATAAAAGTAATGCTTAATTGTATATACATGTAGTGTAAGAAATATTATTTACTTGTGCATTCCAACATGTGTACCGGCCAGTGTATGTTAACACATCATGATGCATGCAACGTACAGAAATGTTATGTCAATTAAATACATTCACAGTTGGGACACACTCTAACTAATAAAAAAAAAAAACTACATTTCAAAGATATACCCTTATTCATATGCAATATTTTTTTGTCAAAGCTTATTCATATGCAATTTCGAGTACCAAATTAGTATATAAATATATATACACAAACGCATTAGGGTAAGTGACAATAGAAAATCAGGAAGATTTGATAGAATCAATCACTATTATTAATTCGATCTTTTGAGTTTTGTAGTCTAGATATCCAGAGGGAATAATTTCAATTAAAAAAAGATCATACGAAACTTTAAATTGAAAAAAAAAAAAAAAAAGAAGAGAGAATTGAAAATTGATTACCTATATTGGAATTTTTAAAAATATGATTAATTATCAAGTGGACGACTGATTAGGAGTCGAAGAGTTTGCAACATCCTTCTTGACAACAACGACGTCGTTTTTAGTCTTCCTCCTCTTCTTCTTCCTGTACGGAATCCCACGAGCCTTGGCTTGAGATTCTCTCACTTCCCTCAAGTGAACCCGGATAGACCCGTTTGCAAACGGGTTAGCATCAGGTGACCCGCCACCGTGTTCCTCGTAAGCAGCTCTTAGCCGTCCGATCAAAGCATCTAGGCTTCCCCAAGCTTGTTTGAGAGGACACGTGCACGGACCTGGTGGATCGGGTTGTCCGAAGAAGACACAAGCTTGATGATGTACTTTGGTCTTACCAAACTGATCTAAGTACCTTAGGAAACTTAGCACGTGCGTGTAGTCGAACTGAGACATCATCAACGGTGGATTTTGTGATTTTAGGTATTGGATGAACGTGTTCCAATCGCGGCGTTTCTGCGATTCGTAGCGGCTGAGTGGTTGCTGCGGTTGAGGAGGAAGTGGTTGCTTGTGGTGGTTGGAGGAAGAGGACGGATGATCCGGTGGATCTTTCGTCGGTGTGTGACGATCCGAAGACATTATTAGGGGAATTCTAATTTTTGTTTGTTTGTTTGTTGTTTTGGTATTATATTTTTGGTTTATGAGCAAATTCAAGGTTTAAAAGCAACAATAAAGTAAGGGAAAGAAAGAGAGAGATACTGAGAAATAATGGAACGGGGAGAGAATTATTCACGAAAAAATGATTACTATGTATATATATAAGATAAGTGACAATAAATTTCTATCATTTCATGCGAATACTAAAATCTTTATTTTATGTGCCTACCAAAATAAAAAAATCTTTATTTTATGTAAGAATTTCAAAACTATGCATAATGTCACTAACTTACTAAATCAAGTATATATTTTTTCAGTAATGATGAATTAATTATACCGTTTTGTTTTTTAAACTTAGAGCATCTCCAATGGTGAAAAACTAGAGAAGTTTATCAAATATAATAATTTAATGTTTTTGTAATAAATAAATTATTTGTTTAAATGTTAGACACAGTGTCTCACAGTTTCTCAAATAAGACACTGTGTCTCATCCTCTCTCTTACTTTTAATTATTATTATTTTTTTTAATTCTGTAGATACTCCGTTGGAAGTGCTCTTAGTGTTTAGTTTTCCAAGTACGTGTC
This sequence comes from Arabidopsis thaliana x Arabidopsis arenosa, assembly GCA_019202795.1. NCBI lineage: Eukaryota > Viridiplantae > Streptophyta > Magnoliopsida > Brassicales > Brassicaceae > Arabidopsis > Arabidopsis thaliana x Arabidopsis arenosa. The sequence continues at coordinate 9,487,609 of CM032924.1, forward strand.
TTAACTAGGCCTGGGCATAAAATCCGAAGTCCGAAAACCGATCCGAAAAATCCGGCTCCGAATCCGAACCGAATAGTCACAAAACCCGAACGGATAATGAATTCTTCTATCCGAAAAAATCCGAACCGAATCCGATCCGAAATCCGAATGCCCAGGCCTAACAAAAAAAATTGAAAATCAGATATAGCACTCAGTTATTTTCTTATTTTAGCTACTAAATTAATTTCTTATTTTAGCTATAATGACTAATTAAGTACCATGTAACTCTATATAAAATTATTAAATAGTGATCTATTTACAACAAAAACTAAAATTTAAAATCAATCGTTATTTGACTAAAATAAAATCAATTATTATTAGAGGTTTTTTTTTTGTCTTACTAATTTTTTTAAATAATGTGAATGCTCTGTTATTTTTGTAGACAACAAAATTTTATTGTAGGAGATCTATTCAATGAGATTTTATCCTATTTTCATATATTTGATTATATATTATGTTTGTATTTTGTTAATGTTATGTTCACACGTTACTTTCTATGACTTGTTTTGTCATCATCCAAGAAAAATAGTTTATCAAGGACGTACACAAAACAATTCAATATCGACTTTGTAATAATATACACTACAAATTAATTAGTACACATTATTATTATATAGAGCAAAAGGAGAGAATATATTTCAATGGCTGGGACCCGTGAGAAGGTGCTTTCGTTCCTTTTATAAATTTATTCTAAAGGATCAAAATTTGTTATTTTATTTGGTTTTTTAATTATCTTTTTTGGTCACTGATGTGGCTAGCTATTTAATTTACACACTGTTATGATATACTCTTCTTTTTAAATTCCTTAAGAAAATATTAGTTTAAGCTATCCATTGTACGACTAGCAACCAAATCAATCATTATAAGTTTTCATAATGATTTATTAATTAATTTTTCCAACTTGCTTAATTTAGTGGCTATTGTTGAATTATGTGGCCTATTACATCTATAACTTTATACATAAGAAATATATAGATAAGTTTACAAAAAAGAAAAAAAAAGAAATATATAGATAATAACTATAATTATAATAATTACAATAATAACGTTGATAAATGATGATGACTGTCATCATCCTACTCGTAGCAATAACCATTAACAATAGATTAGTGAGTATTATACCTACTAACTTTATTTTCTCCTTTTTATTTTTGAAAATCCAACGGTATTCCAATTTGTGATGATTCCTATAAAAGTGCTTTTTCATATACGTACGTGAAGTGAAAAAATAGTGACACCATATTCATATATTACTAGATACTTTGTAGTTTATATATACGTGGAATATTAACTATAATTACATATCTTTGACGATACATTGAGTGATATTGCTTAAGCATAAATGTGTCTAAAAGTGGACGACGCATAATATATAGGTTTCCATTATCTTACCCATGAATGTTGAAAAGGACAAAACAATCCTCGGTCTTTTCTTTTGATATTGCTTTGTAATTTTTAAGCTAGAATCAAATCACTATTGTGTACATGTTCGTGAAATTAACTTTTGAATTGATGACTGATATATACAAAACTTAAATAGAAGATAACTACTAGTCTACTATAAGGTAACCCTACTATAATGTGTTAGTGTATAGCTATGGTTTCTCACGGACATGAAGTACTAGTTCAACGAAAAAGTTCGAAGACAGAAGAAATACATAAAAAGCATGAAAATAAGGAAATAAAAGAGAAGACATAATAATTAAAGACAAGCATATTATTTGATACACGCATTTAGTACCCTTTGTCGGGAATAAAAATATTGCAGCCGGTGAAATCTAGATTCTGGTAACCGGAGAACAGGAATCCGACGAGAAAAAACCCTAAGTAAAAAGCATTTTTAGACAAGATTTTGTAAGAGAAGATCTCGTATGTGGGGTAATATATCTTTCGATATACTTTTGTCACAACATCAATAGAAATCCACTCGATACAAAAACAAAAGATAAAATAGGAATAAATAAAAATTCACGTGGGACTTGGGTCCATCTGTTTTTTCACCTGGGATCATATCTAATTATCTATGGTATTATTTTGTAATTCTATTTTTTTTTTGCCCTTAAGAAGAATGCCTTTTTTTTTGATAAGAGAGTTACAAGAATGTCTTTATATTGCAATTTTTTTCCTTTAGTTTGATACGAAATGATGGCGTAAGTCGTGACTAATAATCAATCATCTTTTAATTTAGAAAGAAAAAGCATTGGAATGAGTTTGCCATTTCCATTGTAACCCTAATTTGTTCAATAAACCATATAACATTTTCTAATGTGTTCTAAACTTCGAAACAAGTTTCTCTTTTTTTTTTTTGTTGTTGCTAATATTAATGAGGAAACAAAATTTTTTGTTATAATATGAGTGTTCGTTTGGTCTATATCAAAGCCATAGATCAAAAACATAGAGAGAGCATGCCTCAATTTTCCAAGTGCAAATGCAATCATAGTTAACTACCGTGAGCGGTTTAAATGATAAAATACTCGACATTCGACAGTTTCTAAAGAATGGTAATGAGTTATAGCCCGCAATCATTCGGCTACATAAAAAATTAAAATTAAAATTCACCAGTTAAATTTATATTGTTATGAGAATAATTTGTTTGAATTCTCTTACCAAAAAAAATAAATTTGTTTGCCAATTTTAAAAAAAGAACAATAATTTGTTTGCCAACAAATTCTTATATATTATTATCATACTAGATTTTAACCCGTAGTACACCGTGAGATGATTTATTTTTAAAGTTAATATAAAAATATTTTGTAAATTGTATCTCTTTATAAATTATTTATTTATATTATAGTTTACAATTGTTATTAAGTAACGGTAAACCACGAATCCACGAGACAATTGTTAATAAACTGAGGATTTAACCGTATTAAAGCGGCATATTAATGACATTTATAAATATTAAATCAAATTCGTCCGCCATATAAATCCGTTAATGAAATATATTCCATTCCATAATTTTTTAACCCGTCCCGTAATTTATTTTTATTATAAAATTTAATGATTATTTATCATATATAAAAGTTTACAAATCATATCATTCTCTAAGTCATTTATATTTTAATAAACTGAAGATTTAATCTGTATTAAATCGGCATGTTAATGATATTTTAAAATTTTACAAATATTGATTCAAACTCGTCCACCATATAACTTTGTTCCGAAATATAACCCGTCCTGTAACTTCTTAACCCGTCCCGTGATTTGTTTTCTAAAAGTAGTAATTTTTAAAATTTAACGATTATTTATTATATATAAAAGTTTACAAATTGTATCATTTTTAAGATATTTATATTTTATAGTTTACAATTGTTATTAAGTAACATTATACCACGGGACAATTTTTGGTTTTATACAATCTTTTCTAAATGAAATTCATTTAATATGTCTAATATTGGTGGTATTAAAAGAAAAATTAAGGATTTAATCCGTATTGAAGGGGCGGATTAATGATATTTTAATTTTTTTATTATTGTTGATTCAAAAACCCGTCCCGCCAAACCCCGTCTGACCAAAAAACTCAATTCTTTTATTAATGTTGATCTTATTTTTGATATGATACTGAATCATTGTCTAAATATTTTAATCGATGTAGAACGTTGAACACACATTTTCGTCAATTGGATAATATATGTCCGTTTTTAAAATTTCGAATCACAGTATATGCAGAAAAAATTTGATTTTTTTTTTTAATTTATGCATTATATGATGATTCAAAACAGTTAAAAACAAATCAAACAAAGATGATATGAGAATCATAATTTTAAATCTTAATCAAATCTTCTAAATATCTAAATTATTAAATATGAAATATCCGGTGTGTATGAGTTAGATTAAATATAACCTGACCTATGACCAAATTTTGTAAACGGATCGGATATTCAAACTTCAAAGTATCCGAAACAGTTTTATCCATCCGACCCAAAAGTGACTGAAAAATATTAGTATAGATTTTGTAATTCTCTACCTTAGTTCGTGTAAATTAAGAGCCCATCAATAGTATAAGAAATAAGCTATTCAGGCTAGTAACTATAAGCCCAGTTAAGGCCCATATACATGTTATTATCTCCGGCCCATACATAATTACGAAAAAAGTTATGGACGTAAAGAGTTTAGTTTCTTCAACAATGAAAATGAGAAATTATCTGGAAAAGCTGAATCAAATGTACACACACATGAGACTGAGAATCTAACTTTAGGCTTCTCTAATTATGATTCATCAGAGACTTTAATTAGGTTTCAAAATTTTAATAAAGAAGAAGAGTCAAAGTGATTAAATTAAATGGTCACAGCTTTTATTTTATTTATTAAGCTCTCGGGAGAGAGAAAGAAAAAGAGAAAGAGAGAGAGACAATGCCGTTGGTGAGGTTCAAGATACGGAACGAGCTAAGCTTAGGTGGGCCGGAGATTCAGCGTAGCGCCGCCGTGGAAGATGAAGAACCTAAGGCGATTCTCGGCGCTGTTGAAGTGGCTGGACTCATCGGTATTCTTCGTCAGTTAGGCGATCTCGCTGAGTAAGTTCTCGTTTTTCGACTGTTGCATATACAAAGAAGATTGAAATTTGGATACTTTACAAAAAGCCCTAAGCCCTGCAGCTGTTTCTTGTGATTAGGATGAGTTTTAGCTCATCAATTTTGTCTTTAGTTTGAGAATTAGGGGTTTCAGTAACATGCTATAATTTGATTCTCTTCAGGGCTTAGGGCTTTTTGTAAAAGTTTTGATTTTTAAGCTCAGTTCGTAGAGTTAGTAACAAATTAAGTGTCTCTGAGTGGTTAAGTGTTAATTAGTGAATGATGAGGAATGTCCTGGAAGTACCTCAACATAGTTGTTAAGTTGTGTATCAGCTGAAATGAAGTAAAGATTAGGAATTTATTTGGACATCTAATCTATTGATGATGAGAAACTGAAGTTTCTTAATGGGAACTAAGAATTATGAGGTTTTGGTTGTTTACCCGGGGAGATTAGCCAAGTGACGTTTTACGTTTTGCAAAGTTAATCTCCCATATTCAAAATCCTTCTTTTTATCATTTGAATGGAGTGAGACGTAAAACTTGCTAAAAGCGAATGTAAACTGATAGAGAGTTCTTTAACCAGGTGGCATTTCTTACATGTAGATTTTCTGCAGATGTATTTAACGGCTTACAAGAAGAAGTAACTGTAACGGCATCTAGGTGTCAGAAGTTGACAAGCCGTGTTAGACGGATAGAGTCAGCGCTTTCACCTCTTGAAAAGGCTGTTCTCTCACAGACAAGCCACATACATTTTGCATACACTGCAGGTATGGCTTTGCTCTCATCTATAAGCTTCAGGTCTAACTTTTGATTTCTGTTTTGAAGGTTCTCTATGTCTTTATATCTTTTTGCCTGTACCACTCTTGCTGTCTTATCCTACCCCTCGCTTGTGTAGAGGGATGAAAGCTTTTATGAACACATCTCCACAATTTGTGTGACATATTTTTGTGATCTCTTGTACAGAAAAATTCTTAGTCTTTCGTTTTTGTTTCTCCTGTAGGTTCCGAGTGGCATCCTCGTATAAGGAATGGACATAGTCATTTTGTTCAGAGTGATTTACCACTGTGTGTTATGGAAAGTTATGAACAATGCAGAGATCCTCCTCCGTTGCATCTGCTTGACAGGTAACGGACAAGCTTTTAGTTCATCCTAATATATATAGAAAATAAAGCATTGGATCTTTATTCTGAAGTGGCTGATTTTCTTCCTCCTTGCAGATTTTCTGTAGGTGGTCCTGGATCGTGTCTGAGAAAATACTCAGACCCAACATTCTTTAGAAAGGAATTAAGCAACACCAGTAAAACAGATGATATCAAAGTCCAGAGAGATCAGGCTCACCGCAAAAGAAAGGTTCGTAATTATCTTTTTTTGGTTTAGGTTATACTGGCTAAACCATTCGAAGAGTTTCTTTTCTGCTTATGCGCTCGTTTCGTCCTCTTACATACCCCGTATCGGAATTGACTTGTAAAAGAATCGTGTGACTTGAAAAAATATAATTCGTTAGACATCTCAAATGCTATGATTTTTTATTCGTGTGCTTTTTTGGCTGTCGTCTGCTGTTTTTTTTATCTGATTTGTGCTTTGCTGAAATGACAGAAAAAGAGGTTACCACAAAGAAACATTTGCAGATCAAATGCAGTGTCTACATCTGATGAAACTAATGGGTGGGTTATTTTAAAATATAGATTTAGTAGTTCTCGTCCATTGAAGTTCCATATTTGCAGTGTAGTTGATCTTGACAATTTCATTTGTTAACATGAATTTCTGTGCAGGGCTCATCTCAGTAATCTTACTGATGACAGACAAACAACTTCTCAGAGTACGTCCACAGTTGACATGCCACGTAGCTCTAATATGCAAGATTTATCTGATACCGTAGACCAATCTCATCTGCTAGGGCAGTCAGATGCGCAAGAACAAAGTGAAGCACAAGTACAATCTGATTTCCAAGAGTCATCAAAAGCTCGCGATTCTATAACTGGTTCAGGTTATATCGAGTATGTCATCAATCAAAGTCCTGTTAATGAGCCTGAAGTGAAGCTAGTAGAAGGATTTTTGTCTGGGTCCTTACAACCTGCTGATAGAATAGGTTCAGCTGTTCCTGCAGGCTGCATTGAAGTTGTAGATGATAATATCCTATATGATGAGGTAGAAGACCTACATGTGCCTTGTGCTTCTATTGTTTGTGATGAGAAGAAAGAAACACTTGAATCATTGGTGGTGGAGAAAAGCAGCGAAGATGATGAACCATCAGAGATATATGAGTCAAAATTTGGCCCAGTAACACCAGACAGGGTAAGGCAAAATCAAAGGGACTTTGATAGGACGTATATTTTGTTTGATGAGGTAGATATTGTAGGAGAAAAACAAAGTAAGAGCCAGGCCAACAATATTGATGGAACACTAGGAACTGAGAACGAAGGAGAAAATAAGAGTGAACATGAGAGTGAAGCAGATGAATTTGTGGATGCACGTAATACAATTGAATCAGAATCGGAGAGTGATATTGATGGAGTACCAAAACCGAAACTGGAGCATTACTTTGGGGATATTAGTACTTATTGTTCGGAAGATGCTAACAGTGACAACGATGATGGATCAGAAGATATACAATATGAAGAAATGGCACATGATCCACGCCATGAAAATTCTGAAGATGAATCTTGTTCAGGTTCTTACCTTCCTGAAGATTCAAATGTTTCATGTTGCATGTCAGATCCAGTGTGTGAGAAAACTCTGTCTCATGATGAGAATTCTCAAAAGCCATGGGAATTTTTTGCTAGCTGCCCTTCGTTATTGGCTGAAAAAGCCTTTCCGGATGTAACAATTTTACGAGAAGAACCTGTCGCCGCACATCACGTGTTGGCAGGAGACGATGCTAATGAAAATATATCATCCAAAGAACCTATTTTCCCATACCCGTCTCTGAAAGATGCTATTCCTGCTGAAAAGATCTTGCCAGAAGAACATTTGGCAAACTATCCATCTCTCGCAGAAGCTATTCCCCGTGAAAAGATCTCGCCAGGAGAGTCTATTGCCAAATATCCATCTTTTGCAGAAATCGTCCCCCAAGAAAAGATCTTGTCCGAAATGTCTCTTCCTAAAACTCCGTCTTTGGAAGAAGCTGTGCCTGAAAATATGGCCCCAGCAGGAGAACCTGATGCTACTCATCCATCATTTTCCGAAGCTGTTCTAGACAAGAAACTTTCACCAGAAGTTCTTAATTCGAAAAAATTTTCTGTACCAGAAGCTATTTCACATGAGCCAATCTCACTAGAAGAGTTTGTTGGGATATATCCATGTTTGGCTGAAGCTGTTCATGATGAAAGGTTCTCGACAGAAGAGCCTACCACCACATGTTTGTCTTTGACAAAAGCCATGCCTATCGAAAAAGTATTGCCAGAAAAACCTTTGGAATCGTCTCATTGTTTGGCAGAATTGCCTAAAGAAGAGATATTGCAAGAAAAAAATGTTGATTCTACACATCCATTTTGTGCCAAAGCTGCTGCAGAAACAAATTTATCACAAGAAGTTCTTGATGCCTCAAACTTGTCTGTGGCAGAAGCTGTTCCGCAAGAGAAAATCTCACTTGAAGAATTTGTTGGCATCAATCCGTGTTTGGTAGAAACGGTTCCTGATGAAAGGCTCTTGCCAGAAGAACCTGTCACCACATATCTGTCTTTGACAAAAGCTGTGGCCATTGAAAAAGTCTTGTCAGAAGAGATTTTGGAAACATATCCTTCGTTGGCAGAATTGCCTGAAGAAGAGATTTCACAGGAAGAAACTGATGATGCCACACATACATCTGAAGCTGTTAGTGATGAAGAAATCTCCGCAGAAGTTTCTGATTCCACAAATTTGTCTCTTGAAGAAGCTCTTTCACAAGAGCAAATCTCACTTGAAGAATTTGTTGGCATAAATCAGTGTTTGGCAGAAGCGGTTCCTGATGAAAGGTTCTTGCCAGAAAAGCCTTTCGAAACGTATTCTTCTTTGGCAGAATTGCAGAAAGAAAAGATTTTGCATGAAGAAGCTGATGATGGCATGCGCCCATGTCTTTCTGAAGCTTTTACTGATGAACAAATCTCACCTAAAGTTCTTGATTCCACAAATTCTCCTGTGGCAGAAGCTGTTCCACATGAGCAAACCACACTTGAAGATTTTGTTGGCAGAGATCCATGTTTGGTAGAAGCTGTTCATGATGAGAGGGTTTTTCCAGAAGAACAGGTCACCTCATGTATCTATTTAACAAATGTGGTGCCTATTGAAGAAATCTTGCCAGAAGAACCTTTAGATGCGTGTGCATCTTTGGGAAAATTGCCTAAAGATAAGATCTCACAAGAAAAATCTGATGAGGCTACACATCCGTCTTGTGCCAAAGCTGAAAGTCATGAAAATGTCTCACTGCAAGTTCTTGATTCCACAAATTTGTCAGTGGCAGTAGCTATTTCACATGAGCAAACCACACTTGACGAATTTGTTGGCGTAAATCCGTATTTGGGAGAAGCTGTTCTTGATGAAAGGGGTTTGCCAGAAGAACTTGACACCACATGTCTGTCTTTGACAAAAGCCGCGCCCCTCGAAACAATCTTTCCAGAAGAACGTCCCGAAGTGTATCCTTCTTTGGGAGAATTGCCAGAAGAAAAGATCTCGCAAGAAGAAGAAGCTGATGATGCTACTCATCCATATTTTTCTGAAGCTGTTTGTGATGAGAAGATCTTGCCACTGGAAGATCCTGGTTGGACATATCCATCTTTGGAAGAATCCGTTTGGTACGAGGAGACCTCGCATGAAGAACTTGTGGGCACAAATCCATTTTTGGAATTAGCTGTTCCCAACGAAATGGGTTTTCCAGACGAACCTGGCGTCACATATCAGTCTTCGGCAGAAGCTGTTTCTAAGGAAAAGAACTTGCCAGAAGAACGCTTACCTACATATCCGTCTTGGGCAGAAGTTGTACCTGATGAAAACATCTCGCGAGAAGAACTTGATTCCACATATCAATCTTCTGCAGTAGCTGTTTTTGATGATAATATCTCAGGCTTAGAAGCTCCTGGTTCCACAACAGAAACTGGTACACAGAACAAAACCTTCCCTGAAGAACCTTTTGCCACGGATATTTCCTTGAACGAAGCAGTTTTTGATGAAAAGATCCCAGGCTCAGAAGCTTCTAGTTCCACAACAGAAACTGGTCTACACAACAAAACCTTCACTGAAGAACCTTTTGCCACTGAAAATTCCCTGAACAAAGCAAATTTTGATGAAAAGATCCCAGGTTCAGAAGCTCCTGGTTCCGCAACAGAAACTGGTCCACACAACAAAACCTTCCCTGAAGAACCTGTTGCCACAGATATTTCCTTGAACAAATCAGTTTTTGATGAAAAGATCCCAAGCTCTGTTTCCACAACAGAAAGTGGTCCACACAACAAAACCTTCCCTGAAGAACCTGCCATGGATCTTTCCTTGGTCAAAGCTGTTTTTGGGGAAAAGATCCCAGTCCCAGAAGCTTCTAGTTCCACAACAGAAACTGGTCCACACAATAAAACCTTCCCTGGAGAACCTGTTGCCACAACTCTGTCCTCGACCGAACCTGTTTTTGAGGAAAAGATCCCAGACTCAGGAGCTCCTAGTTCCTCCACAACAGAACCTGATTCACACAACAAAACCTTCCTTGAAGAACGTGTTCCCAACGAAAATAATTTGCCAAAAGAACCTGCTGCTGCATATCTGGCTTTGGCTGAAGGTATTCCTGACCAAAAAGTATTCTTGGATGATGCCGCACTTTTGTTATTTGCAGAAGCTATTTTCGATCAAAAGTTTTCACCAGAAGTTCCGGATTCCACATATCCTTCTTTGAAAGAACCAGAAATGCATGTTGCCGCACCATCTTTAGTAACAGATCTTCCTGCTAAAAACATCAAGGTAAAAGAAGGTGAAGTACATAATGAACCCTACACAGCATCTGACGTTTCTATGAATCAGAAGAGTGGTTTATTGGAACCAGAATCTACTGAAAGAACAATTCCCTCCACTGGTGGTACTGTCTCGATTTCTCCAGAAACTCAGAAATCTCTTCCAAGTGGTACAAGTGTTGAATCAATAAGTATATGGAGCAATGGAGGACTCCTTGGACTTGCGCCATTGAAACCTCCAGTTTTTGCTGAGCCTAATTCTGTAAGCCAACATATACAGAACGAGATCAACGAAGCTAGTGTTCTTTCGACAAGGAAGCGGGAAGCATCGAGCGAATCAGTTGAAAATACTGAGAAGAGCTCACTTCCATTAGTTGTTTCAGATCCCACATCTCAACAACACAGCAACATGTCGAGTCTCTCTCACATGCAGAGCACTGGAACATCATTCAGAGTTTTTGGCTTAAGTCATAGATTACTCATGGCTGGGTTTCGAGGAAACTCTTCTTCAACTTGCAAATTTGAATCTGTACCTAGTAGTAGCTATGATACCGGAGTAGCAGCTATCGAAGACAAGACTCGGAAAACTCCTGGTGGCTCAAGCTTTGAGGAGCAATTGGATTATGAATTATCTCTCTTTGGCTCGCCTACTTCATCACCACCGGTTGAACATATGAAAATATCATTTAACCCAATAGAAGCCTCTCCAGTTCCTAAATTGAAACTGAGAATCCCATGCCAACCTCGGTACAATGGTGAAAATGCGGATATGTTCCCTTCGTTTCAGTTGGTTCCAGAGGCTAGCAACTCCGAAGACGACGACGACAACAGTGACACCTTTTGTCAGTCATCTCCTTGTGCTTCGGACAATTATTTGTCAAATTCTGAGCTGTGGGAATCTGATGAAAGCCCTAGAAAATCTCTATCAAGCTTGAAGCAAGTTGAAGAGAGAAGTAGACATGGTGATATGGGTTCTTTTTCTGGTTCGTTTCTTGATCTTCCATGTTATGACGCTGTAGATCATCAATCCACATCTTCAAGACTAGAGCAAGAACAAGTTCCAGAACACAAACCATCTGTCTCAGAGATCATCCGTCATTGGCCACCAAACCAACCAAAAAGCAGTCCCAGTAATGAAGCAAACTTAGACGCAAACACGGATCTGAAGAAAAAGCAAGATCAATCTCTCGGTACTTATAGAAAAACTCACTCTCCTTTTGTTCCCTTAATCATTTTTGCATTAGTCGTAGATCATTAGCCTGATGACACTAACAAACACATCCTTCACTGTTAATTAGGCTTGTAGCTACAGATGACGACGGTGAAAGCTAAATCGGTGATAGTGTTTGTCTTGATGAACATAAAACCAAAAGGATCTAATTGATTCTTTGTTGTACATTCCTCTCTGTCATTTCATTTTTCAGGTAAACAAACACTATTTATAAAATCAGAAATTTAAATTTGATGCCTGAAAAAAAGAAGATAATAGTTTATTTTAATTACTGCATTTTTTTGTATTTTATCAAATTACATTTTTTGTTTTGTTATATAGAAAACAAACAATAGATGACACTTATACGACGATCTTGAAGTCGTCATTAAATTTAGAAGGTGACATCAGGAACGATCCCGAGCTCCTTAAAAGCAGCGGGACATTCAGGTGAAGGAGTCTTAACCATGAAACCGAGAGGGTTAACGATACGTGTCTCGTGAGAGACGATTCCATCATTCGCGGTCAAGCTGATCTTAGCGGCGTTACGTAGGTAAGCCTCTTTGCTAACGTCACTGCAACCACTGTCTGGTGATTCGACGAGCACAAGCTCGCAAACTTCCTCCTCGTGGTCACCGGTCACTTCCATTCTGTAGCTCCCTGTTTTGTCCGTGACAGCTTCTTTTGTCAATGTAACGGTTCCGTTTGTTCTGCTCCTGCACTCTAGCTTCACTTTCGCTCCTACAGAAAACAATGTAGAAATTTGAATAACCATAGGTACTAATAACATAAACAATGTGTAATGTGTAGTATATAGACGTATGAAAATGTTTACCTTCAAGGAACTTGCTGAGACGGGTAACGAATTGGACACGGCATGTGTCACAATAAACCGATCCTTGAATTTGGAAACGGTCAAAGTCATCGGCATCAGCGATGGCCATCCCCGCAAGAGAGGACAGGCACACGGCGGAGACAAAGAAGAAGAAGATGGCTTTGGACGCCATTTGTTTCAAAATGTTAAAGATTCTGGTCTTCTTTTTGATACCTCTTCTCTTTTGTAATCGTTTGCTTTTGTTGAAATGTTAGAGAAGAGGACAACTAATTCACAAGAGCCACAAAGTTCGGTTTTATACAAAAAATAAAAAATAAAAACCATTTGTTATTTTTAGCTAATCAGAAAATAATCGTTCATTAGTGAGTTTGTTAATTCTTTTAATTATAGCCTCTAATTTCCAATTGCGTGACCTTTAGTGTCCCTATTTTTTCTCTCTTTGGTTTCTCTCCTAATATTAGAAAGAACAAAAACATACACATAACCAATTTTATGTTTGAACTTAAACAACATGAAACATAAACTTTGTTGGATTTATAACTAATAACCCCATTAGGATAGTCAATACAATAAGGCTTACTTTGATCTTATTATCAATCTTTAGTTATCCAAGAGTTTACATCTTCTCCTTTCATCCAGTTTCCATATTCAGGTTCGAGTTTGGCTCGGATTTACACTCGTCTATTCGGCTTTTATTAAGCTGGAAAGCCGGATTAACCCATGCGCCGCAGCTACATTGCATCCCAGCCCAGTTGAAATAACCTAACCGACCGTTACATCCAAAACAAAGAAGCTTCTCTTCCACTAATCCATCATGTACTGCAAAAGTCAAATAGTGTAAAGATCATTAGAAAGAAACCGCAAAAGTTCTTGTTGAGATACATAGTAAAAATTTCTATATAGAGTAAAGAGCTTTTTCAAAGATTCTCACTTGTCTGCATCCATTTCATAGGCTCGACAAAGATCGAAGAGCATTGCACTTGTTCAGAGTTACCACTCCTCTTTTTCCAAGCAAAGCATTCTTCACCCTTCCCCGGTTCATGCGGTACTATGTTTTCCTCAATAGCGACTATCCTTCTACATTTCTTACATCTATACATGACTTGCGGCTTCGGGGTAGGCTTCAGGAGAGACTCCTGCGAAGAAGAATTGGTCTCCTTTACCTCTACCTCTACCTCCATTTGCAATTCAGTCATAACTTTTCTTCTAAATCAAAGAAAGAGAAATATCAGACTAAATTCAATCTGAGTATATCCAGATAGTTCAGGATCAACATAAATCTTCAGTTTCTTGTTAAATCAAAGTGTAAGTTTTGATTTTGAAGCCACCCACAATTCTGAAACAGAGCAAATAATCTACAAACAAATTGATCCAATGTAATGTTCTTAATTTCAGAATCATCCTCAAATCCCTAATAAAAAAGTTGACAGCTTTCCAACAAACAATTGGTTTCCTCCACTACATGAGTCACTAACCCTACACTGATTCATCACACGAACATGAATTTCAATTGCAAGAGTCAAGATTTACACAAAAAGTGAAAAAAAAAAATGTATCAGAATCAGTGGCGAAGAAGAACAGTACCAACAACAGCTCAAACCCACAAAAAAACCCTAAACGAGAAATCTATAAACCTCCATGAATAACACAAAATTTCAAGCAATCACATCAGAATAATTTTTTAGATATCAGAAAACAGGGGAAAAAAGGAATCACCTTTGCCCAGTGCTGGTGTTGTTTGCTACACTGATTTCTTCTTCGCGACAATTCTGGTCGGTTTAAGTTTAGGTTTTGTCATATGATTCTTCCATAACAGCTAAATCTCGTAATATACCGGTTTAACAGCTAAATCTCTCAATATCCCGGTTTAACCGGGCCAGTTTTCAACGATGTCGTTTAAAAACTTGGACTGGGCCGTGGGCTAAGGTTGATAGATGAACAAAGAGGAGAACGAAAAAAAAATTTCTTCAAATTTGTGTTTGTGTTGTGTAAATTTTTTAGAAAACAGAAACTAAAATTTTAGAAAACATTAGTAATCTGCTAAATTCCTCAACATTTTCTTTAAAGTTGTGTGTATAATCTTTTGGTCAACAATTTTGTGTGTTGTTTATGCTTTAGTTTAGATTTTTCTTTTTCTTATTGAAAGTTCCAAATGTGATGGAATTAAAAAAAAAAAAAAAAGCGAAGAGAACCAAACAACTAAACAAGAGACAAACGATTCATAGTCAGATTAACTAACACAGTTGACCTTAAATCTCAACATGAAACAGAGGAGTTTCGATACAGAATTCAAAGACCATAAGATCAATAGTTGAACCGTGAAACTAACATGAAACTAGAAGAGATTCAACACTAAAGATCAACGAGTCATATCAATAGCTCCAACCCAAAGAATGGACAAGAGAAATGATAGGAAATAACTTCGACATTCCCTGTGATTTAGATGAACAAGTGTCTAAACTCACCATTTGCGAGCTTACATAATTCATTGTAGTTTTGCACATCTGCAAACAAGCAAGATCCAAATCAAGACACAAGAATTTGCACAATCAGAGCTTAAAGGAAGGATTTTTGCTTAGATTCATACCAAAACTATCACCAAAGTTGGTCCAAACTTCAGCTCGAATGGTGTTCTCAGTCTCAGCAATTCCAATTACCTCAATGTAAGTAGTTAAAGGCGGGTTCGGCGAACCCTTAACAACAATCTGTTGATCATCAGTTGATTTACCAATCACTGATCCAATATCTGATCTGATAACTTGAATCACAGCTCTCACTTTCTGACCAATGTACCGTCTCAACAAAGCTCCATTAACAAAAGCAGCAGGACTTGATGTATCCATTATCTACAAATCAAAAGACAGTCTTTAATCTTCCTCATTGAAACTAAATCAAATTCATGTCATCTAAGTCAAAATCAAAGTAATTATCCTCAAATCTTGAATCAATTTGAGACCTAATTAGCTACCAAACGAATCAAGTAGATAGATTTAGACCTAAATATCAGAAAACTCTATATATAAGAAGATATTAATAAAGCCTTGTGTTTTAACAGTACCCGGAAGAGGAATTGGGAGAAGCCGGAGACAATTTCCGGTGAGGTTTCGGCGGGAAGAAAACCCTAATTTCTGGATTTACGAATGAGAAGGAGATGGAGAGGTGGAGAAATTAATAAAGTGTTAACCGAACCGGTTTGGGGAAGCTAAACCGCTAGAATTTGGTTTACTTTATGACACGTCAGTAATTTACATAATTGTACATAAATTAATTGGAAAAGGTTACAAAAAGGAAACAAAATAAAAAGTAAAAACCCTATTTATATCGCTAATAAGATTACACACCAACGCTAATCTCTAGTTTCGCCACCGCTAATCTCTTCTTCTTCTCTGACTGAGTTTTGAGAATTCGTCGACGATCAAATTTCTGGAGATCTGACTAACAATTTTCTCTTAATCTTCGAAAAGGTAAAATCATATGATTATTTTGAGAAGTTTTATATATTCAGTAATAATTCTCCCTTCATTTATAAATTTTCTTTGAAGCTTTAGCCTTTAGGTTTGGGACTGTTTATATTATTACAGAAAATTAGGTTTTGCGTTATATTTCTTGCGGAGTAATTTTCCTGTGAATTGCTGTTTCGAACGATCTGAATTTCTTGTTTTTTGATGGTTTTCGCCGATTGTGTAATGTGTATACAAAGATGATAACTTTTCGTTTGGAGATTTCATAATCTATTTAGGGTTCTTCGTTATCTCTTCTTAATCCGGTTAGCATAATATGTGAAATCTTTTTTAGGGTTTTCTTAGATTTGGGCTGATCTCTCTGCTGGTTCTCATAAAAGTTGTTGCAATTGCTTCACCTGGTGATGATGAATCTAACAGGTACCGTTTTTGAATCAGGACATGGCAACATTGGCACCAGGTCATGCTGTTTCGTATTCTTGGAAGAGGGGAGGCTGCAATGGTAAGCTTGCTTGTCACGGTTTGGTCTTTTTTTTAACAATCTGATATTATCCTTTAGGTTCCTTCTGTTTCAAGTTCTGAGTTTTTGATCCGGAAATTTTGTGTCTTGATTGATTTTTTGTCAGGAGTTCCTTTACCATATTTGATCCGACCTCGTAGGATATTTCCCCCTATTGATACGTTTCCCTTCTACAACGATTATTCATCTGATGATGAAGGTGACTCATCAATGAATGTTGCTGAATCCTCCACTTTGGACGACAAAGGTAATTGCTTTGGCCTTGTAAATGCAAGTTTATCTTAAATGTGTAGCTAAATCCGTTCTTTATCTCATTCTTTGTCGATTTGGTTTATCGATATGTAATGTCTTTGATAATTTCTGGCAGATGTAACTGCAGGTCATTCAGATGACGAATATGTAGTCGTTGACAAAGCTGAAGCTATTATGACCAATTCTAAAACAGAGAAACCAGGAGCAATTCAAATGGTGAGCGTTCTAGTTTCTCATAACTTTTGGCATGTCTTTCTAACTATAATCTTTCTTCTGTTTAAATTTTCCTAACAAATACGTCCTTTTGTTTTCAGATGGAACTCTCAAAGGATACAGTTGGTGATGATGAGTCTGAAGCCAAAGATGCTGGATACAACAGTGATGAGTGGGTGGTTGTGTAAATTAGGAGGTGCAACCAAAATTTCAGTGTTCGAGTTTGGGGTTTTAGGACAATGCAATTAGTTTACTTTTGTCTCTTTGAGATATTTATCCGTTGACATTTTTGTGAAGCTTTTTATCAGTACATATGATAAGATGGTTTTCCTTTGAATGTGAACTGTTTTTATCCTTTTTTCAGCAAGAAGAGAACGTATATTCACAAGAGTTATAGGTCTTTTAAGACGAGAAAAAAACAAATTAAATCGAGAAGATGACAACCAATACCAGTGAGGTGGATTATATGGAAGCTAAGATTGCTTCTTTAACAAGGGGTAGATCGAAAACAAAGTTTATGTTGATGTGTTTGGCTTTGACACTGAACATGACATGATCTTGCTTTATCTCTTAGCTCTTGAAATGCCTTCATTGTCTCTGCATCAAATCCTCCGGCAAACTGAACAAAAATAAAACAGATTTTAAGAGTAATGTTGTAACAGAACCAAATTAAAACAGAAGATGATCAAGGTCTTTTAACTTTACCTGATGAACACGGAATGCGAATCGAACGCCTTGAACAATTAGCTCTTCCTCTTCAGGGCCACCACCTTCAATAGCCTCGAGCTCCGCGGATACTCTCTTCATATACTTCATAGCTAGTTTCACAGATGCCAGTTTAATCTGAAATCACATTCATAACACTACACACTTAATTCAAAACTTTCATATCTTACCAATTTCCAAGTTCCTCAAGAAATACGAGATCCGCATGGCTTATTTAAGGTGCACATACCCCAATTTGAGCACACTACACTTAACATTAAGACTCAAAGAGTGACAATGAAGTCATAAAAAGTCTTAGAGAATCTGATTCCATTCCCTATTTGATTTGTCTATTATAATCCCAAAACAAAAGAAACAGACAAGAAGATACAATTGACAAAATCTTGAAATTCACAGGCGTGCACATAGAAAAACCCCACAAAACATTAAAGTAAACAATGTATTCAAGTTTACTTTTGCTAAATATTTGTATTTATCTGAAAATTTGTCATGTAGCACATAATAGTTTTAACCATGTAAACAAGCAAAACAAATAATAGAGTGAAGAACAGTATCAAAAAACAATTTCACAATTGCCTGCCATCAACAATTGACTTTTATCATAAAATTGGGGACCATGAGAATTGTTGTTCTTGTCTACCCCTATATGTTTTCTATATTCCAAAATAAATTTTTTCATCCAATCAAAATGCAATTATTGCACCAAAAAATGGGAACTAAAGTATTCATCATAAAAAAACCATTAAACAGAACCAATATTTAAATCTAGCAAGAAACACAGAAGAAGGATCACTAATGTAAATCTCGAGATAAATTATGTTGTTGACAAAAAAAAAAGATAAATCATGTTGCTGACCTGGCTGGTTATACCGGTTTCGAGCATCCAATCAACCGGAATCTGGAAACTCTTGAATTTTGTCGCCGCCGATTCTTTCATCCTCGATAGACTATAAACACCATGCTCTAACCTTTAAAGATCAACAAAAGAAAAGAATCTTCATTAGTTATCTGAAGGATCTTAATTTGAAATGAATCAAAGAGTAGATTTTTATATTTACTTTTCGAATAAAGCTTGCATTTTTTTAAGAGCAGAGCTAGAAGATTGACGTGGATCTTCCCGGAAACGAGAAGCTTCTGATATGAGTTTCTTCAGATCGAAATAACAAAACGCTGCTTCACGTAAAGCATCGGCTTTTTGCTCCGGCCATTCGAAATGTTTCAACACTGCTCTCTCATCAACCTTCAAAGATACAAACTTTAAATTATATAATCCCAGAAATTTGGTTTTAAGTTTTGGGAAATTTTGAAAGTTTATTTCATACCAGGTAAGAGAGTTCGTCGTCGAGCCATTTGACGAAAGGAACAACGTCTTCAATATCAGAAAACGCAGCGTTTTCGACTTCTTTGATCAAGAATCTTATGAAATCTCCTTGCGTTTCTACGTCGGTTTTTATCTGCATTTTTTGGTTTAAAGTTAAACCAAACCGGTTTACGATTTTAAATTTTGAAAGTTACTTGGAAAAGGACGAGGAAAAAGTGGAATGACTGGTCAATTCTCACTGACGCAAGAAAGTCAGAGAAACTAAACCGAAATTTACTACGCCGGTTAAAGAGAATTTTTACCGCGAGGAGATAAACCGATCGGTTTTCTATTTCTCCGATCATATCTCTGGCATTGGAGCTAGCAAGTATTGCCTCCGCGGCGGCGTTTCCACCGCCGGTGGAGTCTCTTCTCGAGTTTGTGGAATCTCTTCGCATCAATGAGTGATAAAACTCCACAACTTCCGGTACTCTTCTTACTTTCGCCGACGCAATGCTTAAACTCTTCGGCGGTGGCGGTGGAGGAGGCGGAGGAGGAGCTTTGGAAACAGGTGGTGGTGGTTGAAGAAGCGGTGGTGGAGGTGGAGGAGGAGGAGGCGGAATCGATTTCTGCGGCGGCGGATCTGCTCTGTTCTCCGTGGAATCACCTAATGAAAAAGACCGTTTTGGCGGTGGTTTAGGTACTCTCGGAACTCTAGATCTGACGGCTGAGAGTGATGATGACTCAGTGAGTTCATCCGAGTTACTACTCCGTGAATAACTCTCGATCTCGTCTTTCCGATAAATGTCGCCGTCGGCGTCTCCGGATGATGAAATGCTCTTGTTGTTGTTCTCTTGATTCGGAATCGGGTCGGGTATATACCTCAACGACCCGACCCGTTTTAAACTTCTGATTAGATTCGATTTCGCCGACACATCCATTAAACCCTGAAACCTCTGAGAAACAGAGAGCGCGTGATCGTCACTCTCCGACGAAACAAGTTTCCGAAGCTCCACAATCTCCGCCTCCATTTCCTTCTCTCTTTTCTCACTCTCCCTCCTCATTTCCTCGCTCCGGTCAAATTCTCGCCGTAATCTCTCGTTCTCCTCCGCTAATCTCGCCGTCTCTTTCCTAAACTCCTCGATTTCACTGTTCTTCTCCGCGATCTGCGATTCAAGCAACGGAATAACAGAAACAGATTCTCTAAGAAGCTTAACCTCGAGATTCTCCGTCTTTAACAGAGCTTCTCTCTCACGAAGCTCCTCGACTTGACGACGAAGCTCAGAGACGACGCCGTTATGAGAAGCAGCAGCAGCAGTAGCGTGAACTTGAGCGGAAGCGCGTGGGAAATAAACGCCGAAGGAGCGAGTGAAACCCGGTTTACTAGGATTAATCGGCGGTTTAGTAGTAGTAGTAGAACCGGAAGAAGGCGGTTTAAGAGGAGGAGGAGGAGGAGGAGGAAGAGGTAAAGGAGAAGAAGGCATATCTTTAGTTTTTTTAGTAGAAGGTGATTTGTGAAAACCCATTGTTACACGAACCTTACCAGCCACCATTGATGGATGAATAAAAGCTCCAAAATTTTGATTGATTTTCAAAAATGATGACTAGTTGAGAAGAAAGGAGGGATTTGCATGGAAATTAAAAGCATGTCGTTGTCCGTGCAGTTCTTGAGAGAAAGAGAGAGAGAGAGAGAGAGTGATAGTGATGATTCAAAGTTTGGGCCTTTGGATTAAGAAGAAGATGAGAGACTACTTACTTGGAGAGAGTAATAAAATTTTATTTTATTTTTTTGATATTTGTAATGTTTGTTTAAAATAAAGAATTGGTTAAAATGCTTTAAGCTTTTTTTCGACCGTTGGAAGAATAATCCTACATTTAGCATCTGAAATTGAAACTACAGTGTACACATATAACGAGGAACGTTCTTCTGTTCATCTTAGATTCAAATTTTAAAACCAAAGTTAAAGAACACTTTAAGGCTTTTGGTGATTCGATTTTGTTCTTTTTAGTTTACCTTTTTCTTTGACAATTTCAGTTGTGTTCGGCAATACTGACAATGGTAGACCACATAGTATCATATATATATGTATATATATAGATCAGAATGATGAAATCGTAAAATCAAAATTTTTTATGAGAGTACTTAAGTTAAAAATGGTAATAACTCGTTTCCAAGAAATTAGTAATAACTCGTTTCCAAAAAGATCTATGGTACTAACTGTTATGATAGCTCTAAATGGAAACACATAGAAACAATAAACGGTAATCTATATATAATAGCAATCTAATAAATACCATTTGCACATCTGAACGGTTGCGTCTTTTTATCGCAACTTTTCGTTAATGTTTATATTAATTAAAATATATATTTTACGGTTATGTTTTTTTTTAATAAATTGTATTCTGAATGTTTTCTACGATTGCGTTTTTATTGTAACTCTTCATAAACAGTTGAAACCGCTTATTCAAATCATTGCAATATTTAGTTTATTTTACGAACAATTGCAACCTTTGGTTTATATATTTAGTTTATTTCACGAACAATTGCAATTTTTGGTTTATTTTATAAATAGCTATAACATTTAATTATCTACCGCCGCGTCTCTCGGTGTAACTTTTCATAAATTATTATTTTAATTCTTAATTTTTAATTACTAAAATATATTTAAATGAGATTGTAACTATTTAATTGAACTGTTTCAACATTTGGATTATTTGACGAATTATTGCAACTTTTGGTTTTGTGTTACGAACCATTGTTATCTTTAGTATATTTGATGAACTATTGTAACATTTGGTATAATTGACGAACCGTTGCAGTTTTTTGAATATTTGATATCTACGGTTGCGTTTCTCGGATAAGTTCGTCATATTTTTAAAAAATATTTAAATACTAAAATATATTTAAATGAATTGTTGTTACCGTTTAATTTAACACAATAGCATTTGGTTTATTTGACGTTGAACGTTTTGGCTTATTTATCAAACCATTGTAATATTTGGTTTATTAGTTTATGCTTTTTGCACTTGAGAATAGTTTTTTAGTTACAAATTATTGTTTTTCTAATATTAATATACTTAATAAATGCTTGTGAGGGTTTTCTTTATCATAATTTTTGTAAAATATATATTGATTTGTTAATAAAAAAATTCAAAATTATTACAATTCATTATGATTTTTTCGTTTGATATTTTTTTTAATGATCTTTGAAATATATTCCCCCGCGACATCGCGGGGGTCATGAGTCCTAGTAGAGTTAATGACGATAAGGTTTACTAATGGTAAGTAACTACATTAGTGGCATTAAACTTGTTTTAATGCTAGTTAAGCTGATTTAAATCCCACATTGAATGTTTAACTTTTAGATTAACACTCTTTCTGTTTCACAAAATAAATGACGTTTTCTATTTTTAATGTTAGTATTTTTCAAACCAAAATTATAATTTCCCTTTAGTCAAATTTATTAAACTTTGAATTTGAGTCATTATCATTTCATTAATCATAGTGTTAGATAAGGGTTTATTTGTATATTTAATTATTTTATTAATTATGGTGTAAATATGTAAAATGTGTCAAAATGATAGTCTTCATAAACCTAATAATACTAGATAATAACCCGCACTATGTGCGGAATAAAATGATTATTAAATAAATTTTAATGTATTAATTATATTGAAGGTATTCGAATTTTATATTATTAGATAAACAGTAGTGTATTAATAATTATCAAGATTAGTGAAAATTTTCATTTATGTATTAATGTTTTGTGTTTATCATGATTCATGATATATATCTTGTTATATTAATAGATACACAAAATATTAAGTACTCCATTTTGTATAGATTTGTATCTCTTAATTATATATTTTAATTATATTTTCGTTTTAATTAATTGAGTAAAATAAAAAGCATAAATTAATTAGAAAAATAAACATAAGTAAAACTAATGGCAAAATCTGTAAATATCCTAATAAATGTTGGACTTTTAATTAAATGGATTGAGAAGGTCTGTGAGAACGACATGTCATCATGGCATTTTCGTTAATCACACATGAGGGTAAGGTTATTTTTTAAAAATGCTTCTCAATTAATATATAAGGGATGTTCTCCATCAGTCCATATATCATCAACTCGAAGATATGTTTTATAAGTCTATATAACACCACAATTTTTGTTTCTTATGAAAAAGAACTATCACAATTTAAACAATCTAATAGGTAATATCATGGTTGTAGTACTCGAAGCCATCCGATTATATAAAGTAGAAACAATATGAGATTGTGAATATAAGTAATTAGATGAGTCGATGATTTGAAAATGTAGAGTTAATTTTGGTATTTTTAGTGTCACCAAAATTACTTCGAAATTAGTTCAGAAATGGCAGTCTTTTAAAGGTGTTAATCCAGTTATAAGACTTAAGCCAATAATGTAAACTAGCACATCTAAAATTAAAGTTTGTTAGATAAGTACATAAAAATGTTAATCAAGTGATATACATATGGATTAAGGTGTGTAGCCTAACAGTTTGTAATTGTATTAGTATAATTGATTTGTTGTTTTACCATCAGAATTTAAACTCATATAACAATTTGAAAGAAAAAGAGCTGTAATTGATGCTGACTTTTTCCCGCATTGCTTTCTCAGCACATATCATATTGCTTTCTCTCTTCTTGTGTGTGTGTGTGTGTGTGTTTTCTTGTTAAACTTCTTTTTGTGTTTTGATCAAACACAAATTAATACATCTATTTATATAAAAAATAAGAAGCTTGACACTATAGCTCTTATTAGTAATTGTAAACTATAAACAAATGGATGATGAAGTAGAATGGTGATATTGTTAATCTAATGAACCTTTCAATGCAACGCTTTGATTACAGTCATCATCAAAACTCGAATACGGACCAATTTATTAAAATTTTGATTGCTTTTTTTTTGTCAACTAAAATGTTTTATTGTTAAAATTGTATTAGACAAAAAAAAAATAGAAGGTATAAACGTATACGTGGTTTAGTCATTTAAAGGTTTATAAGATTGATTTATTGAGAAAAAAACTTAGCTAACTATGAAAGGGAAAGGAGAAATTAATGTTGAGCAGCGTCGAAGAAGGGAAAAGAACAGAGAATTGAAAAGAATGTCACATAACCTTGTGGGGTGACATATAATCTATTCATATGTGTGTATATATGTATATGTTTCAATTAATAAACCCCTCATAATAATATTTTGAAGGTGGTCCTTTTACAAAAAATCAACATCTTGTCTCTTCTATAGTTTGCTGTAACATACAAAATATACACAAATTTATACACATTAACACATGTGTACACATACCTAACTATATCTTATACATAAAAATTGATTTTCTGACTATGATCCCTTGTGACATGTTTTTGTTTTTAAACTTGATTCCATCGTAGTAGGGGTTTATATATTGGATCAGAAGATGAAAATCTAATTTTACAATTTATATTTTAAACTTTTGGTCCTCTGCTCCTCACATTAAATAAGGTTCATTAGTTTTGAAGTTGGTGATGCTGACTTGTCTACTAACAAAAATGTAACTAGACATATTAAGATAATTGTTCCTATTTTGAGTATTGCATCTTTGTTTTTCAAAAAAGTGGGCTCTATTGAATTTGTTGGTTAGGTCATGAAAATTTGTTGTATGTGTGAATTTATGAATAGGATTTGTGTTGGGGACTCTTAGCCATATTTGAGGTGTTAAAGGGAGCTTTCTCTTCCCACATGCTTTTGTTTATTCTTCTAAGTTCTAAGCACAACGATAAAATGAAATGGTATCCATATCTATCTATACTCCATCAGTCATTAATGTACCAACCCTATTATTAATCGAAAAGCCAAATCTTTATTTGAAGTTTTAGACTATACTTTATAATATTTTACATATTTGTGTACATCTACAGTTACACGTCTGTATGTGACCGTTCGTTTTTGTGGAGACAATAGTGAAATGGAGCCTCGTGTAGCCATGCATTGGACTCAGGACCATTTTCATCAAAACGTTCATACTTTAACATTATACGGCAATTATTACGTATTGTACATTTGGCTATTCTGCAGCTGTACAATCATATGTACCATGTACAACAAATTATCAAAAATCTCACCGAATATTGTGACGGTCAAATTGAGAATCATTAAAACTTTGTGTGAGAGAGATGTAAAAACAAGTACATGAGAAATTTGGCCTATATGGACGTAAGATGAACTCTTGAAGCCCATTTTATAAAAGGGGAAAAATGTCATTTAATAACCGAACTTTCAAAAAATGGCCGTTTAATACGTGAACTTCTTATATGGCCATTTAAACATGAAGTAAACGTTGACCGGCCAATTTAAATATGAAGTATTCGTTGACCAGGCCAAAATATCGGAGACAAAGCCTGTGGCCGGCGTCAAAAATGAAGAAAACGACGTCGATTTGGGGATTTAGGGATTTCGATTAAGCCTAAAACGATGTCGTTTTAGGTAATAACAGAATCGTTAACGGTTATTATCGGATCTGTTAACGACAGATAACGGCGTGTGGTTTTTGGCCTGGTCAACGAATACTTCATGTTTAAATTGGCCGGTCAACGTTTACTTCATGTTTAAATTGGCCATATAAGAAGTTCACGTATTAAACAGCCATTTTTTGAAAGTTCGGCTATTAAACGACATTTTTCCCTTTATAAAAGACCCATCTTCATGGATTATACAATTTTTTAGTCTTTTTATTATTATAATAAGAAACTAGATCTTGACCCGCACATACGTGCGGGGTTTCATATTTTTTAAAAAAATTCTAACAAATTTTTAATTCAATATAGATTATTTCGTTGTTTCTATGATATATATTTTAGTGTATTAGATCTAGATTCACACCTACGTGCAGATATATTTTTATAGAAATTTATTATATAGATTTTAAAAATATAAAATATTTTGTTGTGTTTGTGAACTTTATAATAGTATAAATATTATAAAATTAGAGTAATGAACGAAATTCAGTTGCGTTAGTGCATAGTTATATTTTAAGATCCTGACCTACACGTACGTGCGAAATTATATTTAAGATAAAACTAAGATATAATTTAGTTGCAAAAGTTAAATGATGTTACTTTTTTTTATTTTCTAAACTAATCAAAACATTTCTAATAGTTTGATTACATGTGTTAAATAGGATATAGATTCGGTTTGAGTTTGGTTATTTCATGTATATTAGCTAGGCGTAACTATTTTGGAACGGGAAACCTATCCCGTTTTGTATATGTCATAAATTCTTAGTCCCATAACCCGTATCGTATACGTGAAATAAAAATATGACGGTCCAGTATCCGGCATAAATAGAATATTTGTAACTGAAAACGTACGTACAGTATGTAAACAAATTTATTTTATATAGTGCTCATAACCCGAACTCATACCAGTTGGGTATTTAGTTTGATTTTTAATTTATGTTCCCCTCCTATCCCGTCTCGTAATTCCTATTCTCATTTCATTCCATTAAAATCATGTTCCAAATTCTTGTTTGCTTACTTTTAAATACCATACAATACATACTGTGAGTTTTGCCGATTAATATATATGCTGCTAAAGTTACATATATATTTTAACAAATTTATTAATGTTTCTTTCCTTAGCTAAATTTTGCATATTCTTATTTTTATTGTTTAATAATAATTAATTTGATTTTTGGACTAAATATAAAAATTTGAAATACATCTCTAAAAGGGATATGCTATTGCTGCATAATTTGTTTTGAATTCAAAATATATAATTATTTACATTATTTGAAAACTTTGTGCAATATATTAGGGATTTATTTAAGGAAGATCCAGTTGAAAAACAAAAAATAAAACGCAAAATAATTTAGAAATTAATATATACAATCTATTGTTTAGATATTTATCAAACTTGCTCTAAACGAAGGCTATAATGATAATTACTTTAAATTTATTATTATTTGAGTTTATTTCATAGTAAATATAAATAGTTGTTAATATCTAATATCGTATTTTAGAAATTGTGAAATAAATTTTTGTTTTATATTTTAAAATTTGTGAAAATATTATAACAAAACTGAATCTTAAAATATTTGTATTTAATTTTCTTATGAAATTTTAAATTCAATCTTAAAGTCCTCCATTGATAAATCTTTTAAACGGTAGTGTTTTTAATTTTGAATTAAAATGATATTATTTTTCTTTTTATTTTTGATATAAAATAGTCTATTACGATTGGTTTAGATAAAATCTTAGTTGGATATCAAATCTTAGTTTTTAAATTCTCATTGGTTAACAATTTTTTAAAAATTAATTTCAAATTTTCGTTTATAATTAATAGGAGAGAGAAAGTTAGTTAAATTTTTTGAAAATTAATAATTATTTAAAAGAATTAAACTATTTTTTATTTAAATATATTAATTTTGTGATTACTATTGTACCCTTAATGAAGTTATTTAAAAACACTAAAAACTAATGACAATCTTTGTAATATCTTACACTTTATAAGGTTATTTAAGTTAGAATGATTCCCAATTAATAGTATAGATGGTTTATTTGTTTGAATAATTCATCTAATTAGATAACATAGAATTTTTTAATAATCTATTTTATAATTAATTGTAAATACTAAACGTATTTTTAATTATTTTCTATTAATTTAAGTGTAAATGTCAAGTAAAGTGATGTAATAATTTTTGGTCATATAATTTAATGATTTATCTATTGACCAAATAATGGTATACAATGGACTACAAATCATACTCAAAAAGGAACATAATCCGGTTTGATTCGGTTTACTTAAACCGCTCAGGTTTTAATACGGATCGACCCAACATCTATCATTCCTGACAGCTTTTTCCCAACGTTCTACGAATCTCTTCATTTCTACAGAAGATTTCATCCTCACTTCTGGTCTATAATCCACTTTACGAGACTCTAATGATTCCTGTGAAATCTCAACCAAATGATTTCTTATACAACTACATATAAAAGATAACTGCTTCAAGAAACATATAGAAAACACTAGTAGAGCGTACCGTTGATTTCGGGTCTGTCTCATTCCGCAAAGAGCTTGAAGCGGTTTCAACCACACCGAGCGTTGGAAGACCGTAATGAATTATGTACTCCGCATCAACAACACCAACATTTTTCTTTCGATCACCCTAACCGCGACCAATAACATGTTAATAAAAACCGTGCAATGAAAGGAAGTTGAGGGCTTAAAAAAAAAAAAGAGTTAGAAGAAGAAACCAACTTGAGCACAATAACCAAGCTGCGTATCCAGACCCCAAGCATGGATCAAATCATTCTGCAACAAAATCAAAAACATTAAACCTCGAAAGACAAACCGAGTTCTATCGACTAGAGGAACAAAAAACGAATGCCGAGATATATATACACAAATGTTACCTGAATCATATACCAAGAACATCTCCATGCTGCTCTAGAGAAAACAGGTGCCATAATTTCTACCCACCTGAGGATCCAAGTTACATGTTAACCAGGAAAATGAAGGAGAGTTTCGAGAACATTCCCGGCATTTGCAAAAACGTTTACCCGATGCAGGGAGGATTGGTGCTATTGTTGTCACATCGCCCGCCACCTTTGTATTTATACATCCTTCTATGAACTTTTGATTTTTGTCGACGAGCCGTTATAGGATGATACACTTCTGATACTGTAGTGTCGAGAGCGGGTTGTGATATCTGAAGCCCTTCTTCTTTAATAATAGATAGGTATCTAAAGTAAAATGATTTCATCATGGAAATGAAAAATAAAAAAGATAATTTATAAGATTTAAATCATATATTTGGTGGATTACCGTTGAGGATTGAAATGATCTACACCAAGATCTTCGTCCCAAAGAAATATATACTCATACTCATCAACTATATCGGGATGCAAGAATCGCTTGGCAAACCACCTGTGACATTAACCATATATATTCAATTGTAAGATAATATATGATGGTTGGCGAAAATGATAACAAGAAATTTCAAGAAACGGACCATTTTGTTTGATTCATCACGGAAACATGAATGGCATGCTCATTCCATGGATACTGCTTCCAGTCGTCGACAACACCATCATAATGAAAAAGCATGACCGCGAAATCTCGAGGAGGAAACTGAAATCAAATTTGTATAATTAATCGAACCAAAAGGCGAAAATCTTACTGATGAAAACAATCATAAGACAAAACAAAACCTTTTGGATAGCTTTGTTAACTAGCTCCTTTTGCTTGATTCCGACTGCCATGGCTAACAAACTTATCGAATGGTTTGGCCTTTTCTGAATGAAATATACAACGAAAGATTAAGCTACAAGAAAAGAACAAAAAAGCCGTGAAATTTTACAAATATTTGAGGAATCTTGTAACTAACTTAACAACCTTTTTTGTGTCATCGTAGATCCATAGATGTTGTGTTTCCAGGTTCGATGTTTTCGCGATAATTCCTTGTGGTAGTGCTTCAGAACCCATCGGCTTATTGAAATTCTAGGGATATATATATATATATATATATATATATATATATATATATATATATATATATTTGTAAAGTTTAATATCAAAGAATCTCCTAAAACAACCTAAAAGAATACTTCGAAGACAAACCTGGCATGTACTGGTTGATGTTGCATTATGCATCTTATCAGTGATTTCCCAGCTCAACAATTTCTGTAAATTTATAAATCTTAAAAATCAAAATCCGAATACTTTATTGTGTTAATAGACTTATTAATCTATCGTTGACTATAAAACCAGAACTATTCAACAATGTCATGTTATTCACATGTCGGAAAAACACTACTGATTACACACAAAAAAAACAGCTGAACAATCCAACTAAAAAGACAGTAACATAGAGCATAAATAGAGCTTAATTGATGTCAAACACAAAAGAGATTTACCTCTTTAAAGTCTTTAGCAAGATAAGCATTGCCAATGAAGTAAGCACCACAAATCAAAGCAGTGGTGATTAAGACACTACAGAGACACGATCTATTCATTGAACCACGCAATTTAGAGAATTGATAATGAGGCTTCTTCTTGAGAAGAAAACAAAGAACAGAGCCTAGAGACAGGTTTTTAAAGCATACATCAGAACACTAAACAAGGTTATAAAATATTAACAACGTTTCGATTATCTGAAATAAAATAAAAAAACTTAGTTGATTTAATAGGACAATTTGGAAAAGACAATAAATTGACAGAGATTTTTTTAGATTTTCCTCTATGTTTCCAATGCAAATGCACATGAGAAGACGATATAGCTAAACAATTCCTATTTTATGTAAGAAGAAGTGAAAAGGAGTCACATAATTAACTAATTTAATTTCGTCAACGTCAAACAATTATTTAAACTTTGTGTGAGAGAGACGTAGAAACAAGTACATGAGAAATTTGGCCTATATAGACGAAATAAAGATGAACTCTTGAAACCCATTTTGTAAAAAGCGTATCTTCATGGATTATACTTTAGTCTTTTTCTTTTTTTTTTTGGTAAAATTATACTATAGTTTCAATATATATGTAAACCTGCAGAATAATATGCCAACCAAGTTTATTATTTAATTTTATGCAGTAATCCGCTATATTTAATCATCTAGATTTGTTTAACAACTTAAGTGCATAACGTGATATAATAAATGCACGGTTTTAGTTAGTAGACCTCCATGTTAAGACGCTTCGACGACTAAGAAAATACTTTAAAAAACAAATCAATCCATAATTCTGATCTGAAATCATGTATTTTATATTTTTAGTTGGTAAGTGGTAACACGCATATGATATGACCGTCAATTTCGGAGCTATACCTATACGTGGCTCTTTATCGACTATATTATTATTTGAGATAAGATCAATTTATTTGTATGAAATTTGTTGCAAATCTTTTTTAAGGTTTTTCTATAACTAAAACGAATATATGATATTATTCCAAAGAAGATAACGCTGTATACACCTGTTCAAACATATATTATTACGTTAGATAGCTTGCTCCACGTTTACAAGCAATTGACAATTACTCAATTAGTGACATGACTACACTAATGCTTTCACGTAATATGATGATTCAAAATCATGGCAATATATATACATTTATAATTTTATATGGACTATTTTTTAAAGTAGATATGCTCGATTCGTTTTTCGTTCGAATTTTGACTTTACGGTTAAATAAAGAAATCCAACTTTGGTAAGGTTTGGTACAATTTTAGTTTCAAATTTGAGTAAATTTTACATCGAACCGTTTTTAGGTTTGGTTAAACCAACTCGAATATATATATAGTCATAGCATGACAAAAAAGTGGAAAAAAAAAAGATTAAAAGAAAAGAAAGGAATTATTCGTATGTTGATTGCAAAGGTGAGCTATTGCTTTCCTTAAACGTTAAAAGGACATCTTTTCGGATAAATTAAGAAACCAACTTTTTGTTTATTAAATAAAAAATATTTTATATTTAATACCATATCGAGAATGATACTTCCTCTGCAACACGCCTAAAATACGCGAACGAATATTTATATCATTCAACCATATAGTATCTCTCTCTCTACTGTTTTCATTTTCCAACATAATTATTAATTCGATCCAAAGAGCTTCTCTGATCCTTATTACCTAGCAAAAATAAACATTCATTAGAGATATCTTAAAGATTATGGAGGAAGAAGACAAGAAAGTGACGAAGTGTTTTAGCTTCAAGAGAATCATGAAGAGGAAGAAGAAAGAGGAGGAGGAGAAGTTGATAGTGTCTAGAGAATTTGCAAAAAGATGGAGAGATCTGAGCGGTCAAAACCATTGGAAAGAGATGTTACAGCCGTTGGATCAAGATCTCCGGGAGTATATCATACATTACGGCGAGATGGCTCAGGCTGGTTACGATACTTTCAACATCAACACCGACTCTCAGTTCGCCGGCGCTAGCATCTACTCTAGAAAAGACTTCTTCTCCAAGGTAACGTTCTGATTGATAATCTCTAGAACCGTGAAACATGGAATTTTTTCTTGTCACGTAATTGTGTAGGTGATGACTTATGTTTAATTGAAAAAATCCCCTCATTTATGCAATCGTGAAATGTTAAAAACAAAAATATAGAGAATAGAATGAAATAATCTTAATGGAATTAAGCACGTGCTATATTTCACTTAATCGAATTTTCTTTTACGATTATATCAATGTCACCAATCGAAGGTACTTTCTTCTTACGCAAGAAACCTAAAGCAAACCTTTTCTTCTTACGCAAGAAACGCAAACATTTGTTGATTCTTAAAACACAGGTTGGTTTAGAGAAAGCACATCCGTACACAAAGTACAAAGTGACGAAGTTTCTATACGCAACATCCGAGATCCACGTACCTGAATCATTTCTGCTGTTCCCAGTTTCACGTGAGGGATGGACAAAGGAATCAAATTGGATGGGTTACGTGGCAGTAACAGACGACCAAGGCACGGCGCTTCTTGGTCGGAGAGATATCGTGGTTGCTTGGAGAGGCTCAGTACAACCACTTGAATGGGTCAACGACTTCGAGTTCGGTTTAGTCAACGCCAAAAAAATCTTCGGTGAGAAAAACGATCAAGTACAAATTCATCAAGGTTGGTATTCAATCTACATGTCTCAAGATGAACGATCACCTTTTACTAAGGCCAATGCTCGTGACCAGGTACGTATATATACAACTTTTTGAATGAAGATTTTACCATTTTGGTATTGTTTGCAAAAGTATCTGAGAAAATAACAAAATAGGTATTGCGAGAGCTTGGGAGATTGTTGGAGAAGTATAAGGACGAAGAAGTTAGTATAACTATCTGTGGTCATAGTCTTGGAGCTGCACTGGCAACGCTTAATGCTACGGATATTGTGGCTAATGGTTATAACCGACCAAAAAGCCGTCCTGACAAGTCTTGTCCAGTTACGGCCTTTGTCTTTGCTAGTCCTCGTGTTGGGGATTCAGACTTTAAGAAACTCTTCTCCGGGTACGTCCATATAAATTCTTTCTATACAGTGCCGGCTCAATGTTTTGATGGGCCCTAGGGCAAAAAAAAAATTTAGGCCCTTAGAATTTTTTTTTATAGTGTTTTTGTGTTATAAAATAATTTTGTATGATATTTTTTATAAAAATTTAACCATTAAAACTAAAAACAGTGAAGAAAAAAATTTATTGGCCCTTATAAATTTTATTTTGGTGTTGTAATCTAATTTTTTTTAATATTTTTTAAAAAAAATTTAAAAATGGACCCCTTAATTATTGGAGCACGGGATTGGACCCCTGGCCGTCGCACCGCCCGCCCCCTATTCTGAGCCGGCACTGTTTCTATAATACGATCATTTCATATGAAACATGACTTATATATAATGCAATAAAAAACAGATTGGAAGATATCCGAGTGTTACGGACAAGGAATCTACCGGACGTAATTCCAATCTATCCACCGATAGGTTACTCCGAGGTCGGCGACGAGCTTTCAATAGACACAAGAAAGTCACAATACATGAAATCTCCTGGAAACCTAGCGACCTTTCACTGTCTAGAGGCTTACTTGCACGGTGTTGCAGGGACTCAAGGAACGGCCAAAGCTGACTTATTCAGACTCGATGTGAAAAGAGCCATCGGATTGGTCAACAAATCAGTCGATGGCTTAAAAGACGAGTGTATGGTCCCAGGGAAATGGAGGGTTCTTAAAAACAAAGGTATGGTCCAAGAAGACGATGGGTCTTGGAAGTTATTGGACCATGAGATTGATGATAATGAAGATTTGGATTTCTGATTTTCTGGTCATTTTTTCTTTGTGAAGTGTTGATGTTTGGAAACATACTCTATTTTTCATCTCTTTAACGTTGTTTTTTATTCTTTTTATTTAATACTACCAAATGAATGTATGCGCATAGTTTTGTGTGTCGCAATGTTTTTGTTATTTTAAAAATTTTTAGCTTGAAAGAATTCATTTTTTTTTTGTTTTAAGAGCTTCTCCATGGGCAAAAACACATTGAGTATCTAAAATATATTATTTTATTAGTTTTAGTTATTTATTTAAAATTTAAATCTAAAAAAAAATCTTAATCCGTCACACAAAGACAACTGTCAAAATATATATGTTTTTTTAGTATTTCTTTTACTTTTTACTTATTTAATATAATTTAAATTCTAAGATATCCACTAAGAAAGCATCAATGTGGATGTTCTTATAACCGAAGATCCCTACCTGCAAAACCCATAATAACTTTTGATTTTGACGCATGCGGAACTAACCTTGATTTAAATCACAATGATCTCGATTAAACCTAATTAATCTCAATATACAAAATTTGATCATTTGATGTTTATCCTTAATTTAATCCCTAATTTTATTTGGAGTGATCAGTGACTAACTTTTTATTGTGATTTACGTGTTTTAGATATACAGTATTTTCCACCTGACCAAAACAAAAGAAAAAAGATTGTTAGTATTTTCCTTTAATATTTGTGTGTTTTTGCAGAAGCAATATTGAATATACACCTCCATATTATTTAAAAATAAATTAGACAGAGATTACTGGCATAGCTCATAGGTCTATATGATTGGCACCAACGATAACCAATATCATTCAAATGACATGTGAATATGTGACTTACTCATGACTTATATATAGTGGAATTAAAGACAGATTAGAAGATTTCCAAAAGTATTATGGATATATAATCTACCGGTGTGATTCCAATCTATTCACCGTTAGGTTACGCCGAGGTTGGAGAAGAGCTTCCAATAGACGACACAAGAAAGTCACAATACATAGACGCTCTTGCACGGAATGGTCAATAACAATAAATAAGTGGATGGGTTAAAAGACGAGTGTATGGTCCCATGGAAATGGAGGGTTCTTAAAAACATAGGTACGGTCCAACAAGTCGATTGGTCTTGGAAGTTACTGGACCATGAGATTGATGATAATGAAAATTTCAATTTCGATTTCTGATTTTTGTTTTCTTTGGTCAAGTTTGATGTTTGGAAAAATACTGTAATTGTTTTCTAATATATTAGTATTTTTATCTATTTAATATTTTAAATATCGAAAATTCAATCCATTTATTTCAAGAAATTGCTGTTAGTTTCTTCATTCTTACAAAAAAAAAGATTCCAATTCTCGATTTTATTTTGAAGTACTGTAACTGGTTTGGATTCTTACATAAGAGATTGGGTTTGATTGTTTTTTAGATTTTTAATTTTAGTTTATTCGGTTTGTATGTCATTTTTTCATTCAAAAGATAACACAATACTTTAGTTTTCTATTGGATGTTTTCTAAAAGTTAGTAAACGCCATGTTCTTTTCGATTCTCTTTCGCATTTTAATATATATATATATATATATATATATATGTATTTATAGAGTCGAGTTTGTATTTTAATAGTTTGCATCAGTGTTTCACAACTCGTATATAATGAGTTCTACTGCAAGTGCAACGTAGCTAGAGTACGATTACGTTTGATTAAAAGATTTTAATGATTACATTTTTAGGGTTTGACTCAGTCAAACCGCTTCACATAATCAAACCATCCACGACTAAAGCAATAATCAAATATTTTGGCTAATAAATGTCAATGCCACTTGCATTTTTATGGTTAAAGTCTTTAATTATAAAAATGAAGTAGTTTGAAAATTCTCGTCCAGTGGCACATCATGTGATCATGTGTGTAGTCTCACACGTCGTGGATTAAATGTCGAGAGAGATACTAGAAAAAACAAAACATATAGTTAGTTTCTTCCTCTTTTCATAACAACATTTATACTGCAATTTTAAATATGGATGGTAAGTGAGCAAGTTGTCACGCACCGATTCCAATTTTGGGCTTGACAAAGTGGTAACTTAGTGATGAAACTATAGCTATCTTTTGGTCAAGTAAAAAAGTAAAGAAGAATAGTAACAAACTTGAATACGGGTTATAACACTGCACATTGACAACTTGTAATACAAATCAGTAAAATATATATTACGGTCAAATTTCAAAGAGTAAATCCTCCAAACTGACGTTAAACTTAAACATATTTATAATATGAATGTACTCAAGAGTTACGTTTCTCGATCACAATAAGTGTGTTATTTGACAATTTCAAAGCTTTCCAGGTCAGAGTCAATTGAAGACATACAAAATAGAACTCTGACGGTCCAACGTTAACAAAATGATACAGAAATGACGTGAAAACGAAGGTTTTTGTCTGAGTCAATGATTAAAATTTGAATATGGCAATACCAAATTATTATATAAAAAGGCATGCTCTTCATGAACAATCCCTAAGGCTAATACCAAACAATCAGCTAGAGCTCTATAAACTCATTCTTGCCTTGTGCCTTAAGTCATCCTCTCTTTTTTTCCTTCTTAATCTAAACCAACTAAAGAGATAACAAAATGGAAAACGCTTCGACCGTTAGATTCTCTAGCTGTCGAGGAGTTGCGTTTGAGATTAAACCTCATGCAAACCCTTTCGCTGTCGTTACAATTGATCAGAACCGTAACGCAGACGCTGAACGCGAGGGAACGAGCAGCAGATTTCGACTTCCATGGGATTTCATGAGAAACACTTCAAAAGTTTTCCCTTCATCGATTCAACACTCCATGAGCCGAGCAAGCAGTCATTTCTGCGATTTGGACTCCGACAACGAGGAAGAAGAAGAAAAAGATGATATTTTCTACTTAGAAGAAGGTGGTATCAAAGAAGGAAACGAAGAACACAGTGATACGGACGAGAAGGCAATCCTTGCTTCTTCCGCAAGCAAACACAGCGAGAAACCGCAGCAACCGCCGGTTCCAAAGAAACGCGCTTCAAGACTATCAATCATACTTCTTGATCAAGGATTGTTCACCGTTTACAAACGTCTCTTCGTCCTTTCATTGTTTCTGAATGTCCTAGCCCTCCTTCTCGCGGCCACGGGAAATTTCGCTTACGCTAGAAACAGAGCAGCTCTGTTTTCTATCGCCAACATTCTTGCCCTAACTCTCTGCAGAAGCGAAGCCTTCTTGAGAATCGTTTTCTACCTAACCGTAAACCTCCTCGGACGTTCCTTTGTCCCTCTCCGCATCAAAATCATGGTCACATCGCTCTTACAAAGCCTTGGTGGTATCCACAGCGGCTGCGGCGTTTCCTCGATCGCTTGGCTCATCTACGCATTGGTTCTCACTCTTAAAGACAGAGACAACACTTCAACAGCCATCATAGCGGTTGCGTCCACGATTCTCTCTCTCCTCTGCCTCACTTCTGCAGCCGCGTTCCCTCTTGTTCGCCATTTACACCACAACGTCTTTGAACGCGTCCACAGATTCGCCGGTTGGACTGCTTTAGGCCTTGTTTGGGCGTTTATAATTCTAACGATTTCCTACGATCCTAAGTCAAGATCTTACACAGATAATCTCGGCTCGAAACTGATCAAAACACAAGAATTTTGGTTTACGTTAACTATCACAGTGGCGATTCTGCTCCCTTGGTTAACTGTGAGACGAGTTCCGGTTGACGTCTCATCTCTCTCTGGCCACGCGTCGCTGATCAAATTCAGAGGAGGCGTAAAATCAGGGATCTTGGGTCGGATCAGTCCATCACCGTTATCGGAATGGCATGCTTTTGGGATAATCTCCGATGGGAAGACATCGCACATGATGTTAGCTGGTGCTGTCGGCGACTTCACCAAGTCCTTAGTCTCAAAACCTCCAACGCATTTATGGGTCCGTACAGTTCACTTCGCTGGCTTACCCTACCTCGTTAACTTGTATGACAAGGTAAATAAAACTCCCTAAATCTTAGGGTTTTACTAGTAACAGATTTTAACAGTTTGTTGGATGTTTGTTGAATATTTTGACTACTACTAAACTAAAAATATTTCTTCTTTTTTTCACTACAGGTATTACTTGTGGCCACTGGTTCGGGGATTTGCGTATTTTTATCATTTCTAATGCAACAGAGTAAGGCTGAGGTATATTTGATATGGGTGGCTAAAGGATTAGATGATAATTTCGGGTCGGAGATTGTGAATAGGATTAAAGATTATCCTCATCAAGACAGGATCATAGTTCACGACACTGCGATTCTAGGACGACCTAATGTGTCGGAAATGAGCGTGGAAGCTTCCAAGAAGTTTGGTGCTCAAGTTGTGATTGTTACAAGCAATCCTGAAGGAAGTCGTGATGTTGTTAATGCTTGTAAGGCTTCTGGTGTTCCTGCTTTTGGTCCTATTTGGGATTCTTAAATTACTTCTTTTTTTTGGTTATTTAATTTCTCTGATTTTTATTATTTGTCTGTTGTTTAACAATGATGTAAACTTTAATTGTATATTTTCGTAATAAATGAAATCTTATCAAGAGTTATGATGAGTTAATAAGATAAGACCTTTTCATGTGTGATAATGAGTTTGTTAGCTTACACCCAAAAAAATTAAATAGCTTTGAGCCAAACTATGATGAGTTCGTCTTCTAAACAAAACAGTGCGACTTTGACTTCTCAGATCTCATTATATATACGAGACCAATTCAAAATTCATGAGATCTGAGCTATTAAATGTTATAGTCAAAACAAAATACTATACATTACAATAACTTAAATGTGTTTGATCTTCTTTTTTTTTTGTCAACGGGTTTGATCTTTAAGTATAAGAAAATAATAACTAGTACCATACATAAAAAGAAGATGTTGGTCAATATTATGTTGATACTTGGTGTATATCTATATTAAGTAATATTTTTAGATTTTACTCTAGTTGAATTCTTGATTCTGTAGTCTTTACCATTCATATTTGTTTGATCAAATCCTATAGATTCTTATAAATTAAACCATTACGAGAATTAACCAAGTGTCAATCTTTCTAAATTTAGAAACAGAATTAGTTATTTCACATAAATTTTATTGGTTTCTAAAATAAAAGATATATAGTACAAAAACGCTTTTTATATTTATGTATATATGATTATCAAATATTTTGTCGTACAAAACACTTTTGTAAAATGCTACAAAATGTTAAATCTACTGTGGTCCATAAAACACATAAATACACTGATTTTTTTCCAAGTACAACAAAATCTATGTACCAAATAATGGTATACAATGGACCGACCACAAAGCACTCAACAAGGAAAATAATCCGGTTTGGTTCGGTTTACTTAAACCGCTCAGGTTTTAATACGGGTCGACCCAACATCTATCATCTCTCACAGCTTTCTTCCAACGTTCCTTGAATCTCTTCATCTCTACAAATGATTTCATCCTCACTTCTGGTCTATTATCGACTTCACGAGACTCTAATGATTCCTGTGAAATCTCAACCAAATTGTTTCATGCAATCATAAAACATAACTGCTTCAAGAAACATATTGAAAACACTAGTAGAGCGTACCGTTGGTTTCGGGTCTGTCTCGTTCCGCAAAGAGCTTGAAGCGGTTTCAACCACACCAAGCGTTGGAAGACCGTAATGAATTATGTACTCCGCATCAACAACACCAACATTTTTCTTTCGATCACCCTATCCGCAACCAATAACATGTTAATAAAAACCGTGCAATGAAAGAAGTTGAGGGCTTATCGAAACAAGTTGCGAATAAAGGAGATAGAAGAAAAAACCAACTTGAGCACAATAACCAAGCTGTGTATCCAGACCCCAAGCATGGATCAAATCATTCTGCAACGAAAACGAAAACATTAAACCCTCAAAACCAAACCGAATTCTATCGACTCGAGTAACAACAACGAATATATATATACACACAAATGTTACCTGAATCATATACCAAGAACATCTCCATGCTGCTCTAGAGAAAACAGGTGCCATCATTTCTACCCACCTGCGGATCCAACTTACATGTTAACCGGGAAAATGAGGTAGAAAGAGAGTTCCAAAAACATTCCCGGGATTTGCAAAAAGCGTTTACCCGATGCAGGGAGGATTGGTGCTATGGTCATCACATCGCCCGCTACCTTTGTATTTATACATCCTTCTATGAACTTTTGATTTTTTTCGACGAGCGGTTATAGGATGATGCACTTCTGATTTTGAAGTGTCGAGAGCGGGTTGTGATATCTGAAGCCCCTCTTCTTTGACAATAGATAGGTATCTAAAATAAAATGATTTCATCATGGAAATGAAAAAATGAGGAAAATAATAATATAAACAAATCCTAAATTTGGAGGATTACCGTTGAGGATTGAAGTGACCTACACCAAGATCTTCGTCCCAAAGAAATATATACTCATACTCTGCAACTATATCGGGATGCAAGAATCGCTTGGCAAACCACCTGTGACATTAACCATATATATCCAATTGTAAGATAATATATGTTGGTTGACAAAGATAATATCAAGAATTTCAAGAAACGGACCATTTTGTTTGATTCATCACGGAAACATGAATCGCGTGCTCATTCCATGGATACTGCTTCCAATCGTCGACAACACCATCATAATGAAAAAGCATGACCGCGAAATCTCGAGGAGGAAACTGAAATCACCGCAATTTTGTATAAATAATCGACACAAAAAGGCGAAAATCTTACTGATAGAAACAATCAAAAGACAAGACAAAACCTTTTGGATAACTTTGTTAACTAGCTCCTTTTGCTTGATTCCAACCGCCATGGCTAACAAACTCATCGAACGGTTCGGCCTTCTCTGAAAGAAATATACAACGAAAGATTAAGCTACACGAAAAAAGTCCGTTAAATTTTACAAATCTTTTAAGGAATCCTGTAACTCCTAAACAACCTTTTTTGTGTCATCGTAGTTCCATAGATGTTGTGTTTCCAGGTTCGATGTTTTTACGATAATTCCTTGCGGTAGTGCTTCAGTACCCACTGGCTTATTCAAATTCTAGTGAAAGATATATCAAAGAAATCTCATAAAACAACCTCAAATAAAAAAAAAACTTAATATATTCTTCGAAGACAAACCTGGCATGTAGTGGTTGATGTTGCATTCTGCAACTTATCAGTGATGTTATGCATCTTATCAGCGATTTCCCATCTTAGCAATTTCTGTAAATTTATAATCTTGTACATCAAATTCAGAATTCTAGACTTATTGGTCTAGTGTTGGACTACTATATAAACCAGAATTCTTCAGTAATTTCATGTTCTTCACTTACCTCTTTAAAGTCTTTAGCAAGATAAGCATTGCCAATGAAGTAAGCACCACAAATCAGAGCAGTGGTGATTAAGACACTACAGAGACACGATCTATTCATTGAACCCTGCAATTTAGAGAATTGATAATGAGGCTTCTTCAGAGAAAAAAAACAAAGAACAGAACCTGGAGACAGAGGCTTTATATCATATATCAGAATATCGAATCAGGTAATAATTATTTGATTCAATAGGACAATGAGGACAATTTGGAAAAAATTACTTGACAGAGATTTTGTAGATTTTCCTCTAAATTGACATGAGAAGAAGATATTGCTAAACAATTCCTAAATCATGTAAGAAGAAATGAGAAGCAATCAGATAATTAACTAATTTAATTTCATCATCGTCCATAACTAACCAAACATAGACACAAAAAATTGGAAGCTTTATTCACCTGTTTCATGAATTAGGTGAATTTGATTTCTCTGTTTCTGCCTTTTGGGTTTCTCTGAAAATTGAAGCTTTTTTTCCCTTCTCAAAAAGGTTTCTTTTGTGACAGAGAATAAACCCTTTTCGAGAAAGAAGAGGAAGAGACCAAAGTAGAAGAAGATGAAGAAACGAATATCCTGAACTTGGTCGTTTTAAATTCTCTTCTAAAATTTCGAAGCTTTAAAAAATAAAGATTCTGTTTTTTTTTTCCTGAGTTTCGTTAAACAATGCTTAGCTAAAGCTTCATTTGCCCAGTTGCTTCATAAACCCAGAAACGGAAGTGGTAAATTTAAGCTGAAAGATGAACACTTTATGAAACGGAATCTAAGGAATTGATGAAGACGATTGAAGTCAGAGAGACACGTTTCTGAGATCGTGTAGCAATTTCAAGGGTTTTGAGACAACAACAGAGAGGAAAGTGGTAAGTGGTGAGACACGTGTTTTATTTTAATTGGATATTATTTATTTATTTTAAGTCGTGTGTGTATATTTGTCTTAATTTGAAACCGACCGAGATATTATTTGTTGTCGTCATTAATTTCAAGATCAGATAAATATAAAAAAAAATTAATTCTCTTTACAAAAAAAAAAGAGAACTTTATCTGAATCTTTTTTTCTTTTCCGGCGGGAGATCTTTGTGAAGCTTCTGCTCTATCTCCATCGCCGATGTTTTCGTTATCGTTAATTCAACCGCGTCTCCGGATTTCAGAGATTCCGGTAACGCAAACCTTCAAATCTCCGACGATATGTTACAGTAGCGATTCAAGAACTAAGCGAGAGGAACAGAGACACGGGAGATTATCTGGGTTTCGACTAGTTACTGGAAAGAGAGCATCTTTCGATTTGGGTTTTAGTGATTTACAACAGTTTAAAGGAGAGAATGTGGATTCATCTTCTTTCGATAGCGAACGAGTGGATTATGCTCTGTTAGCGGAGTGGCTACAGTCTTCTAATGGGATGCGACTTATTAAAAGGATTCACGCGATGGCGTTGAAGTGTTTTGATGATCAAGTTATCTATTTTGGGAACAATTTGATTAGTTCTTGTGTGAGACTTGGTGATTTGGTTTATGCACGTAAAGTGTTCGATAGTATGCCTGACAGAAATACTGTTACTTGGACTGCGATGATTGATGGGTATTTGAAGTTTGGTCTTGAGGATGAGGCTTTTGCATTGTTTGAAGACTATGTGAAGCATGGAATACGTTTCACGAACGAGAGGATGTTTGTGTGTTTGTTGAATCTGTGTAGTAGGAGATCAGAGTTTGAGTTAGGGAGACAGGTACATGGTAATATGGTGAAAGTTGGAGTGGGAAATCTTATTGTGGAGAGTTCTCTTGTTTATTTTTATGCGCAATGCGGTGAATTGACCAGTGCGTTACGAGCGTTTGATATGATGGAGGAGAAAGATGTGATATCTTGGACTGCTGTTATATCGGCGTGTTCAAGAAAAGGACATGGAAATAAAGCTATAGTCATGTTTATTGGAATGTTGAATCATGGTTTTTTACCTAATGAGTTTACGGTATGCAGTATTTTGAAGGCTTGTAGTGAGGAGAAAGCGATAAGATTCGGAAGGCAAGTACACAGCTTGGTGGTTAAAAGGATGATTAAGACAGATGTTTTCGTAGGAACTTCGCTGATGGACATGTATGCTAAATGCGGGGAGATTTCTGATTGCAGAAAAGTGTTTGATGGAATGAGCAATAGAAACACGGTCACATGGACTTCGATTATAGCTGCACATGCTCGGGAAGGTTTTGGTGAGGAAGCTATCAGCCTCTTTCGGGTAATGAAGAGGCGGCATTTGATTGCTAACAATTTGACAGTAGTAAGCATCCTTAGAGCGTGTGGATCTGTTGGGGCTTTATTGTTAGGGAAGGAACTTCATGCTCAGATAATCAAGAATTCGATAGAAAAGAATGTCTACATAGGAAGTACTTTGGTTTGGCTATATTGTAAATGCGGAGAATCTCGTGACGCTTTCAATGTTCTCCAGCAATTACCATCTAGAGATGTGGTTTCATGGACCGCTATGATCTCTGGATGTTCGAGCTTAGGACACGAATCAGAAGCGCTAGACTTCTTGAAAGAGATGATTCAAGAAGGTGTAGAGCCAAATCCATTTACGTACTCCTCGGCTTTAAAAGCCTGTGCGAATTCAGAATCTCTTCTAATCGGCAGATCAATCCATTCCATTGCAAAGAAGAATCATGCTCTATCTAATGTCTTTGTGGGAAGTGCTTTGATTCATATGTATGCAAAATGTGGATTTGTCTCAGAAGCTTTTCGGGTTTTCGACAGTATGCCTGAGAAGAACTTGGTTTCATGGAAGGCAATGATAATGGGTTACGCGAGGAATGGGTTTTGCAGGGAAGCATTGAAGCTAATGTATAGAATGGAGGCAGAGGGATTTGAGGTGGATGATTATATATTTGCAACAATTCTCTCTACTTGTGGAGATATTGAGCTCGATGAAGCTGAATCTTCTGCAACTTGTTACTTGGAGACCTCTTGATCTTTTCAAGTTCTTTCTTATATAATAAAGTTTATGAAAAAGATGCGTTCCACAATAGCACCAAATGTACAAATTTCATGTGGAGGATATAAAGATTCGAAGATTTCATCTTTGCAATTAGCCAACGCACAGATTTTTTTTTTACATCAGAAAATACAAAGTGTAATGAATATGAATAAACCACATGGTGAATTCTATAATAGAAAATCTATAGGAGAGAAATAAAAAGATATCCAAGTTGGGAAATAAAAAAAGATTCTATCACAAGTAAAAAAGAAAATAAAACATGAACTGAACAAAATGAAAGCCACAGTATGATAGAATCA
The DNA here is from genome assembly GCA_019202795.1 of Arabidopsis thaliana x Arabidopsis arenosa. Taxonomy (NCBI): domain Eukaryota; kingdom Viridiplantae; phylum Streptophyta; class Magnoliopsida; order Brassicales; family Brassicaceae; genus Arabidopsis; species Arabidopsis thaliana x Arabidopsis arenosa. Next base: position 9,532,001 of record CM032924.1, read on the forward strand.
AAATGATAAATTAGAAAAGAAAAAAAAATGTTATTATTGGTGTCAAATTAAATATGTTTAAAAAAACAGAAGATAGAGTATTATTTTTTTTTGGTAGGCAGAAGATAGAGTATTATTATGTTGTCATTAATAGTTTTTAATGATGTCTTAATAAATTTTTTTTTATACATTATTCATAATCCTCTTTCAATGTTTAGAACCTAGTTTTCAATGGGCTCTTTCAAAATTAATATATGGGCCTTAGTGACATATTTCCATTTAGCTCGAATGAATCCATATTTTTGAGTCGTTTGAATTGACGACTAAAATAAAAGATTCAGTTGAGGTGCCAATAAAGTGAGAAATTAAATTAAAATATATATTATAAGGTTGGATCTTTTTTACTAATAATTTGAACGCACTATGTAAGTAATAGTATTTAATCAATCTTCTAAGTTGAATCTTTAAACAAACAATTTTTAATGATAATAATATGCTATATATAGACTCAGTGGCGGAACCAGAAATAAATTTGACAGGGGTCAATAGAAAAAAAATTAATAGAAAGGGTGCAAAAACATGATTTGAAGATAAGTTAATGAGGTCAACTTTAACATTTTAAACAAAATTATCAACAAATACCAAATAATTAAGCCTAATATACAAAATTTTCTAAAAGTTATGGGGTCAAGTGACCCCCCTACTAACACCCTACCTCTGCCACTGTATCTATACTATTAATTGGGAATCACTGGATGTTAAATAACCCTATGAATGGTAAAATATTACATAGAATGCCATTGGCAAAATTAGAATCAAAGAGTTAATAAAAATAATCGTTCAAGGGCAAAAAGATAATTTAAGTCTTAAATAACTCGCGGATCTTGGGTTTCTGGAGCGGATAAACACGCGGATCTTGGGGCGGGTGAACACGCGGATCCTGGGCTCGATCCGGCCTGTTCAAATATAGCAATGTTGTTATTGACATCGCGGATCCTGCCAATGAGATATATTTCCTGTAATCTAAACAAAATTAATGCCAAACCAAATATGACAGTTATCATTTAAATATATTCCTATAACAAACGTATCCCATTAATTTCGAGTAGTAAATAAAGATAAATAATTATTTTGTCATATTAAAGGTTTCGAATAGTAAAGCTACGAAAATTAGTTAGAAAATTTCCAAATTTAAGGGTTGTTTTCAATAAATTTGCCTAATATAACAATGACTCTATATTCTAATCCTTTCAAATCGAGTATATACCTTAAACTCTATCCAAAATTTTGATTCGCAAATATATTATTTTGATTATAAAAGGTTTAACCCTAAAATTAGCTAGCCAACATTCTTTTCCTATAAATAAATATTCAAGTCTACTACCATTTTCACTACTCACTAATCTTAAAAACTATTCGTATCTTTTGCTCTATCGTTTTCATTTTTAACAATGGCTGGAAATCTTGATATCACCAATGGCTGTAAGTATAGATTCACCTATCTTCTACTGTATTGAATCTTCTAATTACACTTAGATAAATATTTAATAAGGATTAAACTTTTTTATAGGGTACTTTGATTCATGCTACTATTAAGAAACAACAAGTGAACAAGTTTCAAAGGTTTATCAAATCTGGAGAGTGTAGAATTGTCAAAACTTTTACCCTCTCAAAATCAATGGGAAAACTTTGATTTAAATATTGTATGGCAAAACTAAGTTTTCAATATGAAATTCACTATTAGGCTCATCAATAACAGTAGGTAAAGATGCAAATCTAATAAACATAAGTTTATAAGTTATCATCTCACTAACCTTTTACATATAGATCGCTGAATAGTTCCCATGAAAAAATGTGTAGCTTCCTCCGTATTCTTATGTTACTCGCAAAAGATGCTTGACCTGAATACATAAAATTTTGTGTATTAGATCTTTTTATATTTTGAGTAATGGGTATTGTTTTCTAATAATTGTATCATTTTTTTTTGGTAAAGAGTTTATCATCTTCTTCTGTGAACATCTTTATACTTGTGGTAAATTGAAATCTATATAGAAACAAAATTCATTAGAACTCTTTCCAGTTACCACAGTATACTTTTACTAATTTATGGGTTTAAGAAAAATAGCTCGGTACACTGGAATTAAATATAGATCTTACTTCTGTATCTAACAAGTTGAAAATGAAATCAAATTCCTATTCGTCGATAAAATAAGTGTAAACAAAACTTAGATATTCAATTGACAATAATTACCCATAGAAGATCCGGCTTCTTGACAATCCTTGGCAAATACTTCTGTTCAAACATAAAAATTCACAGGTTGAATTGACATATAAGAAAGTTTAATTCTGATTCAATAATAAGCTTACCTCTTTAAAGAATTCCCAATTTGCAAACAGATTATCCGCTCCTCCTCCAATGGCTACGTGCATCGACACCTGCCGAACTGGTAAACCCCATATTTTACCTCGCGATTCTTCAAACCATGATGACGAATCTGGGTTTCGTTAGATGAATTATCCTGATCGTGCTTCCTTCAATGGAACCCAGACGAAAACCCTCCATACATGTCCTTTGATTGAAGATCGGTGATGTTTGGGAGACGAAATTGGTGAGTTAGATGAGAATTTTGCAAATTTCACTTAGATCTAGCCATGTTCTTATTTTTGTTTGGTGTGTTTTGTTTTCTTTTTAAGATAAGAGGACAACGATTGTTCTAAAATAAAAAATCTGTCCACATAAATAAATTAATATGGAATATTAAATGGGTTAAGGAATAGTTATAATTGGATCATTACTAACATCAAATTCGGTCCAACAAAAAAATTATTCGCCTTGATTAATGGGCTAATGACTTACGTTTTTGGTAAACTATGTTTTGAATTACCAAATTGTAATTTATAAAACAATTATGTTGCATTAACATATATTTAATTTACGTACTCTTTCAAATTTTAACATATGTATTATAACTTCTATACACATAACTTCTCTAACAGTTCAAATTATTTGTTATGCACCAAACTATATATTTTTAAAAACACATATAAATTGTTTTTTGTTATGCTAAATTATTTAAAAACATAACTTTCAATTCTAAATTAATAACAGACTAAACAGAAAATACAAACTTATGCACTAATCTATTTTTTATACACAAAACATAAATTTTCAATTATTATGATAAGTTTTTGATATAAATACTATTATATCATTCACTTACACACACAAAAAATTATTAATACAAATTTTATATAAAAACATATAGTAAAACATACCACCCGCACAACTGTGCGGTCAGAATCTAGTAGACTATATATAGTAGATGATCAAATTTTTAAAGGAAGTCCCTTTACTCTTTTTCAAAAAGTATTTAAATTTTCAATTTATATAATGATCATTTCTTTCTTCAATTAGAATGCACACTATAGGTCCCCACTTTGGCACAATGAACCGATTTGCTGCCTCTTGTTTATGGCCTTTTGATGTTTATATTCTCATCCTAATTAAAGCTTGATTCTTCCCATCTTAATTAATGCTTAGATAATTTTATGTGCCGGGTAAGTCCCTTTGAATTTGTGTTGATTATTGACTATTTCGATTCGTATCTATACTAGTTAATAGACCAAAATTTTATATTATCAACTACCTGCCCCTTCATAGTACTTACTGTCTTATTCTATTGTGAAAACATTTTGTCTTTTAAATGAATATAAATGCGTAAACTACTTATTATATCCCTATTTTTTATGTTATGCCTTATTTTTAGTATGATTGTACATACAAGTTTATACCCTATAAAGTATATACTATAAAGGTGCCTACTAATCTTTGTGCTTAGTTATATATTAATATATTTGATTTTTGTTTAAAAATCAAAACTAAAGCTATACAAATTGATGTCAACACTATCATTTTATATACTTTATATATAATATTAATTTTTAAAAATGGTAAGATTATATACAAAAGAATTAGGGCATATTATTAAGGATAATAATATCTCACATTGAAAAAAACAAATAATCTTGATTAGTATATTAGATATATGTCAATTCACTCAATACTAATTGGTTTTGAGTTGTAAACTCTTTTTAATAATTTAATTTATCTAGATAACCTCCTCTCATATTCTCTTTGCGAAAAAACATTTTCAGTTTTCTTAAACTAATTTACCTCTAAACGAGTTTTTATTTTCTTTCATTTTTCATTTTCTTTTACTTAGTTTTAAATATAAGTTTATGTCGTACACTTACTATGCCACAATTGTCACATCGCAATAAATTCGTAAGTTTAAGATTTTGAATTTACATTTGGGTTTAAATTTTAGGGTTAAAGTTAGAATTCGCGATTTAAGGTGAAAATATCAAAAAATTGAAACTGGCCATTGTAATTGATAAAAACAATAAATAATTTTTGTAATGGGAAATTTGTGAAAATTAATCTTAAGGTTTCCATAACATATGAGTTTCCAAAAAAAAAAAAAAAAAATTGGTTACAACCTAAAACAAGTTTGGTTATGCTCACAATGATATTTGTATACAATATACTTTGTTGGAAACATCAGTTTTTTAAAAAAGTTCTGTAAAACTTCAGAATAATTCTTAAAAAACTTGTAAAGGTGTTCGAAAATATCCGAAAATAATTTTAGCAAGCATTCCCTCTGTTCCTCTTAGTTTGATGTTTTGCTTTTCTATCGTATTCCACAAAAATTGATGTTTTGTAGGAACATCATTATTACTTTTATTTGAGACCAATAGAGAGAGGAGACAAGTAGAATTAACATTATTAAACTAACAAAAAAATAATAAAAATATATAAATTTTACTTTTTCTTAAATTGTGTAAAAAACTTAAAACATCATTCTTCAAGGAACAGACAGAGTATATGTTTTGCATCATCACAAATAAGTGATAAATTGTAAAAATATCTAACATTGGATTACATCTGACAAAAAATTTCTTCAAGATATATATATATTTTTTGTTAAATAAGTATTTCATATAAAAGCAATATATGAAAGTGCTAGTTATTAAATAAATATTAAAAGGGATGCTTTAGCCTTTAAATAGATTAAACATATTGTTTTTGTGTTGATTACCTCATTGCCGCATTTATATAACATCCAAATCGTGCGTATGTTTACTATAATGATAAGAAGATCATGATGCTTATAGTATCTTTTGAGTGATATTAATCTATATTAAACAGAAAAGGAAAAGCTACTATAATTTACAAGAAGGTCTATTTGGGTCGTGTGATAAGTCATTAGGTTTTGGCGATACTCATAAAAATATGATTTACTTTTAACCAAAAAGAATGCTTCACGTTTGCCGTCTTTTGTTCGTCGATAAAAAAGACTTTATTATAATTTATATGATACCATTTACAGCCGAATAATCCTCCATTTTGGTCTTCACGTTCTTTAACTTTTAGGTCGATTCTTTTTTCGTTATCTTATTATATGTGTATAATGTTCAATTGTTTTAATTAATTTTGTTTTGATATGCATATGATGTTTCATCGGAATCTGTCTTTCTCACTCATGAGTCATCATGATCATAGTATTAGGAGGTGTTTGGTTTACCGTAAAGCATACTTAATTAAAGATAAACAGCCTTTTCTTTAAGATTATATTTTGCAAATCTTTCTTAGAAAAATCGATGGAGCAAACATTTAAAGTTAAATAACCAAATATATATATATATATATATATATATATAGTGTCGTGCCTAGGCTTAGATAGGTGTAAGGTAACTTGTAAAATATTTGGCGTTTTTAATTTGTTAAACATATATGTTTCTTTTGTAAATTTCTACTTATGATCACTCAAATGTTTATTTTTAACAAAATATGATTTAAAGCACTGTAAAATCATTATATAATTAATGTTTTTCATAAATTTGTAACTCCACAACATCCTCTAGTCTATGTAACAAAAAAAAAAAAAAAATTATGTGCATATTAGTATATGTATGTAAGGATTAGACTAATCGGATTAGTAATATATATACATATATTTTTTTTTGAATAATTTCAAAGTATGATATTATCGAAGATTTCATCATATACTCTAAAATAATTAAAATGTAAAGAAACAAATAACTTAAAATTATATATAAATATGGCTTTTAAAATGTTAATATTTCAAGTGGCCTAGGAAAAATGTTCTTTTGATAATTTTATAAAGCACGGCTCTGTATGTATATATATAAATATATAATTAACATAGACATGCTGAATTTTTAAATTTTCGAGTTTACACTCTTGAAGTAATCAGTACTAGCATATATCAAAATCAAATTTGTACTGTTTAGTTTATTTATTTCACCGTATTATCTTTTACTTAAACTAATACACGATCGCATCAACATTAATATTATTTTTTTCTTGTTAAAGGTTAAATGAATGTAAGAAGCTTTCCTCTTTTTGTCTTTTTTTTTTTTTTTTTTTTTCCAGGGAATGTAAGATCTCATCCAAAACTTAATTGTCGTTTAATTTCATTGTCCTCAACAGTTTTTTTTATTTGTACTATTAGTCACGATCAATTTACATAAGTAATTATGGGACGAAGTCATATATATGTATGCAATTGACCATCTAGATCGACCACATCTAAACTGTACGTTCCTTCCATTCTACTGTTTTGTCAGTTAAAAAAGTAAATACATATTTGTTTGTTTTAGATTGTTTAAACATACTAGTCACAATCGGCATATAAAACAGATCAATCATATGTACATGCAGGACCATCTAAATCAACGTCATACGTACGTACCGCGTTGCTATATGTATAGTAAATTACAAAATAATAATAATAAGTAGTATAAGGTGAATACTAATGATCCAGTCTGAAAAGTAAAATCATCAAATTTAGAACATCTAATTAACGTACGAAACTTAGAATAATGTATCAATAAAACTGTAAACTTAAATTCACAATTTTATTTATATATATAAAAAAAAAAAACAGATTCATCGCAACCAAATTATTGATAAGTAATAAACATCTCGAAGAAATTGGAATTGTAAAGGAAACACAAAATAACTAATGATGTTGCGGGTCGGGTCCTCCAGGGCTCAACCGCTCTGGCGATTTCCCATGGCTGCTGCTGCTACCCGCAGCTTGATCATCAGATGCAGTCGGACTTGTAGCCTCAATAGAAGGGCTTAGGCCTCTCACCTTCACCCCGACTGGAGCCCGCCTAAGAGGGCGACTTCCAGCAGCGATTGAGGATAACAGAAGAACCAACAAGAAGCATAAACTGAAGCTTAACTTAGCCATTACAATTACAATTAATTAGTTTCTAATATAGAAAGGTAATAGAAAGAGAGAGAGATTGTGCAATTGGGAAGTTGTTCACGTGGTGTGTATGAGTGTATATGAGAAAAGAAGAGATCTCATGAGGGTTTCTATTTATAGAGTTTTATTTGAATGGTTTTCTAGTAGTGACAGATAGGTTTAGCTAGCTTAGGGCTTGAGTGCTTATGGCAAGTGCAAGCATGAGTTGTCACCAAGGACAGGTTTTCTCGTTGCCTACATTTTTCTTCATCACCAAAAACTTCTATAATAATCATATTTAATCTATAACCAGCTTAGCAAGTGACTCTTGCGACTTGCAAAATGCAAATTGGTGCTTTGAATAGTACAAAAAATGATAAAGATTGCCGCATTACTGTGTACTACACATATTTAATACGATCGAGATCTTAATATATACATATTCTGAATTGTGTTAGGGCCTAGGATTGGCCAAGCCCTTTTTTAGACTCATGTGCGATCCATTTTTAAACATTTGTAGTTAATTTGTTAGGTGGCCTTGTCTCTTGGATGTATTATATACTAATCCCAAAAAAAAAAAAAAAAACTAGGTGAATATATCGCAGTGGTTACAATGCAATTTCCAGTCTAAATCAATATAAGTAAAACAACCGGTAACTACATATAATCAATATCAAATCTGAAGTTATGTTGAGCCGCCATGCATGCGATCATCCATTTAAAACACTCAGGGATTTGTTAGGTCACACTATTATGAAATAATATCGACTAATCTCGAAACAAGTATTTACACGATCAAAAGTAAATAAGACTAAACCCTTAGTGAAATGTGGATTGTTCAAATAAGAAGGATAAAGTTTTATCCATTTACATACGATCGTTTTCCGTAATTACATAATCAAAATTGAGAAAGATATGAATCTTATGTATTTACATTGGAGAGTCAAAAAGCGATAAGAGACGGCTTCAAGTGCTAATTATAATCAAATAATTAAATATGAATAAAGCAATAATATTCTATACCAAACCTTACACTATTTATAACTCGACCGTCCCTATCCAGTAACATTATATATTGATATATGCATGCGCATACACAAATATTATAGTATTACGTAAGTGAGAGAGAGTTAATAATAATAATACGAGGTAATGATAATGGACGAGGAGGGTGATTCATGAAAGTCCAATAAGATAGAAAAAGATATAAAGGAGTAAAATATGAAAATGAAGTCAAAGGCCTGAGTGCACTTATGGGTTTTGTGTAGGTTTTGTATTGGTTAGTCGAAGATTTTCACTATTTTTTGTCTACACATTTGACTCATCAGTCATCAGGAGATTTCATTACAAGAAGAATATTCAAAACAGTTTCAACCATCGAGAAAAAGTATTATAGTCTGTAATTCCTTTTGTCTGGACGTGTATATGGTAGTGTAGTTAAAGATTCCACTAAGTCGAGGCTAAAGTGATTTAGTTAAAGGATAAGTTTCGAACCAATCAAATTTCTTAAGTCTGTAATTATGTTTTTAACTTATCCACATCCAGATTTCATTATAAATGCCATTGTGTCAGCAAATTTGTTTATCCAAAACACTATACAACATCAGTAAACCACTAGAGCTTTAGTGACGTTTATTTTGACGGTGCATTTTAGTGGCGACATATAAAAATAATTTACTTCTTTTTTTTCTTCTTAAATGGGATTGATCAGTGTTTTTTTCTGTGAACAATTACATGAGATACCACAAGTTGGGGAAAGAATTTACATGAAGGTATATATAGTGGCAAACTGGCAATACACTTATACACTTAGCTGAAAATATCTGGAGATCGACGAAAATGCTCTTAATCTCTGTGTGTCAAATTGTTACTCTCTTTATTGCGTTCTTCTCTGTCTTTTGCATCAGTCTGACTTTCGTCAGAAATTCCATTTCTAGATAAACTTGTTATTTGACTATCACTTGTTAAAAAGATAAACCTGAAATCTTAACAGTCTAAAAAAGGTTATAATTAGGAGTTGTAGAAAATATTCAAGAGAGTTTTATGTATGTTTTAGAGTTAAATATTATCTCATTATTTGAAACACAGATAAAATGGTCCACATTTTTATATTAGTCGACAGGCCTTGATCCTAAAGACAATTTCTGTAGCTGGATTGTAAATGCTATCACTAACTTTATTTCCATCTAAAATGTTCTTAGTTATACAATATTCAGATCCATTCGTTGAACTCAGGGATATAATAATTATACCAATGTTGAACAAATAATCTGCAAGAATCAGAATTATTGAGAAACCAGTATACTCATAGAAATAAATCTTGTGTTGTACATGAATGCTAATGGCAAGGTATTGATTAATACCGATAATTAACAAAAAAAAAAAAAAGTGATAAACAAAATTTCGAAAATGGGAAACGAAGAACCCATCAAGAGGATTAGCAACGCTTTCCAAAGAAATCATCTGAAATTTCTACAAGAGAAGGTAGAAGAAGAAGTAGCAGGCTTGAGGGAAAGACTAGATCTTCTCTTCATGCATTTGGGATCAAGTGATAGAGATGGAGAAGAGGGAATGTGACGAATCAGAAACGAAGAGGACAATGGTGATGACGAGACAAAGAGGTTGGTGATGTCTTGAAGAGGCTTCCTAGATCTTTTTCTTCTTATTCTGATTTGGGTTTTGTCTTTATCAATGGATGAAGAATCCAAAGGTTTGACAGAAATGGTGACCATCTCTGAGTGTGAGAGTGAGACATTCTCTTTGTTGTCGTCTTGAGGCTTTGAATCTAGAATCGCCATTGATGTAGTAGAGAAAGAAAGAGAAAGAGACAAGGGAGAGAGAGAGAGAGATGGATTTGAGGATGGAAGGAGGAAGTGAGGAAATGTTTATGAAGTGTGTGAATAGGAGGGACTTTGAACCAGATTTGGAAATCACGGATCTGAGATTTGATTTTTGAAGTTTTTTTGTGTGTTTTTCATTTTGTGGAGGGATTTTGAGAATGGTTCTAAAATTCTGAAACTTGAAAAAGGGCTCTGTCATATGGAGGGAACTAAGAAGATTCTCTGTTTCTATGTTGGTTCGAAAATTTTGTTTTGTTTTTACTAAAAGAAGATTTGACTTTCGACTTTGAGACCAGACAGGGTAGGTTTTTACGCGCCATTTGTTTTAGGATGTGCGCCAAGAAGAGGGAAAGGAACCACCGGGTTTTGTTATTTTTTAAAAAATTAGAATTATCAATTATCAATTATCAAATCGAGCCCAACAAGACTATTTTATTATTGGGCTTTATTTTGAGCACATATATGTTTTTCAGTTTTTCTTGCATACGCATAGTGAGACCTTTACCCGATTTAACCCGTTTCTAATTCATCCGGATTCTGGATCATGATCGCTTCAGTTATAATGGTGTTAGGAATTGGATCCCAAAAGATAAAAGCATAATTTGTTTATCAGTTTAGTATCAAAGTTTAATATGTTCCAAATTCTACGTTTTTTCTTTATTAACCACCCCAGCAAAGTGAGAGAGACGATCGAGTACCTTGGACTAATGTGACGTCAACATTTCTGGACTTTTGACGATAACTTGTTGGTGTAAGTCCACTGAACCTATAACCCTATAGGACAATACCACCAAGTCAGGAAATGAATGATCGGAGTATACTCTTCAGATCAAATCTCTTGAGATAGTTTCTGAGAAAAGAAAAGGTCAAGACTCTTACCTCTTAAGCAACACTTGTTTGAGTGTTCATCATGTGTCCCTTAAAGTCAACTTGGCTGCGAACTTCTGGACCATACGAATGTTTCTGATTATTAAGGGGAAACACACACAAAACAGTTCATATATACTGCTATAGATAGAAAAATCTAACAATGGCATTAAATAAAGTATATTCAAAGGATATCTGGTCTTCATATAAAGGATGGTTGAGCATCAGTAGCTTATTGTTGTTTACTACAGCACGGACAAGTAACTCTTTTGCTTCCTCATGTCTCTTCTTCAGGATGTTGCAAATCTGCAAATGGAACAAAAAGGCATAGTTAGAAGCAGTTTACAAATGTTCTACTATATTGAGAATGTTCATGATAAAGAAGATGGCTCTGTTTTTATTTATGGAAACTTACATTGTCGAGTTCTTTTGTATATGCTTCAGCTTTCTCTATGTTGTCAGCATTCTCTGTGATTGGAATTTCCAGATTTGCCATGTTTATGTTCTGGTCATGAGACTTAGTCTGTGGACTTTCCTTGACAGGCTCCTTGGTTGTACTATTATTTATTCTACTCTCTTGGCTTGAGAACTGAAAAATCAGTTGTGTGACAAGTGTTAGGTAAATTAACCACAGAAAGCTTCTCCTCCTAATAATAATAATCACAGATCTGTTGGTGAATCTAACCTTTCCTTGCACAGCTCTATGTGTGAGCTCCTCAACGTTCCTGTGCAATCTCAGGCGTGTCATATATAAGAACTAAAAAGCAAAGTTATAGATATGGTTTAGATAACAAAAACTAGAGACCTGTTTTCTCTTGGAGAGATGGAAAAGCGTTTAAGCTGTGGCTTCAGTGATCTATCTGCATCCTGTGGAACAACAGACTTTTTTCTAGCTCCAAGTATGTTCATGAAGTAAGAACATCGAAACTGTGAGTTGAAGAATAAACCTCATCAAGAGCTTTCCGCTTTAAAGAAGATGGGCAGTGCTGGATTTGTATTTTGTCTGTGGGAGCCAAATGATGAATCTCAGAGCTCTTTTTAACTGGTGCTTCAGTATTTATCTCCTTGCTTATGGAAGAGCTACGTTCTGGTTGCACTGCCGAACTCGGTTGGTCTTTATTTACTCCAATGGTCCTATAGTAGAAGAGATTAGCAAATTTAAATTTATATACTATCTCGAGATACCATACCAGAAACTGATGTATGTTCCTTTTGTACCTTTGAGTTTTCACTGCACGCAGATCAGCCGTAATATTTCCAAGTTTAGGCCTTTCGAGAGATATCATTTTGGGCTTCTGCAAAGATTCAGCTCCGGAACTCAAATGTTTGCTTAGTTTCTGAGTCAAGCTAGAAGCATCGAGTTTTGAGCTGTGACAGAAATCCAAAAGCAAGGAAGCTTAATGCATGACATTCTAATAAAACTTCCTAGTAACTTATACACAATGAGTGCACATATGGGGTAATAGCCTGTTTGAGGAATCAGAGAGCATGGCAAGAGATCAGCAAACAGGTAAATTAAAACGAGTTTCTCACCTTATATTGATCTGCAAGATGGACTTCTCTCTAGTTGTATTTTTAGCTTGCAGCTTTAAATGATCCATCTGTCCAGCCACATTTTCTACAGTCTTGGCATTTGAATGGGCCTTGTGGATGATCTTTTCATGAGAACTGCTGGTAAAAATAATTGGATTTGTTCCTTAGCTTATATATATATCATCTTCAAAGAAAGAGAGAAGCTTATTCTTATGTTTGAGCATAAAAGCCCAGAACAGTACCTGCTCGTATTAACATTTGCTGCATTTTTGGCGGAATCCGTGTTGACAAGCCCAATTGGACATGATCTAGTTTTGGATCCAGGTAACGCGTCTTTAATATCATGTCTGCATGTTGGAGATAAAGGAAAGAGTGAAAAGATATAGTTACACAGATGACGACGAAAAGAAATACTACCTCCTATCATTTGTAGGGTTCAAACTCGACCCAATGTTTTCTCGGGTAACTGGCTGAATCTCTGTTTGAATTGGAGAAGACTCAAGCACATGAGATTCTGGTTTTTCTGGCTTATTAAAAAATCTGGATTTGATAAGTCCTGAATCTTTGTTTCGCATGGCCCTCAAATTATTGAGCCATGGCATGCTGCACTCAGTTTATAGTATACAGCAGTTAGATATATATTTCATCTTCAAAAATTACTGGCAGAATGACAAAGTACCCATAAATTTTCGAGGAATAAAAAAGTGGTTTTGGTTTTTTCTAACCTGTGGGACGGATCCAGTGGTAGCTTTTCACTCAAATCTTGTACCTTGGCAGTTTGGCTTGGACGAGTGCCTGGTGATATTTTGCCTGAGAGGGTTGTTAGAGAATGTCCACCATCTGGGTCACACAGTGCCCCTTTAGTGTTATCCTGTATTTCTGCCTGAGTGTCTGTACTCATTTCTTCCTGTTGATGTTCTATCTTGTCTGAACATAACTGAGATGAGATGCTTGATGAAGTCTGTTCTATCTTCTCATAACTTGATTCCATGGTGGAAATCATTTTCTTGTTGGCATTTTCTGGATCTGTAGGACAGTCTTCTTTTGTACCAGACCTGCAGAGTTCATGGATATCTGGACTGGTTTCTCTGTTTACTGCAGTATGTGCAATCTCAGAAGCATGTAATGGCGAGTGTGATACGATATCATTTGAAGGACATGGTTCATCCATTTCTTCAACCATTGAACATGATGTCTTCAATGGTGAAGTATCTACGGATTGAGGTTGCACACACATTGTATGAGTTTGTGAGGTTTTTTTTCTTGAACCCTGAGGTGATTCCACCGCCTCAAAATCTCCCATGATCTCTAATGCAGCTTGATTCGAGTGTGTGCTCTTATTAACAACCATAGTATCTGTAGTCTTGGAATTTTGGTTCTCTTTTTCAGCAGAAGCTTTTGCCTGAACATCTGTATTTGCCTTGGAGGGAGCTTGTCTAGTTATTGGTAAGTCTAGACCAAAGTCCAAATCGTCTGACTTATCAATCTTTCTACTTGCAGAAATTTCTTCGCAGTCCATGGTCTTGGTCGTAGTCTTGCTTCCCTTCTTCAGGGGGCTTGAACCAAGATCAAAGTCGTCTAACCTGCTTCCAGAAAAACATAACATGGCGTTAAGTAGTTTTAGATGACATAGATAACTCTAAAAGGAAATTGATTTACTGATGGATTCATACGCATCAAAGTCGTAAGAGAAGGCAAATGGATTCTTTTTCTGTTTTGAATTTCCACTAAGTTTATCATCAGAGCTTTCTTTCGTTTTTGTGGTTTTCTTGGCTGGGGTTGAGAAATCAAAGTCTGGCATGTCCATTTTAAATGATGATCCAAAATCTCCATCCAGATCGAAACCCATATCCCTGAGAAAGAGACAAAGAAACAGAACCATTTGAGACACTAGGCCTTGTTGTCAAGCAACAGCAGCTTAGAGTAGTAATCCATGATAAAGTAGGAAACATTTCATGATTGAACTATATTCGCTTAGGTGAAAACATGGTTTAGAAGCATATCATATAGGTTACACTCACAGCTTGAAGGCATTCTTCTTATTTTTTGCTGGTGAGTCAAAGCCAAAATCCATTGGATCATCATCTGTCATTGACTTAAAGTTCCATGTATCGTTTTCCATGTCTTTATCTGCAGGTAACCATGGAAATTAAAAGACAACTAACCATTGAATCGCCCGTTTTAACTATGGGAACAACATCTTATGGTTTCTATCTACGCCAAAAAAAATCCAAAGCTGGCCAAAATTGAGAAATAGAACAACCAGGAGATAAAGAAGAATAAAGGATATTGTGCATGATCTTTCTGCCTATAACATCAAGTTATTAAGGCAGTCTACTTGACGATTCCTTTTCTTAAAGACATTCCACTAGCAATGCCATGTTAGTTATGAATCATACACTTAAAACATTTGAACCATACCGAGCATTAGATCTTTCTCCTGAGTATCTGTAGAACTTCTTTTAGCAGGTGCAGACATGGCAAAATCTGTTCAGTCTCACCCTTGAACCAACTGCAAAGAAAAAAAACTACCATCATAATCATTCTAGCACTCACTCACGAAAACACTTAACCTGTTATGTTATGATGAACACAAAGCAACCAACAAAAAAAAGTCAAGCTACTACGTCACAAACTAAACTAGCACAGAAGAACAAATGTTATCACACCGATCATAAGTTCCATTAACAGTTTCTTCTAAAACTATCTCTAAGGCGATATGACGCATAACGTAGGTCTGATAATCTCAGAGACTGAGAAACATAACAGATCAAACAATGTGATTATCCAAAAACCTAACTAAACAAAGAAGAACAGTAGCAGGAATCAAATTATGAGATTCAACACCAATTTAGCCAAAAAAAAACCAGGCGATTCGTGGATTTTCAGGAAGAAGGAGCAGTACGAAACTTAAGTTTAGGAGAAATTGAATCAGAAGGTAAAATCAAACATATTCTTAACATTGATCGACCATTTCTTAATCAAATCTACGCATAATCGCTACCTCTAACACAGAAATGTTCACCGATTGTGACCAGCGATCGTCAATCGTCGAACCTTAACAAACCGAAGCTAGAACAAACGCCTGACAGTGAGATTCTACTCAAAAGACGAGCAGCGAAAGTAGATTCTTACCGATTGAATCGCTTTACAGTTGTATCTGCGGTATGCGGTAACGATAAACGTTCAACGGCAACAAGACGACGGCACCGGAGAGAAAAAAAATCGCCGACGGAATTCGAAGGGGGAAGATTTTGAATTAGCTGGGCTGCGAATGATTTCACTTGGGCCTTTATATTCTAACCGTTTGGTATATATATATATATATAAAGCTCACCTTTTTTTTGGTACGGCTTTTTAAAAAAAAATTATATCATTTTTGTAGTTAATTATTTATATGAATCCGCCGGTAAAATATAGTTTTACAAAAACAAAAAAAAAATATTATGACAAGATTGTGCTTAGGGAAAAAAAAATTGTGTTTAATTAATTATTTATTTGCAGAAAAAGAATTAATTATTTTTGAATAAAAAGGAATTAATGAATTTATTTATTATTTTTGTAAAACTAAAAAGATAGAGGAGGAAATCTATCACCTTATCCTGACCACAGAAGCAAAAACATAAACAATGGAAGCGAATTTTTTCTAAGGAGAAAAAAGCCAATCAGAAGCTGAGTAACACTCTAAGCTCACACAAAAATGGCGTCTCTTCTTGGAACATCTTCTTCTGCAATCTGGGCTTCTCCTTCTCTCTCTTCTTCTTCCTCCACACCTTCGACTTCCCCCATTTGCTTTAGGCCAGGTAAACCAATCTCTTGAAACCTTAAAACCTCACTGTTTTTCTCATTTCGAAATCATGGTGAATTGAAGAGTTGAATTCTTGTTTACAGGGAAATTGTTTGGAGGCAAGTTAAATGCAGGAATCCAGATAAGGCCAAAGAAGAACAGGTCTCGTTACCATGTTTCGGTTATGAATGTAGCCACAGAAATCAACTCTACTGAACAAGTAAGTATTTTTTGATGATGTTCACAAAAATGTTTCAGACTTTGCTTGATTTTTGAAGTTAGGAACATGATTGTTGTTGGTTTTTGTGTAATGGTGGTTTTTGGGGTTTTAGGTAGGGAAGTTTGATTCAAAGAAGAGTGCGAGACCGGTTTATCCATTTGCAGCTATAGTAGGGCAAGATGAGATGAAGTTATGTCTTCTGTTGAATGTGATTGATCCAAAGATTGGTGGTGTGATGATTATGGGAGATAGAGGAACCGGGAAATCTACAACTGTTAGATCATTGGTTGATCTGTTACCCGAGATTAATGTAGTTGCAGGTGACCCGTATAACTCGGATCCGATAGATCCTGAGTTTATGGGTGTTGAAGTAAGAGAGAGAGTTGAGAAAGGAGAGAAAGTTCCTGTTATTGCGACCAAGATTAATATGGTTGATCTTCCATTGGGTGCAACAGAAGATAGAGTTTGTGGAACAATCGATATCGAAAAGGCTTTGACAGAAGGTGTAAAAGCCTTTGAGCCTGGTTTGTTGGCTAAAGCTAATAGAGGGATTCTCTATGTTGATGAAGTTAATCTTTTGGATGATCATTTGGTTGATGTTCTTTTGGATTCAGCTGCTTCCGGTTGGAATACGGTTGAGAGAGAAGGAATTTCGATTTCTCACCCGGCGAGGTTTATCTTAATTGGGTCAGGGAATCCGGAAGAAGGAGAGCTTAGGCCACAGCTTCTTGATCGGTTTGGAATGCACGCTCAAGTAGGGACTGTTAGAGATGCTGATTTACGAGTCAAGATTGTCGAAGAGAGAGCACGTTTCGATAGTGACCCAAAGGATTTCCGTGAAACTTACAAGACTGAGCAGGACAAGCTTCAAGACCAGATTTCAACTGCTAGGGCAAATCTTTCCTCAGTTCAGATTGATCGGGAATTGAAGGTGAAGATCTCTAGGGTATGTTCAGAGCTCAATGTCGACGGTTTGAGAGGAGACATAGTGACTAACAGAGCAGCAAAAGCACTTGCAGCTCTCAAAGGAAAAGATCGAGTAACTCCAGATGATGTTGCAACCGTTATCCCTAACTGCTTAAGGCACCGTCTGAGGAAAGATCCACTGGAATCTATCGATTCGGGAGTCCTAGTTTCCGAGAAGTTCGCCGAGATTTTCAGCTGAATAGGAGATTCAATCTGTGATCATTTTTCTTAACTTTTCCTACTCTGTAAACGGTGAGAAGAACCAAAA
Source organism: Arabidopsis thaliana x Arabidopsis arenosa (assembly GCA_019202795.1). Classification (NCBI taxonomy): domain Eukaryota; kingdom Viridiplantae; phylum Streptophyta; class Magnoliopsida; order Brassicales; family Brassicaceae; genus Arabidopsis; species Arabidopsis thaliana x Arabidopsis arenosa. Next base: position 9,549,741 of record CM032924.1, read on the forward strand.
CTATAAACAGGCAAATCTGATTGAATATAGAGTCTATGCTTTATCCATTAAGTTGAGTTGTTCAAAACTTCAAAGCATAAACTCAATAAAACTCTGTTTATATTTTTGCAACTACAAACATTCCTGCATTGATTATGGCTATAAAGCTATCAGAAAACGTTGTCAGGATTAACTGTTACTATGTCTTGAAACGCTGGTGACAGCTTATTGATTAGAAGGACATAGCGTTTTGCCGGTTCTGGTAAAAGTGTGGAGCAACTTCTGTCAGCCAAGAAGGATTGATGGTGACGACATTTCGCATGTATTGACGCTCTGTTGAGACAATGGATTGGTAAACCACCCATTTTGGATTCACCCTGAAGGTTGTATAAAGATTATATACCAAATAAGCTTTCACATTCGAAAGAAAAATCTTCAACTTTTAGATGTTATTGAGATTTTTGCTAAATCCATAGCAACAAGATACTACTAACCTGAATAATACGGATGACGGGTGGATATAAACTTCTTCAGAGCCTCTAATGGTCTTGTATACTCCATTGCTGTGTGGCTAAAACATCATAAAAATTAAAGAAGATGAAATCTTGATTTCTTATATAGGACCAAAAGGATGTGCAGAACAGAGAACTGAAATGGGTCACTTACTTCTAAGCGGCATGCATTGGCAAAAAATCCTGCAGTCACGGCTTTTCTCACAGCCTGAAACAGTGTAACATTAGAAACCTGCAACCTTTTTTCAATTGAAGCAAAGTGCTACAATTTCTTACCTCCATGTCTCCGTCACATGATTTCAAGGTGATGCCTAATCTCCGAGCAATCCGTTTGAGTTGATCCCTGATTTCAACTACTTTTTTCTGAGAAAGGAAACAAAAAAAAATTAAATTGGAGAAGGGAAAATAAGGACTACTTGCCAGTTCTGTTATTATACGCACCATGGATTGGTAGTTGAGGAAATTCTTGTAACACCACTGTGAAGGCTTTTTCGACTCAAGAAACCCTTTGTATACATTCAGGAATGTGACATGGTCACCCTATATAGACAAGACCAATGATTTTACTCAGTCAAAAAAAGATTATCAGATATATTGTTAGCTCAAAATTATATAGCAATATATACCTCTGCGGCTGCAAATCTCAGTTTTGCTTCATCTTGTTCTTTCTGTACTCCCCTGGCAATGATCCAAACAGACTGCATAGAAACATATTCAAGATTGCATCCGTTTAGTTTCAAATCCCATAGTTCAAGTCGAAGGCAAATAATCACAAATTTGCAATATGTCCTTATGCAATCAAAGAGAAGAAACTTTAAGCAGAGGAAAAGGGGTAAAGAGCTTTTACTTGGATAGAGAGAACTGCAGCGATTGTAATGATCTCATCTGAACAACCAAGCTCACTTGAAGCCAAAATCATTTTTGATATCATTGGGTCCTAGCAAAAAATGATGAACATGAGACATGTAATAATGCAGAAGAAACTGCAAATGAACATTACATTTTAGATATATAATAACCCAAGGTCAGGAAGAAAAAGTACCAGTGGAAGTTCTGCAACTTGGAATCCTGTTGGCGAAGTGAGTTTAGCATCATCATCGAGGATCTGAAGTGAATAAAGCACTTCAAGTGCTCGGATCATTGCTTGAGGGGATGGAGGTGCAGGCCAATCGAAACCCAAGATATTATCTATGCCCAGAGCTTTTAGCTGAAAAAACCATAAAATCAACAGAGCTTAGCAATCTAGAAGCAAGAGCTTCCTCTCATCTGGATATTAATTACTTAATAGAAAAGGTGAAGAGCTTGAAATAAAAAACTTATGTGTGGTTTTGCGTAACGCCTCCCAAATTTTGAGTTCTTATAAAAAAGCTAAATGACAAGAGTTGAGCAAGTTTAGTACCTGTATTACAGTAGAAACAAGATTCGACCTCTGCATCTCCGGTATGCCTTCTCCAGGCATTTGGTTGAGAAAATAATCTTCGGTGTAAAGCCTAGTTACCATAAAAATATCAGGAAGAGAATTAATGAGCACGAAACCACTATATCAGACACAATTCTGTCACTTTTTATAAACGGATTGAGAGTTACCTGTAACACTTCCCAGGCCGAACTCGCCCAGCCCTACCAGACCTTTGCCTTGCAGATGCTTTGGATATAGGTGCCACCACAAGACTTTCGATATCTGAAATCTGTGAGGGTAAGAGATGTAAGATGCTTTAGAAATGTCCAATATATTACAAAAGATGGAATTAGATAATATAAACAAAAGAAATGGATATGTACTTACTGGGTTATAGAACTTCTGCTTCGAGAAACCACTATCAATCACATAGACAACACCCTGAATAAAGATTCGCACAGAAAGTTATAATCAATGCTTCAGCAATATCTATATGAGAAAAGCATCCGTTTGTTCCATGAGATTTGCAACAAAAAGACAGTAATGAAGAATCCTTGCCTCCAGAGTCAATGAAGTTTCTGCAATATTTGTTGATAGTATAACTTTTCTCTTTCCTCTGGGAGTTGGAGTAAAGATCAATTCCTAATATAAAGAAAGGTGAAAACAACATTTCGCGGTTTCAGTTTTTCAAATACTCTCAAAAGTATGATTTAACTTGTATAGAGCCTTGCAACAAAAATCAACCTGTTCTGATCGAGAAAGTCCGGAATATAATGGTAGAGGTAGCAGTCCTGAAAAAGATATGAATTATATTAAGGTGATTAAAAACTGAAGGCAAATGCTAAAGTTGATCGACATGATCTTATTTATGTGTATATAAACATTTACAATACCTGAAGAATTCTTTTGATTGCTATGAGCTTCTTCTTCAAGAAGTTTAATAGCAGTTTCGATATCCTCTTGACCAGTAAGAAATACAAGAACATCCCCAGGTGGCTCCTGAACATAAGAAGAGACAATTTAAAGATAAACAGCCAAGGAACACATCGGATGGTTATAAGAATATCAAATCAAAGTACCCGCTCATTAATCAACAGTATCGTTGAAACAACTGATCGGATATAATCTGATACAGGCTCCTCAACATAGTGAATTTTCACACTGAAGCCTCTGCCCTAAGAAAATTTCACCAAGAAAACAAAAATATCTAAATATCACATTAAAAAAAAGGTTAAGAGAGAATGATCTTACGCAAGATAAGAGTTATAATATACCTCAACAGATAAGATTGCAGGTTCTAACTTTGGTCCAGGGGCACTACCTTCTGGCGCATGGCGTTTTTTGCTATTTATTTAATTTAACATAATGTATAAGATTATATGGTACTAGTTATTCCAAGAGCCCTAAACTTCGGGACAAAAGAACTATAACCATTGGGTAAGATCAGAACCTGGGATTAAAGAAATTGAACATTGTTTTTGCTTCGATTGTGGCTGACGATATAATAAGGCGTAGCTCAGGACGACGACGTTGTATCTGAAATCAATTATTAATAGTTGTTGCTGAAAGTACACTAACAATTAAGAGTAAGACTATGTTTGACTGAGATACCTTTTTTAAGAGACCAAGTAAAATGTCAGTTGAGATAGATCTCTCATGAGCTTCATCTATCATAATAATACTGCGCAATGACAAATAAGAGAACGTTTTACCAACACGATTTACTCATAATCTGAACAGATTATACGGTGCAAATCATTACCTATACTTTGTCAAGAGAGGATCCTCCATCATCTCTCGAATTAGTACCCCATCTGTGAGAAATTTCACCTTAGTCACACCCTGTTCTAACCAATCAAAAGATCTTGTAAGCATCATCAGAATATTCCATACTAAAAAGAAAAAGTGGAAAAGCGTTAAGGGAAGAGTCTCACGGAAGTTGTCTGATCTTCAAATCGAATTGTGTAGCCAACATCATCCCCAAGATTCACTCCCATTTCCTCGGCCACTCTCGCAGAAACCGCCTAAGCAAATTACAAAAACAAAGAGTATATGTGATCAAGCACAAAATATCCAAACTTAAGCTGAGACATCACTCTTCAAACTTGAGTTGTAAGATTTGGTTTAGGGAGAGAAAACAAACCTGGACAGCTAAACGTCTTGGCTGTGTGCAAGCAATAACTCGGCCTCCTTCCGCCCATCCAGCTTCTTTCAGGTACTACAAAATATTACAAACAAAGCATTATCAACACTTGTGGGCAAGAAAACAAGACGATCTTGCTATTGATCGATTTGTAGTTTTCTCCAATTCTTCAACTTCCCCAACAGCTATTGAGCTAAACATTGCAAGATTTTGCAAGATTGAATAAATTTTGTGCCTCTCTAGCTACATGGCAAATACATCAGCAAGTTACAATTACAATTTCCAATTCAAATTCGAAACCTTTCGACTCCTATCAAAATTTGCCTACTGGTCTAAGAACCCTGAAATTAGCAAAGCTAGGTGCTTTCCCCAAAAAAATTAACCAAGAACAAACCTGAGGAATCTGAGTAGTTTTTCCACTACCCGTCTCGCCAACGATAATGGTGGTAGCGTGATTCTCCACCAAATACAAAATCTCAGTTCTGTACTTGTACACTGGCAATCTCTGTCTCTGCTTCTCTATATTCGCATACCCATAACTACAATTCCGACCTTAAGTTATAATCATCCACAGAACAAGTACCTTTACCAGTAGCAATAGAGAGAGAGAGGAATGACATACCTAGAAGAAGAAGAGGAAGCGAGATTGTTGGACATGAACACTATACCTCCTTCTCCATCTTCTTCGAAACTAGGTTTCTCGGTCCCTGGTTTCCAAAACGCCATCTTTTTTCGCTCGAGAGGTTTGCCTTCTTCGGTTGTTTCAGTATATAAAGGCTTTTTCTCTCTTATTTGCCTTTTTCTCGGTTGTTCACGGCGACGGCGACACGCTTGCCGGCGATTTACAGGTTCGGGTCTAATTTTAGGCATATGGTTTAAATTATTTCGGTTCAATTTCAAAAAGTTTCAATTTGGTTCGGTTTAATGTCGGTTATATGTTTCATCATTCCTTGGGATTCATTTGACAAAGCAAAAGAAAATGTATCGACTTGCTTCTTCTTCTTCCCACACTACTCCACTCCACAACAAGCTCTCACCTTTACTCCTCCGCCGCAATCGCCGCCACCAAAGTCAACGACTTTACCGTCTGAATTATCCGATCAGAGCAATGAGAGCTGTAATCCAGAGAGTCTCATCTTCCTCTGTTACGGTGGATGGTCGAATCGTATCGGAGATTGGACCTGGTCTCTTGGTTTTAATTGGAATCCATGAATCAGATACCGATTCTGACGCCGATTACATGTATGCTTCCACTAAAAAGATAAATTTTTATCTTAATTCTTCCATTTAAATTTTCATTATAAATTCTGAAGTTTAAACTTATATTTATAGATGTCGAAAAGTTTTAAACATGAGATTGTTCTCTAATGAGACCACTGGCAAAGGATGGGACCAAAATGTAAGTTCTGTTTACAGTTTCTTTCCATGAATTTGCTTTTCAAGATATTTTTTGGAAAATGAAAACTTTGTTGCGATTTTTTGCAGGTGATGCAGAGGAATTATGGAGTTTTACTTGGTAATGCATCTGTTTATTATACTTTACCTTTAGATTAGAGAAAGATTTAGGTTCTGGTTATTGTACTGAGAATTGACTCCTTTGCCTTCTCTGGTCTTTGGATCATGTGTTACTACAGTTAGTCAGTTTACATTATACGGATTCTTGAAAGGTAACAAACCTGATTTTCATGTCGCAATGCCTCCTGATAAAGCGAAGCCGTTTTACGCCTCTTTAGTCGAAAAATTCCAGAAAGTATATAATCCTGATGCAGTAAAGGGTAAACACACTTTCATTCATCTTTTCTTGATCAAAATTTCACATTTTTCTCCGGTCTTCTTGACTAAATTGGTTCACTATTTCAAACAGATGGTGTGTTTGGAGCTATGATGCAGGTAAGGAGATAAATCCTTTCAATAGCAAGGTTTAGTTTGTTATCTTGTGTGATTAAAACATGTTCTCTTGCTTATACATTACTTTGATCATATTAAAAGGTCAATCTTGTAAACGATGGTCCAGTCACGATGCAGCTCGAATCACCCCAATCCTCCAAGTAAGCCAAGATTTTTTGCATAAGCTTATCAGGCATTGATTTGTTACTAAAGCAAGTCTTTAATTGTTCCAGAAATGAGACAAAGGCATCAACAGCATCATAAGATCACTCATCTTGTATCGGCAAAACTATAGAATATAAAATTCATGTGAAACATTCATAATTCATTGGACTGTAACTCTTAATTCCTACATTACATGTACCTTCCTTGCTTTTAATCCAATGCAAGCCTCTAGATTTGTTAAAATCTTGATTCCTAGATGCCTTATGCTTTTGCCTTGAGTACCATTCCTGCAGTAAACAACACTTCTTTCCCAAACGGAAGAATCTCGATTTTCCTATAAGAACCATGAAACTATCGATTGGACAAAGGAAAGCGCTATAGTATCGATTGTACAAAGAAAAAAAAACTGAGAGTAAAAGAAACTGCAGCTTACTGATCTACTCGCTTTAGACTTGTAAATGCAGAGATGATATTATTGCATATCTCTGTAATAGAGTCTTCTTCGTTAGGGTCAGAGAATGTAAGCCTAGCCTGACGAATGGTTAAATACATTAGGGGGAGGCAAAAAAAAGCTCAGAGAATGTGAAAGAAGAAACAAAGATATTATAATTACCAGAAAGGCATGTCCGATGAGGATCTGAACAATGTCAGGTCCTATCTTTTTAGTGATGTTCTTTGCATTTAAGCCATTTGAAAATGTCTTCAAGATCCCATTTAGTGTTTTCGAATCCTCTGCTTGAGGAACAGTTGTTCTTCGGGTACGAACAGAAGGCTACAACCAGAAAGGAATTTGGTCAGAGAGAGAAATAACTATAAATTCACACCAGAGAGAAATCAGAGAATTAACAACAAACCTTAGGGATGTATTTGGTAAGGTATTGGAGAACAATCTCTAGCTTCCATTTAGGATCATCGAAAACCTGATTGAGAAATATTCACTCAAGAACCACAAAGAGAAGAATTCACAGAGCACAGAGAGTTTCAGAAGTGGTTTGTCTCTTACCTGAAGAAAATTTGATAGCAAGTATCCATTATAAGTCAGCTCGTCGAGAATGATCTCCATTGCAGGAGTCCTGCATCAAACTGGATCACGAACATGGCGAAAACACAATTCAAAAGAGAGGCAGAAATTCGAATACCTTACGCCATCTCCTCTAGAGGTAATCCCTTCTAAGTCAGCTTTCTTCTTTGAAACATCAAGCTCAATGATCTAAAAAAGGAACAGAAATGTAAGAGAAAAAAGCACCAAAAATCGAAACACTAAATACTCTGGTAACCGACAACTTACCATTACTAGAAGTTCCTTCATAGCAGAAAGCGTCTCCTTGTGAAATTCTACCAAACTGATAGACTTTTCATCAGCATCAATGGGTGCACACATTGTTGATAGATAATCTTTCATTAGAAGTTTGAAATTCACTTTTCGTGAAGCCTACAAGCGGAACCATAACATTAAAAATCACAGATATATTAAGGGACTATACTAGTTTCTAAGCCATTGATTGTGGGATGTACCAGAAGTAGATTCAGAGAAGATTCCTTCAAAAGACTCCAGTTCTTGGTTTCTGGCGCACAAAACGACACAAAACCTCTAAGAATTTCCCCGAACTTAATAAGATAAAGAGAAATCTTAAAACTATGAAGACATAATCTGTACCTTCATACACTTGATTCCGGGGCGTGAAATCTAGCTTAAGAACATGAGCAAGATACTTGAACAGAAACATATTCCCCAGAGTCTGCAGAAATCCAAACAAAAGAAGCAAGATCAACAAGTTGTGTGAAAGTCTACCAATTTTTTAAGCTTATATATCTGCCATATAACAAATAAACCAACCTTTAAATCCGATTCCTCAGACTCATTAACTCTTTTGTTCATGTTTTGAATCAGCTGTTGAAAAACTGAAATCACAAAACAAAAAAAGAAAGATCATATTTAGCAAGAACCAACAAAAAGATCACTCAAAAGAGAAGACAAACGTCCTTACATAAGCTTCTCACTGATATATCCTTTTCATCAGAATCAACATCAGACCCGAAATTAAACGGTGACCAAGCCTGCAAAACAAGACCATTAACAAATACATGAAACCAACCATCCCCACCATAACAAAGAATGAACAAAAAAAACATCAAAACTTTTGGTAATAAGTACCTCGTCAACGATTTCCAACTGATCAGCTGAATCAGATACATAAACCCAAGGAAACCGCTGAAAAAAAAACAAAATCATAAAGCTTAAAATTGAAACTTACACAAGTTTTGAGACAAAAACTACCAAAATTTGCAACAAGTACCTGATGTAATTGTGTCAAAAGCTGGAAACTTGCTGTTATAAGTTCCAATGTTTTACCAAATCTCAATATCCGGAAAATCGCTTGGTACATTTTGCTTCAAATTAAACAAAACCCAAATCAAAATCATGATTCTTTGAGGCAAAAACTTCAAATTTCTTAAAAAAGAGTGCTTTTTTTTTTACTTGGTTGGAGGAATTCCATTTTTGGGTACAAGTGAAGCAGCACGAACAGCTTCCAGATACTGCAAACCTAGGGTTTCATTGAAAGGATCAATACAATAACAATAACAAAGGAAATTGTCATAAACGAAGACGGAGATTGAAAAATTGAGAAAACGTACGATCTTCGTTAGCGTCGCGATTGTCTTTAGCTCCGGTGGAATCAAGCATAGCCAAGGTGTTTGCTTCTAAGCCACCGCCATAGCTACTCATCACTCTGCTAGTATTGTTACTCTTCGTCTCTTTCGACATCTTCTCTTTCACAATTCACTAATTTCTTCTCAGGACCAAAGAAAACGAGAAGAAGAGATTGAAATCTTAATCCGAAATTAGAACGGAGAGAGAGAGAGAGATTTGTAGAAACCCTAATAGTCGACAGAAGACAATTTTCCCGCCATAAGAGAATTGTTCGCAAAAAATAGTTCATTTACCGGAACTTGAACCCGGCCATCGTAGGTTAGAACCACGTCTTCTAAGTCCCAACCAACTAGACTACAACAATAGGGACAATAGTCGCTGGTTACAATAATTCATAAAGTTTTTCTTTTGTAATTAGAGAATGATCTAGACTTTTACCACCAACTAATCTATTCTTGAAGTAATCGTAGCCATCGAATAGTCCACTCACTTGGTTTTTTTATGGATCTAAAACATGTAAACTATTTCGACCGACCAAATAATAGTGATTTTAGATAACTCTACGTTTGAGAGAAATCGATCTCTAGCATAGACATACACGACAACTCGAACTCGTTATGTTTTTTTATCGCATATTCTCTTATATTTTTTTCTGTGAGTATCTATAGTTATCAAAAAATTCCATGGTTTGATTTGATGTTATCTCTTTTAAAAATGTTTTTACTGTTACTGAACAACTTTTTTTTTTGTTTGTCGGCCTTCTGAACAACTTTAACTTCTTAAGAACTTAATTAAAATTTAGTTCTCTCGCATAGATAATAGGATGGAAAAAAACTTTTTAACTTATTTAAAATAGTTGTGTTAACTTCTTTTGTAGTATAGTTTTGTAATTTATAAATTTTAGTAAGTCTTTTCTATATTGTAGCTTTGTTTTTAATCAATTTTGGAATGTTTTGTTATTTGAATCCGATTTTAAGTTTAGAACTGAGACTTGTGATTATAGAATTGGAAGTTTAATTTATACACACTTGTAGTGTCTCTATGCACAAACATTTACAAATTTGTATGTAGCATGAATTTTATTAGTGTATCAAACTATTAGTATTCAACTTATGATTTTTTTTTCTTCAAATTACTATAAGTTCTTTTTTTTTTCAACAGAAAATGTTTTCGAACAACATAAAAAGATAAACAATCGTACGAGGTAGCAGAGCCGGCCCTAGCAAGCCAAGCATAGTCCATTTTTTTAGCTTGTATTGCTTTGCAAAGTTTAGATCCGGCTCTAGGAAATAGTAAAAAAATATAGCGAATAGAAAAACCTGTAAAATCTCAAGAAAATGCTTTATTTAGGTACTTCCATCTTCTATATTGATAAAGAGGTAAAAAGGTTAAAATTTTGAAAGTATGATTAGTGATTTGTATGCAAGAAAGAAATTATATCTTGGAATTAATATATTGTTTGCCCTATTTTATTTATTAATTCATTTGGAATATATGATTATTATCATTTTTAAAGATTTTTATTTTATTTTATATGAATTGGTGTATTTTTAAAAATAACGCCTCCGATCTCCCTACCTCTAGACTTTCGAAGCTCTCGAGATTGAATACCAAAATTTAACAAATGACCACCTTAAGATAGAATCATAAAACCATTGCAACAATTTTCAATGCTCGAACAAACACCTTTCTAATCAAAACTCTCTAGCACACTTGGAGTCTCTCCAACACGAGACTTTCTTGAACTATATATGTGCCGAAGCAAAAAACTCTCGTGGTGGAGAACGAATGAATGAATCTTAAACGAGAATATGATATAAAATTAACAGATAGTTTTTTAATATTAGCTACTACGTACTTGAGGTGACTTGAACCTACCATATAAAGTATCTCTCATTCTCTCTAATACATTGAATTATATAGATCTTAATCTCTTTCTTTTTTTTCATTTGTAAGCTATGTTTCAAAGCGTGTGGAATTTATATATTCTATTCGAATCTAATCATTGTGTCAAATCTTTGGACTTACGGAAATGATCTCATACAAATAATACTTGGAGAAAAGGTTAGTGATGACTTAGCTCTTACATTTTTCTTATTTCGTTTCACATTTTGATAGCGTTTAGTTATCATTATTTTATATTCTCTAGGCAATATGCATTAAACTGTGATCGTATAGTAAACTAATAACTTTCAAGAAACTTAACAATACCATAAACTGAAGAATTATTTATCGATGCATGAAAAGCTAAATCAGTATTAGGGTTCATCAATCTAACAGTAGAAACTAGTAATTTAGAAGCTATTAAAACCGAAAGAAAGTTAAAAATTCTTTAAAATGCGACGAGCGTGGAACGAAACATTAATTTACAATAAACTTATGTTTGATCCAATAATTTACAATTCTCCAAAACGGATTTGTGCCTCTGGTGGGAACACATCATAGATTCTCATGAAGCGTTAAACTGAAGATTAATCTGTTTATTACAAAAGTAAATTAATTTATAATACTCTGCATCTAGTCCTTTTCAAGAGTACACAATCTTTATACTTCAAATTTAAGTAACAATATTATTTATTTAATTTATTGAAGTTGACTTAAGATGATCTATTCACATAATGATACGTGTGTGTGTATACACAGAAAAACCCTGATATTCTGTGGAACCTAAAACCCTCCATGAAATGAGGTGGTCAGTACCTTGGAACACAAGTTTCACCAACTGTACTTCCCAATTATCCTGCCGCAGATTTCCTATTCAACGCGCACACATAATCCCCAACGCAACAATCTCTTTAAAATGCCCTAAATCTCACCAACACATACTCCTCTCTTCCAACAATGGCTTTTGGCAATATCCAAGAACCAGACGGAGAGATCCTAAAGAATGTTTGGGCGAATTTCATCAGAAAACCACAAACCGATAAAGGATCAATTCATGTTCCAGAAGTTTGTAGAACTTGGGAAGCGTTGCCTACCCTTGATGACATACCAGAAGGTTCTAAAGAAAGGCTTCCAAGCCTAGATATGTCGATGGAGGCCCAGGAATGGACAGAGATTCTCGACGCGATTGCTTCTTTCCCGAGCGAAACCAATCATGACCCATTAACCAACCCTACCACCACCGATTCTTGTTTTTTGCGTTCTCGGATTTCTTGCAAAACAAGAAAATACAGGGGAGTACGGAGGCGTCCGTGGGGGAAATTCGCAGCCGAAATCAGGGATTCGACAAGAAACGGCGTTAGGGTTTGGCTCGGAACGTTCCAAACAGCAGAAGAAGCAGCTATGGCTTACGATAAAGCCGCGGTTAGAATTAGAGGAACTCAAAAAGCTCACACAAATTTTCAGCTCGAGACGGTTATAAAAGCTATGGAAATGGATTGCAACTCAAACTACTACCCGATAAACAGCTCAAATACGTCTCAACCATTAAGAAGCGGCCACAAAATTGGATTGAGAACGAGAAAAGAGGCGATTAGGGCTTATGATAAAGTCGTTGATGAGTTGGTTGAAAACCATTGTGCCCTTAGTTGTCGTTCAACTAAGAAGTACTCGGAGACGTGTGGGCTGCTTGGGAGTGAAGAAACTTGGTTAGGTTCAAGAAAGAGACGAAGGAGTGACAAAGATTGTATGTTTGAAGAAGTTGAAATGCAGAAGATGGTTACTGAAGAAGAAGAGACATTATGTGATGTGTTTGGTTTGTTTGAGTTTGAAGATTTGGGAAGTGATTATTTGGACACGTTATTATCTTCTTTCTGACAGAAAAACATTAACCATTACGGTTGTTAATTTTCATAGGTAATATAATTATGTCACGACTTTTATTTAATCGGGCCTACGGGCCTTAGCAAATAATAAATGGGCCTAAAGCGTCCAAAAAAATGAGGCCTTCATATAAAAAGTTAAAAAACATCAATCTCTCGCCGTCAAGGTTTACATTTATCGCCGCCGCTGAGACCGCCGCTTAAGGCCGTCTCCTCCGCTCTCTCCATAACGAAAAAACCCTCATCGCCTGGTAAGCTCGAGTTTCGAATCAATTCGATATCATATGATGTCGATTTGTTCTACCGAAGTTAAATCTTGCGAATTCGATCCTTGTTTTGTTCTGAGATTTAGGGTTTCACGATTTGAGTTCTAGGGTTTCTCGCTTAATCATTTCTTATGCTTTTGGTTACACAAAGATCTCAACTTTTTCTCGTTTAGTATAATTAAATGGTTTGATGAAGCCAAATAGCAAGATATTTTTAGATTAAAGACTAACAAGTCACAGATTAAAAAAAAAAAATACCGTGTGCTCTCCACGCTAATTAGATTAAAGACTAACAAGTGGCATACGCCTATTTTTGGAGGGATCTCACTTCACTGTGAGTCCCAAAAAAAAAAAAAAAAAAAAAAAAAAAAAAAAGTCACTGATTAAAAATTAACTGAACCCATTTCTAATCTTAAACATGACATATAATTGTACTAAAATGGTATTAATAATCAGTTTTCGGTTCATTTACTTATATCAGTATATGACAAACGCTTGGTGAGATATATTTAATTCTACACATAAAACACATGAGTATTGTTTTGTGATTGTCCAACATTTTTGATTCACAAACGACGATTTAAATTATTAAAGTTAGGATTTTAATCAATATAATTGAAACTATTAATAAACGTGTTCAAATAGAAAGGATAAAGCGATAAGCTAAGACCATACACAGTGGTGTATATTTTGGTGGGGTGTGAATATTATTAAAAAGGAAAATAATAGAATAGTGTAACACATGGGTGTGAGATAACACTTGGGTGTGAGTATTATTTTAATGTTTTATGTTTCATGTATCTCTCTTCTCTCTCTTTCTCCTCTAACCAAATCTCTCTCTCTTAAAAAAAATTATAATAAATATATTGATCACACCCAAAACTAAGGTTTCCCACTGTGTATGCCGTAATAATAATCCTCATCCAATAAGCGTAATATGTAGGGACATCAGGGGTAAATATGGAATTTAGAAAAAAAAAGAAATGCGCATGTATTTTTTTATCGAAAATCTCCTAAAACCCTTAATATATATATCGGCGGTACAATTACGCTAAGCTTCCTACACTCACTCACATTGTGCTTTGATTCTGGAATCTAGGTTTAAAGTTTAGACCTTTGAGATCACTATATCACAAATGGAGCTCAATTTTTCTTCAATGGCTTTAACCAACCCCAAAATCCCTTCTTTCGGGTTTTCACCCACCGGAATATTCCTAAACCCATCAAAATCAGTGTGTTTGGCTTCTCATCATCGGCTTCCGAGAGTTTCATGCTCCGTTTCTACTACTGATTCTCCCAAGCTAGTGACTTCAAGAAAGGTAAAGCCTTTTCTAGTTCCAGGCCGAAATTTTTTTAATGGGTTTATGTTGAAATGATGTGTTTGGGTGTAATCTGATGTTTTTGATACGTATTGGCGATAAATGGATATGCTTTAGGTGGTGGAAATGGCTGGAGTGAGCTCTAGAGACTTGGAGATGTCGAATTTAACGGCATTGTCGCCTTTGGATGGACGTTATTGGGGAAAAGTTAAGGACTTGGCTTCTTCTCTGAGCGAGTTTGGGTTGATCTATTTCCGAGTTCTTGTCGAGGTACTTCGTTATGAAATTAACGCTTTTTTGTGTCTCTCAAGAGAAGATTTATGATCTAATTGATTGATTGTGAAGATTGTACTAGTTATGTCATGCTATGTATCCCTTTGTACGAGTAGTTTAGTTGCGTGTTCTAATGCACCCATTTGCTAAAACTTTGATTTTTATATACTTGCTAGATCAAATGGCTTCTTAAGCTTTCGAATATTCCTGAAGTCACTGAAGTTCCAAGCTTTAGCAAAGAAGCTCAGAGTTACTTGCAAGGCATAATCGATGGATTTAGCATAGATGATGCATTGGAAGTTAAGAAGATTGAGAGAGTAACAAATCACGATGTGAAAGCAGTGGAGTATTTCTTGAAACAAAAGTGTGAATCACAACCAGAGATTGCTAAGGTTTAGAAACTTTTCTCTCACTTCTAACTTCTTAGGGTTTGGTTGCTTTGATGCTCTGTAACTAAACTTCTCAGTCTTTTAATCAATCAGGTTCTTGAGTTTTTCCATTTTGCTTGCACATCTGAGGACATCAACAATCTTTCCCATGCTTTGATGCTTCAAGAATCACTTAGTTCGGTTATACTTCCATCCATGGATGAGCTGATCAAGTCTATCTCTCTGATGGCTAAGAACTTTGCGTATATCCCCATGCTTTCACGAACTCATGGGCAGGTAATGTCGAAAGAGAAGACTTTCACCATTTTACCTTTCCCTTTTTTTATGTATACTGGTTCTATCTATCTCTTTACTAATGATTTTGTTACTATGAATTGTAATGCAGCCAGCTACGCCAACAACTTTAGGAAAAGAAATGGCGATTTTTGCTGTGAGGTTAAGCGAAGAAAGGAGATATCTTTCTGAAACTAAGATTAAGGGGAAATTTGCGGGTGCTGTTGGGAACTACAACGCCCATATTTCCGCTTATTCAAATATCGACTGGCCTCATGTTGCAGAGGAGTTTGTTACTTCTCTTGGATTAACATTCAACCCCTACGTGACTCAGGTAATATAGTTTCTGTTGATCAAACAATTTTATTCAAATTCATATAGATCCTCACTGGTTGATTGTTCTTGTGGGTTTTGCAGATTGAACCTCATGACTATATGGCTAGACTTTTTAATAATATTAGCCAATTCAACAATATTTTAATTGATTTTGACAGAGATATATGGAGCTACATATCCCTGGGGTACTTTAAGCAGGCAAGTGTTAATAAATGAAAGGAAAAAATATATTGTCAAATCATTTGAATGTGAAAGGGAAAGTCGTCTCATTGTTTGAGGTTTTGCAGACAACTAAGGCGGGTGAAATTGGATCATCGACAATGCCTCACAAAGTGAATCCTATTGACTTTGAGAACAGCGAAGGGAACCTAGGGAAAGCTAACGCAGAGCTTACTTTTCTCAGCATGAAGCTTCCCATTTCACGGATGCAGGTTTTAACATTTCTCCATATTCTATGTATCTCAGCTAGAGTGATGGAATTAAACTAAGCCTGAAAAATGTACAATCTGCAGCGTGATTTAACTGATTCAACTGTCTTGAGAAACATGGGTGGAGCTTTAGGACACTCTCTTCTCGCTTACAAGAGTGCGATACAGGGAATCGGGAAGCTTCAGGTATTATTACCGTAGCCCTAAGAAATGTTTCCACTTGTCATAAACTAAGAATTTTCTTGATATAGGTTAATGAAGCTCGTTTAAAAGAAGATTTGGATGATAATTGGGAAGTCCTCGCTGAACCGATACAAACTGTAAATTTCTCGACTTTCTAATCTTCTATATCGATCAAGTTATTCCATGTATCTCTAATCCACAGAATTATCATGGTATCAAAAAAAGGTGATGAGGAGATACGGTGTCCCTGAGCCGTATGAGAAGCTGAAGGAGCTAACAAGAGGAAAAGCTGTGAATGAAGAAAGCATAAGAACGTTTATCAGAGGTTTGGAATTGCCTGCAGAAGCAAAAGACCAACTTTTGGAACTAACTCCACACACATATGTTGGTGCTGCTGCTGCATTGGCACTAGCCGTGGATGAAGCTTTGCACTTGGGACATTGATGATGATCAAAGTGGTGATAGATTGTCCTCTTGTATTATGGTACTCTTTTCCAAATCAATGGAAAACAGAGTCAATTTATATATAGATCGATGACTTGGACGTCGTCGTTTAAAATGTTGAGAAAAATCTTGTACCATTGTTGTGTTATGTTATGTTTCCTCTCTGAGTTTTTGACCATCACCAATCAATCCAGAGCCTGTCTTTGATCTAAGTCTTGTGGTCAATGATTCTTGAACCAACAAAAATTATTGTGATTAAACAGGTCATATACATTGTAGTCAAATAATAAAGAGTTCTCAAGTTGGAATATTTTCTTTCAATTTGAGTGGTTTTTGTTTTTCTTTATAGCCAAGTGTTATATAGTTAAATTGATAAATAATGTTAAGAAGTTGTTTGTCAAAAGTAATTCTATTTATAGTTAACATTGACATGAACACATATGTTTTAGGTCTAAAATAAATATTACAAGATCTATGTAATTTTCTCAAAAATAAACTTAATAGTTTCCTTTAGACTTGGTAGGATCTATTATTAAAGGTCTATTACATGTGTCCCTCAATAATCTCAACTCTACACCATATGTAGTGTTATATAAAACAATTTCTTAAAAGTTAAAACATAAATTGAAAATTTCATGAGAAAAATACCATATATTAATATAGTTATCATATATTTCCTTGAGGAAGATATCTTCCTATACATTGCTATCAATTTATTTATGAAAACAAATTTCCTTGTGGATTTATATTGAATTATTGAATTGAAGAGATAATATTGTTGTTTTTTCCTGCAAGTGTATTTTTGTTCTGCGTTTACCAGTTCATGGCGGCCATAAACCCGAAGATTTCGTCAAACATGTTTGTTCTCTAATCTTTCCAACGACTTTCAAAACATATACATATGCTAAGTCATGCATATAATAATATCAAATCATTGAATCCTAATTATTCTTATTTTTTAAAACACAACCAAAACCAATAAGCCTTTCGTCGTTACCCACTACCATAATTTCATTTCATTACAAAACACAACAACACATCATTCATTTCATAAGATCATATTACAACATCTCTCTGTATTCTTCTTTAATATTTTGTAACTTCAATCAAATATCTTAATAATGGGAGCCTACAGAGCCGACGACGACTACGATTATCTCTTTAAACTAGTCTTGATTGGAGATTCCGGCGTCGGAAAATCAAACCTTTTGTCTCGATTCACCAGAAATGAATTCAGCATCGAGTCAAAGTCAACCATCGGTGTCGAATTCGCTACAAGAAGTGTTCATGTCGACGAGAAAATCATCAAAGCTCAGCTTTGGGACACCGCTGGTCAAGAAAGGTAACAAATCCTCGAAACCTCTGTTTTATTTATCTCTATGCTCTGTTTTTCATTCTTTAAACCAAACCAAACTAAACCGAAATGCTTGAACAAAAATCAAAACTGGATAGTTTTACAAATTTGTCGGTTTTCTTATTTTGAAACCCAAATAATCCAAATATAAACTGATTTTAGTGTAACCAAACCAAAATTGAATTGAATAAACCAAAATTTTAAAGATTATCTACTTTTAATTATGTATATGTATGGAAAATTGGAATAATTATATTACATTAATATAATATTAACTAGATCATGATTTATTCAATTATCAATTTCTATATTTTAACCAAATATAACTTATTTGAAATCAATAACAAAACGGGAACCAAACCATGATTTTATTTGGTTTTAATTAGATAAAATCAATAGCCGAACCAAACCAAACAGTAAACCGATTTCCCACATCTACTGCTATACGCTGTTTTTAAGTGATTGCGACTTGTTTGTTATACAGATACAGAGCAATCACGAGTGCATACTATAGAGGAGCAGTGGGGGCACTTCTAGTATACGACATAACTAGACACATAACGTTCGAAAACGTTGAACGATGGCTCAAGGAGCTTCGTGATCATACTGATGCCAACGTTGTGATCATGCTTGTTGGAAACAAAGCCGATCTTCGACACCTTCGTGCAGTCCCCACAGAAGAAGCTAGATCATTCTCTGAAAGAGAAAACATGTTTTTCATGGAGACTTCTGCTTTGGATGCTACAAATGTCGAACAAGCTTTCACTCATGTTTTGACTCAAATCTATCGTGTAATGAGCCGTAAAGCTCTTGATGGTACTGGAGATCCGATGTCTTTACCTAAAGGACAGACCATTGATATTGGAAACAAAGATGATGTTACTGCTGTTAAATCATCTGGTTGTTGCTCAGGTTGAGATTATTGTTTTTGTTTTTGTTAACTGTTTTTCTGGAAGGACGTTTTGGCTTTGGTTTTGTTGGATTGGACTGTTTTTGGGGGCTTCATTTTAAGGTTATGAGACCGGTTTGGTTTTATATTACAAACCGAAGTTGTATTGAACAAGATTCGGTCCGGTTAATAAGGTAGTTTACTAATACCGAATTGATTGAACACCCATAGTCTTGAGCTTCACATTTTGGTGTAACATGTTAAGACATGAGTAACACCCAAAAGTCTGGTGCTAACAAAGGGAGAGACCGAGAAACTTATTTATTTTTCTTATCATTTTTTTGACATCTTTGGATCAAAAAGACCCGATTCATAGACAATTTCTACTATACGGGGTTACCCGATTTAGTGGAGTCGAACTCCGGTGGAGAAAGTGGAGTCAGATAGACTTAACCACTTGACTAAACACACATCCCCGAGAAAATTTTATCGTATCTAATCGGAAGATTATCAGCGTCCAAGAAAATAACTTTTCTATACATTCAAATCAATTTATTATCATCTTTTAATAAATTTAGTTGTCACAACTTTTCTTTCTGTGTGTGTGGGTAATTTTATTATCTATATTCAACAAATAATTGTACAAACAATGATGGGATATTGGAAGTAAGAGGTACAACTTTGAACTTAAAAGTGAAAATAATTTGAGGTTGGGATAAGATAGAATAAATAATCACTACAAAAAAAGTGAGTATTCATAGCACATTACAATAGCATTATTTCTGTAATTGCTATTAAAGAAGATACGCCGGATTATAGTAGTCTACTATAGCATTTTAAAAATGCTAAGCCGAAATTTGACTAATCTAGAACAGTCCGAGCGTAATATATAACATAGAAGCCAGCACTCACTAAAATAAAAAAAAACACAATTATCTTTAAGTTGTTTGGCGAAAAAAAAAAGCTCTGAAAAAAAAAGGGGGAAATCTCTCTCGAGGAAAACCCTCTTTCTCCTCCTTCTATCCTTGCCGCCTCTGATCTACTCCTCCTCCTCCACTGTCTCTGTTGCTATGGTTCAACTGTCTCTCCTAAGCCTCCTCCTCCACCTCCCATTCCCCCGACCCAGACAAACATTCAAGACTTTGGTCAAGATTCTACAGACATGGACCAGCTCGACTCACTTTCCTGGGGTTTTTGAGTTCAATAATAATAACTTACCAAACTTTACATATATTTTAAATAATTTACCAAAAACCAAAGTAAAGAAGAGGAAGATATGTATACCTTATTCCACACGGAAGCAAGTTAGGTCCACCGTCCAAATTATGAGAACACCTTTCCTTCCAAGTCTCAGGATGTTTATTGTTTCGTACACATGACAATCATCATAATTATTCATGCGAATATAATTATTTCTAAAAAACTAAATCATGAGTTATGATCATTTTTTAATGCGGAAGAAATGAGAACAATGCAGGGAAAAAACCCAAGCATCTTACGAATACGAAACCGGATTTTCAAATGATAAAGAAATTATATTCAACTACTTCAAAAATCAAGAACCTCTTTAAGCTTCAGTTTTAAGAGTTTAACCAATTTTTAACGCCACCCCAGAATAATAACTTTTCTGCTTTCGCTTACTTGCTTACTCAACATTTGGGCTGTTTGGTACTTAAATGTTTTCAAGTCTAAGCACTTAAATCTTTTAATTATAAGATTCTTAGAAAATATTTTTATCATAGCAAAATGTGTAACGTGTAGGTCTCACTCAATGTGTGAGGATTCGTATTAATGGACGTTAGTTAACTTAAAATAATGCCAACTAATATCTACATAAACATTCTATAAAAAGGAACCATAAAGGTGAAAGAAACGAAAATTCGTGGTTGACTAAGAACTTTACGTTAAACATATATGTTTACCTAATAATTTGTTAGACCTTACTTGACCTCCACGATGGATGGATTAGTCATATTTCAAAATTAACAGATAATCAAAAGATTCTTAATATCCACTTTAAAAGTACGCAAATATGATCGAGATAAAAGTTATTAAATTAAAACACGGTCGATTTTAGGTGATGTTATACGACGCTCTTCTCATTGACATTTGACACGGGTCTCAAGAAGAATCCCACTAGGTTAACATTTATGAAATTGATTTAGATGATTAGATATGAACGAATAAAAAGAAATTCCAACAAACTAAATCATCAAACAAAAACACAAACTAAAAGATTTGTTAACGACATGGAGAATTGTTCATAGGAAAGTATTTATCAAACACAATTTTATAGAAACCTTAAAAAAAATGAGGATTCTAAAACGTAATAGAGACGTAAAAAAAACGTATGGTTATATTAAAAGTTTAAAACAAACAAATATTTATAATCCTCTCTTAAATAAAGATGAGTGTGCAAAGAACATGCTTCACTTTAACAAAGACTTTGGTTTGGTCTCAAAGGTTACTTGCAAGGCATAAGAAATGTGTATAGCCTTTTTTCTCTCACCTCGCTCTATTATATATCCATCTACTTTAGATTTCATCATCATTCTTACATCAAATCATTTCCTAAAATCAGAGAAAAACATAGGGGAAACAACTTCAAAAGATATGGAGATCAAAGTTGATGAAGATCATCAAAAAAGTACTAAAGAAGACATCACAAGGCCACTTCTTGAAGAAGACAAAGACTTCCCGGATATAGAAAGAACGACATGGATACAAAAGGCAATAGGTCAAACGTTTCAAACCACTGCTCATTTAGCTAATCTCTTACCAACAGGAACGGTTCTCGCGTTTCAGCTCTTATCGCCAATTTTCTCAAATGGCGGTCAATGCGATTTAGTGAGCAAGATCATGACATCAACTCTAGTGGCAATATGTGGATTCTCTTGCTTCATACTTAGCTTCACGGATTCTTACAAAGACAAAAACGGTACTATTTGTTATGGACTTGCAACAATCCATGGGTTTTGGATCATTGATGGATCCACAACTCTTCCTCAAGAATTATCTAAGAGATATAAGTTAAGATTCATAGATTTTGTTCATGCTTTCATGTCGTTATTCGTGTTTGGTGCGGTGGTTCTATTCGATCGAAATGCGGTAAATTGTTTCTTTCCGGCACCGTCAGCGGAAGCATTGGAAGTTCTTACCGCTTTGCCGGTAGGCGTAGGGGTGTTTTGTAGTATGTTGTTTGCAACATTTCCTACAACACGCAATGGGATTGGTTTTCCACTTTCTAGTAAATGATATCAATATGCTGTTATTTATTTGTAACTTGATTTTTATATATACTAGATAAGGCCGCCTAAATAGGCGGGTGTAAAAAATAAATATAATTTCGTATCGATAATATTTAAATTCAAATATATATTTTTCTTATTATTTAATTTAATATTTTGTTTCAAACAAAATTTCAATCTTACACATTCTATTTTGCATATACTTTAACTATTTATTTCAACCAAATTTCAATCATATTTCAATCATACACTTTAACTATTTATTTTAAAATAAAAATTGCATTTTAATTCTACACACTCCATCTTATCGATGATATTTGAATTCTAAATAGTACTTCATACACTTTTTCTATATTTAATTTAGTACTTTTATTGAAAAAAAATTCAAATCTTACACATTCCATTTACATTAATATACAATTTAACTATTATTTAATAATGACAAACTGAATTTCGATTCTACACTCATCATCTTAATGAATAAATGCTAAAACAATTATATCAAAATAATATGTATATCAGATCATATCAAATCTATATCTAGATAAGTTAATGAATGGTTATTTATTTATATGTAAGTTAATGATCTTATATATTTTTTAAAATTATCTTTCCTAAAAGATAATTTTTTTTTTATTTTTTAGTTTAATTATTGTGTCTTTAAATTATTTATTTTAGTTTCTACTTTCAGTTTGAATTATATAAGATTTATTATATATCATAGTTCTAATGATTTTAGATAGCGACATGTGTCATGATTTAAACTACAAATTTACATAATTTATATCAATTTTATTTTCTAATTAGAAATAGGTGATGATTTTAAATAAAGTTTTGTATTGTTTATTTGAAAGTCTTGAATACGTAAGAACCATATATGCTTCTTCTTTGTTTTTGATATTTTAAATTTAGTTATATTATTTTAAATTGTTTATTTAAATTTATATGTTCATATTTGAATTATATAAGATTCATATATATATTTTAATCGATATCAACTATTTTCATGCGGTCTTTTCAACCCAAACTCTGATACCTTGCATTTATCAAGCCGAACTCACACAATATTTAAATAACAAACTCTGAACTATGTGACTTTTAGCCAATTTCAACATATCCCCGTTATTAAAAAGTATACCGTAAGTTAGTGCTATGGAATATATTTTTCTTTCAAAATGTTTTTTGAATCAATAATTTTAGTAGTTAAAGAAACAATGCAACAATGAAAGTAAATATTTTTTTTCTTACTTTTGAAAGATACCCATTAGCTAGTTTGTTTATATAGAAGTGAGTATGTAGAATAATTATCTTTTTGAAATTGTTAATTTCCTTATAATGATCTTTTTATTTTATTTTTGACATTTATCTTTTTATATTTTTAAAATTAATAAAAGAAAATTATTGTTTACATATTTCTATTTAATAAGATACATTTTATAATATTTATCTTAATGACATTTTTAAAATTGTTTAGTTTCCTTATAATTATCTTTTTACTTTTTAAAATTTATAATTTCTTACAATTATCTTTTTATATTTTTAAAATTAATAAAAGAAAATTTTCGTTTTACACATGTCAAAATCTAAGATCGATAAAATTGCCACATGTCACGATCTTTTGAGTTATTAACTTTGAAAACCATACTTTATATAATAAGATGTAACTTGTGGTCCAACATTCTCTTTTTGATGTTCTCTTGAAAGAGCCTATTAAAAAATCATGAAAACTGTTTCTAGTAAACATGTATTAAAACGATTTTTACATATTTTTAAAATGAATTAAAGAGGCAAATTAAAGAAAAAACGCTAATTTTTTCTACCTCGTTTAATAAAAAATCTTATTAAATTTACTATTTAAGAAAATGTTGTAAGTTTTAAAAATAGTTTTTGGAAATTTTCCCGAATGGAAAAACAGCAGAAAATCTTATTAAATTTATTATTTAAGGAAATGTTGTAAGCTTTAAAAATATTTTTTGGAAATTTACCCGAAAAGAAAAACAGCAAAAAAAAAGGTAATTTAGATTACCTCCTCGATAGGTGAGGTATCAATTAAGCAATTCAATTAAGAAGATATTATATTAATTCGAACCCCGGTGGTGACATAACCACAAAGGAAACACAACCATATAAGAAAGTATTCAATTGGTGACATTATCTCTAATTTAATTATAAAGTATTCAATTGGTGACATTATCTCTAATTTAATTATACTTATCCCTTAAAACAACAAAATCGAACGATTCCGGTTTAGACCGGTTGGCTAAATAATTTCACATCATCAGAACTATAACGTATCAAATCGAAGAACACTACATCTTCCTCGTCACGGATTCATCATCTGACATCAGTGTATTGATTTTTCCGTCAAATCCTGAAATTGAAATCTCGATCTTAACTTTTTTTGGTTCGGTTCCTTTTTTTTTACTGTTCCACAAGAGTCCAATGTTCGTCCTTGTGGGTTTTGATTTACTCTTAGTTTTGTGAAAGGTCTCTTGAATCTTTCTCGTCTTTGGTTCCTGGAGTATATATAGATTCAATTCCAGTAAGATTGAGTTTTATGGTTCTCTAAAGATTAAAGATTTCGATGTTCTTTAATTGAAATTTCATGCAAACATATGGAGTCTTGGTTTTACTTTACACCCACAAACTGTTCGACGAAAGCCCTGAACCAGATTTGCGCATTCTTTAGTCATCATCACTCAATTCAAAGACCTCTCAAAACAGTTTATCTTGTTCAAAAGAAATTATCCTCTAATTCATATTCACATCAAAAAATACAAAAAGAGAGGTAATTTAGATTACCTCATTTGGGTCTTGACCACATTAATGGTGGAAGACATACATCCACGAGGTAGGTACCTCGGGAGAGATTACTCCAGATTACACTGGGAAGATGGGAAGAAGAAGCGCACGGAGGCATTACTCCGGCGAGATTAAGCATTCTCGAGACTGACTGCTCGGAAGAAGCCAAACTTGGTACCAATATGGATCGAACCCTGGTGGGAGATGAGCTCAGCTGAGTCTCAACCACTTTGATATAGGCCGAATTGGTGCTTAAAGATCTGTTTTATTTGTATTTAACACAATCATTGGGCAAACATTTAAAGATTTATCAAAGCCCACAAAGAACCCGATAGAATGAGCCCATCAAGTTTATTTGCACTCACAACGGTTTGATTTCTATTCTTCTCTTCTTCCTTGCTAAATTTAACTTAGCTGGGAAGTGTGAACAAATGATCATCTCCATGATCTTATTTTGTTTCTCCACTAGAGTACATGGTCCGGTTAATAAGTAAACCAAAAATATTTCTGGAATTTTTATTTTATTTTAGGTTGGTATTTTTTTTTTGGAAAATTTCTCGAATTAAAAGCAAAAGAAAAGGTAATTTAGATTACCTTTAACCACAAGTCCACAATGATAGCAATCAATTATTCAATACACTAGGGTAAGTACCAATTCGAACCCCGTGGTGACATAACCACATATGAAAGAATTGAATTGGTGTCAAGAGGTCTAATTTAATTAAACTTATCCCTAAAAAACAAAATCGAACGGTTCCGGTTTAAACCGGTACGCTAAATAACTTTACATCATCAGTGTAAGGTATCGAATAACACTACATCTCCCTCGTCATGGTTTACAGATCTCTTGAAATGTTTGAAGAAGTAGTGAAGACAAAGAGGTTAATAAGAGAGATTTAAGACAATAAAGAACATGCAGGAGTTATTTGGATTAAAGACAAAGTACACACGATTTCTTATCGGAGATAAGAACTCATCCGAGGAGCAAAGAGATTTATAACAAAAAGGTTGATGAGTTCAGAGAGTGTTTGAACAGAGTTAAATATGTTTCCGGATCTTCATTATATGGAGAGAAGGGCAAAAGAGAAGCTTTTGTTGTATCACAGTGAAAAACTTGCGGTTGCGATTTGCTATAACGTGCATGTCTCACTCAATGCGTGAGGTAACATATTAATTGACGTTAGCTAAAATGAGCTATATCTACCGTAACTTGTGGTTCAAGTTTCTTTCTTAGATGATCTCTTGAAATAGACTACTACCAAAATCATGTAAACGGTTTTCACTAGAGATATTTTAGTTAACATAAACCTCATGAGATTAGGATTTTTAAAACATATAATTTCATTTTTTAAACCGACAATTTAAGCAGAGAATAACCTCTGGCGACGAAAGTACCCATTCGAACCTAAGTGGCATGTCATGTGACACAAGCAACTAGGAAATTATTGAATAAATCTTCTAAAAAAATTAAGAATCGGAATAGAAAATTATCTTATAGAATAACTTTAAAAGAACATTGGCATGATGTCTAAGGGTATGATCTATCTATATCGTAATTTCATATCTAGATAAAATCACGGGGACTAAAGAGAGTCACCACAAATCAATGAATAATTCCGATGTGGAAGAAGAAGACCACATGGAAACTCAGTAAATACAACAATATTTTTTGCAGTAGAGATGTATTCAAATCAACCGACTTATTACCAATCCTAACCCCGTGGCGTAAGACTTGCTAGGTGACACAAGTACACAACCACATAGGAAAGTATTGAATCGGTGACATGAGCACTAATTTAATTATAATTATCCCTAAAAAAAATATCGAACAGCTCCGGTTTAGACCGGTACGAAAAATAATATCACATCATCAGCGTAAGGTATTAAATTGAAAATATCAAATATACTAGATGTTGTTGTAACGGGTTTTTTTAAAATAAACTAAGCGTTACAATGGTTCATAAAATAAAAAAATGTTACAATGGTTCAATTAAGTCCTAACAAAAAAATTATATAATAATTTAGTAATTAAAAATTAAATAAAAATATATTTTAAAGAGTTACGACCAAAAATCGCGACGGTTGAAGTGACTGTAAAAGATATTTGTGCTCGCCTATTTTTTTTCTTGTGAATATAAGATACATAAAGAAAAGGTAATTTAAATTACCTCTACGTTCACGGTGAACAATCAAAGGATCAATAATTATTTGTCTCCGAATAGGTACCAATCGAACCCCGGTGGCATGTGAGACTTAGCGAGTGACACAACCACGTATGAAAGTATTAAATTGGTGATATTAGCACTAATTTAATTGTATTTATCCCTAAAAAAAACAAAATCGAACGGTTCCGGTTTAGACTGGTTCGCCAAATGATTTCACATCACCAGTCTAATGTATCAAATTGAAGAACACTACAACTTCCATCATTATGGATTCATCATCTGACATCAGTGTGTTGATCTTACTTGTTTGGTTCGGTTCCTTTTTTTTTGTGTTCCACAAGAGTCCAATGTTAGTTCTTGTGGGTTTTGGTTTACTCCACTCTTGGTTTTGTCAAAGTCTCTTGAATCTTTCTCGTCTTCGGCTTCCAGATGTCTGCTTCTTGTAGTATAGATTCGATCCCCATAAGATTGAGTTTTAGGATTTTCTCTAAAGATTCAAGATTTACGCCCATAAACGGTTCGACGAAATTCATGAACCAGAAGATTTGCGTTTTCTTTAGTCATCTCACTCAATTCAAAGACACCTCAAAATCCTTCATCTTGTACAAAAGAAATTATCCTCTTTTTCAGATTTGCAACAACATCAAAAAAATACAAAAAGAGAGGTAATTTAGATTTAGCCCAACATGTTGGTTATAAATGTCTAGCGAAGCAAAGTTGTTAGGAGTTGTTACGTTGGCGTATAAAGGGATATCTAGTAGACTAGTACAGAAGGGGAAAAAAAAAGTAGAGTAGTGTACTAGTAGTTACCAAGTCTAGAGTCCAAGTAATTGAGTGGTATCAAGTAGTATAAGTGTGTGTGTGTGTGTCTTGTAAGAACTATCCAAGAGAATAGAGATCCAAATAAACAATGCAGTATTCAAGTGTTTATCTCTCTAAGCCTCTAAAATGTTTTGTGCTTGAAACAGAGAACAAAAGAGATAGAGAGTTCAAACCTGTGAGTGAAAGTGAGAATCCCATCAAATGCAACAAATGGAGAGCGTTTCTTGGTTAGGAAAAATTCCCAAGAACGTAAAGTTTGGGAAATTCGCTACAGAGCTAGTAAAGGTTCTTGAGCCAGAAAATTCAGGAACACGCGTGCTTTTAGCGGATATCTACGCAGATGCGAGAATGTGTGAGGAAGTAGTGAAGACTAGGAGGTTAATGAGAGAGATTCGAGTTAAGAAAGAACGAGTTTGTTGGATTGAGGTTAAAGACAAAGTACATACGATTTCTTTTCGGAGACAGAACTAATCCTAGGAGCAAAGAGATTTATAACAGAAAGCTTGATGAACGAGAGTGTTTGAGCAGAATTGGATATGTTCATGTGACTGACGTGCAGGTCTTACTTAATGCATGAGAATTCGTATTAATTCACATTAATTAAAATGATCTATATTTATGTAACTTGTGGTTCAAGATTCTTACTTAGATGAACTACTACCAAAATTATGTATATTGTTTCCAGTTGAGATGTATTCATGATAAGCCCTGATCCACTTGTTAACATAAACCTCATGAGACTGACCCCTCAAAAACCATTGTCTTTGTTTAAGAGAGATGGTAGATATCCGATGGACATTAGGACAATTGGTATTAGGGAAAAAAAAAAAAAAAAAAAAAAAAAAAAAAAAAAAAAAGAGAGGTAATTTAGATTACCTCAAAGAAGTGATGTTGGTTGAGTCATCAAATTAAACAACAACAGAGCGAGAACTCTGGGAAGAAGTTGAAGAGGACAAGCCACGACTTTTTAAGAATCGGGCTGAGTAGTACCAATCGAACCCTGGTTGCATATTTAAGAGTGGTCAGAGACACAACCACTTTGAACAGGTTCGATTGGTGTTATACACTCTAATTTAATTGTACTTATACGCTAGATATAACCGGTTCCCGGTTTATAACGGTTCGTTAAATAATTCCACACACATACCACAAACAATTTGAGTTCGAGGGTTAAGCCGTTAAGGGACATTGCGTCGACGTCGTGAAAAACACTATTTCCAAACACTAGTAAGGTTAAAAGACAATAGCAATTTAGATATTCTTAACAAGATCTACCTTTCACCTCATAAACGTTTTTTGTTTTTATCCTTCTCTTCACCAAAAAAAAATTAAAATGAAAAAGAATTTCTCTAGTTTTTGCATTTTGTGTCAGAGTCGACAAAAAACAGTCATTGGCAAGACATTCGAATCTGTTTGATTAGTGTTAAATTGCCCACAAAGAACCCACTAAGTTTAGCTTCAAATTGAAGAAGATGAGAAATTAACTTTGTCTTTGTCCGAGTTACAACAACCAAACCATGATCAACGACGACGAATAAAAAGAGATCGAAATTTCTTGTTCACTTAGGATCAATTATCAAAATTTCAGAAAATAGGTAATTTAGATTACCTAGTCCCTGTGGTGTGATTTTTTAAAGCCATGAAGAGAAACAAACTTTCATCTCCATTCGTACCAATATGAATGCTCGAACCCTGATGGAATCTACTCTCCATGCAGGCATGCAGAGTTATTACCACCTTTACTGGACCCGAATTGGTGCTCGTAGTTCCATTTTTTAATACTTAAATTAGCTTTTAACCCAGATCTTAATTCCCGGTTTAATTCGGTTCACTAAAGATTCCAGAACCAGAAATAATTAATTAGTTGCACTTATTTCGGGCTATTCCATGTGAGAAGTGCAAAGGAGAAGAATTTTGGTTGTATCACAGTGAAAAACTTGCGGCTGCGTTTTGGTTTTATTGTGATGCTAGTAAAAGCTCCAATTACGGTTAATAAGAATCTGTATGGATTGTCAGTTGTCACACAAGTGTTTAAGTTTGTTGAGAGATTATTGCTAGAGATATTCATAGCAACATGGTAATTGGTAATTGTTCTTGTTCTTGTGGATATTATTGGTGAATATTTGTATTTGTGAAATTATAGTGAGACAACGGGTAAAATGAGCAAAAGTGGACAAATAATTTATTGTTCTCAAAAATAGTAAAAAAGAGAGGTAATTTAGATAGACTTGTAGTCTATAAAAAAAATTAAATTACGAAGAGGTTCGCCCTAAACCTTTTCTCTCGGGCACGTTCTCCAAGGTAGCCGCCTCAACAAAGCTTTGACGTTCCCTACTCCGGCCGACGTTTCTCACTCCGTGCTTCTTCTTCTTCTTCCACTCACCGCCGCTCGTTGAGGGTCGACCCTTTCTCCGGCCTCCGGCCGTGAGACAGGGGCCGACTAATCTTTTCCGTTCGTCGCTTTCACTTTTGTTTTCCTACTGTTTTTCTTCTAGGTTCTCGTTCTCCGATCTCTTGATGTCTCCTCTCTGCGCCGTCGTGTTGTTCTGTGGCGTCTCTCCTCCTCGCAACGTCTCATCTCCGTCACTTTCCCAGGCGTCTCTTCTATGCTTGGCCTCCTCGTATCCTCCTCCCAAAGTGACCTTTCCGGATGCGTCTTCGTCGGTGAGTAAAAGCTGTGACAGCTTCTTATCAGTGACGTTTGTAGATCCATCTTTTCCGGCGTCTTTGTCCGGCGGAATTGTCGAAGTCCCTTTGCTGGCTTGTGTCTCCTCCCTCTCCACCAGCCTCTCGATGTCTCTCTCTCCTTTTGGAGAAGTGGTTTCTCTTGTAATTGCTGGTGGTTTTTCTTCTTTCGCGTCTATGCGATGTCTTACTGCTATGTGCAGTCTGTGGAGTCTGGTCTTGTTCCAGATCTGTTCCATTCTTGGTGATTCGAGTGGTTCTTCATTGCGGACAGTGATCATTGGAGTCCACGCCTATTCCGTTGGCTGTGCTGCATCTCCATACTTTGCTGCTCCATTCCTTCACCATATTCAGATCGGCTTCCTTACTTGTGTAAGTTGCAGGTTTTATTTGATTATGGGTTTATCATTCGTTCCAAATTTCGCTTTTTTGCGACCTATTACTGCAGTATGCAGGTATTTCGTTGTTGCTGTTGAATTGATTTCAGCCTTTGGTGCTGTGAGTTTGGTTTCTCTTTATTGGTGGCAGATTGAAAGAAAACTAAGCGACAAGTCTTCCCCAGTGATTCTGGTTCTGTTGGGTCTTTGCTGCCCTTTTATCTCCTTTATGGAGAAATTTCGTTTCCCAAAATTCCCTCTATTGAGTGGTTTGGATGCTCAAGCGTCGCCGGTTTTGCAAGGATCTTCCTCCTGGCTGATGCTCTTCTCTGCTATTGTTGCATTTTTTGCAACTCCTCGTGCAGTGGATGCAGTCAATCAAGAAGCTTTTGATATCGTTATCTTTCGATTTCTTATGGTCTCTTTCTTTGATTTGTGTCAATCTATCTCTAAGTTTAACCATTGTTTGGTGTTTTTTATGGCATTTGTTGCTTTGCTTTGGTGTGATTCCTTTCTGCTGGATGTAATTCCTCCTCTAGTTTTAGAGTTTGAGGCTATCTAAATTAATGAAAGTATGAGTTTGATCAAAAAAAAAAAAAAAAGAGAGGTAATTTAGATTACCTCATATTTGGGTGTACCACAAAGGGTAGAGAGTGATCACCAGATACACTGGGAATGTTTCCAACCATCAAAGGGTGGTATCCAAAGAAGCCCAGATTCATGTTTCCAAATTCCACCATCAAAGGTGTCCAAAGAAGCCCAGATCCGCTGGGAATGTTTCCAACAAAGGGTACGAAGAAATTCCACAAGAATGAGCCCAAATCCGCTGGGAAGACTGCTTGCCACAACTGGAAGACAAAGAGAATCCAAACTTGGTACCAATATAGAATCGAACCCTGGTGGGAGTGCAACTCAACTAGAGACTCAACCACTTTGAGCGGGCTCGAATTGGTGGCCTAAGGTCTATTTTATTTGTATATAAAGCCTTTTGAACTAAAATCAAACCAAACTTTTCTCGGTTAAGAATGGTTCGCTTTTTATTTCCTTAAACGTTTTTTTTCTAACCGAGAAAAGTCGGCAAAAACATTCATTGGGTACAAAATTCGAATTAGTTAAAAAGCACATAAATAACCCATTAAATAAAATTTATTGAGCTGAATCATAGCAAATCGTTTTCTTTCTTCATCTTCTTTTTTTTCTTTTATTAAACTAGCAAATTACAGTTAAGTGAAGAGGAAGATGAGAAATAATCATAAACCGTCTTTGTCTGAAATACAAACGGCAAAAATAATTACCATCACAACCAAACCATGATTAATGACAATTAGGATTTTATGGAAACGAAGAATGACTTGAATAAAATAAGATAAAAATCAACCTCAAATATAATAACAACAAAAAGAGGTAATTTGGATTACCTCAAATCGCTACCACAGAGAGCATGTTTGACTCTAGGGAATCATGATGAATCACCATTGTTACTTGATACGAATCCGACGAGTTCACTGCAAACAATTGATTGTTATGTAAAGCTTTTAGGATGGTTTTTGTTGAATTAATTGTAAAAGATGATGTATCATGTAATGTTCTGCTTTCTTCCTATATATGTACAAAATGAAGAATGTTTCGAATATCAAGCTGTTTCGTTACATGGCATATACATGAATAAGGCTTGTTTAGTTTTGTCTATTTTTATCAACGCTTGTGTACCCTTATGAGTTGTTAAAAAAGTTAAGGTAATTTTGTAAAAATCGATTACGATCCTGACCCCTACCTTTCTCGTTGAATACGCTTGTCGATATGTATACATAAGTTGGTAGGTAGCCATATAGATTCACTTCTTGTTTTCAAAGAGATAAAGAGTCATGCCAAAGAGCGTGAGCTGTGTCAACAAACTTGTTAAAGACGAGCGAAGCAGCTTCACATGCTTAACAAAACAAAAACAAAAACTACTGTTTTGCCAAGAAAAGTTTCCTATGCAATAGAATTATATGAGCGAATCATAGAATGAAAGAGCCGACCCGTGGCTTGAGTAAAAATCTTCGAATGGGAATCAAATAAACATTTAAATCTAGTAAGGTTAATGAAAGACAAGAGCAATTTAGATATTCGTAAGAAGATCTACATTCACCTCATACATGTTTTTTGTTTTTATCCTTCTCTATCACCAAAACAAATTAAAATGAAAAAGAATGTCTCTAGTTTTTGTAATTGTGTTAGAGTCAACAAAAACAGTCATTGGGCAAAACATTCGAATCTATTTATGCCCACAAAGAACCCACTAAGTTTTAGCTTCAAATTGAAGAAATGAGAAATTAACTTTGTCTTTCCCCGACTTACAACAACCAAACCATAATCAACAACGACGAATAAAAGAGATCGATATTTCTTGTTCATTTAAGGGTAAATTATCAAAATTTCAAAAAATAGGTAATTTAGATTACCTAGCTAGGAGTGTGGTAAGTTTCCTAGTGTTGATTTATGCATCAACGTGTTGAGTCCCCGTGTTGATTTTTTTTTGAAGCCGCTTTTATGGAGAGAAACAAACTTTCCTTCTCCATTGGTACCAATCCTCGAACCCTGGTGGAATCTACTCCACATCAGCCCCATGAAGACTGATTACCACTTTTACAGGGCCCGAATTGGTGATCGTATTTCCAATTTTTAATACTTAAATTAGCTTTTAACCCAGAACTTAATTTCCGGTTTAATTCGGTTCGCTAAAGATTCGAGAACCAGAAATAATTTTTTTTTTTTTTTTTTTTTTTGAATGAATGTAAAATTTATTCACCAAAAAAACCGTGTTTACATTTATTAGTTACACTTATTCGGCTATTTCAGGAACAGTTTCGTTACATTATAGTGAGCGTCCTCTGTGCATAAAACTATGTAGGACTTGTATTGGAGGCGAAACACTTTTTTGAGACGGTTTGGTGTTAAACCGACACAAGAAACATTACGCATGTGTGAAGGATGTGTTAAGAAGGGCAGGGAAACTAACTGAAACGATGCTGAAAATGTCGTTTGATGCCGTATGCATCAATATGGGGAGCGGTTCTTGGTGAGGGAAAAGTTCACAAGAACTCATCTGAGAAGCAAATAGATTTATAGAAAACGTGATGAGCTTAGAGAGTATTTGAACAGAGTTGGATATGTTCCGGTGACTGAAACGGATCGTCACTATGTAGAAAGTGCAAAGGAGTAGCTTTTGGTGTACCACAGTAAAAGCTCCGATTAAGGTTAATAAGAACCTCTAAATCTATATGGATTGTCAGTTGTCACACATGTGTTTAAGTTTGTTGAGAGATTATCTCTAGAGATATTCATAGGTTAGGTTTCTTCCATTTAAAAAGATGGTTCTTGTTCTTGTAGAGATTATTGGTGAATACTTGTATTTGTGAAATTATAGTGAGACAACTTGTAAAATTGAGCAAAAGTGGACAAATAATATATTTATAATATGTGCAAAAACTTTTGTGCTTTTTTGGGAGTAAAAGGAGTTATTTGTTTAGAAATAAAATGATAAAAAGAAGATTAGCTTCTAGACGTTGTAAAAGATATTGAATGTTTGACAAACTTTAAAATGAATTTCTCATAAGTCTCATGTCATGTGTGAGTCTCTTTGGTACACGTAGAGATACAGCTAACCAAACAAGACTTGTAAAGCGAAATGTGGGCTCGGTACTAATTAAGCACTACTTCTATTGTTCGTACGTATCATAGTTCTCCTATATTTCTTCTCTCTTCTTCTCACGTCGTATTCTCCTAAATTCAAGTATTTAGATTATTTTCATATTTTAGAATTTATTTTCTTTAAATCTATTAATAATTTTTAAACTTATTAAATCAAACTTGAAAGGTTTCAGAGAATAATTCAATATCAGGACTGACATTATTCTGATATCTATAATATCTGAGTGATAGAAACTATATAAGTTGTATAGTGAATTGATTTATTTAACTTTGGTTCCACTTTTAATCAACTTTTGTGCATGATTTTGGCCGTGTACAGTCGGTTTAATTAGACTGAACATCATTTATTTAAGCAAAAACATATTTCACAGCAATACATATGGTAATTAAGATCTTGATTAAAAAAATATCCCAAAGATATTTTTGAGACAATTTGATTGTTTTTTTTTTGTTTGTTTCTGTGCATCAACAAATCATAGAGAAAACTTTGTCGTTACTTTCTACAATCTAATTTTGTCTATATCAAAACTAGTACGTACGTGTGTGGTAATACAGGCCATTCAGTCAATTTGGACCAAAGACAACCGTTGATCCATCTGTTCCAAACAAATTGAAACCGTGTTTTTTTTGTCGCCGTGTATCAAACTCTATATATACAGACCTAGAATTCACCATTGAAACTCATTAGAAATCTGAATACTTTCACAACTTTCTCTTAAAACATTTTCAAGAACGAGAAAAAAAATAAACTAAAAAAGATTGAGGTCATGGTTAGATCAGAATTAGGAAGAAGAAGATTCTTATTAGGAGCTGAAATGGCGCCGGCGCCGGTGATTTCTCGCCGGAGTTGTTCAATGTCTCCGACACTAGAGACCATTTTTGAAGAGAGGTCCGATGATTTTAATCATCAAGATCATTATTACAAAGTCGTCGTGGGACAACGAAATCGTTTGTTTCTTCTTGTTCCGGCGATCATATCGGCCGTATCTTGTGTTTTGTTGTGTAAACAAGATCATGTTGTTCGATTTTCTTGAACAAATATATGTAAGTATTTCAATGTAACTATGTATAAGGAGAAGAGTTTTCTATAAGCTTATGTTTTTGTTTCAATTCATAGTGTTAACAAATATCCATTTATAACATGTTTTTTTTATGCTCATAGTTCTGGCTTTCACCGATAGGAACATATTCTAACATGGCTCGAGTTTTTGACAAATGAATTCATATGCAAAAATATCCCTTATTAACAAAACTAGATACTAGCTATCAAATTTTGCGAACAAACTATACCGATAAAATTCTAGATCTTTGGCGGATAAAGTCATAAAACTCTTCCGAAGATGGATACAATGGTTTGTGCCTTTGTGACATATGCAAAACACATTTTCTATTTAAATTTAAGCTCGGCTCTTTCAAGTCCTAGCTCTTTTCTTTGACCTAAAATCATGGATAGATTTTGTTATCAACAACACATCCAAATTACAAATTTAAGAAGCAATCAATAGTCTTTGATAGCCTTGTACAACACAAAGTACAAAAGCATTGAGAGTAGAAGGGGAAGAAATATCACAATCCGTTTAGGCGCCTTGACCGCAAAACTATCACATCCTTCTTCGAAAATCGTTTCCAATTTAGGCTGCGAGATGCTCCTAGATAATCGTCTCTGCTGAATCCGATGAGATAGTGAAGGTGTGACCTCTCCCCATGTTTGAATAAACCTCATTTCATTCGCCATTGATGCAATTTTAAGAGTTTTGTTGTCTTGAAATGGGCAGAGGAAAGAAGATTAAAGTGTTTATGTATGAAAGATTTGATTGTTTAATTAGTGGATGGGAAACAAAGGGCTTTTATATAGAGAAGATTACTAGATTAGAAGACTTTTTAAGGTTATGTAATTATCCAAAATTATCAAGACAACGACGTGATAATTTCTTAATTTAATTCTTGTGCTAAGTTTAGAGGTTCTAGAAAAAAAAAAAAAAAAACAGTTGATATACCTGAATAACTCAATTGTACTATTTTAGATTCTTATAACAAAATCTAGTTAGATTTGTTAAATTTTTATAACGCCTTTTTTCATTGAAATAAATCATGATAATAGTATAACTAATTGGATAAAATGACATTAGAAAGAATTAAAAAAGTTACTAAAGTCAACCTTTATTCAACAGCGAACACAAAAACAAAACAGAAATAAATAAATCACAGTGGAAAATTGAAATTAGGAGATTTTGTATTTTCTTCATCTGATTTATAAAAAGAAAATCACTGTGAGAAAACTTTATTCCTGAAACTCCTTCAATGGCGGAAGAAGAGAAGCGAACTTCACCGGAACCTCCTCTTCCTTCTCCGCCGGAATCTTCACCTCAACCCAAAGATCCACCGCCGGAATCTTCTACTTCTCCGACTACATTCGATCCTAGTCGAAGTAATTCTCTTAAATTTCCCCTTTCTTCTGCAACATCAAATCGATTTCTAGGGTTTTGCTTTTATGGATTTTCTCTTTTAATCTCCCTTCAATTAGACTGATGTGTTATCCCCGAATCCTACTCCGCCATTGTTAATCGTACCCAAAGCTCTAGTTTTTTTTTAAGTTCTAATCTAAAATCCTTGGTCCTGCATAATCACGAATTTGACTAAGTGTTTAAAGAGCTTATCTTTACTTTAATTACTGAGAGGTTATAGCTAAACTTGATGTGAACATCAATTCTGTTTCTTAGTTTTACAAAAATTCAAATGAAGAAGATTCATGAAAGTATAGTGATTCTCCATCTGCATTCTACAAGCAACTGTATAGATATGAACTATTATCTTCAAGATGAATCATTGATGTTCAAGATCTTACTTATGGTTTTGCTCTGATCATGATTCACCAGCTTGCTATTTTTACTTCTATATCTCTGCAGTAGTGCAGTGTGTGTTTTTTTGTTGCTATTTATCTAACGTAATGCTTTGAATTGGTTCTTTTGAAAGTGATTGGGATCATCAAAAGGAAAGCTTTGATTAAGGATTTAGCTGCTGCTTACCACGCCGAGTGTCTAGCTCTTTGCCGAGAACTTCTCGAGCTTCAAAAGAGAAAGGACGAGGTTAGGAATCCATCTCCTGATCTATTCATTGTTTGTATGAACTTGTAGCTTTCGGTAAATACTTGTTAAGTTGTACAATGAACCCATTGTTATCTAAATAAATTCATGATTTATGTATCATGTTAGTTGCATATCGACTCGATAGATATAAAATGAATCAAAGCATGAAACCAATGAATAAATCTAAGGATTGGACTCTTATAGTTGACTACAAGGTCGGGTCAGGAAGTGGCTTAAACGCAAAGAACTACCAAGGGCATAAAATCCAAAGTGGGTTCTTTCTTTCAAGTTGGGAATGAAATTGTTAGACTTTGAACCAAAACGGTGAAACTTGATGAACCGGTTATTCATGTGTTCTAACTTGTTTGAGATTTTGCTCTTATTTTGCAGCCGTTCCTGGACACCAAAGCTACAGAAGATCTGAGAAAAGAGACGTTGAGGTCTTCTTCCAAACGAGCTAAGAAAAAACGTTAAAAGAAAAGACTTGGTATGATGCTTAATTTACTAC
The DNA here is from genome assembly GCA_019202795.1 of Arabidopsis thaliana x Arabidopsis arenosa. Lineage (NCBI taxonomy): Eukaryota > Viridiplantae > Streptophyta > Magnoliopsida > Brassicales > Brassicaceae > Arabidopsis > Arabidopsis thaliana x Arabidopsis arenosa. Next base: position 9,587,783 of record CM032924.1, read on the forward strand.
GTAGGTATGATGTTCATAGATCGGTTCTTATGCTTCAGGTGAAGTAAAAAACTTGTTGAAAGATTGAAATTTTTATTTGATTATCTAAATTATATACAATATTTACACATTTACTAAGAAGAATTCGAATCACCCTTTCTAAAGACATCTCTTAACTAGACCGAGCGAAAATCCGGCAAACCGGTCTAAGACAATCAATCGCAGCAACCGCCTGATGCTTAGCTTTCAAACAGAATCTCTGGAACCAGTTCGTATCAGGAGCAATAACAACCATAGAAGATTGAACATACATCGAAGCTGCTCTTTTCACAAGCTCGTTTCTAATGGCGATGTTAGAAGAATCCATCTCGGACAAGAGAAACCCATCTTGTGAAGGAACACTGTATTGTGGGTGACAAAACAACGAACCAAATCCATCGGAACTTGAGATCACGTCTTTCAAGCTCGTGTACTGGAGATTATTCTGATCATTGTCGTCTGAGATAAAGAGGTAGGGTGATTTTTGTAACATTTGGAAACCTTGTCTCCATATTCGTAGTAGAATCTAAATGGTGGGAGAGTCTGATGAGTTTAAATATCTTCCCCTGTTTTAGACGACCGGTGTTCCCTTCTATTTAGCCAGAATTGTCGGAAAGGCCCTTAGTTTTGAAGACTTTCCAGTTTTATACCGCATATAAAGGAAAGTGAACTGAACATATAAACCGCACTAAACCAAACAAACCAAAGATTTAAACCGAAACTTCTTAACATGGGCCTTAGCTCAAGTATACCACTGGGCCTTAACTCAAGTACAATATTGTCCAAATAATTATTTTCAAAAATTAATTTTACATTTTTTTTTTTTTGCTAAATATGTAATTTTACATATTCGTCTGCTTTAATCATAGTTTTGAACCTCGATGGAAACATGACGTTGAACTCACTTTAACTATGCAATAATTTATATAATATGCTATAACATATTATATATCTATATATTATATAGATGTTGCAACAAATATATGGATGTATGTTGTGGTCCTTCCATGATTGACTGAAAGATAAATAACCAATAAAAATCAAGTTTAGTTTATAGAGTAGTCTGGATTGATTTACATGTAATGGGTAGTAATAAATTAAATTAGACTTAATCTAATAATGGAAAGGTATATATCTCTAGGTGGACCTATCTTTCTAATCACAATTAGGGTTTATTCCATATATAGAGCATGTAAGAAGCTTAATGGACAGAATTAATCATGAGTCATGCCCCCACTAGATTCATTAATGGTCCATTTTAAAAGGACATCAACTTCACTTGTATTTTAATGTACTCTCTTAATCAAAACACTTGACCCAATAGATTAAGAAAATTATTCCTTATAATAACTTTGTTGTCGGATTTTTTTTTCTTATGTTTGTACAGTAAACAAAAATTATATTTCGATTTCGTATGGTTTTTGTTTTGGTTTGGATTGACTTTTTAATCCGTTTGAATTTAGTCTCGTTTTTTAGATAATTTACCCAACATGTACATTGTACAATGTAGACGATTTGTTAATTTCATCGTCCATTTTTGTGTTTCAAATAAATCTATTTTTTATACTGACTAAATCTTCATATATACAAAAAACTAAAGTGGAAACAAATAGTTAGATTTAACAACACAAAAAATACTTTAGATATATTATTTTTGTGAAAGCCAGTAGTAATAGTACATAGTTGCAATGACCAGAAAATAGTACATGTGCAATAAAAGGCTGTTTATAAAATCATAACATCACATCACTCACTGTGGTCAAAACAGTACCACTACAATACGAATCTAGTAAAGATACAGATCCATGCATTATTTTTATTTTCTAATTATTTTTGAATAGTTTGGTTTAGAATTATTTAAAATACCGATACTCTAAATTCTTGAAATGTACAAGAATTTTTTAGTGAAATTTAAACGGTAATGACCGTATTTAAAATTTGGTTTATTTGATGATTAGTTGTTTAATTCTTAAAAAATCTTACATAACGAGCAAACATATACATGGGTATTGTGAATCTTGATATACAGTATTGACTACTATTACGGAACAGAACATAATTACCATTTCCTAACTAAATTAACAAGTAGAATGATACTAGTATACTATGATGCAAAAAGAAGAAATGAATATATAAATCTCCAAAGCCAACTATAACTTAATAAGGTTGATATTAAAAAATAAAAACAACATATAAGAATCAGGTTATTAATTTTAGACTGTTGTTGTGTTTTTTTTTTTTCTTTTTTGCTGTCTATTTAAGTGATTGATACATTTAGAAGGACTTGAATAAGCAGAAGCAGAAAATTAAAAAAAAATTAAGCAGGAAAAAATAAGTAAGCAGAAATTTGGGTGACCAAGATGGAGACACGTGCAGTGGTCTGGTAAAGGCAACAGTGATCGAGAAGTGAGCAAGTGTCTGTTAAGACAGCGACACGTGCTCTCGAGCCCGTCGTGAACCACTTGCTCTACTTCTTTTCCTTTTTCGTCATTTATTCTTAATCACTATTATTGATTTCCACAAACCACATTAACTAATAACTAATGTGTACTTATTAAAGTTAATCAAGTATGGTGTAATACCACTTGACTAAAAAAAAGATTATTAAAATTGCGTGAATGCAAACAATTGTTTAGTTCTAGAATTAAATTCTGCGTGTTTTTTCCATGAAGTTTCTAGTGATGTGATGTGGGATTGATATAGTGTTAAGTTATTAAAATATGGGTTTGGATTTCTTTATCAATATGATTAGTTAGGTGGAAAAGAAATATATAGGTTTTGAAATAGTCAAAAATAGTTTTCATGCTTCCTTAAATACCATTTTCTCCGGAAATTTAGTAATTTTTACTTTAAAATAGTTTGTTTAATTTAGACATTTGATTGGATTATGTGCTTACTTTGATGATTGTGTAATTGTGTTTTGCATTGTCTCCAAAATAACAGTTGTTTTTATATGTGATTGGTAATATAGGTTATACTTACAAAGAAAAAAATTGTTAATTATGTTACAATTAAACTTATGATTGTATGTGTTAGAGGTGGTTTTCTAGTTGTCAATACAATTGTAACACATGTATTAAATTTCGTCGAAAGTATTATAGAGTAAATCGACAAAATACATGGTCTTCTGAAAAAATTAATCTCTTATAAATTCAAATAATGTACGAGTAAATTGTTCAAATAATTGAAATAATATTATAAGTTCCCTGTTTTTCGACCAGTAAAATAAATTTCCAACTAGTATGAGTGTATGACCATATATATATTATCAAGTGCCAAAGGTAAATAAAGGAAAGTAACCTTACCCATGGAATTGTCTTATAAAATAATATAAATTCAAGATAGTTAAAACTACACTGAACATTATGAATTTATGATCATAACATGCTTTGAAGCATCATGAGTTGAGTAATTGCGAATTTTTTTTTTTTTTGTCATCCAAAATTAATTATAACTTAAAAGAACAATTTTTGAGGAATGTTGTTTACATATGTGATATGAAGCATTAAAATAAAAATAAATATATTCAACATTAAAAATAAATAATATATTCAACATTAAAAATAAATAATAATAAAAAATTAGAAAAAACCTAAGATTTTTGTTGATCTTGTGTTTGATAGTAATAATATTTTCAACATTAATAATCAAATTATAGTAGATCATTGGAAGTACTGAAGTACATAATAGTATAATACACATTGTTTTTTTTTTTGTGAAAATACAATAATTAGATATCAGATTGAATATATTGTTATGATTAGGACAGTATATGTATTTTATTTTTATTTTTTTGTCGTCACAGTAAATGTATTTCCATATAGCAATTATTATGATCGAAACATATAAGCATAGAGTAGATTATTGAGTGGCAATACATATAAATCAAATTTACATGGAAAGGCGTTTGTATCAGTCGAATTCCATTTTTTTTTGTTGGCAAATGTATAAATCGAATTCTATAAACAAAATAAAATCATGAAAGTCACTCTCCTAATTAAGGATACTTTGAAAAATTGATTTTTGTTTTCCTCTCCTACATAAATATACACGTGACATGAGATAATATGATTTTCTCATATTCTTTTTGTCGAAAGTGGTTGGATTTCATTAAATTAGAACCGGTACAGGGGAAATTGAAGATAAAGCAGCCTTTGCTAACGCATCGGCAATGAGATTGTTTTCTCTCTTAACAAAGTTAAAGCTGATTTCATCAAAAGTGAGAGAGATGGTGAGGATGTCGTGTAGAATCCCATGGAGTTCCGATGGATGGATCTCCCCATTGAGCGCTTTGACTAACACCTGTGAGTCTGAAGCGAGAAAAAGTTTTTTGAATCCTAGATCCGATGCATGTTGGATAGCAAGAAGAATCGCTGAAGCCTCCGCCATTAATGGTGAACTAATGTTTCTTGCCACTGCACGATCATGAATCTCCGATTGAAGCTGGTGATCTGAGAAGAACCATCCTAGCCCTGCGTCGTGGGAGTCTTCACGCCAAGCCGCGTCTGTGTTGCATCTGATCGTGTCCAGTCCAAGCTCAGGGGAAGGAGGAATCGAAGTCTGAAACTGATGGCTAGAAGGTTGGATCTGAGTCCCAATCCATTCTTTTGCAGCGACAATGGCTTGTGAGAGGATATCCCAAGTCGATTGATGTTGTTGCTCGAAGATCTTCTTATTTCGGCCAGACCAAATCGACCACATGATCCAAGGGAACAAAAGCCCTTTATCAATTCCGACGGGTGGTAGGCAAGTTAGGTGCTTAGAAACCTCGATCCCTAGTTTTAAACTGGTTAAGCGGGAAGACGGGAAGGTGGTCTTGAAAGGAGCTTGATCCCAAATCTGAGAGGCAAAGGGACATGTGAAGAACAAATGGAGAACAGATTCATCCTCTCCACAGTGAGGACATGAGGCTGTCAGGTTGATTCCCCTAGCTTTTAAGGTTGAGCCCACAGGTAAAGCGTTCTTCATAGCTTTCCATAACAAGAATTTGATTTTTGGGGAGCAATGAATGTTCCAAATTTCCTTATTCCAGTTGAAATCAAGGGGTTGGGCTGAAGAGCTTACGGATTGGGTGGTCAAGGAGACAGCTGCATGATATCCGGTCTTAGCACTATAGTCACCAGACTTTGTGGGAAGCCAAATATATCGATCCTTTGCTCCAAGCTTACTTGGTCTAAGGAGAAGGATATCTTTTTCATATTGTGGAAGGTACAAGCTGATCTTTTCTCTGTCCCAGCTCTTTGATACAGGGCAAATTAAATCTGCAACCTTCATGGATTGAGTTTGTTCTGTAGGAGGCCCCATGGGAGTTGTTGGAACTGATAATGAAAGCCATGGTTCAGACCAAATAAGAGTATCTGCTCCAGAACCAATAGCCTTCCCCAACTGAGATTTAATCAAATCCCTGCCAGCACAAATGCCTCTCCAACCGTGTGACGCGGAAGCAGAGACAGGGCAATCGAGGAAAGAGGAGTATCTGCAGTACTTCCCCAAAAGAATTCTGGCCAGCAGACAGGAAGGTGATACAAGGAGCCGCCAGCTTACTTTGGCAAGCAAAGCATCATTGAAGTTAGTTATATCCTTAAAACCTAATCCGCCATCCTTTTTTGATTTTGCCATTTTTGACCAGGCTATCCAGCACATCTTCTTCTTTTCTGCAGAAGAGTCCCACCAAAAGCGAGTGAGAGCTGATTGAATTCTTTTACAGAGAGATCCAGGGAGTTTAAAGCACGACATTGTGTAGGATGGCATAGCCGCCAATACAGACTGCAGCATAGTGGCTTTGCCTGCTGTAGACAAGAAGCGAGAGGACCAGCTAAGTGATCTCTGTCTTATTCTGTCAATAATCTGATTGAACAAATCCCTCTTTTTGCGACCAAACATTTCAGGTAATCCCAAGTATTTACCTAACCCGCCTGTCTTCTGAATTCCCAGGATGTTTTGAGCCTCTGATTTGGTGGTTTCAGGGGTTTTTGCTGAGAAGGTAATTGCTGACTTAGCCTTGTTTATCATTTGGCCTGACGCTACTTCATATTTCTGAAGGATATTCAATAACATCTTGCAGCTTTTTGGGTCAGACCTACAGAAAAACATCGTATCATCTGCGAACAGGAGGTGATTGACCCTGGGGCTGCCCTTAGCCACTCTGAGGCCAGGTAAACTCCCATCCTGTTGAGCTTTACTGCATAAGCCTGACAAGACTTCACCACAGAGAATGAACAGATAAGGAGAGAGGGGGTCTCCTTGTCTGATTCCTCTCTGTGGGATAACTGAACCTTGTGCAGCACCATTAAGTAGAAATGAGTAGGAGACTGTAGTGATACACTGCATGATCCACTGAATCCATGTGTTGTGAAAACCCATAGCTTGCATAACCAGTTTGATAAACTCCCATTCAATACGGTCATAAGCCTTACTCATATCGGTCTTGACCGCCATAAAGCATCTTTTCTTTGCTCCTGAGACCTTTAGATAATGTAGAGCTTCATGAGTGATTAGAACATTGTCATTTATTGCTCTTTTTGGCACAAAAGCCGACTGGTTCTCAGAAATAATGATTTGCAGGACTGGTTGAAGGCGTTTGGAGAGCAGTTTTGATATGATTTTGTAGAAGACCGTACAGAGAGCTATAGGTCTGTAGTCCGCCATCTTTTGGGGGCTTTGGATTTTTGGGATAAGTCTGATGTGAGTTTTGTTGAAATTGCTTTGCAGGTTGCCTGAGGAGAAGAAAGATTGGACCTCAATAACAATGTTGGGTCCAACAGTCTCCCAATTGGATTGAAAAAAACTGGCTGAGAAGCCATCAGGTCCCGGCGCCTTATCCGCGTGAATAGAGAAACATGCAGCTTTAATTTCCTCAGCTGAAGGCATCTTGATAAGAGTCTGGTTTAGTTCTGGTGAGATACATGGGGAAATAGCTTCCTTTATTGTGGTGTCTCTATCTCCTTCTTTGGAAGTGAAGAGGTTCAGAAAGTAGTCGGTGATTACTCTTAATATGCTCTCCTCTTCATAAACAGGTAAGCCTTCCTCATTCTCAATAACTGCAAATTTGTTGATAACTGTTCTTCCTCTAGTGATTGCATGAAAGTATCCAGAGTTTTTATCTCCCAAAGCCAACCATAATTGTCTGCTTCTCTGTTTCCAGTATTCTTCCTCTGCTTTGTAGGCCAACAGAAGCTTATTGTTAATAGTAGAGATCAGATCTTGGTTGGGTTCTAGGCTTGACATTGCTTCGTCTAATTGTTGCCTGAGTTCCTCAATAAGTTTCTGGCTATTCTGATATTTCTCTCTGGTCCAGGTGATTATTTCATTGCGACATCTAGCAATTTTTTCCTCAACATCTTCCATATCATTGAAATTCCAGGCAGCTTGAATGAGATTGGAAACTTCCTCATTTCCTTTAAGTCTTCTATCGTATCTGAACACTCCTTTTTTCCTTTTCTTTGTGAGGTCAAAATGAGTAAGGAGAGGACGATGATCTGAACCTTCAAAACGCATATACTCACATCTACTAGCCGGGTAATCTTCTGCCCAGGCTCCATTGGACATGGCTCTATCTAGTCTACAGTGGACTACATGATCATGTCGTTTTCCTCTCCAAGAGAAGAAATTACCTGAATGCCTCAAATCATAGAGATCACACTCAGCCATAAAGGATCTGATATCCACAAAGGTACCTTCATTTCTTTCTGGACCACCTTGTTTCTCAGAGGAGTCTATGATGTCGTTGAAGTCTCCTGTTAGGAACCAAGGAGCTTCTCTAGTTCTGCCAAGAATAGTGAGTTGTTCCCAGATAGCTTTCCTCTTTGTCCTATCAGGCTCTCCATAGAGGAAAGTGGCATAGAAAGATTTCCCAGCTGCCATGATTTTTGTATCAATAAAGTTTTGACAGGTTGAAAGTATACTCACATCCAGTTCTGGTTTCCACAGGAGAGCTAGGCCACCACCACCAGGACTATGAGGGGGAATCAAATGATGTGAAGAGTAATTCATCCAACTAAGAGATTTTAAGACAGACTCATCGGGGTTCTTGGTCTCCATAAGAAACAAAAGCTCAGGTGAGATTTTGGAGTGAATCTCACGCAGCCGCTGGACTGTTGTGGGATTCCCCAATCCACAACAGTTCCAGCTCAACACTTTTAAGGAAGCTGAGTTGGTGGATTGTGAAAATCCACCTTCTCCTTAACTCTGGCAGGGATAAGATTAATCTTTGGAGCTGCCTGACTTGATGAAGGGTTTGGATCCCCTGTCTGCAAATTAAAGCTCTGTTTTGCGCTTGTAGTCTTGCAGGTACCAGTCTTAGTAAGAGGAAGTGCAGCTTCTTTTTCAGGAGTGTTTCTCTTTTTTGGTGAGCTCTGGATTATACCCTTGAGTCGTTTACTTGGTTTTGCACCCAACATTGGCTTGGGACTTTTTGATTGTGTTTTATTCAAAGGAGGACGACCTCTTTTCTTCTTTGTAGGTGCCACAGAGGTTGAGGGAAGTTCAGAGGGGTGCCTTGGTAGATCCTGATTATCCACCAGATCAATAGTTTGGAGAGCTTCCTCAGCAGGCAAGTAAGCTTGGGAGTTAATGATTGCAGCTTCTAGCATATGAGAGGCTGTTTCAGCCATAAGACCTTTCTCTTCTCCTTGAATGACTCTGCGTCTTCTTGCAGCACTTTCAGTGGGATCTGCACAGTTGACATACTGCAGGGTAACTTCTCTAAGATCTCCCATTATCTCTTCATTTGTAGGAATAGGCGGTGGTGGTGTAACTTCTGCAGTTGTCAGGGTTCTCTCGAGGGGTGGTCTTCTTGGTCTGGATGATTCGGAGCTATCAGGTCTAAAGCTGGCCTTAGAAGAGGATTTTTCCCTCCATTGGTAGCTTGGTCTATCACGACTATCAGATCTCCAAGGTAACTCTCTTCTTATATCATTTCTATGGTACTCTTGTGATTTTGAGGAATATCTTTGGTGAGTTGACTGTCTGTTATCTGTGGATCTTTCAGCAGAATAATGAGAGCTTCTATGCCTTCTGTCCTCAGGCGCCATCTGTCTAGCAGGGTAAGGTTCCTTGGGAGAGTTATGGCCATGATCTCTAGAATTCCAGGAGTCAAAGTGATTCCCTTCCTTTCGGAGATCCTCCTTTGAGATGTCCCGGTTTGAAGACAAGGTAAGCTTCTTATTAGGTGCAGCAAAGTTATCTTTGGGAGTATAGTAGTTCCTAGCAACTTCTTTTGGTGCAGAGTGAGGATGTAGGTGCTTAGACCTCAGCTCCTCAGTCTCTTTTGTCTCTTCTATAAGACCAGGGCAGTTCTTTCTTTCATGAGTGAGTCTCTGACAGTGTGTACAATGATTTTTCAGATTCTTATACTCAAGAGTAATAAGGGCTTCACTGCCATCTGGGAAGTCCACCATTGTATCCTTTATGAGAGGTTGTAGTCCATCGATAAGGACCTGAATCTTTGCTGCTGAGTTGGTGATGTCCATATCCATGATTTCTCCAAGCTCTTCACCAATAGTTTTGAGCATTTTGGGTTGCCAGTAGTGTTTCGGGAGACCTTGAACTTCTATCCAAAAAGGAATCTTGGAGGGGAAAGAATCAGAGATGATAGGTTCCCACTTCTGAATGATAACCATCCACTGGTCATAGTGGTAAGGTCTGTTATCTAGAACCTTTTGCAAGTCTTCCTCAAAATCAAAGCAAAACTGGAAGCAGCCTCGTCCCAGATCTGAACCAGTAGCTTTTCCTTTGAGATTCCAGCGGTTTGAAAGGAAAGGAAACAGGGACCAGAGTCTTTGGACTGATGGATTAGTCAGGCGACCCATAAGGGTGAGAGAGTTTGCTTCAATGAGCTCAGAGGTATCCATTTCTGGGGCACGGATTCTTCTTCGAAGTGGGGGGGAAAAGCCTCTATCAATACCTTTCCCTTTCAGATGGTAAGGAATACGCTTCTCCATGGGTTCAGTGAGGGTTTAAAACAGCAAGCAGAACAGGGTTAGGGGCTGGAGAGTTGGGTTCACAGGCTTAGGGGTAGTTCTTCAAAAGGTTTAAAAGGCTTAACAAGTTGAAAACAGTGAAAAAACAAAGATTAGAGAGAGTTGAGGAAGGAGCTACCAGAAGTTAGGGGAAGACTGCAAAGGTAGCAACACTTCAAGGCGGAGGAGGGCGGTGGAGATGAGGATTTTTGACCGGAGCCCTGTAATGGACCGTTGGTCCTTTCCATTTTTGGGTAAGGACCGTTGGTTGTTGCTGTTTTTAGTAGGAAATGGTAGGTAAGATCTGGTTTTTTAAAAGTTGCATACTTCTAATAGGCTGCCTTGGGAGGAGTGCCTGGGAGAGAAAGTTGCGTAGCCAAAGCTTTTCAAGATCTCATTTGCTTTTTTTTCTCATATTCAAGAATTGATTTCTGTCTGACATTTCTATAGCATTTATGTTCACAACTCTTTAATTTTGTTTTGTAAAATGTGAATTTCTTGTGTTTTTAATGCCAAATACAAACGAAAAATCAAACTATTTTACATTACAGATTTAAAAAAATTCAGATTCTTTTTTTTTTAATCACCTGAATTAGAAGAATTTAATTCAGATATTTTGTAGAGGACCGTGGCAATTCAGTGAAAAACAAATGTAACAAAGGGCAAAAATGGAAATAAAATGAAAGACGAGTTTTGTGCCCAATATCTCTCTCTCCATCTGATGATCACTCCTTTAAAATCACCATCAAAGAAATTCCAATTTTCTCGGATTTTTATTTCCATATTACAAATCCCTAAAACCCTATAGACCTCTTTCTTCATCACCTACTACTACCAACTCACAGCTCAAGCTCCCTCTGTTTCTGTAAGTCTCAATTTCTCTCACACACTTATGTTTGGAATTACAAAAACCAATCTTTTTCATAGAAAGAATCTGAATTTTGTGTTTTTACTCAATTCTGATTCCAAGCAATTCTAGATCTAAGATTTTGGTTTCTAATCCAGTAAAGAAAACTCACTGTAGAGAGAAGTGTATTTGTTTGTTCCTTTAAAATTTGGTTTCATAAAATCTCAAAGCCAAGAGCTTGACACCTGTTTCATCCAGAGTCCAACGATCTACATAGAATCCAGAACACATCAATAATGATTCCTTTTTTAAGATTTTTAAATTCATTTAATCTTCTTGTTGCTAACTATGAAACAACTCTTTTCATAATTAGAAAACACCAAATCTTTATATAGAGAACTCGATTTCTGCATTTTTTGTCTTCTTATTCTTTAAAGTCTTCCATTGATAATCGCTTCAGCCGAAAGCAATTGCTTGTTTCAGATCAGCTTAATTATTTATCATAGCTTCTGATTCTTCTTCTAGCTTCTTCTATTATTAATTAAGATCATTAACTTTAAACTCATCTTTTGTGTGTTGTGATGTCAGATCTAAAATGAAGTAAAGCATAAATTCGAATCGGAATATAACTGATATCTTAAATATGTGTATATATGAAAGTCATCTGTAGAAAAAAGTAGATAAAGATGTAACATAGAGATAAGCATTTATTTATATATGTATGTAAAGATTTGTTCTTATGAGATTGTTTCTTTGTTTTTGTTATTGCAGGCTTGTGGTTAAAATCATTTCAGACAGTGCTTTTGATGACTCTGCAACAACAACAGCTGCTTCAGACAAAGCTTAAACGAAGCTGTATCTACTGACTTTGATGGTGAAATATCAAAAACCCTAAATTAATTTAAAAAACACATTTTTTTTTTGATTTTTCCTCTGAGGGTTTTCATCATCAATGCTTACAAAGTACAGTGGGTAAACAAAACAAAAGTTTTTTTAAAAAAAAAAACATTTTTTGTCACTTCTTTAAATCCCAAACCAACCCTAAAGTTTCGATTTTTAAATTTGGGGGAAACCAAAAAAAAAAAAAAAACCCTAATTTTTTTCTTTGGTGATGAGATTATTGGTGATGATGAAATGATTGGAGATCTAATGAAGAATAACAATGGCGACGTTGTGGATAGCGGAAACAACAACCGGTTAAGCCGGTGGCATCACAATTCTTCCCGGATAATTAGGGTTTCACGAGCTTCCGGTGGTAAAGATCGACATAGCAAAGTCTTGACTTCGAAAGGACCACGTGACCGTCGTGTCCGGTTATCAGTCTCCACCGCTCTTCAATTCTATGATCTTCAAGATCGGTTAGGTTACGATCAACCGAGTAAAGCTGTGGAATGGTTAATCAAAGCTGCTGAAGATTCAATCTCTGAGCTTCCTTCACTCAACAACACTAATTTTCCGACCGATGACGAGAATCATCAGAACCAGACATTAGCAACAGTTGCTGCTGCGGCTAATTCGTTGTCTAAATCGGCTTGTAGTAGTAATTCAGACACGAGCAAGAACTCTTCTGGTTTGTCTTTATCAAGATCGGAGCTAAGAGATAAAGCTAGAGAGAGAGCTAGAGAGAGAACAGCTAAAGAGACCAAGGAGAGAGATCATAACCACACTTCTTCGTTTACCGATTTGTTAAATTCCGGTTCAGATCCGGTTAACTCAAACCGGCAATGGATGGCTTCAGCTCCTTCTTCATCTCCAATGGAGTATTTTAGTTCGGGTTTAATTCTCGGGTCGGGTCAACAAACCCATTTCCCGATTTCAACAAATTCTCATCCTTTCTCATCAATCTCCGATCACCATCATCATCATCATCATCCACACCAAGAGTTTTCATTCGTTCCCGACCATTTGATATCACCGGCAGGATCCAACGGTGGAGCATTCAATCTTGATTTCAATATGTCGACACCCTCCGGCGCCGGAGCTGCCGTCTCCGCCGCATCAGGTGGTGGGTTCAGTGGTTTCAACAGGGGGACCCTTCAGTCCAATTCAACAAATCATCATCAGCATCAGTCATTTCTCGCTAATCTACAGAGGTTTCCATCATCAGAAAATGGTGGAGGTCCACAGTTCTTATTCGGTGCACTGCCTGCAGAGAATCACCACCACAATCACAACCATAATAATCACCAGTTTCAGCTTTACTATGAACATGGATGCAGAAACTCATCAGACCATAAAGGTAAAGGCAAGAACTGATGATACTACTTATTGCATCTTTGGTTTTATTCAGATCCTCATTTTGTATGTTTATTTTTGGTTTATTTCAAAACAAATGTTAATCTCTTTTGTTTGTCTGATCATTATCAATTAATGTGTGTTAAATTTGTTTAGGGTTTTGTTTTATGTTTTGAGGGTCTTTTGAAATCTTTTTGCATTGTGTTTGTAATGTTGTATTTGTGATAATAGCATTTTGTTTGTGAGTTTTATAATTCAATTTTTGAGTGTTCGTTTTGGCATGAAATTGTCATTTTTAGCTTTTTTTTTTTCTTTAGTTAAATGTTATAGTACGAAGATACTGTTTCTTGGTATTCATGAACAAAGGGTAGGTCAAGGCAATAGGGCGACCCTTTTAAGGATACTAGATTGTATCAAATCAAATATCAGAAGAAATAAATACAGAAATTAAGTGAAGAGACAAGAAACTTGAAAATAAAAATAGAAATATATACATATTAATCAGAGAAATAAATAATTTTGGTTGATGAAACTGAAAATTTGAGGGTAAGGCCATAATGCATTGAAGAGAGTGAAAATTAAAATGAATTGTCTCCTGTTGTGCTCTATGTTTGGTTCCCTTCTTCCTTAGCATCTCTCATTTTTTCTTTCTGTCTCTCTCTCTATATGTATTGTTTTATAATCTAATCTATATTATGAATATATCTTCCTCATTGTGACAGCTGTTGTCTTCAACAATGGCTATTCCCAAATTTTCATGATTTTTTTTATGATCTGTTTATATAATTTTTTAAGTTTTCAACTTTTTCTTTCATGGGCTACTTGATCCTCTGCACCCACATGGCTAACCCATCTTTTAGGGTACTAGACAAAGTATTATTAAATTCATTCTTTTAGTTTATTTATTTATTTATATTTAGAAAGCTTTCAACTTTTGTGTGGTTTTGGGATTTTGAGTAAAGTTGTTTTACTTGTGATTCATGTGTTTTGAGGCTTAGGTATTTTCAAAGTTATTTCCAAAAGTGAGGAAGATAATGATATCTTAAAAACTTTTGATTGGAAGAAACTTTATATTGGGCTAAAACATTAGAAAGAACAGATTACAAACATTAGAAAACGCATAATTTGTTGCTTTTTTATAAGTAAAACTTAATTTCGAATAAAAAATATGTAGCATTGCAATTGACAAATGTTTGGGCATAAATACTGTTTTCAACAATTGCAATAGTTTTGAATTTATTACTATTATTGTTTTGACTTCTATAGATTTTGAATTCATACTTTATAAGTTTATATAGCATAAGTTTGTATCAACACTTGTGTTGTGTATATGACTCAATTTTTTTTCCTTTTTCTGGTTAAGTTTATATTGGGCCTAGAACATTGACTTTGTTTTGAGGTTTTCTTTTACATGAGTTTTGTTTTCTAAAAGAGTTGCTTCACATTTTTTTGCTGGTCTCTTTCGACGAAGATTGGACTCCAGTGGGCCGGAAAGAAAAAGGCCTTATAATCCCGAGAAAGTTTATTCCTCCAAAGGGAAGATTCTTAATAAGTTTACATTGTCAAATTGTTATTATGATAATCCAAATCTTATTATAACTGTTTGTCTTTTAGCTTTTGATCGGTAACATAATGGTAATTATTTTTTTAAAAAAGTTCATGAAAGTAAAATGACGATTGTCGACAAAAAAAAAAAAAAGTAAAATGCGATTGAAACAAACTACATATTAGCAAAGTCTCACGACTTGTAACCACAAACTAGTGGATAAATTTACAGACCATGGCTTTTTTAAAACAGTAAGTAAAAGTGAAAAACAAATATAAGAGTAAATATAGATAGTTGATGATTCAAACTTCACAAAATTATATACAAATTAAACATCGGAGGTTAGTCATAGGATTTACTGATCCGTTTGATAGATCTCATCTCACCAATACTTTTATTCAGAGATTCCTAGCTAAACTATTTTTTAAGTTAACTTTATTTCATTTTTGAATCAAACAGTTTTCTTTAGGCTCTGAATAGTGGAGAGGTCATTTTCTAAATTTGTGTATAATATATTCGACATAATATGTTCTTTACTTCTTTTGGGCGAAAAAGCCTTAATGTTCGGGAAGCCTTTTATCATCCATTTCTTTTTTTCTTCTTCTCTAATCTCTACAAGCCTTTTACATGCACAATGAGAAGTCCGTGATTTTGTTCTTTTCGAAAGTAAAAGTTCCTTTTGTTATAGATTTTTTTTGTTATAGATTTAATTACGTCAATCAGATTTATTCATGAATATAATAAAGCTGATTAAGAGATGAAGATAATGTTTATCTTTCTTTTCTTACAATAGATGATGCTACGTTTATTAAAGTTAAAGCAAAGAAAATTAGATGAATCGTTTGCAACGCTAAATGGTTGTTTTGTTTGAGAGAGTTAAGCAATGCCTAACCCTAAGCTTAAGCAATGCTTGAATCATAAAATGTCACCAGAAAGTGGAAACGACAAAACTAAGTTTGGTTATTAGAGACATGTTCTTAATCTTTGTTTAGTGAAAATACAATTATAGACTTACTAATCATAACTTTCATTTGTCGCCAGATCATTTAATTATTGAAGGGACAAATCACTACATACAGATATCTGATAAAATAAAAATACAAAAAAAAAAAATTGTTAAAGAAAGTACAAAAATTATTAGTTTATTTTTATCAAACTTAATAAAATATTTGTTATTTAGTTTTAATAATTAGACGTTCAGGACTACTAATACATTCTGATGCAAAGTAAAATTCCGTTTTTTACAGTAAAAATTACAAAGATTAAACTCCCATAGATAACAGAAGCATATCATTTTGCTTTATGTACAATATATCTTTATGGTAAAAAGTGTTGTGCGAACGTATCTGATAAATAGTGTCTTCATCAGATATTATTACGAAAAATAATAAAGACTATAGTGACATACATTCTACATTATCATTACTTAATGTCCACCAAAATTTCAATAAGTAATCATAATTTTATTGTCAAAAGTTGGCTAAAAGGGTACAATAATTTCATCCCAATCACAAACTTTTTGCCTGCCCTAAAGTAAACAAGTGGGCTCTTTCTTCTTGAAGCATCCAATATCTTTCAAACAGACTAAACATATCTACATTTATAATACTTCTTGTCATGTGATATGCATATGTAATCAATGTAAAGCAGAATTTTTTTTTAAAATTAGCATTCTCAATATATGTATTGTTTTAAGTTGCCTATTTAAAAACATTTAGGCACACATTGCTTGCGTCCACCAATTCATATTTTAACAAGCGTCGCTGGTTTTAGATCAAGTTGCATTTCATTGGGTTTTAAATAATTCGATTAATATACACAGAAAGTGCAAAACATTGGTTCAAAAATGAGTTCAAATTCCATGTGTAATTAACATGGTAGATCATACATAGGTTGCAGAGATTAATATTTTAAGTAGATGATACATTAAGTCAAAAAAATTCCTTTCTATTTTATAAAATATACTGATTTTTTTTTAATTCAACTTTAGGACCGAACCCGAATCCAATTGTGGTACAGTGGTACTGGTCCCTGAGTCTCATGAACCACTCTTTGCCTTTGGTATTAAATGAGAAACTAAAAAAAAAAAAAAAACTAAGAGGAACTACGAACAAGTAAAACACCTAACTTTTTTTTTTTTTTTAATCAGTTGGCAAATGAAATTACCTTATGTGGTAAATAGTAATAAAGTACTTACATTGCTCAACATTATTTTTTTAACAACTTGGGACAAGTATACAAAGACAAGGAGAAGAAGCAAAGCAACTGTATCTCTTACCTACAAATAATATTCACATAATAATGAAAGAAAAAGTGTACATGGAAGATTTTATAAGATGAAAACTTGCTCTTACATGATTGCTATGCGAGCTGAAACAAAAAAACAGCCAGCGAAAGGTTTCCGGTGTCCAAGCAGACGGAATTTGAAGCTTCCAATAGACCAAGAATAGATAGCATTGAGCTCCATTGGTGAATCTAGGATTAGTCACACTTAATACAAAACTGATCTTTATGCATTGTAGTCTCTCTTTCAAAACATGGTTAGCCTTTGTGATCCATTCACCTATCAAACAAAGAAGAACCAAGAATAAGGTTGTGACAATGAAACTTGTCTAAAACAAAAAATCTCCCATATCTTTCAATGTCAAGCTATGATGAATGCTTAACAAAGGTTTCATTTTTCGATGCAACTAATCATTACTAGAATCAATAAACCAATCCAATATACTCAAAATTACTTCATAAAACAGAGCATTTTCATGCACAATTCATACCTCAGATCCGACTTATCGAAATCTCCAAGCTTTAGAACGAATTCATTTCAAGACAATAAGTCCTTCTCTTAACCAACATCTTAGCAGCTACCCCATAAGACTCATCAAACGCAGAAGAAACCCAAGACACATCACACACCTCCTTCTTCGACTCACTCGGCCTAATCGCCACTAAAGTCGCTCCCTTCAATACCGTCCCATCAGGCAATTCCAAAGTAGGAGCATACCAAAGCCTCATATTCAAAGCAGGTACAAGAGTCCTCTTAGAAGCTGAAGAAGCTGACAATGGTTTCACCCTCAATTCTTCTAACTGATCTCTATTCATACACAACACTCCTTGACCATCAACATCAGTAAGCACTAAACTATCAAGCGTCTTATGCTCTGCTATAATCGGCTGCAACAAGTAATGTCTAGCAGATGCAGCAATCAAAGAGCTAATTGTCCATACAACACGAAGCTTGAGCCCTCCGTTCGTATAAAACGATTCCGGTATACTTCCATTATCCTCCTCCACCGCCACCGCGTTGTTACTACTACTAAGATCAACGGAAGTATCCGAATTATCCGAATTCTTCGACGGCGGAATCACAGAGGAAGCACCGAGAATGACACAATTCTCAAGAGTAGAACCAAATTCAGCTCTCCATTTCAATAAAACACCATCATCAATCCCTAATTCACCACTAGGAAGCTCGATTCGAAGAAACCGAATCTCATCGAAGTTTTTCAAAACCTGAGTCGGAGAATGATGCGTCACACCTCCTTGTTCAATCTCTCCATCATCTCCACCACCACTAATCAACAACGAAGAAGGAGAAGATGATCCCGAAGGAGAAGAAGCAGAACTTGAGCGTTTAAGGAACTGTCCCAAAGCTTGTAACGGCTTAAACACGAGACGGAAAATGGCGGAGAAAGGAGTAGCACCGGCGACGGATCGAGGTTTATCGGAGAGGATAGAGGAAGAATCATCGTCGGAGATAACGCAATCGACACGAACGACGACATTCTCGACTTGAGGGATTAAGGAATGGAATCTTTTGGAGACGACGGAGCAACGACCTAAGGCTTTGACGTCGCCGATGTTGTTGAAGATGAGGAGGAGGATTGAGTCAGGGAGGTGATCGAAGTGGTCGATTTGTTGTGGTTGGGGATGGATTCGAGAGAGGAGTGGATCTGATGAACGGAGAATTATCGCCATTGATGAGAGAATTCAGATCTTTGAGAAGAGAAGAAGATAACGCATAGAGAGAGAAACGAATCTAATGAAGGAGGATGATAAATAAATAGATCCCACTTGTTTTTTTTTTTTTTTTTGTCTGTTGTTTGAAGACGAATAAGAAATTAAGCGCGTGTGACGCGTGGAAGAGTTTGATTAGTTTAAACATGATTGAGAGATTTGATTGTAATTACCAACAAGGCAACAAGACAATGACAAGTTATGGTAAAATATTTGATGTGTGTAACATTTTACATAATACAAGCTAAATAATGATATCATGTGTTTTAAAATCTAATTAAAATTATCTATTTGAACCGTAATTCCATTAGCCATTTTTTATTTTGACTAACACGATGTTAGACGCATGACGTGGAATGTAAATAAGCAAAACGATATAGTTTCGGCTGGTTTGATTGTGTTGTGTACGTAAGAAACGATATTATTTTGAAATTAGAGATAAAATCGAAATTACAACAACGACAATATTAAAATCGATTAGTATGGTATACGATTGTGTATTTATTTTTAAAATTGTTTAATTATTTAGTTTTTCTATTCATATAATAACACAAATAATTGTAATGCTTCGTGGGTTCAATAATCAAATATGGATAGATGAGAGATACAGTTATATGGTTATTATTCTATACAAGATTATTCATTCCATTCGCATGATATGGATAATGGATTGTATTATAATAACACACTCAATAAAAGATTTTCGACTTAGCTGTACCACATGATAAGTCGTTAGGTCATTCATTTGTTGAGAATGAATTGGATTTTCCTAGCTAGTGCTCTAGTCTACTCCTATAGGACATATCTTTTATTTTTTAATATGTTGGAAAATTGGATTCCAATGATAGGAATGGCCAGAAACACAAACTGCATTACATATGTTGGTATACTTTTCAAATATTTTATATTTTTCCAATTTAACAACTTTAACTCCAATTGACATATATAATTTGGTTTCAAAGTCTTCTTTATATATTTCCATGCAATAAGCAATTGAGAACAAAAGTTTTGCCGACTATACCCAATGATACATTCTTCGCACAACTTATTAAGTGTTACTATAATCAATCTCAATATGTTTGAGATGATATAGTCGGAAGAAATGAAAATGTTTTGGACAAGTCATGTGTTAAATCTGAAATGGCCACAGTACAGACTACAGAGAATTGATTTAGATCTGAATCAATAAGGGGAAGAGACTTAGCAAGCAAGTAAAAAAAAAGCCGCAGATATTGGTGTCACATGCACGTCGACGTCGTGTCATGTGTCTATTCTTAGTTTGCACGTCCCGCCGTTTCCTACCTTTGGTCGTCGACGTAAAAATCGTCCAAGATATTCTCTTACATTGTTAACTCTTTTATTTGGATTTTATTGTTCTTGAAATTTCATGTACAATATCACATAATAGATCAGTGAATATTTTTAAAGGAGGATTAAATGAAAGCCTTAAAAAAAATTTATATATAAAAAAAGGTAAAATCTTGGTGGGAAAATTATATAGAAAAGTTATGATAAAATATAGAATATGATGAAAAATAATGGAGTACAACAGAGAAACATGTGACTATTAAATGCAAAAGCAGCAACATAACTCGAAAATATGAAACATCCAAGATTCTTCCGTCCTAAATAACACACTCTTGCATCATAATTCAAGAAAATAATTTATATAAAATCCAGCTAAATTAAATATATTCGTAACACGATTTCCAGATCATCTATCTACTGTACTATTATTTCTCACAATTATTTAGTTTTCTTGTTATGATGGTACACATTTATATATTAAAAAATCGGAAAACCAACCAATCATATGAATGTGTTTCTCTTCCTCCGTATGTACATGTGCTGATCACAAACATATACATATTTACGTAATGACATTAACATATTGTCACGATATGTCTAATATTATTTACACAATGTACTTTTGGATTCTCGTTCACGACTTCACGTACTTTTTGCATAAATGCATATTAGTTACGTTTCTAATAAGAATACAAGTACAGGCAAAATGTATAAACTATAAATTCTAGCCACATAACCGTTGAACTGAACCAAACCAAATTAGATAGCAAAAGAACGAGTCTCAAGCCTCACAACATGATTTCCATTGAAAGAATCAGAAACCTTTGAGAGCATAAAAAGACTATTGAGATCTTGAAGATGATTTTAAGCATCAAGAACCTTGAATGAAAGATGATACCAAAACATTTACCAATAAGATTATAGCTGCATAACAGAACCGGTTTCAAGCTCAGAGAATTTAGCAAAAGCTTGATACTAACTATGGCACCATTTGTTAGAGATATACATTTAATCTAGCTAACAGCTTGCTAAACCGATCAATAAGCCTAAGTGATGAAACTCGACAAAAAGCTATAGACAGAGAGAAGGAAAAGATTTAATCTCAGTCCAATGATCCCAAACTAATTTTCAAGTGGACATAATAAAAGCTTGGACCAAGTTCTCTCCACAACGCATCTGTTCAAGTGTGCCGGATAGGAGAGCAATGTGATCACCATGTGACGTTTTGGAGTCGGAAATTTCTATCATTGCTCCCGATATCTGAAGGAGAGAGAGGTAATCACCAAATAAAGAAAACAGAAGAAGAAAAGATTATCAAAAGATTTCAGAAACAAACCCTTCTTATGTTTTCCAAATTGCCTCCTCCTTTGCCCATAACTTTACTCATCGCATTTGCCGGGATTAGAATTTCCAGAGCAGAAGATGAGGGCAATCTATAAATAAAGAAAGATCATTTACAGAGAAAAAAGAGTCTAAATGATAAAACAACGAAGCTAACTTATTCGTTGTAGTTTGCAAATTTACCGTCCAAATGAGTATGGACCGATTGATCCAAAAACGTTATCTCCTGCCTGTATATAGAAAAAGCCTCAGTCATGATTATGGAATTGACCATAAGAGATTCAGTGGAAATTCAATATGCAACTATACCGGAAAACTTCCATAACCATTGAATCCGGTTGTAGAAGCCACTGAAGACATGAAGGACGGAAGTGTATAACCGGCATTACTACTACCCGAGATGAAACTATAATTATCAGTTCTTGCAGGAGGTTTCCTAGTAGCAACACTATCTCTATCTCCTAAAACATCCTCTCGAAGTCTTAGAACGATCTGAATGAGAGCGTCTCTCACACTGCTGACTTCACCCGCCACCTAATGGATAGAAAATATAGAATATCAAACTGTATACAAAGGAACAGAAGAAAAAAGATTTGAACTTTAATAAGGATTATAACCTCAACAAGATCATCCTTTTTCCCTTTCGAGATACAGATAGTAGCATTGGTTCTTTTCCTGATTTCGTTTATGACTGAGCCACTTTTCCCTATAACGCATCCAATAACCTTAGAAGAAACAAGAAGTTGCATCTTAACTTTTTCCGCATTCTCATCGTTGATATACTCTTGCAGAAGAAGAACAGCTTCAACAGCCATAGACTTCATATCATCAGGAGACTGAAGAAAAACACACCAAAAAAGGAAAGAAGTACTCAAACAACAACACAGTATCGTCATAACTTATAAAAATAAAAATAAAAAGCAGAACAAAACCTCTGTAGCAGTGACAATGATAACACACTCATCATCACCACACTTTGTTCTTGAGTCATTAACCTCAATACAAGAACCGCTTGCTTCTCTTATTCTTTTAATAGTTGATCCTCCTTTCCCAATTACACGGGTAATATTGGACAAAGGGCACAACACTTTTAAAACCAGCTCTTCTGATCTGGAAGACCCACCAAAACCATGAGTCACTGGGAGAGAAGAAGCAAAAACAGGCATTGGATTCGCAGCGGTTTCTGCATAACCTTGAAAATCAGATACAGGTAGCGCACTGAAATATGACGGAACACCCGCCCGTTGCTGAAGAATATGATCCTGATTTGAGTAAAAACCAGTTTGAGGATAGACAGAATTAGAAAGTTCTGATGGAACAATAATACTAGCTGAAACATCTTGACCAGTTGAATCTAGAGGAATATGTTCTCGAGGATTGATCTTGTACAGAATTGCAGAAACAGCGAAAAGCGCTTTCTTCACGGATTCAGCCTCACCAGATATCTATTAGATAGAAAGACCAAAAAACATCAACATAAAACAGCAACGAACAAGCAAATAAATACGCTTAAAGATTGCTAAAATTTCAGATACTAACCACAACTATATTGTCATATTCCATGGCACAAACATGTGAAGGATCCGAAACATCTTTCGAAACAACCGTAACACTAGCTCGAGTTCTACTTTGTATCCTCTTAATGTTCTCACCAGCCTTACCAATCAAACTAGAAGATTGACTAGAGGGGACTAAAAGACGGCATTCCTTCTTATCATCTCTATCTATCTTAATGTTCTCTTCATCACTAGCTACAATTGCATCATAAACTTTAAGAAGAGCATCTTGAGCACAACAAAGAGGCTTGGTTTCGCTATCCATAAAATCGATTTCTTCTTCTTGTTTCTCTTTAACAGAGCAATAGATTGTTATGACTCTTTGGCTGCAACCAGGTAACTGATCAAAAACTTTGATCTTGGCTTTTGTGTTTTGCCTAATGGCATTGATGACTTTACCACTCTTGCCTATAACACCTCCAACGACATCAATAGGACATAAGATTCTGTAAACCACAAGCTCTTCTCTATTAATCTTTTCACCATTATTTGAAATTCGTCTCTTTTGATTCCTGTTGCTCTCATTGTTGTTTCTCTGATTCTGTTTCCGTTTCTTGCGTTCTACCATTGTTAGTGTACTGAATTTAGAACCTGGAAACAGATTGAAATCAAAAGCTTATTAAAATAACGTAAAGGAGCAAACTTTTGCTAA
Source organism: Arabidopsis thaliana x Arabidopsis arenosa (assembly GCA_019202795.1). Classification (NCBI taxonomy): domain Eukaryota; kingdom Viridiplantae; phylum Streptophyta; class Magnoliopsida; order Brassicales; family Brassicaceae; genus Arabidopsis; species Arabidopsis thaliana x Arabidopsis arenosa. Next base: position 9,611,259 of record CM032924.1, read on the forward strand.
GAACAGTTAAGACTAAGAGTAATCAAGTCAAAGATTTATTGAAATTGGGTGAAACTAAAGAAAATCAAAGGGACAAATGTGTTCAATTTTGAAGATTATAACAAGAAAAAGTATCTAAAAAAGGTTAGTAAGAGAATGGTAGAGATTCATACAGAGATTCTCCGAGGTTAAAAGAAACAACTTTGAAACAATGTTGAGATCGATCGGAGAAAAGCCCTTCGGAAGATGATGACGGAAGAGAAGATGAACTGAAGGACCTTTGATCTCCTCCGTTCGTGAAGACAAACCTGTATTTTTTATTTTTTTGTGATTGGTCCCATTACTTTTAAATTGACTAATAAGACCCTATTTGGTGCAAAGTTTTACTTATATGTTGGTATTAACTTCAATTAATCATAGATTTACTGGGGAAAATTCAAAATTTATTCATCTTGCAACACTTGAATATTGCCAAAAGGGTGTAAAATAAACATAAAAAATCAAAGAGGATAAAAACAAACAATTTTAAGAATATAAGGCACATACTGCAATTATTCATACAAAGCCTTTTGTTTTTGAGCTTCTTCTCTTTTTGTCGCAAGAAAGCAAAACTCTGTAATCGAAACTGAAGAAATCCCTAAGGTTTGATCTCTAATCCCCAACTGATACTTGTGTAGGGCATTGAGAATTTTCGGGTACCCTCAGTTTCGTTTTGTATTTACTTCATGAATTTCAAATCTTTCTTTTTTTCCCAATTCTGTTTGCATCGCTAGATTCGAAGATGGGAAACTAGGATTTCTCCTTGGAAAATTAGTTGGCTTTTGGTTCATATGTGGTAACTTTATAGACTTTTAAATTCCGGAATTAGCCTTATTTGAATTATTAAGCCAAGAACCAGATGTATCTAAGAGTTTCAGAGAATGGTTTTCAAGAAGTTTAGAACTTCAGTTATTGTATCTATAAGATTCGAGTGCTATCTGTTTTGACTGTTTCTTCATAATGTGAATGTTTCGTTATTGATGTTTAAGGTTTTTCTGGTTTAAATGCATATACAAGAATAAGAAGCTTGTTGTTGGAATGGAACAAGCTGCACAGAGGAGCTCAACCATTGTTGCATCGACCTCTGAAGGGTCGAATTTAGATCCGATATCTCGAGTGAGGAAGCTCTTGTTCCGTCAAATGCTTGTGGGAATCAAAGACGGGAGATTCTTCCTGGGAAATTTCCATTGCATTGACAAACAAGGGAACATCATTCTCCAAGACACCGTGGAGTATCGTAGCATAAGAAGATCGTCTCCTTCGCCTACTGAACAGCGTTGTCTTGGTATGATCCTAATCCCTTCCTCTTGCAGGACATCTTGCCATGTCGATTGCTCTATCGAGGAACAGCTTTCATTGATTCAGCTGAAAGAGTAGAGCTTCTTTTAAGACTTCATGAGATAATCTTTCCAAGTTTCATCAATAGGTCTTCTTATCATGGATTTAGTCTCTTCATTATGCCCAAAATCAAAACTTTATTCCATGTCCTTGTATTTTCAAATTGTATAATCAACAAGCAATTTGAAAATTTGCAAAGAAGATGTTTGTTTTTCTTCAGAATCTGTCTCTGTAAGCTGTTCCATACACAATGAGGTATGGTACTGTTCGGACAACAGTGTTTATGGGAATGGCAAAGTTCACACCAGAAGACATACCACTCCCTGCAACACAACAAGTTATCTCTTCAGTATCTTATTTGTGTTGGAAAAAACAGAGAATCAAAGAATATAGTAATGGTTATGTTCTTAGATTTGGTAAAAGATCATATTTCACCTTTTCGGGTGAATGTGGCAGTGTTCACGCCTATGGTATGGCCATAAGAATCAAGCAACGGCCCTCCCGAATTGCCTATATTACATGACGGAAAAACAGCGATTTTCATAAAACTGAATGGGAGGAGACAATTGATAGATGTGTTTGGGAATTACCTGAGTTAATATCAGCATCGGTTTGTATAGCTTCTCGAATACTCTTACCATTAGGTGAAGGTATCTCTCTTCCCAATCCACTCACTACCTACAAAGCCCCCATGATAACAATCCATTTTCAAGTGAAATGTTTAGACTTTAGCGTATATATGAACACAAAACTCAGGATCTTATCACTCTTACCCCAATTGTCAAGGTGTTTTCATATCCATACGGATTCCCGATCGCGTAACAACTTTGACCTACGCGTAAGTCATTAGAGGTACCGAGAACAACAGGTTTTAATTCGCGACCCTCGGTTTCAATCTGCATATACATAACACTAGTTAAAAGAACTAAACAAGTATTGCTCAAATAGTTTGAAAATATGTTTAACATCATTGTCTTAGTCTCTTAGATATACCTTCAACACAGCTAGATCATTATCTGGATCAAGACCCACAATTTTCCCTTCCTTACTAAATCTTGTTCCCGTAGCATCAACTAGAGAAACCTACACAAACAACCAAACTGTGATTGCTCTTAAGTTACTTGACTTGGCTTTGTGATTTTAAACTACTATTGGATTAAAGAAGATGGAGACCTTACAACGTTGTAATCCAATTTGATCTGTAGCTAACTTGGCAATGACATGATAATTTGTCACCTACATTGCACAAAGAAACAAACTTTCACTTTTTCCAGGATTCAGAACACAGAAACATAACAGAAGAAAGGTTTTGCCTACAATGTGACCAAGCTTATCCCACACGAAGCCTGAACCTGTCCCTTCGATCTTTGCATTTTCCTCATCACTAAATTCACCAGAAGTAGTTTTGGGCAGCTCAATGGCTTCAATGTAGACAACGGACGGAGAAGTTTTCTGCAAAAAACCAAAATTGGATTGTTTTTTAACCATGAGAGCAAAAGACAAAGCTTCTCGAAGGAAAAGTTAGAACAAAACCTGGAAGAGATTGACATTTCTCGCTTCTTCTTCCTCAAGCTCATCTTCTTTTTCTTTCAATTGCTCCAATGCGATCGCAGATTCCATCGGAAGTCTCCTTTGATTGGAGCCAATCAGAGACGACGCGAGCGCCAAACTCGAACCGAAGATCACGATTCTTCTTCTCCGATCAACGACGTTTACATGATTCGAACCGGAGCAAGCTAACACAGAATTCGATGGATTGAATGGAGTTAAAGTATATAAGATTGAGGAAAAAGCTTTAGAAGAAGCAAGAGCCATGGTCATGGCTTCTTCTTCTTCCTCGAAGCTCCTCCTACAATGGCTCTCACTCAACTTCCACTCAGAGGCTGATAAGGCAGAAAGGATAAAATCCGGTTTTTTCCGGTCGAATCGGAAATGGTTTTGTGATTTTAAACATTTTATTTAACCGGATTAATTCGCGGATATATTAAACCATCACGTGACAAGCACACATATGTTACACAGAGACGTACGTTTCATTTTGACTTAGGACACAAAGGAGAATTTACTATAGATGGTTCATGGTTTTAGGATTGAATTACTACTATGCATCTTGTGCAAAGGATAAGTGGAATCCTTAAGGAGAATCGTGACTCTTATTTCTCTGACTCCGCGAAACGATTCAATCCGAAGAAGAATCATTAACTTTTTGGTGAGAAAAGTTGGGAGCTAGTGAGCTTGAAGAACGTTCATGATTAGTCTCATCCATCCATCTAAAACACTTTCAAAATATAGTAGCTATGGATACTACAAAAGCTCGCAAGTAAAGGAACCAGATGTTAACGATAGCCTCTCAACTTCTTTAGTTCTTTGTTTCTATGTTTCCATGTAGCACTGCTAATGATTGCTTGTAAGATTATGGTGAGATTAGATAAATCAGTTTAGTTTCTTGAACCAAATCAAATGAGGTAATTAACTCATTATTGAATTAGATGATTTTCGCAATGGTTTACAATATCTTCTAGAGATTAAAATTTTTGAAACAAAATCAAAAGATAGATAAATGTCTTCCACTTGGAAGGAAAAAAAAAACCCTAATTAAGTGATCATTATGTGATACTGTATCACATAATGATCTCAAAGCTCACATCAGTCAGGCCGTAGTAGTCTTCACCTCATTAGTGGTAGCCTGATTAGAGAATAAAACCAATTCAACACTTTAACTAGTACAAAAATTCCCTTAATTAGTTTTTGCTGTAAATTAAAACAGATTTAAAGGAAACAACAGAACTTACCGAGTTCGATGAGGTAACTCCGCTAGCTGCTTCCTCAGCAGCCTTTTTGTTACGGTTGATCTGCTTCCTATACTCGTGTACAACCCTCAAGTTAGCCAAAGCTCTATTGATGCAACGATGACGGAGTTCCCAATCATCGCCGGCGATTTCATTCAGAGCTTCTTTCGCGCTGCTGGCCAACATCTCCCGAGTCGGTTCCCAACCATTCCCAAAAAACTTATTCGACAACCTTACAAAATCATTGACCATGATCACCTTGCCATTCTCTGACGATGACATGATTTTTCTCTCGCTTAGGGATTCTGATTTCTCTCTGTGCTCACTTCCCCCAAATTACCAACTATTTATACTCTATTAAACCCTAATGCACCTTAGTTGCGTTATTTTTAAGCTACAACAGAGAACTTTCTTCTTATTTTCTACATCTTGTTTTCCTTTTTTTTTTTTAAATGACCTAGACGAGTCTTTTCCTTTTTTTTTTTTTGGTGACATGACACCTTAGAATAATATACTATTATTTTATTATATTATATACCGAAAATTAATATACACTGCACCGAGATTCGCGATATATCGAACTCGAAGAAAAACGGGTCATTTTGGCCAAAAAACATAATCCACCAAAGGCCTAGCACCAAAAGAAGCGGTCGTACTCAAAACCCCATCATACGATCCCATTGAACCAAGACAGCACTACGATCGCAACTTCAACCAAGCACGAAAACGCGCTATCTTTCGCTTTGAGGATTTTTCGTCGTGTGACTTTTTCCATTGAAAAGTAAGGTCCATGTATCACAACAAATACAATTGTGCCTTGCATTCTTATCAAGCTACATTATTACCAAATAAATAACAATAAATTCTTGTTGTGTTTACTTTTATTTTCCATTTTATCCCTCTTCACATCTTTACAACTCGTCCACCAAAGAAAAATCTCATGCGACATAACAAAGTACTAATGCTCCTAGCTTTATTTTCAAGCTATAGTATTACTAGATAACATAACCCGGAGCTTGACGACTCAATTCGTTTGTTCTCTTCCAACGATGCCATTTACGTTTTGGCACATTTGTTATTGATTTATCAGTAAACAATAATTTTGAAAATGGATTCGGAAATGATCGAATTTCTTTTATTGGTATCTGTAATATATGTAATATTTTTCTTGTCATTAAGAACTATTCTTTATAAGTATTAGCAATGGGTCAGGATCACTTCAAAAATTTAATATACTTCAAAAAATGTTTAAACATTTTGTCTACGAAGAGATTTATATGTACTAAAAAAACGTACTTCAAAAATGTTTTATATGGACTTCAAAAATGTATATATATATATATATATTTCAACTTAAGAGCTTCGATCATCTATAAAATTTGAATATTATTTTAGTTACACAAGTATACAGAAATCAAAAATTGTATATTGATATTTTCAAACCATTTTTGTTAAAGAATCAGACAATATCAATATATAAAACTCTAAACTAAAATTTCAAGGTGACAATGTAATATATATCACATGTAAATTAGTGATTTGTTATAGACTTATAGTATTGTCATTGTATCACCATGTAGATTTAAATCTGTATTATGCATAGTACAAACAGGAATATTACATGCATGGTTTTGAAATTAATTGATTTTTTCTTGTATACTTTTCGATTTAATTTCGTATACACAAATGTTAGTAGTATGAAAGCTGATGCCTGATGTTATGCAAATTGTTTCTACATATGTGCTAGGATCAACGTAACTGATTAATTAAGTTGTACTTTCTAAGTAATAATGATTTTAATATACATGTGTTGATGAGGCTATCATGAGAACGGATTGTTGAATGATGACATGCTTAGACAACTCGTTTCAATTTTAGATTATTTTATCTTTCGTAAGTCATATCACTTGAACATGTGAGCGGTTTGATTCTTAGAGAATAAAATGTGAATGCTAAATGGTGTTGTTGTGTCAAATTCTTGAGATTGAAATGGTTGGATAAACTCAAAATTTCGATCTCACTATATATATCACATAATTTTGTTTGCATGGCATTGTAATTTAATTGTCGGATGGAATCAACAAATCAAAGCTATATATCCGGTTTATAATGTTAGGTCATTGCGAGATTCGCAAGGGACAATTTGAAACATTGCTTGAATGCTTGTAGATTATGGTGAGATTAGACAATTATAAGGATGCTATAGAGTTTAGTTTTAGTTCATATGGGAACCAAATCAAATGAGGCAATATTAATTAACTCATTATTGAATTAAATGAGTTTCGGAATTGTTTACACTATCTATTAGAGATTAAGTTTTTCTGAAAACAAAAACACAATTCAAAAGATAGATAATGTCTTCCACTTGGGAAAAAAACAAAAAAAACAAACCCTACGTCTCATACAATGTTTTCAAATATCACATCACTCAGGTCGTATTAGTAGTCTTCACTTCATTAATCATTAGTCTCCATCTCATCAGCCTTCACCTTGTTGATACGAGTGGTAGCCTGATTATATTAAACAAATCCAAACTAATTAGTACCAATTTTTTTAATAAGTTTTTGCTGCAAATTAAAACAGATTTAAAGGAAACAACAAAACTTACCTAGTTCGATGAGGTAACTCCGCTCGTTGCTTCCTCAGCAGCCTTTTTGTTACGGATGATCTGCTTCTTCACCATATTTAAAGAGCAACATTGCTTCACCATATTACGCTACCATCCGTGAGATCATCATGAACATAACAAAAATTCAAACACAGAAGCAGAAAATATGGGAGATGATGTTCAAAACATAGTCTTTCCAAAGGAATGAGAAGTTGTGCTTCTCTCTATTGAAGCAAAACATCACAAGCCCAAAACTATAGACAAACAAGCCCAAGCTATAAGCCCATGTAACTAGGTTTCTAGCAAGTGATTCATATTTATATGAGTGTACTGAACATTGATGAGGGGTTGCCCAAAGTGCAAACTCTATTTCTTGGTGATTGTAAATAGTTTATGGAGCTTAAATAAAGCTCATTTGAGCTACAAACACTTGTCTACAAAAGGTCTTAATTCAGCGTTTTAACAACACCCATTCTGAATATAACCAACTTTGAAAACAAATCTACATTTTGCGGACTCCAACTCTATGATTAAGAAGAAAAAAATAAAAAACTCTATGACAAATCATAAAATTGGAGCCAAAACACAAATGAGTAATTTGGTCCATCTTATATGATAATGGGTCTTAAACTATGCATGTTGTAAGTTGTAACAACGGAGAAACGGTCTATTGCCCCCCGAGAACTATCGTATCTGGCCAGATAAAGCCAGATCTTTGACCTCTGTCTATATACCCATGAAACGGAAGTTAAATGTTTATTTCCACATCAATTGAAAGTTCGAGAGCTTAATGTCCATGAATCAAATGACCGTTTTTCTTGGAAACGGACCCGTCACGTGACAATCACACTTACACAGTCACAGAGACGTATGTTTCTTTGTGACTTATGAGTGTGTTTAGTATTAATTATATTAGGATTTAGGAGTATTCAATTAACATTTGGTTTTGTTCTTATATTATTATTTTTCGCCACCTTCCCGAGAAGACCAAGTCGCTCTAGGCCTTTAGGTAAGAAGCTCTGTGTTGCTTCTCTTGTTTATGATTGTTAGATTTTCATCGTATATCATAGTCAACGAGTGACGACGATCCTGTGATATTAGAATCTGGGGTTAGATTTTATGATTATGTGATTGCTTTTTTCTACTGTTAATTGTACTTTTTAGTGTCAGTCTCGTTTTTTGTTCCTGATTCTTGAATTTAACGGTTTTAAAAAGTGATTTTGATGATGAAAAGTTGTAATCATAACTCTTTTTGTGACAGGATTTTTTTTTTTGAGGTTGAGCAAGAAAAATGGAGATAACTAACGTGATGGAATATGAGAAGATCGCAAAGGAGAAATTACCAAAGATGGTTTATGATTACTATGCTTCTGGTGCTGAAGATCAATGGACTCTTCAAGAGAATCGAAACGCTTTCTCCAGGATTCTGTAAGAGAAACAAGGAATCAAAAATGTGTTAGTATGTCTTTTAATTGATTGTTTGAGGAATTTGATTGTTTTGTGTTATGAGTTGGAAACAGATTTAGGCCTCGGATTCTTATCGATGTAAGCAAGATTGATGTGAGCACAAGGGTTTTAGGGTTTAACATTTCTATGCCTATCATGATTGCTCCTACTGCTATGCAGAAAATGGCTCATCCTGATGGTAAGTCTTTAGTGTTGTGTAATGATCAGTGTAACCAAAAAAACAATATTGATGTCTCTTGTCAAGAAGAAGACTTTAGTTTAGAGGAACTTTAGTTCACCATGGAGAATGGTTTTACTATTGTTGTAGGTGAGCTTGCAACGGCAAGAGCTACTTCTGCTGCTGGAACAATCATGGTTTTGATTCATTCTCTCTGTCTCTTTTACTTGATTTATGTCTTCTGTGTTTTCATTTTCTCTATTCTTTGATGTTTTCAGACTTTATCTTCGTGGGCTACTTGTAGTGTTGAGGAAGTTGCTTCCACAGGACCCGGGATTCGTTTTTTCCAACTCTATGTAAGTTTCAGAAGATTTACTTGTTCTTTTGAATTTTGGCTTTGAATCAACTATTTTTTTCTTTTGATTCAGGTTTATAAGGATAGAAATGTGGTTATACAGCTTGTGAAACGAGCGGAAGAAGCTGGATTTAAAGCGATTGCTCTTACTGTAGATACTCCAAGGCTTGGACGCAGAGAATCTGACATCAAAAACAGGTGATGAAACTTCTCCACCATCACATAAACCAGTTTGTTAGATCTTTTGGTTTTCTTGATGGTTATTATCTTGCAGATTCGCGCTTCCTCGAGGTCTAACGTTGAAGAACTTCGAAGGGTTGGATCTTGGGAAAATAGACAAGGTCAAAAGACATATAACAAAGTCTTCAATTGATCTAATATGCTCAATACTGAAAATTTGTTTTTCTTTTGCTCTGTTGACATTTTGCAGACCAATGACTCAGGGCTAGCTTCTTATGTTGCTGGTCAAGTTGATCAATCACTTAGCTGGAAGGTCAGAAAATGTTACAAGACTAATTCTTTGTTTTTGCCCGCCAAGATTCCAAGTTGATAAAAATGATAGCCACGCTGCTTTTCGCTGTTTGTTTTCTTCTTACAGGATATAAATTTGCTCCAATCTATCACAAGCTTGCCAATTCTTGTCAAGGGTGTTATTACAGCTGAGGATGGTAAGACAAATATACTAAGAATGAGAAATCTGCATCAACCTTCTGCTTACAATTTTCATAATGTTAAGAAAATTCCTTTGATCATTTGAAATTTTGGCAGCAAGAATTGCTGTTGAATATGGAGCTGCAGGGATTATAGTCTCTAACCACGGAGCTCGTCAACTTGATTATGTCCCTGCAACTATAGTGGCCTTAGAAGAGGTAAACTTTTAAATGTATCTACATTGAAAACTGTTAAAACAAAGGTTTCAACTTTTTTTATTGATTAAACGAGCAAACTCAAATCGCAGGTGGTGAAAGCCGTAGAGGGTCGGATTCCGGTTTTTCTTGACGGTGGGGTGCGCCGTGGAACCGATGTCTTTAAGGCATTGGCTCTTGGCGCTTCAGGTGTCTTTGTAAGTTCATTCATCATATACACTTTGTTCTTGTCCTTTCCTCTGTTTTCTCTCATTATTTTCAAATCGATCCCTTTATTTTCAGTTTCATTGGAATAACCTTGATTGTCTCTTCTTAATTTTTACCAACTTTTCACATTGTGCCCCAAACTTTTTAATTTGATGAAACATACCCAACCATTTTTTCATATCGTGCCAAAACTTTTTAATTTGTCAAAATGAAGCCAAACAATTGTATGTTCCGTTGCTTCCTATGAGTACTATCACTGATCATATTAATATCCAAAGGACATGGTGATTAACTACTCGTTCGATTAGGTCGGGAGGCCGAGCTTGTTCTCGCTTGCAGCGGATGGAGAAGCGGGAGTGAGGAAGATGCTGCAAATGCTAAGAGATGAGTTTGAGCTGACAATGGCACTAAGTGGCTGCTGTTCCCTGAGAGAGATCAGCCGAAACCACATCAAGACTGATTGGGACATTCCTCATTACCTCCCTGCCAAGCTGTAGGGAATCTTATTCACTTCTTCAATTTAATAGTCATCAGAGAGATGCAAAGGTAGATGGATCTTTGAATTTGTTATCCAATAATGTATTCCCATCCAACTTTGTATAATCGAATACTTCCATGAAGTATAAGAATTGGAAGAGATTTGTAGATTTAGTTCAATAAACCAATCCATGATGGTGTAATGGTTGAAATGTTCACTATGTAAATTGAGGGATTATGGTTTGAATTCTCATATTGCGATTTCGCTTTCTATAACTGCATTAAATGGTAAGAATGTATGGATCTTATATTGTGTTTGGGAATAATGTGAGATTTTTACTAAAAAAATAGTATAGGTTCTTTTGACCAAATAGAAGACGAGGAAAATATTATAGGTGTTTGACCTTTTTAAAAGATTCATCGGATCTTAATTACTCTTTTACAATTTGTTTGGTTAACGGATTATGTGTTTTTCAGTATTGTTAACGTACGTATGCAAATTTCATTTACGTGTTAAATTAGATTCTTTTTATCATAAGAGAGGACAATTTCCTATATCATTTATTTGGGTTTGTATGTCTGTTTTTTTTCTTATTTTTTTGTTGGGTTTTTTCTCTTATACTTTTTGTTGGATTATAATGCAAAATGTATACATAAACAATAACCATCCTGGCAGGTTTACATAGGGGAATTGCCAGCCTCGTGGGATTAGTCTTTGGGCCTAGGAAGCCTTTGGGAGACCCGCGGTTATTCAAAAAAAAAAAAAAAAAAAAAAAAAAAAAAAAAAAAAAAAAACAATAACCATCCATAGCGTATAATTTTTGGAATGCAAAAATGTTTTAAAAAATATTATAGCAACAAATTGATCCATTAACCCAAACATGATTCTTTTCATTTACTTCAGAAATATAATAGCAATGAATTGCTTCCTTCAACCCCAAATCCCAATATAGTTTGTTCAACGGGTTAGATTATAGTCAATACTGTAGTATTCGAATTCAAATTCATTTTTTTTTGTTTCCAAATAAAAATTTTGACTTTGACTTTCTGTATGAATTGGAATTGTTTATCAATTTTTTAAATAACGTAGTTTCGAGACGTTTCTGATTTGGTACTATGGAACAGTCGAACAGAACATAACAGAACTTGATGAAATACATGGCTAGCTTCAATGTATAAACTATTTGTTTTGGATGACGACTATATATCAAAGATAACAATTTGGGTCCAAATAATTTGGATGGAAACGAAATGGTTACAACGTACGTGTTGCATTAACCATGCAACGTTTGTAAGTACCATGAGGTCCATGACATCATCATCATACATTCATCTGACAATCCCACCGATTGTGTCCAATATTTCTAGACATATATACATACGTATCGACTCTATAGCCACTATATACGACGCTTTTACATTATACTAGTGTCTATGTAGTATTAGCTAGCTATACATTAAGCGTACGTGGCTTCACTTAATACCACAAATTGTTGCCCATCATTTGTAAATTGATCAAAGATTTCGAAATCTATGGGAATTTTCAACATTTTTTGCTGGTTTCGGGTGATTTCTATATAAACGTACGTACAAGAAATCTACGTTTGATTTTCTCATCGTCATTTCTACTGTTTCGTCATTGCCATAGTCATCTTCTATAGTAGTACAGCTAAGTTTCTATAATGCTACACAGAGTCAATGCATGAACATATATAATCTTAATCAGAACCCATATATATTAGCCATCTATATTTACTAGATAATAATAATAAAATGTCATGTAAATGGTTATTGATAATACTGTTATCTACTTAACATTGTTATTGGTTAGTTTACATTCTTTTAATCTTTTTGTAAAACAATATTATCTGATATATATATATATATCCCTTTTAATTAATCAGGATATCTTAGTTCATATAATTACTTTTAAAAACTTAATTAAGTCATATTGCATATTTCAACCAGTGTTTGTATGATGAAGATGCAACTGATTTTATTTACTCTTCTTAACATCTCCAAGTCTTTTTTCAAAAAAAAATATTTTTTAAATTATCGAAAATTCTGAGTGAGATTATATATGGACGGGAATTTGCTAAAAAACGATATTTCCGAGCTATATGTTATGTTACGGTATGTCTCTAACGTCCAAAGAAAGCCAAATTATCATTTATGTGTAATGCCAAATATAATCTTATCTAACCATTCTTCAAACTGATAAAATCGTTAGAACAATCGATAACTTTTAAACCTATCTATTTTTCTAATTTATCAAATCATTCAAAAATACAATAATTATTATAATTGATCAACGAGTTCACTCGAATCCACAAATGTGCCATGAAACCCATACGGTACTCTTGACGGTAATTTAATCGTAGCTTCAAGCTTTAAATTAACGGCGTTAATAATCTGAAGCTCCGACGTCTTTTTTTCTTCATCATGAACGTGACAGAATATATAACCGTCATCTTCATTTTCGTCGCCGCTACCGGAGCTTCCAGGCAAGAAAAACGGTTCGCCGCCGTATTTCTCGCTGCCGTAGATATACTTTTTCATCTCACCGGTGCAAAGATCGACTTTAGCGAAACCCGAAACTTTTGGCCACGGTTCAGCAATAGCCAAAAATGCGAACCGGGTTTTTCTCCCTAACCGGTTTCTGTTAACCATACCAATCTCTAAATTCACATCCTCGTTAACCAACAACGGACGGCGCGTGGTTTCACGCGTTCTGAGGTTTATCCTGATCTCTGACAAGACGCTTCTCAAGCTCTCGTCTCTCTCGTTGAAGATTGAATCCGCCGGCGTCATACAAGATCCGATCACCACAATCTCCTCCGTCTCCGGCGATTCCCATGCGTTCCAGAGATGAAAACAGAATGTCTCCGGCGAATTCACCCAGATTATCTGAGAAGCTTCCGTCGCATCTTTGGGCATTATCCCCAATCGCGAAACCTTTTCTCCGTCGAAAACCACCGGAGATTTACCGGAAATCATCTCGCCGAGCTTAAACACGACTTGTTGATCCGGAATCACCACGAAATTCTCCGTTATAGCGAAATCGTGAATCATCGTCGGAGTTTCGAGCGGGATCTCCAATTCCCGCGATTTAACGCCGTCCGGCGAGAATCTGAAGTATTTCAGGTAAGGCTTCTTAACGACGTCGTAGCTTAACGCGTGAAGCTCCTTCGTAACCGGGTCGAGTTTCGGGTGGGCAATCATCGCGGATTTTAACTGCCCGTCGAAATCGTAACGTCCAACGGTTTGGAGATCACCGGTTTGAGTTATATTTAATTGGTACGGTAAATCGTCTTCTGACATAGCTAAAAGCCGGTTATTGAAATAAACCAAACCGGCATTTGCTACTCCGACGCCGTTTTGGTTATTGATGAGACCACAAAGCCCACGTGCGTAAAACAGCATCAAACGTGCGATTCCCGAGTGGCCGTGAAGCTCGCCGATTGCTTTCGGAAAAATCGGTCGACCCAATCGTTTTTCCTGAACCAATCTCTCGGTTTTAGTAAACCGGCACGCGTAGCTAGCTGAACCGTTGGTTATTTTAACAGCGTGAACCATTCCGTCTCCGTCGAATAAATGGTGCCCAGCTATTGGCTCGAACATCGGATTAGCGCCGTTACGGATATAAACTCCGTCAATGCAGTCAGGGATTGTTCCTTCGACGGTGAGATTTCGCCGGACGGGAGATTCCGGCACCGGAGAATAATTCCCAGCTATCTGAACACGTGGATCGGCTGTTTTTGGTAGAGGAGTATCTTGCTCACGTGAGATCAACGCCCGCTCAGCTGCATCGATCGCAATCGCCGCCGCTTTCTGGAAGATGTTTAGCCGGAGAGGATTATGCTGCGGCGGAGTGGCGGTGGTTCTGGGTGTAAATAATTGGCGTTTTTGAGTTAATTCCGTAACGTCGATCTGCACCGTGCATTTAATAATCTTCGGCTGTCTTTTAATGGGCCTAAAACCCAAATCAATTTGGGCTTGAGGCCATGTTTTAGTACCACACATCGACATTGTAAGAAGAGAAACCATGGCTTTTGTTTTGATCTTTGTTATAGAGGCTTCGGAGACACTGATTGTTTTCTTGTTTCCTCTGCTCTGAAGAGTGGAAGAGTGAAAGAGAGAAAGAGAAAGAGAAAGAGAAGAGAGAGGAAAGTTCGATGAGCAGAAAAAAAGAAGAAGGAGAAATCTTATATAGAGTTGGGTAGGTACGAGAGAGAGAGTAATGACTATTGACATGAGAATTGCGGCAAAAAAATGAAAATATTTGAAGTCGTACATGAAAATATTCGAAATTTTAATGTAATAAACTAATGATTAATAATTTACAAGCTACATGCTTTGTCATAGGTTTGTAGCTATATTATTGTTTGCGTTGGAATCCTATAGAATGCATTTTGTTGAATAAGAAATAATCTCATTTTCCAAAAATTTAAAATTTTCTAGCTTCGACATTTTTAAGTAAGCGAAAGATACAAATATCTTTGGGAAATGGATATTTCATATGTATAATATAAAGGTGATTTATATACTCATAAATCAAAGTTTAGGTTTAATAATGTTTCTCGAAAATACCACAGTTCATGTTTTAGAAATGATAGTCAATAAAAAGTTTATCGAAATAACATTAGTCGAAGGTGAAATTTTTCTAGCTAAAATATGGTGTAAATTTTAAATAATTGGGAAACTGAGATTAATTATATAATTATACATTCGTCACTATACACTACAAGAAATATGGGCATTGATAGCATATTTTAATAGCTCAATTTTCGTAACTGCTATTGAAAAAGTATGTTGGATTAGAGTACTCTATTATAGCATATTAAAAACGCTAAACCAAAATTTTACTAAGCGGGAGTTTTCGGAACCTAAATTTTGTCATGAGCGCCAACACTTACGCAAAAAGATAGCACATTTACCGTGAAATTTTGCCTTTATATTGTTTAGACAAAAAAACATAGCACATTTACCGTGAATTTTGCCTTTATATTGTTTAGACAAAAAAAAACAGTTAATAGAAGAATTGAACGAAAAAAAAAAATTGAAAAGCTCTCGAGAGAGCAACCTCTTCTCCTCCCTCTATCCTCGCCGTTTCCGATCTACTCCTCCACCATCTCCGCCGTTATGGCTAAACCGTCTCTCCCCATCCTCCTTCTCCTCCTCCTCCTCCTCCACCGATCCAACTCACCCAAACCCTAACCCACCTCTAATGGCCCCTCGTCCGCCGCGACCACCAAACCCACCCCTTCGCTTCTCCGTCAATTGCATCGTTTCCTGTCTCCTTAACTTCAGATCTGGTTACATCTACTACGCAGGATTCCGTTTCTAAGAACCCAGACGCAGCCATGGTAATTCCTCATCTCCACCTCTCATTCTATACCTATAGGGTTGAATCCTTTATTACTACTTATCATTGAAATCATTTAATCAATAGTTTCGAGATTTGGGGTTTAGGTCCATTTTAGGGTCTGAGAGAGGTGGCTCGGGCTAATTTTGGGGAGTGAAGCGAGTTGAGAGGGTTGAGATGACGAGTTCGGGTTCTCGTTCCGGCGTCGGTGAAGCTGTTCTTGGTGGTGCGGGTGAAACGTTCTGCGTTTTAGACTATATTAGCTGTTCCTAACCAATTTGGACGAATGGCTTCTTAAATCATTCATCACTACCAGATTACGAAGACTGGTTTTGTTTCTCTCTGTAAGTGAAGATGTTTCCAACTAAAGGTTTCATCTTTTAAATCTGGAAAAGGGTAATTTCTTGTTTAAGTTTTTGTTGGATTTCTTATCGAATTATAGACTTATCGAGTGTAGAAATAAGAGAATTTTGTAGTTTTTGTTGGAACTATTATTGAATGTAGAAATAAGAGAATTCCGTATCAGTGTAGATTGAAGTAATCCCTTTAAGAAACTATCCTTTGCTGCCAATAGTGTAGATTACCATCATCCGAATTCTTAACTGCCTCATTGGGACTCTAGATTCTGCAAGGTTAAAAGGTGGCTTGGGAATATATATGCTCTTAACTTTATTTGGTTAATTTGTTATTTTTTCCTTTTGGCCGTCTGCAGTTTGCCTTTTCCTTGTATTTCTCTGCTCTTTTTATATGTTCCTTTATGCAGGAGAAACTTTCAGTGATTGATTTCGTTGACAAAGATGTAAACAAGTTGGAAGCTATTAAGGCCCTTTCATTAGAAGAATCTCCATTCAAGTTTGTCTAGGAAGTTAAAGATCTGAAAGAATTAGTTGCTAAACTGCGTAGTGTTGACGAGTTTGCGGTAAATTTCTTTTCTGATTGTCTTTAGTAGTCCAATTTGAAGTGCATTCTTTGAAATTATTATCTTTTCGAACTTTGATAATTCTATCATTATTATGTTGTCGCTTTAAATCTGGAAAAGGTTTCCCTTAATTTTGAATGTTTGTGGCTTTAACAATTTGATTGAACAAATCTAAATGGGTATTGATTTGCTGATAGTTTAGTGAAAAGTCTTTGACTTTAGCAGTTTCATTGGACACGTCTATATGGATTTGAGTTTTTATTACAATTGATGACTGGATTTCTGATTTTGTTGAAAGAAAGTAATGAGTTTAAACTTTATTTGGCAGCTTGTAGCTCTTCTGTGCGGAACGACTCGTTGGATGCTCCTCTTAGTCAACCTCTTTTAAGTCATGTCTCCTCAAGCACAAGGCTTTTACTATAGAGGTTGGTTTGTGATTCATGTATTTTTTGTTTGGCTTCTATTGGCTCTTTCTTTTTCATCCTTTCCTTAAGCTTTACTTGTTTTGGTTTTTGTAGTTGAATAATCTCATAAGCATAGATTTAGAAGAACCATTGCAGAAACATGATGGTAGGCTGGAAAAATCACTGCAAAAACATGGTGGTAGGCTGTAAAATCTTAAGTGCAAGCTTTGAAGTGCAAGTAAACGGAGGAAGTAGTTTGTTTGTTTTCATTTTTATCTCATAAAGCCTTATGATTAGCATTGTTGTGTAGGAGTTATTTAAGATTTGGTTTGGATTATAGTTTGTATGACTTGTTATGTTTTTTTTCTAAATTTTCTATGGATTAAATATATTTAATATATATTGTTAACCAAATTTAATATATCTAGAAAATATATATAAATATATATAATGCAAAAAGGGTTAAATTTAATTGCAAAAATAACATCATCAAAATGCTATAATACGTAATATGTTATATTTTAGCTCATATTAAGAGCTACTAAACAACAAATAATAACCTAGAAAAAGAGTAATGAAACAATATATTATAGCATTAAAAAAAGGCTACGGAAAAGGAAATCATAACATATAGTATACGCTATTATAGGGATACATTTAATAGCATAGCCTAAAAACGCTATTGTATGTGACCACTCTAAGATAGCTCCGGCAAACACAGCGTTTATGAATCCGCTATGTAAGCGATATTATAGCGTTTTCCGTGTGTTAAGAATGCCCATATTTCTTGTAGTGATATATTGTAAAACCAATTAAAATCTGTAGATATAAGATATAATTTAGTTTGATAACTTCATACTGTAAGGGTTAATAAAGGATGATTATAGTTAAGAAACTTGCTTTTGAAAATCATATAAGAAATTAGTTAACGAATTAAAAAACTTAATATAAATAAATATCCTAAACTTTCAAGAAACTTTGTCAAAAACACGAACAGATTTGTAATAAATAGCATTTGAATATTTCGAGGGAAGAATGAAGCAGGGGGCAGTCTACCTCATAATGCGTGGACGAAGATACCACGTGGGTTATCAAATAAGCCAACACGTGAACTCAACAAAATAACTAAAGTAGTAGTACGTAAATAAATAGATATAGGAGATTTATAATAAGAATTATGCATATGGAAATATGGTCATCACCGATGAAATATAGTTAGAAGTTTTTACGCATTCGAAAAATCCCTATTACTATTAGTTACTACGATCAACTTGTAGAGTTAAATTAAAAAAACAAGAAGAGAAAGAATATTTCAGAGTTAAAATAGACACATAAACGTTGAAGAAAAAAAGACATACGACAAACAATTATAAATTAAAAATATAATTAAAAACTCTAGCTAGTAGTTATACTTTTTATGTGTTTTTTTGTCGGTCAGTTATAATTTTTATGTTAAAGATTAGCAATTATAATATATGTAAGTATTTTTTTGGATGTGACTAGTGTGTAAAACGAAGAAAAGAAAGTAGAAAAAATGATTATTTTTCTCTCGTTTTAGTAAAATTAAATATTCTTCTGAAATTTTTTCTTTTATTTTGATAACAATAAAAATTTGTGTGGATCCAGATAAATTTAAATTCTTCTAGACTATGCACCAGTTACAGCGAAATTCTTTTATAGAGCTTTTACAAACTTATTTATTTAGTTTACATTTGTAATTTATTAATATTGACATCTGATTACAATCCCAAAAAGCGTATCCGGGAAAAAAAAAGTCAAGATTTGATGTAAGAATGTTCACATTCAATGCACACGAAAATGCTGAGACTGATGTACCCATCATACCAGACTAAAGACACTAACTGAATTTTTTTAATTTAGTAGTATTAATGTATTGTGTATCTAAACCTAGGACCAAAAGCCTAGAATCAATTATTTACCCCGACATTACTTTAGCTAAATGCATGACAAGATAATACTGGCATATTTTATACAAATATTGCATGATTTTGTTTATGTCACAATAGTTTTATATGAATGTTACTAAATATGATGCTAATCCAATTGTTTTTCTAACGTCGTCGTAATCTAATATTATGTTTATTTGATGAGCTGAACATGGAATTTATACTATTAATATAGTACATATGCTCATTTTTCTCGAATAATTGCAAGTATAGAATTACAACTATCGAAAGATTAATGTCAATTTATTTATAGTGTTAGAAAAAACCACGCATTAGGCAATAATACTCTAAACCATCATCGAATTTGACTAGAAAACTACAATAAATTAAAGGATGTTATTCTCTTGTACCCTTTGACCAATAAAACATTTCTCATATACTCCTCAATGGTAGAAAGACAAAATTACCCTTAATGAGGTTGATTTTGGGTGATAAAGGTTAAATACAATTAAATCGGTAAATGTTCAACGAAAAACACAATAGCTCAGTGGTTGCGAGCTCCTCATGCGCGCGCGCCCCCAGGGTTCGAATCCTCTTTATACCAGTTGTAACTGGTACAACTAGGTAATATTCTGGTACAACTACGTTGTCCTATAACTAGGAGGTACAATTAGGTGGTACAACTAGGTGGTACAACTGGTAGGTAGGTGTACCAGTTGTACCACGTAGACCTTCTAAAATTTTTAGAATATAGTAAGGGTAGAAGGGTATGTAGAATAAATGGGGATAGAAGAGAAAAGTTTTTCACACATAGAGGTACAAGAGAATAAGATCCTAAATTAAAAGCGAGTCAAATTAGGCAGAAACATGATGATTGCTAATCTAGTCGTAGAAAGTTTTTGAATGCTGCTAGCCAGATCCAATTGTTAGTACGTGTCCAAAATCTTAAATAAACATGTATTTTAAACACGTTGAGGTGGTTATGCCAAGAAAAGTAATGTTATTTTAACCTGCCAATATTTAGACTTTGCTATCTACCTATGCGATAAAGATGATGTACAAAGAATTTTGATTGGTAAGATCAAAAACAAATTCGAGAGTGGTTAATAATAGAATTAAGGCAGGTAAGATATAATCAAATCAAAAACTAAAAATATGTTGACCATCCTAGCCATTATCACCATTTTGATCATGACCATTCTTTTATGTCAATGACCAACTCATTCACACTCGCACAATTCAAAGATCACTAATATAAAAAGAAAAGTAGTTTCTATAATAAATAACGTTAAGCTTCCATATGGAGGACTTGTATTACTTTGAAATATTGCTTTTTGATATTAGTTGTCTTGTAAATAAATAACGATGTCAACAATCATGTTTATCTATGTTAGCATTCTAATTGGGGTCCTGTAGGAGGACTTGTATTACTTTGTAATCTCCTTTTATGATCATCTAGATCTAATTATAATCGCACCATTGTTGATTGTAGTGCATAAAAGAGATTAATCTCCTTTGCTTTCAATGGGCATTCCGTCCCAACCTGAACAACCAAGATATACATAATTAAATAGGATAGAATTTTCTTGAGTATAATTTCTTTATCTAAAAATAACACTGACTACCATTTTTCATTAATTAAGAACATTCTTAAAACCATTTGAGAAAATAACATATTTGTAAGAAGATATCACACGTATATTCATTAAAAAGGCAAAAAGATATTTGAGAATTGATGGTTTGAAATATCCACCGACCTCAACAAAAAGAAAACTTTTCCAGACTTGAAGGGGGCCCTGGCTAATATAAAAGATAATTAAATAATGAGAATTGGGATCCATATTCTTTATTTAGTTAGGTTCTATTAGAAAAACATTACTAATACTAATCTTGAATAGTCTATCGCTTGAAATCTACGCAATAGTAATCCCTACTCAAAACGACAATGTGAATACCATTATTAAACTTAAAATGAAGATCATGTATGGTATATTTCTAAAACAAATTGGTTAGTTTTTCAGTGTTAGAACTTGTTCTCACAATATTATTATCTTTATAGGTTACGCACCACGTGGTTTGAATTTTACTAACCTTTTTAGTTGGATATATATTTATTGGAAAAAAATTCCATTACTACAATCAGAGCCGTAGCTGGATAGAAGCAAGAGAAGCGGGAGCTGCGGCCCTCCGAGAAGTTATTAATATTTTCGGCCCTCAAATACCAATGTGTTTTGGTAGCCTAGTGGTATTATGTCATACACCACATATCTTAGGTCATGAGTTTGAATCACCTGAAGCGTGAGAGAAGGTTTTTTTTTGTTTTTTGTTTTTTTTTTATGGTTAAATTTTTTTATAAGTATACACTTTTCTAGAGCGGCCCTTTTTTTTTTTTTCGCGGGCGGCCCTCATAATCGTTGCTACGGCTCTGACTACAATGCTAATTTTCTTAACCATATTTATAAGAAATGCATATTTACGGGAAAGAAAATCGAGCCGGAAATAACGAGAACCATGTTTGATTTGTTTTTCTCTATCTTCTTATCATTCATTATTATGTATAATTGTAAGGATAGTGGAGAACTTGTTGACTAAAGAACCGACTTGTGTGGTAGAAAGATACAAAGAAAATAAAATGTTAAAATAAATGAATCTCAAATAATGTTTAGGGAGAAAAGTTATTATAATTAGATATCATATGGGAAAATGTCGTTTGGTTATAATAAGATGGTAGGGCAGATTACAAAAAAAAAAAAAAAAAAAAAAGTAAGACACATTAAACACGCATGACGGACGCAAATTACACATTGGTCGGTATATCGGCAATTCTGCACATATAAAAGTCTGTTGAAATCAATTGCCTACATCTGGGTAGAAAGTGTTCCTAAATAAAAACAATACATATATGGTAAACCTATAGAAAAAAAATGTTTGGGTCAAAATTAAGATTTTTAAGGTTTATGTTTTGATTTGTGACAAAAAAAAGAGTTTAGTTTTGATATGTGATATAAATAAAAAAATTTACATCATATGTGCAATTAATCAATTGAATCAAAGATAAAGATAAGTTGACCTTCGATTGTAAAAAAATTAATTTTATCCGAAATAAACTGCTAAAAAAAGATGATTTAGACTTTGTCGGAATGAAAGTCAAATGCTTCTAAAAAAATTAAATTTCAGATACTATTTCTTAAAAACAAATAAGATAGGCATCTTAGTCTTTACTCAACAGTGAGGGGAGGGGGATCTTTTATCTTTGTGTGTGTGTATATATGTGTCTATATTATCCAAAATTTTTATTAATATATAATCTAAATATTTATATTTTTTCGTTGCACATTCGATATATAACTTTTCTCTTCTTTTTTTCAGTTCCTTACTTTACATATTTATATACTGTCTATATTACTGTTACTGTATACCTTAATGTTCAAAATGCACGTTGTTGGAATGTTTAACTTGTTATATAGTTCTTAACTTCTTTATTTTCTGATTTCAATGAAATTTCGAAGCCTAATTAGAAAATAACAGGTCCAATGAATGTGGTCGTTTCTTCTCGTTCATTAATATAGTTGAAATATCTAAGTCGTGTTTCTTTCGTATCAACTAAGTTCTTACGGAAAGTTTTGCCAATGCACGAAAAAAATAATGAATTATCTCTATTTTAAGTAAGAAAAACAAAGAATGTTCATGCTATAAGACTATAAGTGTATGACAATAAGACATTCCATCTAACAACTCAAAAGGTTTGGCTCAAAACCACTATCATTGACTTAGATACTAAATTTCCAAATCTAGTATCTTGGGATTTTATGTGTGCCTTCACGCAAATAAATCAAGCTTTATACTTTGAGAGGTAATCTGCATTTTGGACTTCATATTATTTAGATATACTTGTTAAAAACGATTTTTTACGTTTTCCAAATAAATTAAATTTTAAAAATGATAAAATAATGGTTATATAAATAAGCTAAAAATGAAACAATAGTACTTCTAATGATTAAAACTTTTACATTTCGAATCAGTTTAGTTCGAATATATAATGACTGTTTATTAATAATTAATTGAATAGATAACTATGATATGAATTTGATATTTTCATTTATATACACTAGCTTGTATATCATTATCTTAAACATCTAGACTATTCAAGTGACAATTCTATTTTTTATCTTCTACAACTTTATATATATGCATATTAAGAAATAACGTCGTAATATCATGAATTATAGTAAAATATTAGTTTTTATAACTTTTTAAAAAGCTATATTTTTATAGTGAAAAAGCCTACAAATATCTGAGAGGAAGCTGAATGAGGTCCATGTTGAACCCATAACGGCGTTAGATTATCTGTTTTCGATGGACCATATATTTCAAAATATGGGCCAAATTAGCTAACGGAAGATTAAAAATTGTGATATGGCATATTAACTCAATCACATACGCACAATAAGCGTGTTGTCAATACAGCCCGAAAAGTATTTCTTTCTAAAAAAACAATAAATGGCCCAATTCTAAACAAACCAAAATCTCAATTCGATTAATTTACTTTTTCTAAACCCTAAACCCTAAACCCTAAACCCTAACCGATATCTAATTTAGTTTTAATTATAAAATCTAAACCCTAACCACTCATTTGGCAATCCAAACCGACATCTAATTTCGTTTTAATTGTAAAATCTAAACCCTAAACCCTAAACCCTAAACCTTAAACCCTAAATCTATTTTGTGATTTCTTTTTTTTTTTAATTGTGTTTCTTTTTTTTTAATTCTCTAGTATTAATAATGACATGGCAAAACGATTGGCTATAATCTGTTGGGTGAATTTAAAGGTTCACCCCAGGGGTAAACCTAAGTATGGTTCATTGTCAAAACCATTGCTAAAAAAAAAAAAAAAAAAGAAAGAAAGAAATGAGTGATACAAAACTAACTATTTTTTTTCTAAAGGATACAAAATCTAACACTAGCGGAAATAGTCTATTTGACTAACCAGCAACTTTGACAAGTGATGTTGTTTTCAAACAGACTTTGTTATAAGACAAACTGAGTCACAACAAGCGAAAAAACATCTTCCGTAATTTTAAGGAAATCGTTAATTTATTTTAATTAGTTCAAATGAGTGACACGATTGAGCATACTGATGTTTTTAGATTTATATTTATTCGTCGTAAATAACTCCATTTTAGAACTATATTGTCGGTTTCTAGTTTCTACTATCGTTTTAGTTAGATATCAACGGAAAAGAATTTGGTTTTAAGTGTTTTTTTTTTTAACATTTACTTTTAATTGCTTCTTTGTTTTAACTAACGTCGGCAAAAATGTCGTCTTTCTTTTAGTTTTTGGCGGAAAGAAAAGTATTTTCTTTTTGGGGATTTCCTTTTGTGATTCTTGATACGAATCGTCACATATAATATATGCAAATATTTAAAAACGTGAATCCACACACGCATACAACCACCCTTTTACATGTCAAGCCATGTGCCAAAAAAGCGATTGAAATGTTGAAAAAAGTTAAATAACACTAGAGTCTAGAGTATGGATGACAAATAAACTAATAAAGAGATAGATGGTTCTAAGAAGTGACTAAAGAAACATATACACAACCCTATCCACGAAGGCCAACATATATGTATATATACAAACACGTAGATATTATGAAATTACAGTGCAAGTGACATCGATCTCGGTATGTACTGTAAAATAAAGCTGTATAGTTTAAAATCTTTTAACAAAAAGAAACGATGTATGACTAGACTACACGTTGGATTTATCATTTTAGACTTGTCTCCGTTTTTTTTCCGGAAAAATCATTGCCAGCTACACGAACTATACGCCAACACATCACCACACATGCAGACTATTTTAATGTTTCGCTAACTACACGAACTATTGGTATTACATACGGACATCCCCGAACTATCATCGGTTATGTGTGCAACACCATAACCATCATTTCCAAATAATATAAATGTCTTGTTAACTACACGAAGTATTTTTTTTTTTTGTCAACTACACGAAGTATTTTCATCAATTTTTTTTTAAAACTAATAAGTTAAATAAGACTATATAATATATCAATGTAAATTATATATGTACATTATAACTATTCTAACTTTAAAATTTTAATGTAATAAAGACTAAACTAGTTCCATAAAAAAATATATGTGTTCATTAAAAATTTGTTAATTAACTTAAACCTATAATGAACATGTATAATTTAATTAAGTGACACTTTTAAAAATTTAGTTAAATTAATTTCATATAAAACATATGTGTGCATTAAAAATTAGTTAATTAATTTAACTTAAAATTATAAGGGATACTGCATATGTAGAATTTAAACTTTAAAAGTTATAATGCATATATATAATTAACAATAGTGTATTATTTACTTTTAGTTATTTTTTCATTTTGTAATTTAGTTTTTAAAAAATGATGGAAATATTTCGTGTAGTTAACAATACATTTATATTATCTGGAAATGATGGTTATGGTATATATAATTTACATTGATATATTATATAGTTTTATTTAACTTAAAGTGATGTATAATTTAACTTAGTGACTATTTTAAATTTTTAACAATTTAATATAATAAATATTAAATTAGTTAAATTAATTTAACTTAAAAGTATAATGCATTAAAAGTTATAATATATATATATATAATTTATAATAGTGTAATATTTACTTTTTAGTTATTTTTTATTTTTTAATTACTTTTTTAAAAAAAAAATTTGATGGAAAATACTTCTGTGTAGTTGACAAAAAAAAGAAATACTTCGTGTAGTTAACAAGACATTTATATTATCTGAAAATGATGGTTATGGTGTTGCACACATAACCGATGATAGTTCGGGGATGTCCGTATGTAATACCAATAGTTCGTGTAGTTAGCGAGACATTAAAATAGTCTGCATGTGTGGTGATGTGTTGGCGTATAATTCGTGTAGCTGGCAATGATTTTTCCTTTTTTTTCTTGTTTTTTCTGTCATTGTAACAGGGTAAGTAATAATCATTGAATATGAGTCTAATTTGTTTAAATACAATTCTCCGATACATGCAGAACTAAAATTCTAAAATCGTAAAAAAAAAATCTAGAATCGTAAATGCTTAAAAGCTTATGACATCAGACAAGTTGACAACAAAAAAAAAAACAACTAAAATCAACGATAAGCTGTTCTAATTAATATAAAATTTGAACTTTCAATATAAATTTCTAATGTATTACGTGTCTTATCCTTTAATGTCGCACCCAAATTTACATACTTTTTATAAAATATTTAGAAATTCTCATTTTCTTGTCGTTAACCAAAAAAGGTGGAGGAAAAAGAGAAACATACACATAGATTTAAGGCCCTTTTTACGTATGCGCGTCATAAATGAAAAACACTTTGATTAGTATAAGAAAATTTAAATTTTAACTAGTATAAAGAAAAAAAAAAGCACACGTAAAAGCTTTTAGCCATGCATGCACGATGTTTACTGGTTATCGAGAAAGCATTATCGTTGTTGGATAAGACCTTAACTTTCTCTCGTATCACAAAGTTTTTTTTTTTTTTTTCTTTCTTATTCATAAATCTTGCCTCTTAATCCTTATCCATTATCCACACAAAATTCAATTTTGTAGGCAGCTTTATGAATGAAATAAATTTTAGTAATGCTTTACACCATTTTGACTCGATTATATGTATTATATATATCCACTATTCGAAATGGCCCACGATATCTGTTTTTCATATGACGTCAAATATCTTATTTTGTCTAAAGCCAAATTAAGTACAGTATGTGAATATCTTGGTTATATGCAGACTATACTATATATAGTTCAATCCAAATATAAAATATGAGTGTCGGACGTCAAAAAGAATGAATAGGTACTTTGTAGGCTCATTATTAAATTATATTTTTAATTTGGTCCTTATTATCTTTTATGACGATAAAATTTGAATTTTCGATCCGATGATTTTATATTGTACGTAAAAATATAAAAACATGTCGGTCCAACCCAACCTAGAGCGGTCAGGCAGGTTTAATGATGGTTTTGGCCTGATTTATTTGTTAAACAGTGGGTAAATTGTGCAATATTCTTCCTTAATTTTCTTACCAATTCTACAGTGTTCTCTTGAAGAAACTTCTTGTCCTGATATCTAGCTTCTGTCAACGAACCTCCCGCTATAACACTTCCCAAATTATTAATGAAGGAGAATCTAAAGGTACCTTATTATTCACCTTCAAACCAAGCGCACATGGTCCAAGTTGGAAATGGTTAACTAATTTAGTCACCTATCACTATCAAATGCCAACAGTTGGGTGTGATGCATTATACATTTGTAATACTAGACCAAGAGATATGATAGAATATCCAACATGGAAAACGAATCAAGTAAAGCCTATAATACTCTCCTTTTCATGCGTTTAAAGGGTACTAAACCCTTTCTTTGCAGAAACTAAGCTTTGTTCAAAAACATTGATACCGTTGTGTACTTGTGTTGGTTTAAAAAGCTTTCATGTCATTTTTTTTTGTATATTCTAAATCATAGATAAATAGCAGATTAAATCGCATATCTTTCAATCCGACCTAAAACAAAATCATTCTCTTTTTCTTTCAGTTTCTAACTTGCCGGACAATTACGTGATCTTAGTTTCCGATTTCAACGTTAAAAATGTCCACAGAAAAACACTAGACCGTGGCATTCTCGACTATTTGTTAATTAGACACAGTTTGTTTACTTCCCAAATGTCGATTGACCAAAAGAAAGCACGTAAACTTAAAAAATTCTGCAACAAAAATATGTCCCTTCAGTAAATAATTAACAAAGTAGATCATATTCATGAATATAGTAAACCAAAATCATCAGCTTTTAACATTATATATAAATAAAAACTTGTGTCATATAGTCGATAATAAATCAAATTCTCTAGCTTTAACTTTACACATAGACATATATAACTTAACACAATCTGTTCGGCCATGTATGGTATAGTTACGTCATTATCAAATCAATCTATATGGAACTGCCATAAGTCGACCGGCAGTCCATCCTAAGCCACGAAAACAGACTTTTAAACGACGAACTAAAAGTTTTCAGCCAACTATAAACAGGCCAATCTGGATAATTGACTGATTTTGACTCATTTTCACATATTTAATTCCAACATCGAACGACTACAAATTTTTTTAATTACAACAAGTTCAATAGCTAGAGATGTATATATTTCTTATAAAGTTGTATACATTGGTGTTCAAATAAAATGGCTCTTGGTGTCGCGAAAAAGAGAGAAGATTTAATATTATAGAATCGAAAAGAAGACACTACGGTATTTTGGATTAGATCAATACAGACAAAAGTTCCACTTTAAAGTAATGTAATTTTCTAGCTAGCCAACCTTTCGAGAAAACGAATTGACTATCGTCTACGTGATCAAGTTTAACCCTTTGGTTTTTACCATTTAAAAATATATAGTAAGTAGAAATTAATTGATTAACAAATCAATCGCCAACCAAACGCAAGCACTTGCTATTTTTAAATTAGTCTTTTGGGGTTTATTTTATGTCAGGTGATTAAAAAACAACCGATGGTTGAAGTTGACCGACGGCTCCAAGTGTGTGAGTGTGACACTGCTCCGCCAACTTGTTTAATTCCCCTCGAAAGCAGATTAGCAACATTATCATAATTGACCATTTTATTTTACTTTTGTTAACCTATTAATGCTTTTCGTTATTTGTCAATTTATACATTAACCTATTTGTCTTGTTTTATTTTACAAGGGCCTCAACACTAATCACATATACATATATTGGCTTTTGTCTAAAGGAAAGTTTTTCGTTATCTATCATCTTAAATACACATATTCGTGTTTTTTCTTGATGACTAATATTGGTAAATTATGGTTTATATATTTTTTCACGAATATCATTTTGGATATCGATCTTGATATCTTTTTGAGGATTAGTATGAATTTCCGTCAAAAGCCTTCGATTACAAAAAGAAAAGAAATATATAATATATATTTATTTGTGTGTATTATATTTCCCGGGAGATTTGAAATATAAAACTTTAAAGGAGAAACGGAGGAGGCTTCCTTCAGTGTATACTATAGAATCCTTTGACACGTCAAGTCAAATCGGATCTCCAATAAGCTTTTGTCTAAAGAAATTTAGTCGATGGTATTTTTGACATTATAATTAGGTTAGGATACACTTGCGGTCAAGATTCATGCGAAAATGTAATCATTATTCTTCGAATCGTTTGAAATTAGCATTAAATTAATCATGATTAACACGTGATTAGAAAAATCAATGATTCTCTTCAAGTAGACCAATTCAGATATATTAGATAATCTATATATAATAGCAATCTAATAAATACCATTTGCACATATGAACGGTTGCGTTTTTTTATCGCAACTTTTCGTTTAAATCGGTTATTTTTTACGGTTATTTTGGTTGCGTCTTTTTATCGTAATTTTCGTTTTAGTCGGTTATTTTTTTACGGCTAAATACCATTTGCACATCTGAACGGTTGCGTCTTTTTATCGTAACTTTTCGTTTAAATCGGTTATTTTTTTACGGTTATTTTGGTTGCGTCTTTTTATCGTAATTTTCGTTTAATCGGTTATTTTTTTACGGCTATGTCGTTTCCAATAAATACCATTTGTACATCTAAACGGTTGTGTCTTTTTATTGCAATCTTTCGTTTAAATATTTATGGTTGTTTTTCAGTTATTTTTGTACGGTTGTTTTATTGAATTTTTTTTTACGTAAACCAATAAACTACATATAAAATTGGTTTATTTCATAGTTTACATATGGATATATTTTTAATTTTTAAACTAAAATTTATATTTTATGGGTATGTTTTTTAGAAAATTGCAATCCGAATATCTTCTGCTGTTGCTTCTTTTTATTGTACCTCTTCATAAACAGTTGCAACCTTTTATTTGAATTATTGCAATATTTAGTTTATTTCACGAACAATTGAAACCTTTAGTTTATATCACAAACAATTGTAACCTTTGATTTATATATTTAGTTTATTTCACGAACGATTGCAACATTTGATTTATATATATTTTTTTGTATTTCACGAAAAATTGCAACCTTTGGTTTATTTTACAAATTGCTATAACATCTAATTATCTACCGTCGCGTCTCTCGGTATAATTTTCATAAACTAATATTTTTAATTTTTAATTACCAAAATGCATTTAAATGAGATTGTAATCGTTTAATTGAACCGTTGAAACATTTGGTTTATTTGACCAATCATTGCAATTTTTGGTTTTGTTTTACAAACCATTGTAATCTTTAGTTTATTTGACGAACTTGACGAACCGCTACAACTTTTGATATATCGCAACATTTCATTTACTTCTTTTTAAACTAAAAAAATTATTTTACGCTATGTTTTTTGAGAAAGTTGCAATTCGAGTAAATATTTTTTACGGTTGCATCTTTTTATCGTAATTTTTCATAAAATGATTGCAGCCATTTAGTTGAACCATTGCAACATTTTTATTTCACGAGAAATTGCAACTTTAAGTTTATTTTATAAATCGTTATAACATTTAATCATCTACCATCGTTATTATTAATTTTCGTTTGATATTTTTTTTTAACGATTTTTGAAATATTTTCCCCCGCGACATCGCGGGGGTCCGGAGTCCTAGTAATAATAGTAGTAAACAATAATAAGAAAAATAAAGACTATTTTGTGGGACTAAAAAGTAAAAACCCATTATAATTTTTTTTTGATCAAGTATAATTTTTATTTTATGTTAGCTGAAAATTTTATATTTTACCTTTCAAGATTACTTTATAAGACATAATTAACAATTAAAAATTTCCTGTGTTAGTATTTATTTTTATATATGACTTTTTCTCCCTGTTTATCGTAGAATAATCTTTGATGTGATTTAATTCACGACTCACCTACTTAATTGAAACGGGTTTTAAAATATTTTCCGGTACTTTATGAAACTTCTGCAATTTTCTATACACGTCCACTTATGTGTATCCCATTCTCTTCTTAATTAATTTAATAACATTGCTCACTTTTTTTACCAACCCAATCGCTAGCACAACTTGTATAATACATGTAACTAAAGAAAACATACACAAACGTATTTCCATACATGTGCATGCAATTGTCTCGTCATGGAATCTGCATAAATATTATCATAAAAAAAATTACATACACATAAATATTTTAAAACCTAATATATTTCTTTAATAAGAAATCCTTCGTTGTGGTTTATTAGAAAGCCGTCAATGGATAAAAAAGGCATAAATGAGAAAAGCAATATAGGGAAGGCAAAGCTAAACAATTTAAAAACATAAAAAAAAAAAAACAATAACTTCAACACTAAACCTTTTTTCTTTCACACCAAAAAACACGGAAACAAAAAAAACACAAACAAGCGAAGAAAAGTATTCTTCACCTTGGTTGGCTTATTGTGTATGTCTATATATATTCCATTAAACACTTCTCTTAAAACCCAAAACCTTCACAATCTCTCTCCCTCTCTCTCTTTTCCTCAACATGACATCAAGAACATTCACAAGACTTTCCAATCTCATTCATATTTTTCTCCTGCTTTCTCTCGTTTTCTCAGGTGATTTTCTTTTTCATAATGAAATTTTAATAACCAAATTCTTATGTTATGCGTTATGTTGCCGCCTTGAAAATATCAACGTGTAAAATTCTAAACATAATGAAATTACGGATCGATAATAAGTAAAATTCAAATTTTTTTTTTGTCTCGGCAATCATCTCGATTGTCGATCTCGGCCAATTTCGGGTTCTCCCAATATTTTAGTCTATGGAATATTTAAGATTTTTTTGGCATTGTTTACTAAAAGTTCGATTCTTTGTTTGGAAATAAATGCAGGGAATATACTACAAAGAGTAACGTCTCTTGGCATCAATTACGGACAAGTTGGGAATAATTTGCCTTCACCTGATAAAGTCATTAACCTCTTGAGATCCCTAAGGATCACAAAAACAAGAATCTACGACACTAACCCTCAAATCCTTAGTGCCTTTGCAAATTCAAACATCGAGATCATCGTCACCATCGAAAATCAGGTCTTGCCATTATTACAAGATCCTCAACAAGCTATCCAATGGGTGAATTCTCACATCAGACCCTATGTTCCGGCCACTAGGATTACCGGAATCATGGTCGGAAACGAGCTTTTCACCGACGACGACTCTAGTTTGATAGGGTGAGTAATAATCATTGAATATGAGTCTAATTTGTTACGTGACCAAACAATTAGATTTTTAAATAAACTGATTTCACATTTTCTAGACTAGCACTTGGTCAAATATAACGAACTCCTTTGAAAAAAAAAATATTATATTTATTTAAACTCCACTTCCATTTCAATAAGAAATGAGTGTTATAGTTTTTGTCCAATAATGCTAATTTTGACTTTATCCTCTCTCTTTTTCTTTTGGTAATAGATACATGATGCCGGCGATGATCAACATCCACAAAGCCTTGGTCCAATTAGGTTTAGACAGATACATTCAAGTCTCGTCTCCGAGCTCTCTTGCCGTCCTCGGTGAATCTTATCCTCCATCTGCCGGGAGTTTCAAGCCGGAGGTTTCCTCCGTCATGCAACAACTTCTAGAATTCTTGGAAGCCACGAAATCTCCTTTTTGGATCAATGCTTACCCTTACTTTGCCTACAAAGATAACCCACAAGAAATCCCAATCGATTACGTTCTGTTCAATCGTAACATCGGCATGACCGATCCCAACACGAGACTACACTACGACAACATGATGTATGCTCAAGTAGATGCAGTTGCTTTCGCGGCTGCGAAATTAGGGTACCGTAACATAGAAGTTAGGGTTGCGGAAACAGGGTGGCCTTCAAAAGGAGATGTTGGAGAGATTGGAGCGTCTCCTATGAATGCTGCCACGTATAACCGGAATCTTATGATGAGGCAATTCGCTGGAGAAGGAACTCCGGCGAGACGGAATGCAAGGCTAGATGTTTATATATTTGCGTTGTTCAATGAGGATATGAAACCAGGTCCTACTTCGGAGAAAAACTACGGTATATTCCAACCGGATGGATCATTAGCTTACAATTTGGGATTCTCTACAATGTCGACAACGACGGCGAATTCAGAATCTGTCACTTATTCATCCTCTGCCACTAAGGTACAATTAGTATTATGTGGTTTGTTTTGTTAAAATTTTGAACTATTGGGGTCACAATGAGAATACATGTTTGTGAAAGGATTAAATGTGTAAAATGAATTAATTCTCTGTTTTTTCTTCTTTCAGGCAAAGAGGAGCTTGGAATATTGGACAATTTTGATATTGGCGATGGTTCAAGTTGTAATGTTGAGACTATTTTAGAGGGAAAGTTACGTTATTGAGAATATAATAACGCGATTGGTTAGGATATTTATGTAAACAATTTAATTAATTAAGCTCGATAAATTCAAATCTCATATTCAAATCAAGTCGGTCAATAGTTAAATTATTAATTTATAGTTGTCGTTAACAAGTGAATTAGACATATGGATATATATAAAAAAAAATTAATAACTAATAAATAAACAAAGTTTATTTTTCAAGAAAAACTTATATTGGCGTCTTATCGTACATGAAAAGCTTTGAGTAACTTTGACCCTTGGGCATAGAATCGATAACAGTAGCGGTTTAGAAATCAACCAAATATATTTTCTCTCTAATTCAAGAAATATGATTTAGCTTAATTCATTTGTATATATTGTTGGATGTTTTAAATACAATCCCTAGTTATATAATATAATTTGAATACAAATCTATGCATTGGAGTGGACGGTACGAAGAATTGGAACTGAGGCTAAGGAAAAAAGCCATGAAACAAGAGCTTATGCTCACGATGCAAATCCACATGCTCAATTCCAATTCTATCGGCTTAATATACTCCTTTGTTCTTGCCGCAAAACGATGCGTTTTGACCTTGAATAAATAGACAAATATGCTTTTTCTCTCCATATTATCTGACCGATCCCTTAAGTTTAATTTTAATAAAATAATTCAGCTGCACGTACAGAAAAATAAGCAGATTTTGAAAAAACAAAGTATACGAACAATCAAACATTAATATGCAAAGTATTTTCATACACTGGACCGTCAAAAATGCACCGATCATTCCGAACAAAAAAAGAAAGAAATTTTTTAAAAGATGAAAATTACAAAAGTGCCACGAGAGGAACAAAATCGTTTCACGTACCGGTAACGATCTCTAGGGTTGTGTAGAAAGATCGCAAAAGAGAGTGGTAGCAGAATTAGGGTTCTGGTTATGGCATGGAGATGAACCGGAAGGAGGTACGAATCCTTTGGGAAGCATAACCGAGAAAGTATCTGGTCGAACCGGACGGTTTAAACCGTTACTCTTCTTGTTCTTGAAGTTGTCAGCACGATGATGAAGACCACGGCGACGAAGAGTATGTCGATAGTAGAAGTAGTAGTGGTGATCGTAACGACGACGACGGTGGTGGTGGTTTCGTTGTAACCGCCGGTTCAAGATAAACGGCGTCGTTTTCTTGATGTAGACGAGTTGGTGCGGTGATTCATTGCCGTTCAGATAAGCTTCGGTCTTTTGTGTTGATACTTTTGTTTCTTGATTCGAAGAAGATGATGATGGTGAGATGAGGAAGACGAGAGTGAGAATAAGAGAGACGATGAAGCTTTTTAGAAGACTCTGTTTTATCAAAACCAAATCATCCATTGGGATTGAGAGAAGAGAGAGTAAGGTTTTGGTTGAGAGAAAGAGAGAGCGTAAAGATGATAACGAGGGAATTAGAATTATATAAATCTTTTGATGGTTAAAAATTAAGTAGTGATAAGTATTTCATTAATGAAAATATGATTTTGTTTTTTTTTTAAATTTCGTCGATGTTGTTAAAATATGAATATAGTTTTATATTTGTACTCTCAATAGATTAAACTTGAAAATTGAAGAGACTAATGTGAAGTCGAAAGAAAATGATAGAACATACAAAGGTTCAGATGTTTATTATTTTCACTACCTCATTAGAAAGGAGGAGGAACATCGATGGTGGTTCCAGCCAGAATCTGACCCTTACCAATAAGACGCCAGTGCCTATCGACACGGCGGCTTAAAGCCACCTTCTCTCCTATGGTGGTACACACTGGAGACGTCAGTTGGAGTTTCACCATATCTTTCTTCACTCCAATAACCTTAGCTCCTGTAGACATCGACCCGATGTTCACCATTAGTATCTCTTCTTTGATTAGCTTTGACACTTTCATTTGCTTTGACACTTTCATTTGCTTCTGTCTTTCCTTTGTCCTCACTACAATGAGACGAGTCAGAAGCTGGTAACTTACTTCAAGCTCAACAAAGACATCAGGGAGAGTTCCCATTTCACCAAGGACTTGACCAACCAACCTATCAGCACGCGTAAGCGTAGGATCCATGGTTGTTCCGACTCCAATTAGACCTCCCGGTACAGCAAATTGAAGCTCGTTCTGTTCCGCGTAAAGCGAAGTTATACGAGAGTATATTGGAGTGCATTTTGAGTTTCCAAGTTCATCTTTGCCAGTAATACCAGGTCTAATTTCAATCAGTTGGTTCACTTTCAAAACACCCTAACAAAGAGAGACACATATCAGTACTAAATTGTTTCACACTCAAGTAAGAACAGAGGATAAACAGAGAGATTAAAACATACCTGGAGGATACTTCCACCAGCAACTCCACCTTTCATTTCATGACCTGCAGAGCCAGGTTTATTGACATCGAAAGAACGAATAACTATCATCTTGGGTGGTGATACAAAGTCTCTCACAGGGATTGGAATCTTCTTGACAATGTATTCACTCACAACATCAATGTTGTATTTAAGTTGTGCTGCGACAGGAACTATAGGTGCATCCTCAGCATTTGTGTTCTGCAACAAGGATATATATGTGACAAGAAATCTGAGAACCAAACTGAGGAATTCATGAAAGATTTAACAACAGAGATAGGAAACTCGATCAAACCGTTATAAATTGCTGAATAGCCTCATGCTGTTTAGTGGCGGCTTACTCATTAATGAGATCAATCTTGTTCTGAAGGATTATGATATGCTTAAGACGCATCATATCAACAGAAGCAAGATGTTCAACAGTTTATGGTTGTGGACAAGTCTCATTAGCAGCAATTAGAAGTAAAGCACACCATCCATGATTGCTGCTCCATTGAGCATTGTCGCCATAAGAATATCATGTCCCTCATAAAATACGAAATCTCTCATTGACATATAAGAAATGGTTCTAGTTTGACAAACAAAGTGTAAATAAAACTCATTAATACCGGACAATCGACAAACGAGACATGCCTAAGTAGTTTCATCTTGCATTTCTCAAATCCAGGGACATCACAATTCGGGTTGTCTTCTTTTCCACTCCCATAGGACCTAAAATTAATAAATAAGCTGCTACTACTCATAGCCTTATCATATTAAAAAAACAAGATTAAGACTCACTTGTAAGTTGTAACACATTGGTCTAGGGCACTTGTCATCCTCACATTTGTAAATCTTTGCATTTGCATAACCAAGTTTAATGGTAATGTTACGCTCCAATTCATTCTTAAAACGCACAGTCTGAACACCAGAGATAGCTTTCACAATAGTCGATTTACCGTGTGCAACATGACCAATGGTTCCTGAGATATAGTACAGTGTTGGTTTCTTTGACATCAAGTTATATTATAGACCTAGAGGCTAGAGGAGCTAGCAACATAAGAGTTTTTTTACCGATATTTATGGTGGCTTGACGAGAAATGACCTCAGAAGACAGGATGTAACTTTGTTACATCAAGTTTACTTAGATTCTCAGATTTCTTTAATCAGTCTCTTACACTCCATTGTCCGAAAATGATGAGCTCGCTCGATGATATAGATGAAAATTTGTAGATTGGGGAAGAAGTTTACACGGGGAAGTAGTAATTTAACCTATAAGGTCAAAAATGTAGGGTTTTGTAAACCTTTTCTATTTGTCTATCAAAATTGCCTTATCATTAACTAGGCGCAGTCTTATTATTATTAGTAAAATCATCAGAACCCAATAGGGTCCAATATTATAATGAAACCTGTAAAAATAAACTCGATTTATAATCGGATTCCTTCGGGAGGTGAGTTTTTGTAGCGTTTTCAAAGCAAAAAGAAAAAAAAAAACATCTTTTGTAGAATTTTTCATTTTACTCTTTGCTAAACAAACATTTTAAAGAAATTTGAGTCTCTCTCTTTTTGGATGTTTTCTTATTACAGCTGCCTACAATAAAAACAGTTGAAAGAAGAATTGACACTAATGAAAAAATGCAACTTCTTTATAAGGAAAAAACATATAGTTTAAGGTAAGAGTATGACTACGATTTTTCAAGTACCAAGTGACGACCAGGTGCATACTTTATCGAATAAATTAAAATCAAGAAATCAGTACTGTTTTCTTAATCTCAAGCGTCTTTTATCTATTATGTGGACAGTTTAATTATTATAAATTCAAATTGCTGCATACACCACGTTGATAAATTTATTTGTACGATACGTTTAGTTAATATACTTGTGATCAGATGTTTTACGAATTTAGAATTCTTTGTCTGTCTATTACATTTTGACGTAAAAATAAATTAATAAAAGATTTTATTAACAAACCAAAGTAGAGTTTCTTAACCAAACCACAATAAGTAGAGTTTGCAACACAATAAATAAATAGTAATACTTCAAATCTTAAACCACACAGATTAAAAGATAGATAACGAAAAAAAAAAACACAGAGAAATAACTTAAGAGTCATGAGGTAGATATATATAAAGAGAAAAACATTAGGCTAAGCGCGAACCTCAACCCAAACTCCGTCAATGTAAGAATCGCTTTGACCGTTAGCACCCCAACGGTTGTTTCTCACTCTCTCGCGATCAGTTTTAGTGCCGATAATGGCTAGTGTTTCTGGAGATATCTGAAGACGATCTTTCATCTGATCAAAAGATTGGCCGTGGAAAGGATTCCAATCGATGGGATCATTCTCTTGAGTCTTTGAGACATTCCATTCTTGGGTTTGGAAGGTGAAGTCATAACTATAGTCCCATATTATAAATGATATTTTGTCCGCAGATGGGGAGATGGACTCTATAGTGGAATTATAAATGTAATGGTATGAGCTAGGGATACGAGTCACTGACCAGTTCTGATCCCATTCTCCGTTCCTCTTGGCTACATAATATATTTCTACATTAGGAACATGCACACACGGTTCTTCCAAAATAAGATTATCATCGTGAAAGGTATCGCCTAGGAGACAAGCATAAGTATTGTCTTCACGTGGATCTCCCGTGAGCACACCGTAACGGATCACACTCTCGCGACGTGGGTTTCCAATGGTGAGAACGTGTTGTGCGGTAATGGTGAGAACGGGTAGTACGGTGAGAAGGGGTAGTTGGAACCGTTGTGAAGTGAACGGGTTGTATAAGAAAGTTTGGTGGTGTTCGCGTTGGTCTGTGGCAATGGAGTCGGACATAACAACCCAACCCAATGTTGATCCTAAGAATTTGGCCCCTTCAAGATTTGGGTCTTTCCTATAGTGTAGACTCTCTCTCACAGGGTCGTAGAAACGGGCCTTTCTGGATCCAATTTCACGGTACAACAACCAAGGCCTTTCCTCTCTGAAACTTCCATCACGGAAAGAAGGAAACGTTCCCCTCCAATGACTGTTGACGCCTCTTAGTTTCTCATATTCGGCAAAGTTAGGGTTAAGCAAATTTGTAGATGTTCTGAGGAGCTCTTGAGGCAAACTTCCCCAACCCCATGAATCCCTGCAAGAGAGACAAATTTGAGAGAAGTGAGATGAGAGCATAAACTGTAAGAATTAAGAAATAAAAAATGGAAGATAAATTTTTTCAAAAGATGTTCTCAAAATTCCTCCAAAAAATGAGATGATAGGAAGAAAAATAATTTTGAGAGAAATGAGATCTGATAGCAGAAACTATATATGAGTTAAGAAAAAATGGAAGAAAATATTTTGCTAGCTACATTTTCAAAAAAAAAAACATTGCAAGAAATGAGTTAATGAAATGATAGCAAGAATATATAAAAATTGTGATGAATCATAGTGATAGCACAAACTATGAGAGAAAAGAATGGAAGAGAGTAGTTTGTTTAGATACATTTTGAAGAGAGCAGTCTTTTAGTGATTCTTGTTTGAAGAGAGAAATTTCGTTTGATAAATAATGTGTGGGAAGATAGAATGAAGAGAGTACAAGTTTTATAGAAAAACTGAACCATAGCTTTAAGTTAAAACGAATATTTTCTTCAGAAGTACATTAACACACAATCTACTAAAATTAACAAAGAAAAATATATTAAAGAAATATAATTATGATTTCGTGCTTTCTTTCTCATTAGTCATTACCTAACACCAACATTATCACCATGGTGACGCGATCTCCAGCCACCATATTTCAAAGTAATCCTATATTAAGTAATTAAGCTTTTTTAAGACTTGATTATAGCCGTCAATTTTAAGTTTGTTACACTTTCTCTTCTTTTTCCACGTACCTTAAGTCCATGCTGGTCCCATATCCACGTTATGAAGTTACCAAAGACGGTAATAATGTTTTGCAGACGTAAGGACACAAAAGTAAAGGTTGAATTGGGAAGTTTCGTTTGACACTCACATTTAAATCTACTTTACTCTATCTACAAAACGTTTCGTATGAATTCTTCTGATAGCCTAGTCGACATATCTCTTGCACATACAAGTATACAATGGATTGATGGGAAATATCTTATTCAACAACAAAACAAACATAAGATTGTTGATTATGCCAGTTAAATAACTGAGTACTATCTCTTAAATGTAAATTATCAACTTACAAAATAGGCTGTATAATGAAATTACATTGCAACACATAAACTCACGTTTTTACCAATTCAGCTATCTTCTTCTTCTTCTTCCTCCTCAGATGCTTCCTTGAGCCACTTTATCAATGCCTCACATTGATTCAGATAAACTTTGTCAGATTCGTCTGCGCCTGCTTTTTCTTCCCCCCATCTCAAGATCGCATCTTCTTGCACAACGTCTTTGTCATACAGAAAATGCACAATCTGAGCAAACAAAGGGCCCAACTCTTCAGATTCCTCGCACATCTCTTCGAATTTCATTATCACTTCTATCTGTTCATCAGTTTGCTTTAAATAGAACCCAAGAACTCCCTTCCATTTAGTAATGATAGTCGTCGCGTTTCGGTACAATTCACTAGCAGAATTATGTGGAGTATTAACTGCCAGTCTCATCATAGAGTAGAATACTGCTCCAGCACAATCTGCAGATGCCATGTTGTACGCAAATCGGCGTGAGTTAATCAAGCGAATTACATGGTCCACATCATCCTTTATAATGGCCATTAAGAAGGTTTCTTCAACCTCTCTCTCAAAGTAGCCATAGTCATCATTTGCATCAGTGTTAATACTATCAGTATCGGATTTCAACTCTCCAGAAGGTGGGACAACACTTTCATCCTCTATGTCATCATCGTCCATAGCCCGAGTGATATCGGCAAGTTTATCCATGGGGATTGGTACAACAGAATGTTTCCACTCCTCATCATGAGCGCTGTCACATACTTTCCATATGTAACCTGTTCCATCAGGACCAAGCTCAGATGCTTTGGAATCCAATTGCAAATTATTTACGCCTAACAAAAGATCCGCAGTCCCGCTGCTACTACCAGAATATTCCATCTCTTCATCGCTGTCTTCTGTAGTTGGCTGTTGAAGTAAAGAGACCTTTGAATATGCAGGTACAACGAAGTCCCGCCCAACTACAACATTGAAAGACAAAACAACACCAGGCTGCAGAACAGCTCCTGCTCTGATTTTCACCCCATCACAAACAATAGCATTCCTTATCTCACACCCATCTTCAATCGTAACATTGTTCCATATGTATGACCCTTGTATCACCACATTTGATCCAATACAACATCCATTCCCAATAACAGAGTTAAAGATTTTACCTCCATTACCAATTTTGGTGCCGTATCCAATGACAGTGGAATCTCCAATATCAGCAGAGCGTGATTGAACTGAATCAGAAGCCCGGTATATCCCCTGTCTCCCGAGCTTTAGAGGGCGATTCCCGCTGAAATTTATATCAGGTACGTACGGGTATGTCCACCTCTGGATTATATTCTTGCTAACCATATCATAGCTCCGTAAATTGTCAATCCTTGCAGCATAAAAACTCGACCGAATCTCATGAGTGAAAATCTTGTAACCCATAATATCATCAACAAGCAAACCATTGACAAAATGACGGCGCAGATGTTGATAATCAAAGTTATCCTCAAAGAGACTAAGCACCTCAGGAGAACAAATGTCAATGTAACAATCCTGCATATCCTTGCATACTAAAACAGTACTATCCAGCACTGACTTATCTAAGCAAACGTCACCGCCTCTCGCATTATCTTCCTCGTAATGAAGAAGCTGTTTGGTTAAAGGATCGACCGCAACAAAGAGTTGATCCGATCCTATTCCTAGTCTAGACTGCTTCTTAATAACCATAGTCATAATAGCTTTCTCATCTTTCTTCTTCCTATCTCTATGTTCTTGAATCAAATCAGCAAGTGGCATATTACTAACAGTATCACCACTAACAAGAACAAAATCACCTTGAATCTGAGACGTCTCTGTCTGTTGTTCATAGATATAACGCAGAGCATCTCCAACACTTGTGGATTTGGGAGACACTATCGTTCTCACCAACAAGTTTGGGTTCGGGCATGAGTACCATTCGGATTTCTCTAGGTAATCGATGACCTGGGACGAGTGAGCACAACAGAACACGAAAATCTCTTCGATTCCAGCTGATTCGAGCCATGCTAAAGTGTAATCAATCATCGGGATGTTCACTAGCGGCAATAGTACCGTTGGGCGTTCTAGGGTTATGGGACGGAATTGAGTGGTGAAGCTGTCCGCTAGAACTATGGCTTGTAACCGTTGACGACTTAGATCCTCCGAATCCTCTCGAACCCTAGAGGCGGCGGCGACTTTCTTCTGAGCACCCATATCTCCGATCAATTCGATTGAGATGAAAATTCACGACAGACGTAAAGTCGTAAACAAATCCTCGCATGATAAAATCTTTAATACGATCTTTTAAGATAAAAATTGTTTTATTTTATAATTAACTAGGCCCAGTCTCATATATTAGTAATTAACTCATGTAAGCCCAATCAGGCCCAATATTGAAACCTGTATATGTTTACGCGGGAAATGCTTTGTAGAATTCAGAATTCAGTCTTTGTTTCTTCTCGAGTTCTTCAGATACAGAGAAATCGCAGATCGATGCAAGTGTAAATACGCGTTTCCGATCTCAATGTGCAAGAAGTTTCGCCGGACAATTATCCAGGTTTCGTCAATCATCACCGAAATTTCTGGTTTCTTTGATTGATTCGGCATTTACATAATTTACTGAATATAGTTTTTGAATGGTTACTTGAAGAAGATCTAGAGTCTCGTTTATGGATTTTGAAGTTGAAATTATCCGTAAAGATCTGGTTTCATTTCGAGTTTTGGTTTCTCATTTAGATATAATCATTATTGATAGTGACGTGAACACCAAGTGTTTGATTATATGATCTTCTCCTCGAAACCTCATCGATTGTGATTAGTCAAGTGTAGAAACTAGAAGAAG
This sequence comes from Arabidopsis thaliana x Arabidopsis arenosa, assembly GCA_019202795.1. NCBI lineage: Eukaryota > Viridiplantae > Streptophyta > Magnoliopsida > Brassicales > Brassicaceae > Arabidopsis > Arabidopsis thaliana x Arabidopsis arenosa. Next base: position 9,653,854 of record CM032924.1, read on the forward strand.
GATTTGGGGGAAGACTCTTTATTATGTGTTGTTGATCTCAATAGAATTGATACACAATATATAGAGATTAACTTATGTTTAAACTAATTAGAATAGGAAATAGATAAACATGAATAAGTAAATATTCTAAATCTCTTAATCCTTATCACAATAGGATATCTGGAATATTCTTTGACTTTGGCTTTACGGGCTTCACGGGCTTGGTCCGCTGTCTTGCTTCCCAAGTTACCTCAATATCAAGTGAAGTCATCGTTTACCATGTCAATTTTTCGATTAGTTTTTGATTTTATCAAAATTCTGATGGATTAGCATTGTCCAGTTAAATTCTCTAGAGTCTTCTTTAATGATCAGATTTTTTCTATATAACTTGGAAATTTTTTACATTGCCTGCAGATATACGTACATACTCTATGGAAAGACAATAATGGTTACTAGAGTCACGTTAGGAGTTTATACCTTCGTACTCATTGATGGAAAAATACAAATGATCACCATCTCTAATCACATCTACATCATCTATTTCTGCGTTTTCCGCATTCTTGACCTTTGTGAAGCTTTTGTATCCAAATTTGTCACCTGCATCATTTCCCACTTTGTTTAGTGAATACTGTCTATGAAAAATACGGTACATAGAAATCTCGTGTTTTCTTATTTTTTCTGTAGTTTCTTAGAGCATTTAAAAGTTAATGATCTTACCTGCAAGTTTTAGCAGCTCTTCTATGGAAGCAGGAAGTATTATCAGCTTCGACAAATCTTTTTCCCGAGACTTCAAGTGGATGGTAACTCTCTTATCTTTTGGTTTTACAGCTTCATGTTGTTTGATTTGGATGTTTGATCTGCAATATGGATATGCTTCCTGTGAATGAAATTCAAATGAGGTAAGATCTGCATTAGAGCAACCCTTTCCATCAAATTCTTTCTTTGGTTTTTCCCCTTCTTCTATCTCTATCCTATGTTCTCGAGCTCTTTTCTTTTCACCGTAACCAGATCTTGAATCCCTCCATTCAGTTGACCCCATATCAATATTTTTTGTATCATGCAGTTGTAAATATTTGTGTCCCTGTCCTTGATCACTGGTGTTTCCTTCTTCTGTCTTTGGATCACCACCAAGCCACTCCTGGAGAAGTGAGTCTGCTTCTGTATTTGGATCATCAATTGCTATTGACTGTTGCCCTCTAAGTTTCTGCAAATTTCATCATGAGTTGGTATTGACTATTTGCTTGTGAAAAGATATCTGAAACGACTTAGTTATATTGTATCTTTCTTACTTACCATGAAGAGGTTGTTCATTATGACACGTCCATCTTCAACATGAGCTCGCATAGCACTCATTAGAGATTTCTTGCTTATGCGTAGTATTTGAGATAGTTCAGTTGTCCTAACTGTGAAAGGTTGTGGTGTATAGCATAACACACCAATCTCTCCGAACGCATCGCCAACAACCGCCTTGCCTTGAACCTACATGAATGTAAGGATTATGGTTACTGCTCTTTCTTTCAGCTAACAGTTCTACAGTGAAGTTCTTTAAAATATATTGTTCACATACCTGATCTTCTTCGCCAACATAGACAGTAAAATCCTGCACAATCACCACATGAGCAAGTAAATATGTTACAAGGTTACTTCAACATTCCTATACCGTTATTGAGTTTTTATTTTCAGCCACTCACCACTGCCCCTGAGACTAGAATGTAAAGGTCAGTAGGAGCTTCGTTCTGTAGTATTACATCTTCTCTTGGTGGGAAATATTCGGCGTCTATATCTGAAACCTTAGTTGGAAAAGGTATATCGAGTTGGTAACTTTATGGAACAAGCACATAGAGAAAGAAATGGACAAATAAAGAGTTTACAAATGAGTATTTTACCAACTGAAATAGGAAGTTGTGAGAAACTCCCTGAAAGAGGTAGACGTTCTGAACGATTGGGAAGAAGAGATAGTTTGCAATGCTTGATCGAATTGCTTTCGGCAAACCGTTCAAGGTTTCTTGTTGTTTCAGACCCTCTGTTTTGAACTTTAAGCAAATGTGTGATAACATTTGGTCTTGTATGTTTGGTGGAAGTTGGTTTCTTGATGCAAACTCTGAAGCAGCTCTTACTGTATCTCTCTGTTAAATTAAATGAATCAGGTTTCTTATTTGTTTCACTGAAAGGACAAATATTATAATGGCTGTATTTGATTATTATTATTAACCTATGAGTCTATTTTTTGAAGGGATTGGCGTGAAGTCGAAAGAAAGTTATTGAACTTACAAAGTTTCTGGTGCGGCTAGTCCAATGAACCACAAGGTTGGTCATATTTCCAATCAGGTAAGATGTAAAACCGAGGTTGAAGAGCATGAAAAACACAAAGAACAACATTTCTCTTGGATTCTCGGCATGTAAGTCTCCATAACCTGTAGTTGTTAATGTCGTAATTGACCAGTAAAGAGCAGTAACATATCTACTCCATACGCTTGTCTCCTTGAAATTTGGGTAGACAGCTCCAATCCATGTTTTTGTTGGATCAGGATATCGATCTGCAATGAGGTAGTTGAAGCATCCAGCACAATGTACTGCAAACAGTGTGACCTGATATAGAAAAGTATACTTTGTAAGTGAGTAGCATTTATAAATTTAAAGAAAAGAATATTCCTCTGTTTTTGAGACTTACCGTAATGAGTTTTGTGCAGCGTGTCCAGAAATAGTTGAAGCGGATATCTTTCTCAAGCCTGAAGCAGAGGAAAAATGAGAGATTAAGCTTTAGGTTAATTCTTCAAATGGTAAATCTTCTAAACTTGAAAAAAATAGCTTAGTATTGAAAATGAACCTTGCAAACAGGGAGCTAACTCGTCTAAGACGCCAGAGCCTGAGCATACTAAGAACTCTGAATCCTATTTCGCTTCCGTTGTAATTGAACAGAAGACTCAGTGACTGGAATGGAGCTGTTGAGCAGACATCAAAGGCGAACCAAGTAGAAAGGTACCTGAAAACATATTCATTATGAAAATGAGATTATCTGCTTCCTTTAGAAACGTAAAAACTGTACTAGTGTCGTTATGTACTTTTTTCTCACCTTATAGCTATTTTCTTAGGTTTATCGACTAGGAGATAAGAGTGGCTGTCAAGATAAGCAACGAAGAAGGTGAGAATGATATCAATGGCAAAGAAGCCATTGACAATGTTGTCAATGATGAAAAGCGCGTCTTTCTTGTAGGTGATGAAGGCAAACTCAAAAGGACAAATCCAAGCTGAGTAAATCACAAGAATGACCAGCCACATCTCCCATGCCCTGAATTCAACATTAAGCCACCACAACTCAAGAAGTCAACAAAACAAAAACAGAACAGAACAGAACGAGGAAATGTGCAAGAAAGAGTTGTGAAGATATACAACACCTGAAACGTGGATCGAAAGGAGAGATGATGTGTTTGCGGAGCTTAGTTGATTGGTTTATTCTAGCTCCAAGAGATGGTAAGAGATCAGCAGAGAGGAAACTACTGTGTTTGAATGTATCCATATTGTATTCTTCGACGCAGAATCGTTTGAAGAAGTTTCTAGTGCTAGAGATTGGCATCGTTTTTGTGTTGAGGTGCTTTCTCTTCAACAAAGGTTGGTTATAAATATATTGATGAAACTTGTGACAAGTATCACAAGCTAACGAACTTTTTTTTTTTGCTTTATCTCTCTCACGTTGGTTCTGACTTTTACAACACCAACTTGCTCTGACCCATTTTCTTATCGTTTTCTAAAAAGAAAAAAACGAATTTTTGTTTTTGCAGGGGAAGGTTTTAACTGTTTTGCACAGACTTAGTGCACCATTAATGCAACAAGAACCCACAAAGAAGGCTTACACAAGAAATGATTAAGAAGGTGAAATAAGAATCGAGTTTCACGTTTGGGAAGATGTATTTTTAAGTGGCAGACATTGAGATTTTACAGAGTTTCTGGTTCTGACAGGAAGTAAAGATTTGAAATTTAGAGAGAGGAAGAAGAAGAAGAAGAAAGAGGCAATGTGGTAATAATGGACTTGATGAGATTGTGACTGTGGTGGGATATCCATTTACTTAGCATTTGAGGCTAATATATATATGCATACACACAAATGTGTATGTGTGTGACTTAATAGCAAAATTTTGGTGTGTTTTTATTACAGGAATCTAGAAATGGACCAGGTAAGGGAAAATAAAAAGAAAAGATGGTCAGAATAGAATTTTGTAAGGGCCAAAAGGGATAAAGATAAGTAAATATTCTACTATTCGTTAAGTATCTAATATATATACTTTACGGTATTTTCAAAAACATTGCTTAATTGAATTCTCTTTTGGTAAAATTGCTTATTTTACCAAGAGTTTAGTTACAAGAAAAACAACAATTCTTAGATTTTTTACCTGGACAGCAAATATGTAATGATGACACGTGGACCAATATAGGTTTCCACATTTGTTGTTTCTTGTCTCTGATTCAGGATAGTTTTAATTATTATTATTAACTTTTAGCGTCTTGATATATGTTAGATATTGTTTTGTACGTGTGAATTTTCCCTGGAAAGCTTATATAGACCGTTCGTTTATTTTAATTTAGAAAGATTAATCCTTAATTACGCGTAAACATCTAATCAGGGAATTGACACACGAAAAAAACATCCAATCAGAGAATCAAACACGAAAGGAAAGAACAAAAATATATTAATTAGATAGTAAAAGCAGACATTTAAATTCTGTTTCATACTATGCATTATAATGGAAACTTATTGTAGTAACAATCACAACGTGTATTTCAGTGATAATGTTTTCTCAATTAGGGAAATTTTCTTAAACAAGATTAATTATATATATTGAAAAAAATGTTATTATGGATCATGTTTGTCTATAGTTTTTTCTTTTCTTGCAGAACTTACAAAAATCAGATATAACATAATGCTAATTATATTCTTTTAAAAACTAACATGCTAATTTTTTTTTATTTTTTTTTAAATCAGATATAACATAATGCTAATTATATTCTCTTAAAAACTAACATGTATGTCGAACAAAAAAAAAAAAAACTAACATGTTCTATTTTGTCCTTATTTTATTTTTGTTTTATAAAGATCCTGAATAATTTTCACTAGAGACAAAATTTGCCTGCGGATATATTCTTGTTGTTTTGTGATTAGTTTTTGTTCTAACTCTAAAAATAGTACAACAAATTAAATGAAGTATGTTATTACAAAAGAAAAATCGATGGTTTAACTAAAATTTAGATGTCTATAAGAAGACTAACCAAAAACATTCAACTGATTTTGTATGAACTATTCGATGGTTTTAACTAAAATTTAGTTCTATTCGCTTGCCAATTCTTTCTGTGCAAGTAGCACAATTATCGTAAACGGCTATTAATCCACTATAACCCACTCGGTATAAGAATCGGTTAAATCTTGCACATGCAAAAAGAGACATTGGGTCCAAATGATTCAATATTTTTTGTCGTTATTTTTAAATGGGGAAACACAGTTTTGGACTCGGAAGTCACAACCCATACTAGGTGACATACATTTGTAAACTATTTGACTGAGAGAACCTAAACCATAAACCGATATTTTCCCAGCGATAACCGGGGATGATCTTGGTTTCTAACTCTCCCCAGATGTTTGATTGATTTCTAACATCTATTGACTGGTTCGTTTTGCATTGTAATCAGATCTCTTCCAATTTCACCAGTCAACAAATTTTGTTTTTTTTTTTGTTTATAAAAACGACGTCGTTTTGCATTGTAATCGTTTGCACTCATGACGTGGCGTCTAGTCAGCATATTATTAACGGAGAACTAACACCGTTTGTCGATTTGATGGGTTTGACTGAATTTGGGTTGTTCGTGTAGGAAATCCAAATTTTAGTGAAGTTCATGTAGTTATAGGCACAAGTCAAAGTTCTATGTATGTATCCGATAAAGCAACTAAGTTCAGGGGGGAATTGGCCGTTTTCCCCGCTCTACTCCCAAATTTTTCTGGACGAATTATTTTTTATCTTATGACAAATAAAAATTAAGAAACATATTTTTTAATTTTGTAAACTGCACATCTCATAACATTGGTATTTCGCGTCATTATCTTTTTTTTTTTTTTTTTGTTTCTTATCGTCTGGATTTATTATTTATTACAAATTATGAGAACTGCTACATAGACATTCTACAATGGACAATTCCTTCCGACCCTTATTAGATTCACGACAAACGACAACTCCTTCACCTTCTTCTTCATGCTCACCTCCTTCACCTCCTTCTTTATGCTCTTGATGGACACTTCCCTGTCTGCGTAGGATCCTGGCGAACGGCTATAATTGTACATCGCTAGAGATCTCCTGCACACTTGCCTCCAATAATCTGCAAATTTATTAATAAATCGCAGTATCTAAGACTCGAACCCCAGACCTCTGGATGTAAAAGCATTAATTAACCTTTGGTCAACCAATGGGTCAAGGGGGCTTCCACTATCTTTTTATGATTAGTAATAAATCTATTAAAATACTAATGCTATATATATATATATATATATATATATATATATATATATATATTACTATAAACTACTAATGCTATATTACTAACCATAAAAAATACTCGTAGCATGCATCGCTGAAGTACCCAATATCCGATATGTTCTTTTTTGTTGTTGAATTTAGAATGTATCACTACTTGTCTACTTCTATATCATATTTTGCTGGTTTTGCCTAAACTATTTACCGTTAACCATAAAATGATTAGGTTCTCGAATTTTGCTTAGTAGGTTATGCCTCACGGGATTAGATTATATGTAGTTATAATAGATTGTGGCCGGGTCAAAATCAAAATGAATTCCTCGTGATCACAGTCCTACTATGTGAGACTTTTTGTTATGAAATTGAAAAGAAACTAAAATTTGGTTTTGATTTGGTCCATTTGTTTAACTATATATAAATGAAAAACCGTTTAAGAACTCTAATCGCACTAGCAAATAGCAATAAAAAGAACAAAAAATAATTGACCAATTCTAGTAATCAAACTATGCTTCTTCTTTTTTACCATGGGTTGTGTTCATTTGGTCGGAATACAAACAACGTAAAATCTAGGCCTGGGCATTCGGGTACCCGTTCGGGTTCGGTTCTTTTTTTTTCGGGTATCGGGTCTATTCGGGTAGGGGGTCAAGACCCATTCGGGTATTCTAAAAATTCGGTTCGGGTTCGGTTCGGGTTCGGGTCGGTTCGGGTATTTTAATAAAAAAAGCAAAATACCCGAAAATAACCAAAAATACCCGAAATATTTTCGGGTTCGGGTCGGGTTCGGGTTTTTAACTCATATATACCCAAATCTAACCGAAATACCCGATTTCTCGAAAATACATTAGTTACTCTATACCCAAATATAACCAAAAATATCTAAAATACCTAATATATTCGGAATTATGATTGTAATTTCAGGTATTTCAGGTATTATAAATATAAATATAACTAATATTTTTAGGTGTATATTTGTATTCGGGTACATTCGGGTACATTCGGGTATTGGATTCGGTTCGGGTTCGGTTCGGGTTTTTTTTCGGGTAGGAGGTTAGGACCCATTCGGGTATTTTTAAAAATTGGGTTCGGGTTCGGTTCGGGTATTGTTCGGGTTTTTCGGTTCGGGTATTCGGTTCCGGGTATTTTGCCCAGGCCTAGTAAAATCCTTCTAATTTCGGATTTTGTTTCAATATTTCATCAATTAAGAGTAAAAATCTAATTACATGAAAAGAAAATCATAGAATCATAAAACTATAAAAGGCAAAGAGAGAATCTTGGTGGAGGATCTTAGAAGATAAAGCCAAGAGGTAAAGTGGTCCTTGAGGACAATGATGAAGGGTGTCCTTAATTACTGCCTTCAAAGCTTCTATGTTAGGCCTTCATATTCACGTGGTCCGTTTACTTTCTATATGTTTTGTATAGCCAAATAAATTCATGCATGAGTATCTAGCAAATATTTGATTTCTTTCGAAAAATTGGAACATTAATTAAAAGATCTTTTATGTGGGAATATAATAACATTTTTTATCAATGCGCTTTGATTTTGTATGAACTATATATAGATGATCTATGTTGACAGTATTAAAAACAATTATTATTTGAGACAAACATAAAATTTCATGAGTATCGAACAAAACTTTGACTCTTTCTAATAAATTAGAATCTTAAAACAACTTTTGGTAATATAATAATAATACATTTTCTTGTCAATACATTTTTATTTTTTATGAATTACTATACATGATAGTATGTTTATTACATAGAATTATGAATTGGCAAAAATATACATTTTTGCTTATTTTTTTAAGATATATATGTATATATATATATATATATATTACCAATAGTATTGTTGGCAAATTTTTGTGTTTCAATTGATATCATATTAAAATGTGTTTTCTAGAAATTACATTTTAGTTTTATAAAAATAATTTAAATTTGTCTATAGAAATTAAACATCTGAGTAGATTATGTTTGAAATAGTCTCATTATGTTTTTTAGTTATATTGTAATATATTTTTTTTTGCATTTGCTTCCAAAGTTTATATTTTAACACAAGGATCTATGGTTATGGAGGTTTAATTTGTGAATGGTGCAAGACATTTTATGTAGGATATCACTAAGAGATAATATGTACAATTAAAAGAAAAAGTACATTAGAAGGTTGGAACCGAGAAAAGGAAACTTGTTCACGAGTTCTCTAGTAATTTGAATGGAACAATTTGTTTCCACCCAAAAGAAAATGATTGACAGCTCGATTGCTGAATTTGGTCTAGCTTCCGAGTATTTGAATCTCTTTCTTGTTATTGTCAAAGAGACAAAAAAATTAATTTGTTTACGACGGAATCACTATATTTTGTTGGAGGGAGAATAAAAATCAATGTAAAAAACTCAAAAACATCTTAGAAATGAGAACGAAACCGATCCACCACAAAAAGCTGATAGAAAGTGAATGTCATAGTTGATTCCCATCTTGAGATATGAAAATTTGAACACAACATTTGCTTCACCAATAGTTATTTTACTTTTGAAATATAAAATATGAGAAATAAGAAATCATATATTCCTCAAATCAATGAAATAGTTTTATAATGCATAGAACAAAACTAGTGAACTGCGTGTGTAAAGATGAATGATCTATGTTTTGTGAATTGGTTAATGTGTTAATACTTAATCCTAGATCAGAAAAATTATAGACTGACAATGTATTGTAGTTTATGGTTTTAAGAGATATTGTTTTAAAAAATCTAAAACCCTCGTTTTCAAATCCATGTAGAAAGAACTAGGTGTGTAGTCCACATTATGTTAACCAAAGTTTTTCTTTTGAAATATTACGCAGATTCTTTTATCTATATAAGTTTCAAAGGATATCAAAAAGAGAAAAAGAAAAGTAAATGGTTGTATTAAAAGGGTATTAGAAAGTGAAGATCAAACTTGATTCTAATATTTGTAGGCTAAAAGACACTAAAATGAAGTTGACTATTTGAATTCAACAAAAATGACTTGACATAGTATATTGATTAGCTCGAATATTTCGAATAAAATATGATTTTATATTAGTGTAATGAGAAATGTATGGTATATAGTATACTGTTTTGGTTCTCCTTATCATCAAAATTCTTTACGCCATAGTTGCGGACGATCTTAAAATATGCCATTTCCATAAGTGGTTATCATTCAAAAGTGTGTATAGTATACATATCATATAAAACAATGCAAATTCATAAGGAATTGGACGGCATAATTTTTTTTTTTCAAAAGGTGAATTCAGATTCCTCACAAGAATACCAAAATTATACCAATATTGATAATCAAGCAACCCGTATACTAAAAAGTTATCTTCCGGAAACCTGTATGAATCATTTGAAATTAAGATTTTATTGTCTTCTTATTTAATGATTATTTTTCCTTTTATTTGTACAATTTTGTTTAATAATTGTACTAACTAGCTAGTACATGAATACCTTTAACAAAAAAAAAAAAAAAGGGCCTACTGCATGAATAAAATCTACTGAAATCATCTAGATTCATAACACATTTTCTTGATGTAATTTAGTAAAGGTCTTATTCCTGCATACCAAAAAAGAACAAATACATATACAATGCAACTACACTTAATTACCCTTTCCAGATTGGTTGATTTATAGCTATATATTTTATGTATGTTAGATAAATAATTTTAAATCAAATTAAGCATGATTGATAAAATATTTATGGTGTGTTTTAAACTAGTTTTATAAATATAACACTACTAAATTCAAATATATATATAAAATATTCGCAGCGTAGCGTAGATTTCGACCTAGGATATATATAATAATAATAACTATAATGTATATAAAAATAACATAAAAAATTAGCAGTTTATTAGCCTCTTCGGATGCGTTTTTTGAAAAAAATAAACATTCGTGTCTTATAAGTTGATTGACTGTATATTGTGAGATATATACAGCAAAAAAATCCATCCTCAACACATACCTTATCAAACTATAGTAATATTAATTACAATTTTTATCTTTCCAAATTAATGGGGTAAGTTACTGCTACTGCATGTTTGTCTTAACAAAGTGACTATAGCCTCCTTAATTTGAGCTTTCTCAAATGTAAATTTTTTACATATGACGTACGTTCAGAGTGTCTGTGTGGGTATATATTTTTTAAATTTTATCTGAACATCTTACATATCATCATATTTTAAACCCTATCATAACATTTTCACATAACAATATACCCATATTATACATAATAATTATCATCGTATGATTTTAATCCGCAAAGACTCATTACCACTAAGCAAATATCTTTCAGATTCTCTTTTCGCAGGTTATGTTCTGCTACGTATATTACAATATACTTGATCAGAAAACTAATCTTGATATTTTTCTTTTAATATTAATATATTATAGTCACCTCTTATTAGCAAATTTGTAAACCAATGCATATTTATTGATGATTCTCATTTTTTACCGTTGTATTATTATATATATGTTGATAAATCTCCTTCTTTTTTTTCTTTTTTTTTTCTTTTGCTACGGCCTCCATTTTTAGCAAGTTCCAAACCAATTAATTAACTTTAGTGACTTAAGTCGCTGCCTCTTATAAGTATGTTCTTGACCAATGATTTATTCATTATTATTATTTTTCGTTAGCTATATGTTTTGTTTTCGTTTTCTCATGATGATGGCCTTTTTTTGGCCCGAGTTACTCTAACATGAGATGGATGAAAGTGGAGGTTTTAGATTTGGTCAAATCTACCATTTTGAAAAATGGAAGACCAAAATCAAAGAGCACTTATCCCTACATCTTTCGAGAGATTAGAGAAAAAAAAGTATACCTGAGAATTGAAAAATCTCTCACTATCAAAAATCCTTAATGATATTGCAAAACACTTTGGGCCTACCAACTATTGCAGGGGCACCAAAAATGTCATTTGTTACAGCATCTTGCATCTATCTTCTAATAAATATTTTGATCATGTGTCATACAATAACAATTTTGATAGAAGTGATATGGTTTTGGAGTAGTTAAATAGTTTCTTAATATTAGTTTTGATTGTTCTTGAAGAAAAACCAATGCCCTAAATTTAAATAAGTTTTGTTAGTGGAAAAGAACTCATTTTTTTGCTCTAAAACTTCTCAATTGACCTTTTTTAAATTGCGATTTCAATCATTATTACTCACCTTTAAAAGTTTTTAATGGTTAGAAGATCCGGATTCCCGGATAATAGAAAAAACTTTCTCTGTTTTACAAAGAGTGTCATTCTTCCACTTTTCACACAAATTAAAAAAATATAAAAATTTATTTTATGCTCTTTAATAATACATTATAAAAGCTTTTTTCTAATTAATAAGCTAAAATAATATGAATAAAAAGAGATTTAGTATTAAAAGATGCATTGAAAACACAAAATGACACTTCTGTGAAACAAAATTTAAAACCTGAAAACGATACTTTTTGTAAAATAGAGGGAGTATATCCTAAAAGTTTGGTTATTTAAGTGGCCGAAAGTATTCTAACATATTAAATATCTAACTAAATCATTTTTTAAATTTAATAAAAATATTAGAACGCTCAAATTAGTTGTACCCTGAAACTCCTCTGAATGTCATAGGCGTTACGTGGAAAATGAACGTCTAAAAAAAATCATACATCATACCAATTCTCTTTTTTTTTGTCAAAAAATCATACATCATACCGATTCTCTTTTTTTTTGTTTTTTTTTTTTTGTCAAAAAATCATACCAATTCATATTCTCATGCATGTATATCTCAACATCTCATATTCGGGTTAATTGTTTTTATCCGTTTGCATATTGTATATATTAACACTTGTGCATTAGAATAGTAACATTAAATGTTCTGATTAAATAGCCAAGAATATATCGATAATCTAAATAGGAGAAGAGTATTAATCAATAACACTCTTGACCATGAAGTGGAGTCGGTTTATCATCTACATGCACAACAAGTATAAGAATTTGTACTTGATATAGACCGCATCCGCATAAAAATCGAGGGTGGAAAGAGAGCAAATGTTCCATTAATAGGTCGAGGACCAATGTGGACCCAATATAGCTCAGCCAATTGAATCTCAAGATGGTGAAGTGAAGTTGCAGTCTTGCAGTTGCATAAAATTACTGATTATTCCCTTATTTATGTCTTGCTTTCTTTCTTATAAAAAAAAGAAAAGAAAAAATATGTGGCCAATTTGTTAGAAACACTTACTTTTCAATGAGGCAAATTTAACTTTCCTTTATGGTTCCACATTGTTGGCTAGTGGTGTCCAAATATGAACTCATTATCCAATTCTCTCCTTTTAAATGCTCGCACGGGGTATTAGTAGGATTTTTATATAAATTGAAAACTATGGTTATAATTTTATAGGTCCGTTTCTCGTAGACATGTAAGTTTTTTTTTTTTTTTTGAAAAAGTAACATGTAAGTTTTGATCCACCTAATTTTGTTTTACTAGACGCAACTAAAAAATTATTGTAAAAACGTTTTTAAGTAAATATACATGAAATTTATTTTAGTTTTAAAATATACAGAATTTTGTATATTGATATTTTAAATCATCCTTGTGAAGAGTACAAAATGTTATCAATCTTTTAGGCTCAGACAATTATATATATATAACTCAAAAATAAATTTTCAAGGTGACAATGTAATTACATATATATATATATATATCGATATATATAGTCGGTTATCACATGTTACTTAGTGTATGTGATATCATTGTCGTTGTACAACCATGTAGCTAGATTTAAATTCGTATAATGCATATTGTTGACAAACATAATGTGACATGCATGGTTTTTAAGTTGATTATTAGAAGAAGTCTTTTTAATTATTATTTTTCATAACTTTTTATCAATTCAGTTTCGTGTACACAAATGTTAGTTGTATAAAGCTGATGCCGCATGATGTTATGCAAATTGTCTCTACATATGTGCTAGGATTAACTGATTTTGTTGTACTTTCTAAGCAATAATAATTTTAGTAATATACATGTGCATTACTTGATGAGACTATCATGCGAAGGTGTTGTTGAATGATGACATGCTTAGACAACTCGTTTCAATTTTAGATTATTTTATCTTTCGTAAGTCATATCAATTGAACATGTGAGCGGTTTGATTCTTAGAGAACAGAATAGGGACTAATGTGCATGCTAAATGGTGTTGTTATGTCAAATTCTTGAGATTGAAATGGTTAGATAAACTCAAAATTGCGATCTCATCACATAATTTTGTTTGTATGGTATCGTAATTTAATTGTCGGTATGGAATAAAAAAAAATCATAGCTATATATATATATATATATATATATATATATATCCGGTTTATAATTTGAAGTCGTTGCAAGATATTGATTGTTTTTGAGATTACATTTTTCATAAATTTTTCCAAAGATGAATAGATATATAGTGCCATGTGATTGCAAAATGGTGTGTATCCAAGTCTTGAAGGGGACCAAGGTGCTCAATCGCATCTATTATTGATGTTTCCATCTTCTGCCTCCAACCCCCCAAACTTGATAACCTTGAAATCTGTCATCTATTCTACTATCAATTTCTGGGCCTCTATATTCATTCTACCTAACCAATGTTTACTTAAATTGGAGCAGATGTGTAATGCATTCTTGTGGTCTGGGGCACCAAATTCGGCGAGAGGAGCAAAGATTTCTTGGGATATTGTGTGTTCCTCTAAAGAGTCGGGAGGGTTGGGGCTGCGCAGGTTATCCTCTTGGAATAAGTGCTGGCTTTGAAGCTGTTATGGCTTCTGTTCACGGCTGCAGGGTCCTTGTGGGTTTCTTGGATCAGAGTGAACCTTATTGGTCGAAGAAACTTCTGGGATCTTAATCCATCTGTAGCAGGCAGTTGGATTTGGCGAAAGTTGTGCAAGCTCCGACCAATAGCGAGACCGTTTCTCTACTGTGAGGTTGGTTCTGGTGTCACTGCTAGCTTTTGGCATGACAACTGGACTGGTAATGGGCCTCTCTTCGCTATGGCTGGAAACAATGGTCCGCAGCTCTCGGGTCTCCCCTATGATGCTGTGGTCAGAGATGCTCTTCGTGGTAGGGACTGGTGGATTGCATCGAGTAGGAGCAGGAACCCGGTTATTGTGATGCTCAAAAGTTGCCTTCCCGATGCCATGAACGTGTTTGAGTGTCAGCATGATGATTCTTATCTTTGGAAACTGGATAATCATGCTCCCTCAAACAAGTTCTCGACGGCCAATACGTGGCAGGCACTTCATCCTTCAGCCATCTCCGTGCCTTGGCACAATGCTGTTTGGTTTAAATATCGCGTTCCCAAACACGCCTTTATCACGTGGGTAGTAACTTGGAATCGTTTACATACTAGAGATCGACTCACGAGGTGGGGCCTCGCTATTCCGGAGGTGTGTGTTCTTTGTAATGACTTGGCCGAATCTAGGGATCATCTATTCTTTCAGTGCCAGTTCAGTTCAGAGATTTGGGGTTTTTTCGCAGCCGCTGCGAGATTAAATCCTCCTACACAGTACATGGATTGCCTCATTTGGTTACTCTCGGCTTCGAGGGACAAGAACCTCTCTCTCATTATCAAACTCATTTTCCAGGCTTCCATTTACTTTATATGGAAGGAACGCAACTTACGCATTCACTCCGGAGCTGTTAGACATTCTAATCTCATCATCAAGGAGATCCAACTCATTGTTCGAGCGCGGCTCGACCCGCTTTCCAGGGCGCAGTCTTCTCTGCAGCCTGGCTCCTCTCTATTATGTACTTGGTTTGGTCTTTTCCAGACTCCTTCTCCTCTGTTGTAATTCCGTTGCTCCCCTCTGGTTTCTCGGCCCCTGCAGGCCTTGTTGGTTTTTATGGTTGTTGGGCCTGCGGGCCTAGGTAATTTGGTTGGGCCTCCTGGCCTGTGGTTTGTTTTGCTGTTTCTGTTGGGTTCGGCCTGCGTGCCTGTTTGGCCTCCGGGCTTGTAATCTTTTTATTTTGGGCCTGCGTGCTTGTTGGGCCTTCGGGCTTTGTAATCTTTTTATTTTATTGGAAATTTAAAAAAAAAAAAAAAAAAAAAAAAAAAAAAAAAAAAAAAAAAAAAAAAACTTGATAACCTCATCTCTGTGAAAGGAGTAAAATTCTAAGGGTTTCATGATCTAAATTATAGACTATTCTTGGAATTTCACGTCATGTGATTATACATTAATCACTTGCATTTGAGTTAGCCGTAATCAATCAACAAATTTTAATAGAATATTGAAACGTTGATGCTTGATGGTTTTACAAATTACTTAAACTTGGTAGATATGTAGTTAAGTAGTTAACTAAAATGATATTAGTCCAATATTTAATTAGTTTGATAATTATCATAAATTTAAAATATTCTAGCTAATATAATTTTGGCATGATGATTGTAAGAGAATTTATCCCACAAATCAATCAAAACATAGTAAATACGCAATTACCAAAAGTTAGCTACTGTTTTTGTCTGTTTCTTCACGAATGGTTGCAGACAAAAACAACGATCCTTTGTCATTTCTCCAACTACTAATCCTTTTTTGGTTGTCAACTCCAACTACAAATCCTCAAAAACCCACTGTTCTATAAGTATCTCCTCATTCGTTTTTTTTCTTAAAAGTTTTTTTCCTTTTAAATTTCGACCATCCCCAGCCTAGCTAATGAATATATGTGCCTAGTTACTAGTCCACGCGTTTGCCTGAAATGGGATCTTACGTTTAACAAAAAAACAAAATGGGATCTTACATATTCTTTTTAATTAAAATTCCTCAAAAAAGTCATATATACATTATTAAAATTTATTTTTCGCTTGACTATAGGCATTTCTAAAGGGTAGTTAATACCCACAGAGAAAAAGAAGAAGAAGCAATTTTAAGTTGTTAAAATCTTTAACAATTTTTTCTACGTCCATGCATAACATATATCAATTATCTATTGGCGTTGATGAAGTGAGGAGGGACGAAGAGTTTGAGTAGAACGTATAGAACATGTTTTTTTTTTGCTTAAAAAGAGTCTCAAAACTTAATATTTGCCAAACACAAACCAAAAAGAAAAATATAACTAAAGATTTTAAAGTCTAATGAGCTAAAGAGACATCAAACGAGCTTACGAGCACCAAGACATAAATTACAAGTAAGTTTTTATAGTGAGATCTCTCTTACGTTCGGCGGGTTTCGGATTTTAGTGGGTAAACCTGATAGAAATCTGATGGATTTTGGGTTAGCATATGGAAACCCAAATTTTTATCCTTCGTCGAATTCTTTTCATGTTTATCTAAATTGTTATATTTTTGTCTAAATTCAATTTGTATTTTATAATAATCGGATGATATTATTTTAAAATAATTACCTAAAAAATGTTGAAAAAATTGACATTCCAAATTTGTTCAATCCAATCACACCGCAGATGAAACATTATACTTAGAAATATAAAAAGATAAATTGTAAATTGCACATATATCTTTGTTTTGTACTCACGAATCTTTTAAGATGACACTTTTGTCGATGGATGCTTCTATTACACTAGTAGTCGCCGAAGCTTCCAAACTAAAATAATGAAAACAAGAAAATCCCTTTGTATTTTTGAATGGGCCTTTAATGGGCCAGAGTTACTCTGCATCAAAGCACGTTAGTTTCAAATTCAGGATCCCATATCTGATTTACTGAATGGTAAGCTCAGGTGTGGCATTGGGAGGTTCGAGTAGGAACCATGAACTGTGAATGCTACAACTTATTAGAACAAATATCTGCATTTGGTGACAGGCTTGGCTCATATACATATTGGGTCTTGTGCAAATTAATTTTGTTTTACCCAATTTATTTAACATCATATAATGTGGGCTCTTAAATATTAAAAAAATTGATCCCCAAACTATAAAGATTTTCTTAAAATCACTAAGTTACAAAATTTCTAGATGTGGATTTTTCATGATATAAGTAACACAAGTTGGGAAGGCAATGCTGCAATCCATAACGCTATATACTCAATTACTCATATTAAAATTCGGTTCGGTTTTATTTGTCATTAGATGGTTGGAAATAATGGAATTAAATCTTGACACCCATTAAAACTTTGAATAATCAGTTTGTACAAAGAATTTTAACCAGCCTCCATTTGCTAATTACTTATCATATAGTTTACCACTTTAAGAACAACATTTCATTTTCACTATTTTCCTATATATGAGAAATTGATCATCATCTTTTAGTACTCCTTTCGTTACAAAATATAAGACGTTTTAGTTAAAAGCACAGAGATTAAGAAATATCCACTTTTAAAAAGTTCAACCAATCATGAATAAAACTGTATAATATAAATAATCAGAAAAAATTAATTTTAAAATATAATTTGCATAGAAACTTGAAAACGTTTTACATTTTAAAATAAAAATAATACCTCAAAACGTCTTACTCCCCATTTTGAAACGAAAAGAGTATTAAATATTAACATACTAGGTTTGGCGCAAGAACACAATATTATAATAGGTTTAGACGTTTAGTTATGATACAAAGTACATCGGTAATTAAAGCCCAACTACTTATTATTCCTTTGGTCCTTATTTATGCATTATTTAATTAAGCTGCTACTATGGTATTTTTTTTTCTTCTTTGAGTCTTATCCTCTTATGCATGTATGGTTGTGTTAAGGGTAGTAATAATAACAAGAAAGCTTTCTTTTAGCGGTGTTGGCTCCTCTCTCTACGATCTGGAGATCCTCCACCATTTCCACTGCCTGAGCCACCGCCTTCACCAGCGTGTCCGGTCCCACTTCCATGGCCAGAACCACCGTCTGTGGCTCCTCCTCCTCCCGAGCCAGACCCAAATCCAGTTCCTGAACCTGAACCCGAACCAAACCCGAATCCAGACCCTTTTCCTCCTCCATCTGGTGACGAACCCGAACCAGAACCATAGCCATAACCACCTCCTGGGGATGAGCCCCATCCCCAACTATATCCCCAATTAGGTCCATGAGCCGAACCGCTTGAACCGCTGGATCCTCCGGTTGGACTACTTGGGGTAACGGCTGCATTAGAAGGTGTTCCAGGCTCTCCTCCTCCATGGACTAACGAGAAGGCTAGGAGTAGAGACATTATTGCCATCAATGTAAAAAACTCACTCTTCATTTTCCTCGTGAAATATCTGTTTTAGCTCTTACTCTATGGCCTCATCCCGTTAAGACTTTATATACGCAATAACACGAGAACGCGCATTAGACACGTATTTATTTTACTATTATTATTATGTGATGAATCTAATGGAAAATCTTTTAATTAAGTAAATGCCAAAAAGAAATAAAAATCTTTTAAGTAAAAAGGAGAGGAAGTTAGTGACATCCGTGAGATGTCTCTCTTTTCAGACATGTGAGAATCCGATTTTAGGGTTAGAATTAAAATGTCGGTTTCTGTGATATCTTTTTTAAGGCTTCCATAGTAACGAGTCACACCACTCATGCTTTGTGCTATTTTTATTATTACCCCACTAACTCTTTGGACATTGTTTTCTTTTTCTCTTTCCTTATTTGGGTCAAAATTTATATCGTATTCTTCATATTATTTCAATAATAAAATGTAATAACAATGTTGTAGCATGTTAAACGGTTCCCGTGAGATATGTAACGTTTTCGAGAATTATTTTCCATGCGTTTTTTGTATGTTTTTCTTAAGATTGTAATTATGAGTACTAGGTTATGAACCCCCGCGATGTCGCGGGGAACTCATTTTCAACAAATATATTTGATTGTGTTTAAGAATTAAATTATTATGATAATATATTCAAATATATGAATTATTATAAAAAATTAACTATGTTTTAAAGTTATATCATAAATATTTTCCAAAGATGTTAAAACAATTTATGAATAAAAATACAAAAAGAAGAATTATGATTAAAAACACATTTGAAATATTTTTTATGAATGTAAATTATTTATAAGTGACAAAATACATAACGAAGAGTTATAATATAGAGATAAAAAATTCTAGCAGGTCAAAACTCAAAAATTCGGATGGAGTCAGTACTCAGAATGACTTGTGGATGACTAAAAACTTCGCCAGAGAATTGGTGTTTTTTTTATTGCCCACTGTTCTTTAAATATAAAGTTAATATTTATTCTATTATATATATTAGAGAAAATATAAAATTTGATGACGTAAATTACATTTATAACAAAATAAATAAATATTTACAAGATCTCATAAATCTGTATTTATATTGATAAATTAACTGACTAAAAAACTTCTTCCTTGAATAACATTTGACGAATTGGAAGCATTGTTTTTTTCCTAATAATGTAAAAAATTTCTGGATTACCATACCATTTGAAACAGTTCATTTGACGCTTACCAAATTTAAAACGCCCAATCACAAGCGTCATATGAGCATGTCTTCTCATATTCGGACTTTGTAATAGTGTTAATGCAACGTCAATATTTCTTTGTATATAACCCATATATATTGCCTTAAAATAGAAAACATCATTGTTACTATATAAAATAGTTAAATAAAAAAATTCACTATATAATCCATCCAATTGTTGGTACTTCATTAGAATGTTATATGTAAAGTCGATTAAAACTTCTTCATTTTTATAATCATTCCAAAAAAACTTAAGTTAGATCAAGAATGTGAAGAATTTCTTTAATATTAAAATGATGTATGTTTCGAAATAGTTTAGAGAATAAAGAATTTGGAGCCATTTTACAGATTATGTTTTTTAGATTCATCATAAAATAAATAATCTATGTTAAAGATCAAAAATTTGGGAACTACTTAGGAAGAAGGAGAAATATATAGAGTTCAAAAGTCATGAAAATTTAAATAGACAACTATTCATACAAAAATTTGTGATGAAAAAATACAATGAAATATAGTGAATAGACGTATTTAAATGAATAGATGCAACTATAAAGACACAACCGTAAACTGAAAAAATACGATTATAATTGAACAAATAGAACTATCTCAAAAAAATAACTGTCAATATTTTAACAAAAATATGCGATAAAAAGTTACAACTTAGAAAAAATAACTGTAAAAATTTTAACGGAAATTTACGATAAAAAAACAGACGAAAAAAATAACCGTTAATATTTTAACGGAAAGTTGCGATAAAAAGACACACAAAAAAATAACCATCAATAAAAAATAGAAACGTCAATATTTTAACAAAGAATTGCGATAAAAAGACACAACCGAGAAAAAATAACCATCAATATTTTAACGGAAAGTTGCGATAAAAAAGATACAACCAAAAAATAACCGTCAACAAAAAAAGTAACTATCAATATTTTAACGGAAAATTGCGATAAAGACCAAAACATAAAAAGTAACCGTTAATTTTTAACGGAAAGTTGCGATAAAAAGACATAACTGAAAAAATAACCGTCAATATTTTCACGAAGAGTTGCGATATAAAGACACAATCGAGAAAAAATAACTGCCAATATTGTATCGGAAAGTTGCGATAAAAAAACACCACCAAAAAATAATCATCAACAAAAAAAGTAAGCGTCAATAATTTAACGAAGTGTTGCAATAAAAAACACAACCGCAAAAATTAATGGTCAATATTTTAGCGGAAAGTGAAGATAAAAAGACACAACCAAAAAAGTATTCGTCAACGAAAAAAGTAACCGTCAATATTGTAACAAAGAGTTGCGATAAAAAGATACAACTGAGAAAAAATAACCGTCAATATTTTAACAAAGGGTTGCAATAAAAAGACACAACCGAGAAAAAATAACCGTCAATATTTTAACGAAGAGTTGCGATAAAAAGACATGACCTAGAAAAAAATAACCATGGATATTTTTCCGAAAGTTGCGATAAAATATACAAACGAAAAAAGTAACCATCAAAATTTCAACGGAAAGTTACGATAAAAAGACACAACCTAAAAAATATCCGTCAACGAAAAAAATAACCGTTAATATTTTAGCGAAGAGTTGCAATAAAAAGACACAACTAAGAAAAAATAACCGTCAATATTTTAACGGAAAGTTACGATTAAAAGGCACAACTAAGAAAAAATAACCATCGATATTTTAACGGAAAATTGCGATAAAAGACAGAAACGAAAAAGGTAACCGCCAATATTTATCGAAAATTTGCGATAAAAAAGATACAACTGAAAAATAACCGTAAACAAAAAAAGTAACTGTCAATATTTTTAACGAAGAATTACGATAAAAAACACAACCGAAAAAATAACCGCTAAATCGCTAATATTTTAAAGAAAAGTTATGATAAAAAGACGCAACCGTTGAAATGTGCAAATGACATTTATTGAGATTGCTATTATATTTGTTTTCCCATGATATCACGTAAATGTTAAATGAATGATATAATTAAGGAGGTTATACTACTAAATATATCCATATGTAAACTATGAAATAAAACCAATTTTATATGTAGTTTATTGGTTTAATTACGTAAGAAGAAATGCAATAAAACAACATGACCGTACAAAAATAACTGTAAGAAAAACAACCATAAATATTTAAACGAAAGGTTGCAATAAAAAGACGCAACCGTTCAGATGTGCAAATGGTATTTATTGGAAACGACATAACCGTAAAAAAAATAACCGATTAAAACGAAAATTGCGATAAAAAGACGCAACCAAAATAACCGTAAAAAAATAACCGATTTAAACGAAAGGTTGCGATAAAAAGATGCAACCGTTCGGATGTGCAAATGGTATTTATTAGATTGCTATTATATATAGATTATTCTCATCTTGTGTATAATAAAAAAAAAAAGTAATGTTGAGAAGAATTATAAATTACTTGAAAGGAAACAGTTCTCGTGACTTGTTGACAAATGGCAGCTCACATTCTATAAATCTGTCGCTATCTCTCTAGAGATTTCCACTGAAAGAGTAATTGAATTATGTTGTTGGCAGTTAAGATAATTATTCCTACCTCGAAGACTTTTTTCATGTGTTTCGAGGGGTCTCCGACAGTGAAATGCTTTATCAATACTCCATTTCATAATATAAGGTGTTTTGGATAAAATTTTTTATTTTAAAATATAAGTCGTTTACGAATTTCAATACAAATTATATATCTTTAATATTTTATAATTATTTATATTATACAATCTCTTTTATGATTAGTTGAACTTTTAAAAATCTTCTTAATCGGCGTGTTTTTACTTAAAACGATTTATATTATGAAACGGAGGGAGTAGTTCTTAAAAAAATATTTTAGAATTTATTTTTTGTTGAATATAGTCCTTTTTCCATATATTCTCCGAGAGGAAACCATTAACTCCTGGTGTAGAAGCACCTAGATTTAAGATCAAGTTAGTGGCTAAAAGGTTTTTCTTTTCAAGTTGGAAATGTTTATAATTAACGAGATATTTTCACATGATCTGAAACATGTCTATATCAACCTTACATTAATAGATCTGAAATAGTTGGATGTAAAGACTAAAGAATGTATTTTTACATGGCATTCTAACTGGTTTATATATGAAAGAAGGTGATCATGCATGTATATGTTTGCTCAAAAAAATCTATATGGATCGAAAAAGACACATATACAATAAAATAAAGTTTTACACCTTCATGACATGTACATATAAAAAATTATGATCCATGTGTATATGTAAAGACTAAAGAGGTCTATCTACTGTCATAAATAGATGACATTTTTTTTTTGGTATCAATGTTAATTAAGTAGATGACATGTTAGTAGCTTCAAAAGACATAATAGAAACTAACAGATATAGAAGTGAGTACATTCATGGAGAAAAACTAGTCGAAGCATTATCCACAAGATAAGTGAGGATTACTAAAATGAGACTCAGAATCAGAAGCTAAGTTAGTCTAACATTCACAAAATAATCAAAGTTTAAAGTTTAGAGGCTTTTGCGAGTCTGACTATGCAACATGCTTAGACCTATAACTTTGATAATTTTCTCACTTGGTTGGTAGTAATTGGTAAACTTTTGAGTTGGATATCATCAAGTCTTGAACAAATAGTATCGAACTAGTTTAACATTAAACCAAAAAAAAAAAAAATTATCGAACTAATTGCGGTTCAATTCTTGATTTAAATATTCAGCTTTGTCACTTAAAAACTAATCGGGTGTCTCGTAAAGAGAATGTGTTAAGGAAAAGGTTGGCCCAAAACAGAGAAGAAGATAAGAAGACCCAAAATACACATACATACTTTGTTCTTCTTATTCCTTGTTGTTTTTGCCATTTTTTGTTCTTCTTCAACAACGATGCGATGAGGTTTTCCTTGTTAACTCCGAGTTCTTACCGATTTTATCATCCAAATCCGTTTCGATCTCTAGAATGGATTCCTCCCCTCTCGGTTACACCTCCTCGCGTCGAATCTGGATCTGTTTCTTCTTTCAAGGTACGACGATAAAACCCGAGATTGGTTGATTGATTGATTGATCTCTATTTGATTTTGTATTTGACATGTTTGATTGACTGCTTCTTCTCTTGTATAATAATTATGTGTTTTTGGATTCTATGCAGAGACATGGATGTAGTAGCGTGAGACATAGCTCTGTCTCTGTTAAGGCATTTGATGATGTATATTTTCAATATCCATTTCAGATTATTTGCATTCATTTGGTTTTTTGACTCACTGTGTTTGGCATCAACGTTACTGTTGTTCTTTTGCTGTAGGATTCATTTGATTTCTATTCCGGTGACATCTTCACTGCTACATATGCAATTTCGTCGAGTGAAGGCGAAGAGAGCGATGGTGATTATGCTTTGAATGTGGTTACCGAAACTACTGCACAGAAGCTAGGAAAGTTTCCTAGAGGTCGCAAAAAGCACAGGCACGTTTTATTTTAACCATGACACTGTTTTTGTTGAATCCACTACGATGTGTAAGTGAAAGGAGGCTATGAGTGAGTCATTTGATTTTAGGATCTGGTGTTTGTTCCCTGGAGATTGTTTCTAGTTGTTAGCTAAAGAATATTATAGAAGATTGTTCTCTTGTGTACTTCCATTTGTTTTCACATTGCGGTTTTTTGTCATATACAGAATCAGATATGGGATTAATTTGGGGCTTCTTGCGTTTTTGTCACTGCTGCTTCTATTGATGGACTCTTTTGCTTGGAAGATTGTTAGACTGCCTTTGCCTCCATATTTCTTAAGCCTGCCCTTCTTCACATCGGCGATTCTAGTTACCTTAGCCGGTTATATTTTTGTACCGCTTCTAGACAGACTGAAAGTGCATGAGCCAATTAGGACACTAGGGCCAGTTCCACATAACCGCAGACCTACAATCCCGACAATGGGTGGCTTGTTCTTTGTTCCAATTGGTGTTGTTGTTGCAATAGCCTTGACTAAAGTTTCGTCCATCGAAGTCTTGGGAGCAGCAGCTGCAACTGTAGCATTTGCAGGTGTTGGGCTAGTTGATGACTCCTTAAGCCTCTACAGTGAGAATAATAATGGTTTATCTGCGAAGATACAACTTCTTTTGGAGGTTTTAAACTCATTCTTCCTCTGTATCTTGTGATTTTAAACGTTTTCATTCTCTTAACTTGATCCATCTGCATCCATCACAGGCAGCTGTTGGGACTTGCTTTGCGTTTTGGTTGGAGACTGCAAGCATATCATCTCCTTATGGCATGTATAGCCTCTTATAACTAATCTGATCCACGCATATATGATGGTAACTCGCGTATCTACTTTTATATGAATGTACATGAAAATAAGAATTCACATGATTTGATTCAAACTAGTCCACAAATTAGCTTTCTAGAGTTCTCAAAGTCTGAAAAATGAGTATTTCAGAAGTTTACATAACCGTCTTCTTGAATCTGAATTTTTTCCAGGAAAATGTTGGTTCCCTTGCCTTCACCATTAGGTCTTGTTTACTTGGGAAAACTTTACCTATTGTTGACATCGTGTTACTTTGTTTCCATGGGAAACTTAGTCAAAGCAACCGATGGTCTAGATGGATTGGCGGGAGGTATTGCTGCCTTGGCTTTCGTAGCAATGGCAGTAGCGGTTCTTCCTATTTGCTCTGGTGATATTCCCTAACGATTATACCAAATCATTTACTTTCACCTTTATAAGATTCACAAATCCTACAAAGCATGTGGGTGGCTCATTAATGCAAGTGAAGATAGTGTGTGTGGCTCACTAATTCCAATCTGTATTTTCTATTCGAGTTCAGAACTCTCTGTATTTGGAGCTTCAATGGCTGGAGCTTGTTTTGGGTTTCTGCTTCACAATCGATACAGAGCATCAGTTTCCATGGGAGATACTGGATCCTTGGCTCTAGGTGGAGCTTTGGCTGCAATGGCTGCTTGCTCAGGAATGTTCTTCCCATTGTTCATATCGTCTGGTGTCGCAGTTTTGGAAGCTTCTTCTGTCATTATTCAGGTAAAAGAATAGAAAATCTTTCTCCACTCACAATCGCAACCGCAACCCCTGATGATGGATATTCTGGCATGCAGGTCGTGTTTTACTCGGCGACTAAGCATTTAAAAGGAAAAGGGCGTCGGATATTCAAAACAGTACCATTTCATCATCACCTCAGGCTAAGTGGTTTAAAGGAGCCAATGATAGTAACAATGGCATATGTAATATCCTCTTTGCTCTCTCTTTCAGCAGCTTACATAGGTCTTATTTCTGCATAAGCTTCTTTTCTTTTTTTTTTGGTAGGCAGCATAAGCTTCTTTTCTTTTTGCTTCTCTCTGGCCACTTTTTGTTTATTAAGTTATTTTAAATAGAGTAATATTTATTATAGGGACTACCTATTTTTTTCCTTTGGTCCTTATAAACCATTGTTAAAAAAGAAATTATTTTCTCTGATCTTCGATCTTTATTTGACGATTTTAGTTGGCAATCTAAAATAATAAAAATAGGAAAATAATTTAATTTTAAGCTAATAAATGTAATGATAGAGATTTCAATTTCTTACCAACTTGAAGCTTTTATACAAAAAATAATTAAAAAGGTCTTGATACTATGTTTTTTATTGTCTGAATGAATGTAAAATTTATTCAACCAAAAAACTTTGTTTACAATATATGGAATTTTTTTTTTTTGAATGAATGTTAACATTCAACATTTTTAGAGATAAAAAACGACCCCCTAAAACAACAAGTAGAGCCTTCGAGCACCAAACCAGATTCTTA
This sequence comes from Arabidopsis thaliana x Arabidopsis arenosa, assembly GCA_019202795.1. Taxonomy (NCBI): domain Eukaryota; kingdom Viridiplantae; phylum Streptophyta; class Magnoliopsida; order Brassicales; family Brassicaceae; genus Arabidopsis; species Arabidopsis thaliana x Arabidopsis arenosa. The sequence continues at coordinate 9,680,470 of CM032924.1, forward strand.
GGCCACCCTCAAAATTTGTTGTGGTTTCCTTTAGACTTGAAAGTCTGTTCCAGACTATTCGATGAGTTTAGGAGGCGAGCTTTGTTCCCCATGTCTTCGCTTATTTCGTTCACACCAAATGGAATGAACACAAACTTGAAACACATACCGTAGAATGATCGAGCAACTAAAAACTGTGGCTGGAAATGATCGCGCAATTTTTATTGATGTGATTTATCCGTAACTAGTGTAATCTTCATTAAGGACTACTCTTTTATATAAAATAAATTCAATGGGTCTGGATCACATTTCTTGTTTTTCTCTCAACTTTGATAACAAAGTGAATTAAAAAGAGAAAAAGTAAAGGAAGAAAGTTGGTATGAATGGACTGGCTACCAAAGATTTCATTAGGTATAATTATATATAGTTTGTTAGTGTTTTAGTCGATGGAATCAAAGACTTTTACCCATGCATTTGTAATCATTTCAATGATCGTTAAGTCCACCGCGAGACCTGAAAGATAATGTGAATTTATAAAAAGGAAGAGTTCCCATTTGGCATATGTTTGCCTTTTGCCTTTTGTTCTTCTCAATTCTCGAGATCTGACAGAGATTACCACTTCACAAACCTTAATCTGTCCAAAATTCCACTAAAACTTAAAAATTTGGAATAGTCAAAACAAAATACAAAAAATATAATTAGTTATCACAAATTGTTAATTCGCGATTTTACATAATCATCTTTACTTCGATTCGTATGCTGCTAGTACAATTCATTATTTACTAAAATGAACTTTAATTTTTCCGTCGAAAAATAACAATGAAAACATGTATGACCAAATTCTCTCTAAAATGTTAATTTCTTCTCTCTTTTTTTTCTTAAATCCGTTTTGCCAAGAGGATGTTGCCCTTGTTTCATGCAAGTTTATCTTCTTTTGTTGAATTCATGCAGGACATCGAATATATAGTTACTAATTAATGATGTGGCTTCTCTTGAAGCTTATACTGTGAAAATTAACTGAATGATGTGAAGATTGAAAGAGATTAATGAGGTCTCTTATTCAATATATATATATATATATATGATTTGCTATAACAGATCAAAGACAATTTGCAAAGGAGCTTATTAATCTATAAGCATGTTTGGCATAAATAACATCATTGGAGCCAAGAACAAGTTATTATTTGATTGCTTATGGGACCAAATTGAAAAGCTAAAAATATTACTTATTTATTCCCTTTGGTAACACATAAAGTCCAAAATCTCACATGTGAGTGGTGTGTGTGAGTCTGTATGAGCATATACAGTATACACACACAGACACACATAAGTGTGTGCATATATTAATTTATCAAGAAGAACAGGAATGTGATAATGATTCAATTACATGAAGATACCAAATATACAAATTGAAAATCCCCAAGCAGATAATATTTATTTACTTAACAAAAGAAAACCTTTTTGACTTGTTATAAAATGATCATGATCATGTTGGATGGTATCTTGGATTTGGTGATTGAATTTATAACATCAAGGAAAATTAACATTATAATGATCATTTTGAATTTGGCCCATCCCTCCATGATCAAATTGAATATCATTACTTTAATTACTAAACCTTCAAATCATTCCATTAAAAGCCTCTTTTGCACCAGCCATCACATGCATCCTCTCTATTGTCTCCCTCCCCCTCTTATATCTCACATACTTATATGTTTCATGCATGTCATATGTCTATCTTTCATGAGTCTTGCTCTAGTTTTCATAGAAGTGATGAACTGATTTAAAAAGAGAGAGAGACTAAAAGGGAATTTTAGAGAGTGGATTTTGTGCTTTGAGATTCTTTTTGTGTGTGTGGTTAATTAGCTATTGAGATTGAGATCAGAATGAGAATCTCTAAATCTCTCAGGACTGTTTTGATTTCTATTCTCTTCTATCTAACTTCTGCTCCACCATTTGTCATCTGCTCATCTCTTGAAGTCACCATTGATAACCATCCACCAAGCAATCTCAATAATAAAGGATCCCAAGAACAAGACAAGGTATACTCTTTTTGTCGTCGTTTATACTTTATATATTACATAATACTACATTTTTACGATTTTACTACTATTCTAAATTTACATATTTTTATCTTAAATTTTATGACAGTTGAGTCATCAAATGATAAATAGCATAAAGCTTCATGGCATTCTCTTATGGGTTTCTATGGGCTTTCTTATGCCATTGGGGATTATCTTCATTCGAATGACCAATAAAGCTCATGCAAATGGAATAAAAGTTAAAGTGTTCTTCTATCTTCATGTCATTTTCCAGGTAAATTAATTATTCTTAGCCACTCCATATATAAATATTTCTAAATGATGTAAACGGTGTATTTTGTTGTGTTGAGAATTTGGTATCATTTTAAATTTTTGAGATATGAAAAAGTATTTATTGCAAATTGATCTTAGTTCAAACTCATGATGACATCTCAGTGATCTCACTTTAATCATTTTCTCCACTATAAATATAATATCGAGTATGCTATATATATCTAAGGGACAAAATTATATGATAGATAAGGGATATAAGATTTTTAAAAACTGAAAAACAAGAAGCACTCATAGTCTTAGATTTACTGGATTTCAACAGCTAGATATACATGCATTGAAATTATTTTCAAATAGATAGCTTATGAAGGAATTGCTTCTTGAATCTGCTATATAGCTTTGATCATGATTTCTTGAATATAAAGGGAAATGGACAAAGGACACACTATATGATTACACTCTTACACATATATTCAAATGCATTTAGTAATCAAATCTATATATATCCATAATAGACACTCTTAAATACTTTTTAAAAAAAAAAATTTTAATGGGCAGATATTGGCAGTGGTTTTAGCAACAATAGGAGCTATACTGTCTTTAAGAACATTGGAGAACTCTTTTGACAACAACCATCAAAGACTTGGCTTGGCTCTTTATGCTGCCATGTGGCTCCAATTCTTGACCGGTGTCTTCAAGCCCTCAAGGTGTATATATATACGTAATATATACATCTTTTCTATGTACCTATATATATATATATATACATATGCCTCACAGTTGTCGCGATTCTATTGGCTGCATTGTAGAGGGAGCAAAAGGAGGTTGAGATGGTTCTTATTGCATTGGATTCTTGGAACAATAGTCTCAATAGTTGGCATAATAAACATATACACAGGCATAAGAGCTTATCAAAAGAAGACAACATCAAGTAGATACTCAAGTCTTTGGACAATCTTGTTCACAGCTCAAGTCACTTGTCTTGTCTTCTTCTATCTATATCAAGACAAATGGGAACATTTTCAAAAGCAAAGAGTTGTTCTTGATGAATCGGATCAGCAAAATAATAACACAAATGGAAGTAATAACCAAAGCATCCAAGTGGTAACGAGAAATGATCATGAACAAAAGGTCATGGTTCCTCAGCCTTGTCGCAAAAGTAATGCACTTGTGAATCTGTTTAAATTAATTTGATCGGTGTGATGTGTGAAGGTCAACTATAATACCGATTTTTTTGAATATCAGATTTCCTACATTTGTTTATGATAGATTACTGTTGGATTTGCTTTGGTTTGTTTTTTGTATTGTTTTGTAAGTAAATATTTGTTTTTTTTTCTTACCTTTCCGTATATAATATATAGTATTTGAATAGTTTCATCATTATAGTTTCAAGGTGAAATTTTTATTTCGTCAAAAAAAAAAAAAAAATCTTAACAAAATGTTGAATTTTTGACGAAATTTTTGGTGACGTCAAATCTGACGCGGAATTAAGTTTGGGCCTAATCAACCGAATAAAGGCCCAATAGTGATTAAGAAAGCCCAAAAGTAATTAATAATAATCACTGATGAATTTAACTCTTGATTTATTTTAATTTTGCAAAATTTTCCATTCGAAGTTAACTTCCGAGGATAAACGAATCAGAGAGATTCAAAGCTCTGCTTCATAGATTCGTGTATTGCACAGATTTAGAGAACGAGAGAGAGAGAGGAGAAGAAGATGGTAGGCGAAGAGGAGACGAAGAAGAGAGTGGTCACTGAATCGCTAGGATGGTTAACGGAATCTTCGATTATGCCAAAGAAGCATCGCGCCATCGAAGGTGTTGGTCCTTCCTCAATCATGGAACTTAAAGCTCAGCTCTATAAATCGCAAGAAGAAGCTAAACAGACGAAGGATTTTACTGGATCCGATGTTCAATACCATCGCGCCAAGGAAAGGATTGCCGCTAAAAATTCTTTCTCTGCGAAAAATTCCGGCGTCGAGAGTCGCAATCTAAAGTAAGTCGGAGATTCATCAAATTTGAATCTTCCTCTGGTTTTTATTGTTGTTATTGCTGTCAATTTTGTGAAACGAGCGGATTTGGGAATTATGGTTGGATTAGGGTTTGAAATTGCCTTATTGTATATATTCTTTAGATTAAGATTGGATGATAATTTTCTTTGGAAATAGAGATTACTTGTGGATTAGGGTTTTGATCTTTAGTTATCGCGTCGACCGTTCTGATTAAGATTAGATAGTGAGGACCAATTTTTTTGCTGTTGAACTATCTCTAGTGATTTTACTTTTAGTTTGTTCTTATATACGACAGTGGTTTTTGTGTGTTGGAAATGAAGGGACAAGCTTGAGCTCAAAGCTGTAAAAGACGGAGCGGTTAGTTATGCGGCATTGGAGAAAAAGGCGCAGTTGTATGACAAACTTGTTAGAGGAGAGCTCTCTGATGAAGAAGGTGAAGAGAAGTACTGTGTTGACTTCTTCAAGAAAGGAATTCAACATGTGGATCCAAAACCATCAAGAACTTACAGCAGTTCCATTTCAGCACCACCTGAAGATTTAAAACAAGATGGTGAAGATGATGGTTCGCTTTTTAGCACCAAATTTGCTGGACTTGGACACGCAATTGGGACAGCTGATGTAAGTCAACACGTGCGTATGGTCAGGTAATTCCATTTCCATCTCCTTAGTCCTTTCTCCGTTTAATTAGTTGTCTGATAATAGCTAATAGAAAGAAGGAAATAAGTTCATTGTTATAGACTTTACTCTGTTTTTAGGAAGTGAATCAATATCTCTCTCTGATTGTCTCTATTGTTCATGGAAAATCTGTTGTGTAGGGAGGTTCATGAGGAAGTGAATCAAGCTAGAGAAAAGGCAACTGAGTTAAAGCAAAGGAGACAAGAGCAAGCAACAAATCGTCGGGAGAAACTCAAACAAGCTTATCTTCGGAAGCAGCTCGAGAAACTAAAGGCTCAACAACAACAACAAGATGAGCAAAAAACTTGATTTTTCGATTTTTTTCACTTCGTCAAGCAATTGGATTTTTAGTTGTGGCCTGAAAGCAGAGAAGACTATGACAGAGTTGTCCACAGAACCCGATTGAGTTTGATATGGCTGCAACAAGAACACATAAGCCATCATCGAAAATTCCAAGCACTTCGGAAGGGATGAAGCTGTATGTATATGCTCTTAACCGCGATTTATGTACTGTGGATTGTTATGTCAATCAACAGATTCTACACCAAGTTATCAATATATAGACAACGCTTATAACAAATCTTTTATAAACTCTTGGTAGTTACATCCATTTAGACAGCAGGTATTTTCCCACAGATTCAAAATTACTTGGTATTTGGTGATAGTATATATACTTGATCTTTTAAATGCGGTTATATAAACATTAATCACAGTACATACACAAATGACAATTTGGCCGAGTGGTCTAAGGCGCCAGATTTAGGCTCTGGTCCGAAAGGGCGTGGGTTCAAATCCCACAGTTGTCAATTAGTTTTTTTTTTTTTTCCAGACTTTCAATAAGTTAGAGACTAAACATGAAAAACGAATGTGAGTTGGTACGTAACTGTCAGCTTTAGCTCTTCCGACATAGAGGTAAGTTTTCCATAGTAAACAATCACCAATTCAGTTGCCATTTTGACGTTGGACACTTGCTTTGTTACACATGAAAAAGATCTTTTGAGATTTTCCCACAACTTTTTTCAAAGTCATTGTCGAATGTACACAAAGCTCGATCAATGTCCTCATCCATCTCACAATCATGGAATTTACGTTAAAACTTTACTGTCTTCTGCGTGTCTATTATATGTGTCATTGATGAAACCCGTTTTCGTCTTGCTTTGAAGAGCATTAAGCATCTTTGTTGCCCACTCGTTGTGATGATTTCCCTTCATTAAATGCAATACCCGTTTTTGCATGGTCAATTTCTGGCCAAATCGGTTTTGTGGGTTACTCGCAATGCAAATGGAAAGATTTTGGTCCATAGCAAAAGAGCTTTTATCCATGTTTGATCAGTTTTGGATGCTAAGATATAGCATTGGTTTTAGCCTTGTATCTTCACTCTTCAAATTGATAATGTCATTTTTCAGTAGAACTTCAATGGAAATAGTGAAAGCCTAATGAGTGGCCAATCATCAAATGAGAGCGAATAAAAACGAACAAAAAACAGAAGACAATGACTTTGATAATTTCCAGCCTCAACAAGTTTCCATCTTATTTTTTCTAAGTATCTAGCTAGTTCTGTAAAATTTATTTAACTTAGTGATTAGATAAAAGGGAACAAAAAAAAAGAAAATAAAACGAAGAATGACTTTAGTATTTGCTAGCCTCAAACCATCTTTTTACTTGTGGATTAGGTAAATGAAATTTACAAAATAGTAACAATGAAATCATACATTTTTCTATTAATTAGTTCTTACTTTACAGTTACAGAAATCATCATTTTTTGGCTGTACCATATTATTTTGTTGTGTGAACATCTAATTGATCAAATGAAACTTTATTTTTTATGTGAATGTTTAATCGAATAAATGGACACCTAACAAAACTAAATCTTAAAGCTGAAATTCTAAATCTTTTTAATTTTTTCTAGTAAAATAGATATCTACATATAAAATTGTGAATGAAAAATCGTTTGTCCCATAACAGTTAATAAATTGTAAAATCATTCAATAACACCATCGCTTTTTTTTTTTCATGAAAAAGTTATTCCCATTTCCACTAAATGCAATTACGTACTAAGAAAAAATAAAATATCTCTCCTATTTCTTGGCAAGTTAGCGGAAAATAATAGATTGGGAAAAGGTAGTACTGTTATTTATTTCCTCTATCTGTTTCCTTCCTTCTATTTATTTTTTGTTGACTCTTATCACCAATAAATATACGAAATTTCCTCTATCACCAAGCAAGGAAGAAGCAAGAGAAATTATAACACGAAATTCACTTCTTTGGAACGTTTCTATTTTTTTGTTCAGCCAATGGCGAAAAGGTTGCCATTGATTTTCCTGCTTGCTTTACATTTGTTACTATCGGGTAAGAATTTTTTCTTGATTGAATATAATAATTTTTTTTTGTTAATTGTTTTCTCTTTCTAAGCTTAATGTTGCTCGCAGGAGTGTTGTCTACGAGTATCATTACCATAGAGAACAAGTGCAATCACACAGTTTGGCCAGTTATCTTCTCATGGAACATCGACACACAGGTCTTCCCAACTGGCTTCGCTCTCAGAAGAGGGGAGGCACGAGCCATACACGCGCCATCTTCATGGTACGGTCTTATTTCGGCTAGGACGCTATGCTCCACCGACTCAACAGGAAAATTCTCTTGCGTCACAGGAGACTGCGAATCGGGTACGATCGAGTGTCCCGGCAATTACGGTTGGGCTCCGGTGACTTATGTCTACTTTAGAATCAATAATGGTGGCATCAACAGCTACACCACCAGTCTTGAGTATGGTTACAACCTTCCACTAATGGTGGTCCCTTCACAGCGTACCCGGACATGTATCAGCGCCGGTTGCGTTGTTGAACTGAACAAGACTTGTCCAAAAGATCTGATGAAACTGTCCAGAGAAAATCTAGTCGCATGTAGTAGCACGTGCATGGAGTTTGATACACCGGAGACTTGTTGCACCCGAGACTTCAAGTCAAAGCAAAACTGCAAGCCGACAGTGTACACGCAGAACTTCGAGCGAGCTTGCCCACTCGCTCAAATCTACGCCTACGATGATAATAATAGCACCGTTACATGCCTAAACTCTACCGACTACGTTATCACGTTTTGCCCTTCCTCTAATCCAAATAAAACCAAGTAGAGTTACGGAAATATCCCCTCTGAGCTTTTATTTCAATTTTGCTAGGGGTTGATTACGTCAAAACATATATCATATACTTTCAACTTCGAGTACTAGTCAATCGAAACATGATCTTAAAGTCAACGTGTATTTCCTTTTTCTTAATAAATTATAAAAAGAGTGATTTGTGTTCCCCACCTACTTAATTACGTCCACTTGCATTGCATTGCATACATGAAAGACGAGATCTCAAAACAAAAACGAATTGGGAGATCGTGGAAGACGAGATGGGACGACATAAATATAGGCCTCAATCCCTTAAAAAGATCCCATCAATGGGTGATAAAACTTAATTAGGCCAATAATTAAGCCTTTGCAATGTACTATATCTCCAAAATTACGTGCACTAGCTAGGCACATCCACCTAGATTGATATCGCCCATGCAATCAGCATTTGTATAAAAAGCAACTTGCTTCATGATACCAATAGTTACATACATTGACAATAATAACAACACCTTCACATGCCCAAAGAGACTTCGATAAATATCCCTCCTAGTCCCTTTCCATGTCTAGTTTGCTGGGGCCTGTAGGGGACGACTACGTCAAACATTACATGCCTCCAATTTCGACTAGTCAATTCTTTTTTTTTTTTTTTCTTCTGGATGCATTACTAGGTGCAGTTGTTTGTGGACTTTTCAGCTAAATACATGAGGGCTGCTGCTGTCCACAAAAGATGAAGATATAATACCTTCTAAAGTAGTAAAGGTGCAGACATAGTATAGGTCAAGATCCTCGTTAATACACTTTATGCTCGTGAGCGGTAGTAATCAAGAAGGTCAAACTAATCGATCCGTTTTAAGTTTGTTATCAAATCTTGGCACTCTTCAAAAAAACTCACTCTTAGTCTGTATTATTATTATTAAAACCCAAGTTTAATGGTCATTAGGTAAGAATCCGTGTTATGCCTTGATAAATCGTATGTTATTTAATTTTATGAAAAGAACGATTTAGAAAAAAACCCTCAAATTTTTTATATTGAATTTTTTAAATGCGCCAAAAAGTTTGAAATTAAAATAATGATATATAAATATCATGCTATAACACAACTTTTTAGTCTATTAATTAATTTACAAATTAAATTTCATATATTTTAATGATTTATATATATAAATAAAATTGCATATAAGTCATTCATAAATTTAGACTTATAGATTTGCGGTTTTAATTTAAATTTTCGTAATATATAAAAGAATTTGTTGATGTTAAAATGCATATACTATATGTCTATACTTTATATTGTTTAATTTTCAATTGAAAAATACAATGCATTTAATAAAAAAAAAGTATTTCTTTCAAAGTTTTCTTACTTAAAAATTCGTGATGTTTAATTTTGGTATGTTTTGTTAATAAAAATAAGTATTATATGAAATTAAAAGTGTTTGGCAAGATAGATTGTAGAATTAAATAAAATAAAATAAAAAGATGAGTATAATTGTAGGCCTGACACATAAGCACCAAGACTCTCTCTTAATATACATATAGAAAATATGTTATAAAGAAACGGGAGATAAAAAGAAATCGTTGAAGGTGTAGATCGTTGAAAGTATCCATCAAAAGCATGAAGAAGGAGTCCTCTGTCGTGGATCTAATAAGGGTAGGAAGGAATTGTTTATATGGTAGGAACGTCTATGTAACAGTTCTCATAATTTATAATAAATAATAAATCCAGACGTTAAAAAAAAAAAAAATCGTTGAATCGCTTATTCCATGGGGATAGGGACAATAAATTAGAATTTAACCTAGCCATAAAATAAGTTTATGATGTGCATGCATATAATATTTCATAGTATCACCCTTTTTAAAAAAAAAAATTCATAGTATCACTTTTTTTTTTTGTTAATAGATACTAATTATTAAATTACCAAAAAAAAATACCGTCTACCACAAGTCAACAATTACACCCAAAATTATAGTTAAAACTTTTGCTGGATTACACACAATTGAATTGGACGGATCGATGAATTGAGGTCGAAAAAGTGTTAAAGAATTGGTTTTTTTCGATATGAATCACAGAAAATGTGAGAATAATCGTTCTATATATAACTGGAAAATATTACTTGAACTTCATTTAACTAATGAACTTGAACTTCATTTTTTTGGTAATTATTACTTGAACTTCATGGACTTTGTTATCTGCTTATCTTTTATGCTTAATAACTTTTCATTTGGCTGGATTCAATACGAGAACAAATGTGATAACAGTGTGTGTGGACAATTTCCCGGAAAAAAAAAAAAGAGAGTGAATAATCAATTTTGATCAATCTTGTCATTAAATTCCAAGACTTAACATTTTGATATGGACCATCGGACTCGAGATGGGTAAATCCGACTTCTTATGAATTTAACTTCATTTGTTTTGGTAATTATTACTTAAACTTTATGTACTTTATTATCTACTATCTTTGATGTTTAATGACTTTTCATTGGGCTCGATGTGCGTAAAACTAAAATCCAACACCAATACGAGAACAAAAATGTGTGGACAATTTCCCGGAAAGCTATTTCTTTTTCATTATAAAATTTTAATCCTAGTTGATGACTCTATTGCTTCGGAACTCTTATAACAATCTCTCACTAACCCAACGAGATGAAGAAGCAAGAGAAAACATAACACAAGCCAATATTGTTAGTATTCACTCTTTCTTTTTTTCAAAAGCAATATTAATGGAGAGGTTGCCATTGATTCTCCTCCTTGCTTCACACTTGTTCGTATCAGGTACCATATATATATTTTCATCCGATTGATGATTGTTTGTTAATTGTTTTTTTCTTTATAATCTTGATTTTGTTGGCAGGAGTGTTTTCCACTAGTATCATAACCATAGAGAACAAATGCAGTAACACAATTTGGCCAGTCCTCTTTTCATGGCAGTCACAAGTCTCCACCACCGGCTTCACTCTCAAGACCGGAGAGGCGCGTGCCATAGAAGCGCCATCTTCATGGTACGGTCTTATCTCAGCTAGGACTCTTTGCTCCAACGACTCAACAGGAAAATTCTCATGCGCCACGGGAGACTGCAAATCCGGCGAGATCGAGTGTCCTGGAGGTTACGGTTGGTCTCCTGTGACTTACATCTTTTTTAGAATCGACGACGGCGGAATCAATAGCTATGTCATCAGCCTCGAGTTCGGTTACAACCTTCCAGTAACGGTTGTTCCATCAAGCCAGACATGTCTCAGCTCAGGTTGTATGGTTGACTTGAACAAGACATGTCCAAATGATCTTAAGATATTTACAAGGGGAGATTTAACCGCCTGCAATAGCGCGTGTCGAAAATCGGCATCCCAAGAGAATTGTTGCACACATTACTTTAAGTCAAAGCAAACTTGTAAGCCGACACCGTACGTAGAGAACTTCGACCGTGCTTGCCCATTCGCTTATAGCTACGCCTACAACGATAATAACAGCACCTTCACATGCACAAATACAACTAACTATGTGGTCACGTTTTGTCCCTCCTCCATTCCCAACAACACCAGGTAATTCCCTTACCCCTCTCACTCCTTTTATTTCTGTTTTGCTTTGGGTTGATATTAGTCATTTATAGCAAAATTAAGTGATGATACTTTCGTTAATATGTACTGCATTTTTCCCACGTTTGAGTTTTTTTAAAGGAAAAAAAACATTATGATATATAATTCAACGTCGTATGAATATTTTTTCATTTGGTTTCCTATCAATTATAGAAAATAGCCAACTAGTGGCTAGTGGTGTGGTAATATATATATCTTATCGAAACGCCCCCACATATGGCAACTAGTGCGTAGTGTTAGGTGGGAGACAAAAATCAAAAGGCGTTTGTAGTTTATGTAAAGACATTGATGTTTATATTCTTTGAAAAATAATTGTTTTTTGAAAACCCACCAACTCGATAGGATGGAAGTAAACCGGATATCCTGAATTTTTGTGGTATTTGTGATTCACTCTATTTCGTGGCATTTCTGAAAAATATAGTGGTTTGACACCAAACAAACAAGATTATGCAATTTTGGCATCAAAATGGGATTTTCAACAACAAAATCGCATAATCTTCTTATCATCTTTGCCGTTTTTTTCAACTTTTATTATTGAATAACCCATCTTATATATTTTTCACTCATAGGTGCACAAAAAAAAAATCACCCTATTAAAGTTATTTTTTTTAGCAAAACTTTGGGTGATATTTTATTAATTGAGTGTCTTAAATAATTAAAAAAGCCACGGTTTTATATATAGGCATGGCACGGTACTGTAAACAAGATTATGTGATTGTCACGCCAAGCCACGAATCGATTATAGTTTTGGTGCAAAAAAATATTATGCGGTATTTCTGGCAAAACAAAATCCTAGGTTTTTGTGCAAAAAAATATTATGCGCACTACAAGAAATCTATAATGTAAAGTCACTTAATTAACGTTACTTTAGAAAATGACGTAAAGTTGTTTAAAAAGAAGGGATCTAGAGTCGGTTTAGTAACCGACTGCAAAAACCAACGCAAATATGATTCAAATTGGTGGGCTATTTTTTTGACAGATTTAATTTGGTGGGCTATTATTCGAATTAAAGCCCAACCACTAAAGACTTAGTGAAAACACGAGCATTCTTCTTCGGAGAACATACGAGCATCTTCTTCTCCGAAGCTTCTCAAACCCAGAAAATACGAGCATCTTCTTCTTCGAAGAACTTCAGTGTCATCGAACAAATCATGGGGTTTTTCGTTTCTATGAATTTCTAAGTAGATTTCAAGCGTTCGTCAATCTCAATAGATCCCGAATCGTTCATCGATCTCATCAATCGCATTTGATTTTTTCTCGCCGACTCCAAAATTCAAGGTACCATTCACTTGCTCCCTCTAGATTGATTGTCGACTATTAGCCTATTTGAGATTTGTGTTTGTTTTATTGAAGTTTTGATTATGCTATGGTTCTCGAAAGGAAAAAAAACTAAGAGACTTTAACATGAACATTAACATATCCTTGAAAGAGATACTGAAGCTCTTAATTAGTTGCTTCATCAAAGAATCTGAACAACACACACAATTCATCATGTTTTCCTTGTTTGCTTCTTGCGTGAGTGAAATTGATTCTGGATTTGTGAATTTTGTTTTAAATTTTTGTTGAAAATGAGTGAAATTGATTCTCGATTTGTATTTTACACACAATTCATTGAATTTTGTTTAACACGTTTGATTGATTATAATATATCTCTGTGATGTGCTGTGAGTGTTGTGAGATATATAATTATACATGTTTTGATTCTGGATTTGTATTTTACTGATAAGCATTGAATTTTGTTTAACACGTTTGATTGATTATAATAACACGTTTGTTGCTTCTGGATTTTTGTCTCAATAAGAATATATGTTTAACTGATATTTTTATGACTCCATGAGTTATCGATACTATGTTTGTGGTTTCCAATTTCCATTTCTATGGAAGTTAGAGTGTGTTTGTTTATTGATTGAACTTGTATAGTTTCAGAATTGAGAATGGACAAGTCTTGGATTACAAAACATCGTATATCTCAAGACTACATAAATGGAGTCAAAGAGTTTTTGGATTTTGCTTTTGGTTATAGTAAGACAGATATGATCAAATGTCCTTGTCAGCGTTGTTTTCTTGTTAAACACAAGAATAGGACTGAGATTGAGGGTGATTTAGTCTGTCACGGTTTTCTGCCTACGTATACAAATTGGTATCTCCATGGTGAAGAACTGGATTTTCAAGAGCAAGAAGTGAGACTAGAACATGAATCTGATGATGATCATGTTGAAAACCCGACTATGAATCTGCTTGGAGATGTTTTTCCAAGTATGAGTAATAGTTTTAACGATGATGCTGCTAGTATGCCTACTATGGAGGATCATTCAAAGCAAAATGAGGTGTTTGATGATTTGCTAGCAGACTGCAATGAAGCTTTGTATGAAGGGTGTCACTCTTTTAGCAAGTTATCATTCATGCTCAAGTTGTATCACATCAAGTGTATAACTAGAATCAGTGACAAAGGAATGTCAATGATACTTGACCTTTTGAAAGAAGCTTTTGAGCATGCAAAGTTCCCAAAATCTTTCAATGATATGAAAAAGATCATTCGAAAGTTAGGCTTTAACTATGAAAATATTCATGTCTGTCCTAATGACTGCATGCTCTTTTGGGGAGATGATGCATCTAGAGAGACTTGCAAAGTCTGTGAAAGTTCAAGGTGGAAGACATCTACAGTAGTTGATGAAACATTGGATAAAAAGAAGAAAAAGAAGCAACAAGCTGCTAAAGTGCTTAGATACTTTCCGCTGAAACCACGCTTGCAGCGTTTCTTCATGTCATCCAAGACTGCTAAATACATGAGGTGGCATGCTGATTCTGAGAATAAAGATGGTAAGCTAAGACATCCAAGAGATGGCAAGGCTTGGAAATCATTTGATGGACAATTTCCAGAGTTTGCATCAGATCCAAGAAATGTAAGACTAGGATTAGCAACTGATGGGTTTAATCCATTTGGCTCTATGAATACAAATTATAGTGTATGGCCTGTGCTCTTATTTCCTTATAATTTTCCACCTTGGATGTCTATGAAGCAAACATCAATAATTCTTTCAATGATAATCCCTGGAAAACACATGCCGGGTAATGATATTGATATTTATCTTCAGCCTCTTATACAAGAACTCAGAGAGTTATGGTTTGATGGTGTGCCAACATTTGATGCTGCTTCAAAAGAGACATTTAGTATGCGTGCAGTTTTATTATGGACTATCAGTGATTTTCCAGGACTTGGCAATTTATCCGGGTGGAACATATATACAGGATTAGCTTGTCCTTCTTGTAATTATGATGCAATAGAGTGTCGTTTACGCCATGGAAAAAAATACTGCTACATGGGACATCGTCGGTTTCTGCCTCAAAATCATAACTTTCGGGGAGATAAGCAACATTTTGATGGATGTATTGAAACAAGGGATGCTCCTATTACACAAACAAAGATTTCAGGAAAAGAAGTGTGGGGCTTGCTAAATCGGCGGGTTATGGTTGATTTCAATAGAAGAGGACAGGTTATCAAAGATTCTGGAGGTTTGTTTGGTTCGTGGTTAGGTTCACTGAGTAATGATCTTAATATATTACCTATTAACTACACCGATTGGAGGAAAGTTCCCAATTACAGAAAAGAAATGGCTTGGAAAGTGATTCAGGTATTTTCATTACCTATTAACTATTAGACTTTACTTTGGATAAGCTCTCACCATCTTTTCTGTTCATTTTTACATTAACACAGAAAAAGTTCTGGTTTGATAATCCAAGGAGGAGGAAGAAATATGTTTTATCTGCATTAGGAGTCAGATGCAGAGACTTGAAACAACGCATTTGGATGAAGTACAGAAGAAATACTATAGAGGAAGCATTTGAAGCAAGACCAGGACTAATTCCTGAAGATCAATGGAAAGAATTTGTGGAAATGCAGTTCACTGATAAGGCTAAGGTAAAATCTATTCCACAACTACTTTATAGTTTATATATATCACATACAAATAACTATGTACTGCTTTGTTACAATATAGAGAGTGAGAGAGCGTAATATTAATAGTCGAAACAATCATAAAATGCCACATACACTTGGAAAAAAGAGTTTAGCAAGAAAAGCTAATGAGATGGTACGTTTAGTCAATCTTTATTCTGCATTAATTAGTACTATGATTCTGTCAATCCTCTTTAACTTGGTGCAATTGTACATTTAGGAAGAGGAGACAGGCAAAGAACCAAATCGAGCTGAACTTTTTATTGCATCAAGGACTAGATCAGATGGAAGTTTATTGAGCAACGAAGCAAGAATCACTGTGGTAAGTTGTCAGCTTTGCTTTTAGATTGATGGTTGATCTCTGTAACTTTGAACTTGTAACTTGTCTGTTTTGTAACTTGTAACTTGCTGTTTCACTATGGTCAGTTTTGCTTTTAGATTGATGGTTGATCTCTGTAACTTGTAACTTTTCTGTTTTATATGTCTGATGATCTCTGTAACTTATGAATCTCTGTTTCATTATTTTTGCAGGATAAGCTTTCCCAAGTAATGACTGAGAATATACAAGATGAAGCATCCAATACTGAGTCTAGACCATATGATGCATTTGAACAAGTGTTTGGTTCTGAGCCTACATGTCGAGTTCGATGTGTTGGACGTGGAGTAACACCGTCCAAGTATCTTTTGGATCAGGAATCTGTGATGTCGTCTAATGCTGAGATTTTGGAGCTAAAGACCCGTTTGAAAGGACTTGAAGATAAGCTAGAAATCGTGACAGATGCTCTTTTTGTTCTTGTTAAATCGAAAACTGAAGGAAGATACTGAAGTAAGGTACTAACTCTCTTGTCTCTTGTCTCTCTCTCTCTCTCTTGTGTTGGAATTTGATTTGAGTAGTGTTATAGGTAGTGTTGATTTGAGTAGTGTTATAGGTAGTGTTGATTTGAGTAGTGTTATAGGTAGTGTATAAAGCTAAGTTGTAGATTTCAGAGATACATTATAGATAGTGTTGTTGCCGTCTATAACCAAACTGAGACTACATTATATGTTTTTGTTTCAGTTCACAAGGGTACTAGAAGAAAAGTGCATAGAAATTGGATGAGAACAAGGGTACTAGAAGAAGAAGTGCATAGAAATATGATCAGATATAGCATATCATATGTTTTTATTTTTTATAGCTGAATCAGATATTCTTGTATCAGACTGTGATCAAATATTGTTTTCTATTTGACTTTGGAACATGAAAATATATAATGTATTTGGTTATTGTTCCTCATTTTTTTTACAGGTTTAATTCAGACAAAATTTAAAGACACAAATGAAACTGAAATTCAGACAAAAACATAACTAGATTTCAGACAAGTAAATGGATTCAGACAAAATATAAAGCCCATTAAAAAATTATGGCCCATATTGATTTCTGACTTTAAGTTTGAAGTCACTTTTTGAAGTGTTTCTAAAAAACTTAGAGTCATCATTTGTTGTATCATTTTCAAAAATGACTTTATATTGTTAGGGTCATTTAAAAACTGACTTTAGGAAACTTGAAAAATGACTTTAAATCCCTTCTTTTTTGTAGTGGCGGTATTTCTGGCAAAACAAAATCCTAGGTTTTGGTGCCAAAACAAGATTCCTGGATTTTATCAAAATGATAAATCTACATTTCATGATTTAGCTTATACTGTATTTGTGTAGATTTATATAATAGTAGTTTATATTTTTGCTTGTTTTGGATGCAATTCAATAAGCTAATATATGCAATTGTGTTATTTGATGGAAAAAACAATACCAGAAGCTCGATGGCTCCATTACCAGAACCAAATGGTAAGTTTATTTTTGTGTTTTTCTTCATCCTATAATAACCTATGTAATGTTTATTAATGTTAATCATAGTTTTTGTTTGATACATTTGCAGATAATTCTCTAAGGAAGTTAAAACCCATACTTGGTACACCTTCATTGCAACCAAATCTCTAATGCTCTCATTTATGGACATAAAACTTAATAATATTTGATTTTTTTTTTTATCTCCAGGAGCCTCAGCAGCTTTAGCGGCATTAATCATTATTATTTTGATTGCGCTAGTAGTGAGAGCGAGGAATGCGAAAAGAAAGAGCGAATTGAGTGACGAGAACATTGAAGCGGTTGTGATGTTAAAACGTTATAGTTTTGAAAAAGTCAAGAAGATGACAAACTCGTTTGATCATGTTATAGGGCAAGGAGGATTTGGAACTGTCTATAAAGGAAAATTACCCGATGCTAGCGGTCGAGATATTGCACTGAAGATCTTGAAAGAGTCAAAGGGGAATGGAGAAGAGTTCATCAATGAACTAGTTAGCATGAGTAGAGCTTCTCATGTTAATATCGTTTCTCTGTTTGGATTTTGCTATGAAGGGAGCCAGAGAGCTATTATCTACGAGTTCATGCCGAATGGATCGCTTGACAAGTTTATATCCGAGAATATGTCAACGAAGATAGACTGGAAAACTTTATACAACATTGCGGTAGGTGTTGCTCGCGGGTTAGAGTACTTGCACAATAGTTGTGTATCCAAGATTGTGCATTTCGATATAAAGCCACAGAATATACTCATAGACGAAGATTTTTGCCCGAAGATTTCGGATTTCGGTCTTGCTAAGCTCTGCAAAAAGAAAGAAAGTATCATCTCAATGTTAGACGCGAGAGGGACCGTAGGGTACATTGCTCCTGAAATGTTTTCCAAGAACTATGGAGGAGTTTCGCATAAGTCGGATGTGTATAGTTATGGAATGGTGGTTCTTGAGATGATCGGGGCAACGAAAAGAGAAGAAGTTGAAACTTCTACGACCAATAAAAGTTCAATGTACTTTCCAGATTGGGTCTATGAGGATCTTGAGAGGAAAGAAACCATGAGAATATTAGAAGATCATAGAATCGAAGAAGAAGAAGAGAAGATAGTGAAGAAAATGACATTAGTAGGTTTGTGGTGTATACAAACCAATCCATTGGATCGTCCACCAATGAGAAAAGTTGTTGAAATGTTAGAGGGAAGTCTAGAAGCTCTACAGGTTCCACCTAAACCTCTCTTGAATTTACATGTAGTAACGGATTGGGAAACTACTGAAGATAGTCAAGATACGTCTAGTCTCTTGACACTAAGCTTGTTAGAGAGAAAAACACGTTCGACACTAAGTGTTCCCAAAGAAGCGGTTTAATATATTGTGGAAGAGAAACAAGAAAGTTGTCAAAATGTTGGGATCTTCTTGTTGGTTTCTAGATGTCTTATTTTGCTGATCTTTATATATCCTTTCATTATTCATGTGTAATTGTTAACCCAAAATAAACGGATTCTTTTTTTATGCAGTGATATATATAGTTTAGATGCAGTATGAAAAAAAAAAAAAAAACTAAATGTTTTTTTTTTTAATATGTATATAAAAAACAGTTATCATATGAAAGGGAGTTTTTTCTATGATGAACAAGTATATAAAGTTACGTGTTACAAGAAAGAATCTCTTGGAGCCATGTGACACTCACGTGCGATTAGGATCAGCTCTTGCTCTGGACACTGATCCCCAACTGAAATCTATACTCATCACTTTCTCTACAAGTCTCATCCATTTCTCTTCATCTTTCTTGTAGTGATTAAATGCCCTCTCCAATGCATAATTGAAGCCCTGTTTTTTTTACATTTTCTTTTGCAGCTAAAGAAGACGGACATGTAAACCGAACCAAACTAAACTGAAATTTCAAATGTCCACTCCTGTTTCAGCTATGATGAGCAAAGATTGATAAAATGTGCAAAGAGAAAGAATCCGACAATGAGATTAGCTGATATTTAGTCACATCAATGATTCTGTTAGGTAAGATAGTCATATTTAGCAAAATTAAGTGATGATACGTTCGTAAATAATGCAGTGCATTTTTTAACGTTTGTTTTGAATAAAAAAAAATTATATTATAGAAAAATGACATGTTATCATATAAAAGTTTGCGTGGAAAACCCGATACACTTGAGATTACTTTAAAGATAAAAGCGATATAATTTATTTGGCAAATAAACTACTACGTACAATTTGGCTATTTACTATGATTTTTCTTTCATTTTGTGTTCTATCAATTATAAAAAATAGCCAACTAGTGGCTAGTGGTGTTATCATATAACTTATCGAAACGCCCCCACATATGGCAACTAGTGCGTAGTTGTGTTAGTTGGGAGATGAAAAATCAAAACACGTTCGTAGTTTATGTAAAGATGTTGATGTTTATGTTCCTTTAGGAAAAGAGGAAATCATTTTTTGGAATCCCACCAACCCAAATAATAGGAGTTGAAATAAGCCGGATTATCCTAAATCACTGTGGTATTCGTAATCTATGTGTTTAGTCTTATATCGGCCTTTTCAAATTCGTTTTACTCTGCAACAAATTTGATATATAATCTCCTTTGATTTTTATTTTTGTAAAAAATAGTGAAAAAGTCAAAATATAACAAAAAAATTGACAACCAAGGAGGAAGAAGCAAGTGAGTTTATTTTCAATTTTCTTCAAAGCTAATGGCGAAGAGGTTGCCATTGATCTTCCTCCTAATTGCTTCATATTTGTTCGTAACGGGTACGATTTATTTACCGATTGATGATAATCTTCTTCTTCTTCTTCTTTTTTTTTTTTTTTTTTTTTTTGTGTAAATATTTGTTTCTTTCTAATCTTAGTTTTGTTCATAGGAGTATTGTCAATGAGTATCCTTACCATAGAGAACAAATGCGATTACACAGTTTGGCCAGTAATCTTTTCATGGAAGTTACCGATCTCCCCAAACGGCTTCGCTCTCACAAGCGGGGAGGCACGTACCGTACATGCGGAGTCTTCGTGGTACGGTCTTATATCTGGTCGAACTCTCTGCTCAACCAACTCTAGAGGAAATTTCTCGTGCGCAACCGGAGACTGCCAATCCGGCAATATCGAGTGTCCCGACGAATACGAGTGGTCTGCTGTGACTTATGTCTATTTAAGAATCGATGACGGTGGAATCAACAGCTACACCATCAGTCTCGAGTACGGTTACAACATTCCGCTAATGGTCGTCCCGTCACATAGTAGCAGTACATGTATCAGCTCGGGTTGTGTGGTTGATCTGAAAAAGACATGTCCTGATGATCTTGAGTTATTCACCGGGGATAAACAAATCGGTTGCATTAGCGCGTGTCGAAAATACGGTACCCGGGAGATTTGCTGCACACATGACTTCAGTTCAAAGCAAACTTGCAAACCAACACCGTACACACAGAACTTCGAGAAAGCTTGCCCATCTGCATATAGCTACGACTACAACAATAATAACAGCACGTTCATATGCCCTAACTCAACTGACTTCGTCATCACATTTTGCCCCTCCTCGATTCCTAACACCACCAGGTGTGTGTGTGTATAATTACTATTTGAGATAGTATATAAATTGATTGAATAAATGCACTTTCACACACATAAACAAACAAAAAAACAAATGAATATACCGATATACTTATAATGTGATAAACTAATAATATGTTTTTAACTAACAATATAAACTTATTTGCTTGGAGAAACAAAAGAAGCTCGATGGCTCCATTAGGACCAAAACGTAAGTTTTGTTTTTGTTATCTTTATGCTGCAAATACGCATGAAGTGTTTCTTTTTGTTTTGTTAATCATATTTTTTGTTTGATAAATATCCAGATAACTCTCAACAGAAGTTAAAACCCATACTCGGTACCACCTTCATTTTAACCACATCTCTCTTCCTTTCGCTTGCATACAACTAATTTTTGCTTGTTTTTTTTTTTCTTGCAGGAGGCTCGGCTGCTTTAGTTGTCTTAATCATTATGGTTGGGATTGCTGTAATGGTGAGAGCAAAGAATGAGAGAAATTCGAACTACGAGAACGTTGAAGCTGTTGTAATGTTGAAAAGATATAGTTATAAAAACGTCAAGAAAATGACAAACTCATTCGCTCATGTTATCGGGAAAGGAGGATTTGGAACTGTCTATAAAGGAAAATTACCGGATGCCAGCGGCCGAGATATTGCACTAAAGATCTTGGAGGATACAAAGGGGAATGGAGATGATTTCATCAATGAATTAGCTAGCATGAGTATAGCATCTCATGTTAATATCGTTTCTCTGTTTGGTTTTTGCTATGAAGGAAGCAAGCGAGCTATAATTTACGAGTTCATGCCAAATGGATCACTTGACAAGTTTATTTCCGAGGATATGTCAACGAAGATGGACTGCATAACTTTATACAACATTGCGCTAGGTGTTGCTCACGGGTTAGAGTATTTGCACAATAGTTGTGTATCCAAGATTGTGCATTTCGATATAAAGCCACAAAATATACTCATGGGCGAAGATTTTTGTCCAAAGATTTCGGATTTCGGTCTTGCTAAGCTCTGCAAAAAAAATGACAGTATCATATCAATGTTAGGCGCAAGAGGGACTGTAGGGTACATTGCCCCTGAAGTTTTTTCCCAGAGCTATGGAGGAGTTTCGCATAAGTCAGATGTGTATAGTTATGGAATGGTGGTTCTTGAGATGATTGGGGCAACGAAAAGAGAAGGTTTTGAAAATTCTACGTCCAATATAAGTACAATATACTTTCCAGATTGGATCTATAAGGATCTCGAGAGGAAAGAAACCATGAGACTTTTAGGAGATCATATAATTGAAGAAGAAGAGGAGATAGTGAAGAAAATGACATTAGTGGGTTTGTGGTGTATTCAGACCAATCCAGCTGACCGTCCACCAATGAAAAAAGTTGTTGAAATGTTAGAGGGAAGTCTAGAAGCTCTAAAGGTTCCACCTAAGCCGACCTTAACTTTACCCGCGGTATTGGCCGGTTGGGAAACTGATGAAGAGAGTCAAGAGACTTCTAGTCTTTTGAAATCAAGCTAGTTTCGGGTAGGAGTAGGCGGTCCGAAATAGACATGTTTCTTGTATATATCGGCTAGGGTATTTTCTTCTTCTTATTTTTCTATTCGATTTATGTGGCAATGTAATACTATCCTTGATTTCCTTGCCAATGTAACAATAGCTTTAACCAATACTGGTAAGGTTTGAAATTGTCAACCAATTTTATTTATCTCACTAACCGAGAAACACAACGCAAAAATCATATAACCAATTTCTTGGTGTCGCATAAGAAGAAGAGAAACAGATATCCTTACACTGTGTGGATATTTCCATAGAGAACAAATGCGACCACACGTCCACACTGTGTGGACAATTTCCTGGAAATCTATTTCTTTTCTTTTCATTCATACTAGTTGTCAATTCTTTTCATTTTAAAATTTAAAGCCTAGCTAGTTGATGACTATTTTATTGCTTGTGAACTTTTATAACTAAGATACCAATCCCTACTGACCAACAATGAAGAAGCAAGAGAAAACATAACACAAAGTGTATTGATAGTTCGTATTCACTCTTTGGAACGTTTTTGTTTTTCTTTAAGCCAATGACAAAGAGGTTGCCATTAATTCTCCTCCTTGCTTCACACTTATTCGTATCAGGTACCATATTTTTTAACCCGATTGATGATTATTTGATTTGCTAATTAATCATTTCATTTTTCTTTCTAATCTTTATTTTATTACTAGGAGTGTTTTCCACGAGTATCCTTACCATAGAGAACAAATGCGGTAACACAATCTGGCCAGTCATCTTTTCATGGCGGTCACAAGTCTCGACCACCGGCTTCACCCTCAAGACCGGAGAGGCGCGTGCCATAGAAGCACCATCTTCATGGTACGGTCTTATCTCAGCTAGGACTCTTTGCTCCAACTCAACAGGAAATTTCTCATGCGCCACGGGAGACTGCGAATCCGGCGAGATAGAGTGCCCCGGCGCATACAGTTGGTCTCCTGTGACTTACATCTTATTTAGAATCGATGATGGCGGAATCAACAGCTATATCATCAGCCTCGAGTACGGTTACAACCTTCCACTAACGGTTGTTCCGTCAAGCCCGGCATGTAGCAGCTCAGGTTGTATGGTTGACTTGAACAATACATGTCCAAATGATCTTAAGAAATTCTCCAAGGGAGATTTAGTCGCCTGCAATAGCGCGTGTCGAGAATCCGAATCCCAGGAGAATTGTTGCACACATTACTTCAAGTCAAAGCAAACTTGTAAGCCGACACAGTACGTACAGAACTTCGACCGTGCTTGCCCATTCGCCTATAGCTACCCCTACAACGGTAATAACAGTACCTTCACATGCACAAATTCAACTGACTACATGATCACGTTTTGCCCCTCCTCTATTCCCAACACCACCAGGTAAATTCCCCTAATTAGTCAAACATGACACTATGATACATATTCTGGTTAGGTAGATAGTCATTTTTAGCAAAATTAAGTGATGATACTTTCGTAAATAATGCAGTGCATTTTTTCACGTTTGTTTTGAAAAAAAAAAAACATTATATCATGTAAAAATGACATGTTATCATATAAAATATAAATCAACGCGGTACGTTCAAAGTTTGCGTGGAAACCCCTATCCACTTGAGATGACTTTAAAGATAAAAGCAATATAATTTATTTCGCAAATTAACTACTACGTACAATTTGGCTATTCACTATGAATTTTCTTTCATTTTGTGTTCTATCAATTATAAAAATTAGCCAACTAGTGGCTAGTGGTTGTGATTATATAACTTATCCAAACGCCCCCACATATGGCAACTAGTGCGTACGTAGTTGTGTTAGTTGGAAGACGGAAAATCAAAACACGTATGTAGATTATGTAAAGACGTTGATGTTTAATTGTTTATGTTATTAGAGGAAAAAAGGAAATAATTTTTTTGGAAACCCAAATACAGTAAAACCTCTATAAATTAATAATGTTGGGACCATGATATTTTATTAATTTATAGTGATATTAATTTATCTATAAATTAATACTCCCTCCGTTTCAAAATATAAGGCGTTTTAGCTAAAAGCACGCCGATTAAGAATATCTACTTTTTAAAAGTTCAGCCAATCATAAAAGAGACTGCATAATAGAAATAATCATAAAATATTAAAATAATATATAATTTGCATAGAAACTTGAAAACGACTTATAATGTGAAACAAAAAAGTTTCTCCAAAACGTCTTATATTTTGAAACGGAGGGAGTATTTATTAATTTACACTTTAAATTAATATTTATTAATTTATAGAGATATTTTGTTTAATTCAAATTTTCAATATACAGAAAATTAATTATTTAGAAGTTATAATTTTTGTAATATTAGAATTGAAAATTTAATATTTCAAAACAATTCATTTGAAATTTAAATCACAATGACTATAATTAAATTCATTTATACAAACGATATACACAAATTAAATTTAAGTTTATGATTACTAACTTCAACTATCATAAATTAACAATGTTGTAGACTATTAAAACGAAAATAAAGCATACTAAAAAGTTGGAAACTAAAAAAAATTATGGCTAATTGTATTACGAAGTTATAAACGATCCTATAATATGATAGTTTAAAAACACAACATAATTTAATAAAAGTTAGAGACAAAAAATCTTGTTTGATACAATTAAAGTTCGAGACAAACTCTAACGAAAATTTAATAATTAAAAAAACATTAAAACCATATATTATATGTTATCTTATATATATATATATATATATATATTCTGTGATTATTAATTTATGATGTTATTGGGACCATATTTTTATATAGGATTTTCAAAAAAATTATTATCTTATTATCTTATCGAATTTTGTTAATTTTTACATTGGCCCGACTCGGGACCGACATAATTTATTATTTTATCGTGTTTATTAATTTATCGAGTATTAATTTATAGAGGTTCTACTGTAATAGGAGTTGAAATAAACCGGATATCATGAATTTTGTAGTATATTTGTGTTTCACTTTGTTTCGTGCATTTCAAATTCGTTTTTATTCCAAAACATGATTTTGTGGTTTTGGGGCCTAAACAAGATTATGTGATTGTCTAGCCAAGCCACGGATCTATAATTTTGGCGCCAACAAAATATTATGCGTTTTTGCATTTTGGTGCTATTAGACGTATAAATGAATTGATTCAACGGTGCCAAAACAAAATTCCAGGATTTTATTAAAACTAAGTCTACATTTCATGATTTAGGTTATATAGTTGTGTAGATTTATATAATAGTACTTTATATTTTTGGTTGTTTTGGATGGAAATTAATAAGCTAATTTGTGGAATTATGTTAATTGATTGGAAAAACAAAACCAGAAGCTCGATGG
This sequence comes from Arabidopsis thaliana x Arabidopsis arenosa, assembly GCA_019202795.1. Taxonomy (NCBI): domain Eukaryota; kingdom Viridiplantae; phylum Streptophyta; class Magnoliopsida; order Brassicales; family Brassicaceae; genus Arabidopsis; species Arabidopsis thaliana x Arabidopsis arenosa. Next base: position 9,706,360 of record CM032924.1, read on the forward strand.
CTCCATTACCAGAACCAAAACGTAAGTTTATTTTTGTTTTCTGCATCCTATATAATGTATGCAATGTTTATTTTTACTTTGTTTAATTGATCTTAATCATAGTTTTTGTTTGATACATTTGCAGATAATTCTCTACGGAAGTTAAAACCCATACTTGGTACCACCTTCATTGCAACCACATCTCTGATGCTTTCATTCATTTAAATAACAATTAATATTTACTTGTTTTCTCTTCTAGGAGGCTCAGCAGCTTTAGCTGTGTTGATCATTCTTGTTGTGATTGCAGCAGTAGTGAGAGCAAAGAATGCGAAAAGAAAGAACGAATTGAACGACGAGAACATTGAAGCAGTTGTGATGTTGAAACGTTATAGCTTTGAAAAAGTCAAGAAGATGACAAACTCGTTTGATCATGTTATAGGGCAAGGAGGATTTGGAACTGTCTATAAAGGAAAACTACCGGATGCTAGCGGCCGAGATATTGCACTGAAGATCTTGAAAGAGTCAAAGGGGAATGGAGAAGAGTTCATCAATGAACTAGTTAGCATGAGTAGAGCTTCTCATGTTAATATCGTTTCTCTGTTTGGATTTTGCTATGAAGGGAGCCAGAGAGCTGTTATCTACGAGTTCATGCCGAATGGATCACTTGACAAGTTTATATCCGAGAATATGTCAACCAAGATAGACTGGAAAACTTTATACAACATTGCGGTAGGTGTTGCTCGCGGGTTAGAGTACTTGCACAATAGTTGTGTATCCAAGATTGTGCATTTCGATATAAAGCCACAGAATATACTCATAGACGAAGACTTTTGCCCAAAGATTTCGGATTTCGGTCTTGCTAAGCTCTGCAAAAAGAAAGAAAGTATCATATCAATGTTGGACGCGAGGGGGACAGTAGGATACATTGCTCCTGAAATGTTTTCCAAGAACTATGGAGGAGTTTCGCATAAGTCGGATGTGTATAGTTATGGAATGGTGGTTCTTGAGATGATCGGGGCAACGAAAAGAGAAGAAGTTGAAACTTCTACGACTAATAAAAGTTCAATGTACTTTCCAGATTGGGTCTATGAGGATCTTGAGAGGAAAGAAACCATGAGACTATTAGAAGATCATAGAATCGAAGAAGAAGAAGAGAAGATAGTGAAGAAAATGACATTAGTAGGTTTGTGGTGTATACAGACCAATCCATTGGATCGTCCACCAATGAGAAAAGTTGTTGAAATGTTAGAGGGAAGTCTAGAAGCTCTACAGGTTCCACCTAAGCCTCTCTTGAATTTACACGTAGTAACGGATTGGGAAGGTAGTCAACAGACTTCTAATCTGTCGACACAAAGCTTGTTAGAGAGAAAAACTCGTTCGGATTACCAATATACGCCAAGTGTTTCCAAAGAAGCGGTTTAAGATATTGTGGAAGAGAAACAAGAGAGTTGTCAAAATGTTGGGATCATCTTGTTGGCTTCTTGATGACACTTATTTTGCTGATCTTTATCATTGCATTATTCATGTGTAAGTGTTATTAGCCCAAACTAAACGAATTCTTTTCTTATGTAGGGATGATTTACATAAAATTATTGGGAAAATAAAAGTTATTAGGAAAAAAACAAATACTAAATTTTTTTAATATGTATAAAAAACAATTATCATATGAAAAAAGGAGTATAAATCATTTGAATATGATTGAAACTCCCAAAAGATTTTCTATTATGAACAAGTAAAGTTATGTGTTACAAGAAAGAATCTCTAGGAGCCATGTGACACTCACGTGCGGTTAGGATTTAGGAACAGCTCTGGCTCTGGACACTGATCTTGTGTAGAGTTCTTCGTACTGTGTAGCCGATGATCCCCAACTGAAATCTATACTCATCACTTTCTCTACAAGTCTCATCCATTTCTCTTCATCTTTCTTGTAGTGATTAAATGCCCTCTCCAATGCATAATTGAAACCCTGTTTTTTACATTTTCTTTTTCAGCTAAAGACGAACATGTAAAACCAAACCAAACTAAAACCGAAATTTCAAATGTCCACCCCTATTTTGAGCTATGATGAGCAGAGATTGATAAAGATTGAAAAGAACAGAGAATCCTTAAATTACCTGTTCGTCCGCGGTTTGAAATGTAAATCCATTTTGAAATTGTGTTGGTATTGTATCATCATCGATGTCGAAGACACTGAAAAAAGGTTTGAGAATAATAAGAAATTATCTTTGAAACCAATGTCATCTGATTATTTGAAGATCAGATCAGGTCTTCAGATTTGGTTTTTACCTGTCGTTTAAGCCTCCAGTTTTTCGCGCAATTGGAATGGAGCCATATCTCATAGCAATCATCTGTGCAAGAGAAAGAATCCGACATTGAGATTAGCAGACATTAAGTCACATCAATGGTTAGATTTCCTTCTAGAGATCATGGTTTGCACAAAAAAAAAAAGATCATGTTTTGTATAGTACCTGTGTAAGTCCACAAGGCTCGAAAATTGATGGAATGATGAACAAATCAGATGCTGCGTAAATCGTATGAGACAGAGCTTCATCGTACTTCAGTAACAACCGGACATGATCATGGCTCTTAAACTGTTGTTCAATACCTTCAAATTCCCTCTAGAAAAAACCAAAATGCATCAAGCTAAAAAACCATGAAACTGAAAATTATATAGAAGAAATGAAGAGGGAGAAGCTACTGAGCATCTAAGGGACCAGGCAGGTTACCTGAATATGTGGAACTGGGCTAGAACCAAGAAGTACAAATTGTCCACCTAACTCTAATGTTCTGTATATGGCATGTCTGATTAGATGAACTCCTTTTTGTGGTACTAATCTTGTTATGCAACCAACCTATACCAAAATAAATGTATAATAAATTAACTGAATCTGTATGCTCAAGACTTTCTCAGCATTCGCGGAAACATAAAGTTACCAGAGGCCGTCTTGACTCGGCTGAAGAAAGTCCAAGCTGCTTTCTAAGGGCGTTTTTGTTTTCTTCTTTCCCTTGTAGATCTTTAGCGTTGAACTGAGCCTTGAGGAAAGGGTCGGTGGCAGGATTCCATGAATCCGTGTCAATACCGTTAAGAATTCCAATGAATTTCTTCGAGTGAAAATTGAGTGTTGAATGGAGTCCTTTTCCTCCCTGCAAATACATTAGACCAATTAGTATGGAAGCTTTACTTAATTAACATCGAAAAAAACCAAAGGATAGTCTGCTTCCACTAAATTAACATAAAAAAAACCTAAAGGATAAATTCTTCTACCTCAGATGTTCGAACTTCTTGTGCATAAGTAGGGGACACGGTTGTTACAATATTTGAGAAAATTATAGCACCCTGGACCAAAAGGAGAAAGAGAGATAAATAAGAGTAAAATGTCGAATTTCTCTCTCGGTTTATATTGGCGTTGTGATCATTATTTACCTTAACAGGATTGACTCTATCTCCAGACGAGTGATCCTGCATTCTGTCTGGTCTATTTAACTGGTTAACATCAAGCCCGCAAGATCCCAATTCTGAAGCAGACGCGGTACCTTGATACTCAAAATTGTGACATGTAAAGCATATTCTTGCAGAATCTAATCCCTTTGGAGCATACAGATCCCAATAAAGCGGCGCCTGTAATAAAAATAAAAACAAAAGAGCTTCAAAATGTATCCTAAACAAAATGAATTATGCAAATGCTTCAAAGTAAGATCAAACCGTACAACAAAAGCTGTTTGCCAGTCATGACAATGTATGATGTCAGGTTTTTTGCCGGACTGAAGAAGCAACTCTAATGCAGCTCGGCTAAAATACGAGAAGCGTCTGAAATCATCTTGCTCTCCATAAAACTGTCCTCTCCAGAAGAATTTGCTTGGATGTTGAGGTTCAATGAAATGTACAGGCAAACCTGTAAACAGAGAGAAACTTTAAATCAATTTGAAAACCAAAAGACACAGGCAAGAAAAAAACAAAGTCTTGCCACCTTCAACAGTGCCAATCCAAATTTTGTTTTTATATAACTTCCCATCAAAATATGACTCCACAACAGTATCCAAAGCCTGCAGTGAATAAATCAAACCATCATCAAGAAGAACTAAAGAGTAAAGTTAAAGTCCTCTTATAATTTTATTGTAACATCATATGGTACAACCACATTACCCTTAAGTCACGGACACGGTCATACTGCATACAGTCATATTTGGGGAGAATAATCTCCACCAGATGACCTTTTCTTTGCAATGCCTTACCAAGACCTGCCACAACATCTCCCAAACCTCCCACCTATAGAAATTACATAAGGAAATTTGGAATGGTGATAAAGTTGAAAAATTACCATGCAATGCTTCTATTTCGGAAAATTAACATGTAATAAGGGATTTTTTGGGGGTTTAGCCGAGCACACCTTAGCTACAGGTGCCATCTCAGCTGCAATGTGAACGACATACAATCCTGAACTAGAATCAACACAAGATGAACAAAATAGGTTACTTTTTCAAAAATCTTTGAAAACCAAAGAAAAACAAGCATTTCTAATAGGCGATGATAACCTTGTTGGAGATGACACAAGCTTGAGAAATGCAGAGATGGCATCACGTTCATTCTTATCTTTGACGTCAAGATAAGTATCATGAATTCTTCTATCTTTCTTCCATACCATGTCTCTCAGTAAGTCAGCATCGTTGCTTGCTATTTTCTTTTCAAGCAGCCATCCATCAACAGTTAAAAGTAACCGACTCCAATAATCCCAAGGCATATCATCAACCGGTTCATCTCTTGATTTTTTCTTGCTTTCTTCCTTCAAACTTGCAAGTGTTTCCTGGAATTCTTTTATCGATTCTTGATATAACTGGACATATGAGAATATCTCTGCATCAGACTTTTCAAGCCGTTCCTCGAGTACTGTCACCTTATGTTGCATTAGCTCATTGTAGTGCTGAATTTTCTCTGAAGATTCTTTATAAACATTGGCCTCTTTAAGTGATTCCTCGATTTTATCAACCTTATTTCTGAGATCTTGATTCTGCTGTAACACTATAACTGCTTGCTCTGCTTGTTTGGTAGCTCTATCTAACAACAGCTGTAGATTCTCTGCCTTCGCCCATAGATCAGTGAATTCGGTTTTAAGAGTAGAAACCTTCGAGACATCTTCCTGAGAAGCCAATAACTTAGACTCCAAATCCTTTACAGAAGATTCCAAACCGGAGCATTCCTTTTCCAACAGAACCACACGTTCACCGGTATTTTTAACACTGTCAAGTTCTGACTTAAGCATTTCTATATCGTTTCTCAAAGAGAGATTCTCCACCTTCAATGTTTCGAGCTCTTTGCTAAGAGCTAGAACATAACCATCAGTTTCTATAGGGGAGATCATTTCATGACGAAGCTTCTCTAACTGTTCTTCCAGAAGCTCTACATGTACTTTCTCTTGAGCAGCACTTTTAATACTTTCATCAGTCTCGGTCAATTTCATTTCCAAGACACTGATTTCTCCCTGCAATGCTTCCTTTTCACTTAGAATCTTGTTAAGGTCGTCAAGAGCAGTGGCCCGTGCTTGATCAAGCCGAAGAATATCTGCCACAGTAAGACATCAGGAATTAACAAAGGCTTTCACAAGATCAGAATATACACATAACTAATCAGATAAGCAAAATTACTTTTTTCTGCATTTCTTATAATTGTCATCAGTTCCCCAAACTGTCCATCTGAAATCTGCTCGCCTTCACTTTTGTTAAGCGACTGAAAAAATGATCCAGAAAATGATCAAAAGAAGGCTTTTTCAGAAGAAGAGAGTTACAATTATACCATTAACACTAATATGAAATCCATACCAAAGCTTTTGCAACCTCAGGCACAGTTAAATTATTTAAATTCTGCCCATCATCATGCCCAATATCAACTGTGGCATGAACATTCTCCTCCTTCTTTGCAGGTTTATTCTTGCGCCGAGTTACTTCAATTGTTTGTATATCATCTTTCTTTTCAATATTCTCATCAGCATGATTCATATCTATGGTATCCTTTTCTGCATCTGACTTGAGGCTCGGAACACTATCCGCAGAACCATTCTCCAGATCAGATTCCTCATCGTTGTTGCTCTGAAGACCTGAATTTATCGATAGGAACGGTTTAGGGGAGCCTTTCTTGATTTCTTGTCTTTTACTAGAGCTGTAAATCAAAAGGGAATTGAAAAGAACTTAGCTACATAGAGGCTAGCTTAACAAATTGGAGTCATATCAAAAATCAAATGCAACATTTTGATCTGATTACTAAGTAAAGTCAAAGTTTTTATTCTCAGAGTCCTCTCCAAACTCATATTTCCCTAACAAATGAATCTAAATCAAGATAATCATAACCAAATTCACATCTATGAGCATTCACCATAACTCTAAGCTGAGAACAAACAAAACTTTACAATGCAAAACAAAAAAAAAAACAAAAAAATCAAATTTTCAAGATAAGTTTGTAAGACAACCACATCACGCAAGATATCTAAGAGCAGAATCACTAAATTCAAAAATGCCAAACTGAAATTGGTTACATAAATCAATCAAATTCATACATAATTCTCAAAACTCAACACAGCAATCGAGTGAAATCGACAAAAAACACTCACTCGAAACCACGTTGTTGTCGCATCTTACAAGAAGTAGAAACTAATCGACGAGAAGGGAGATAGAAAAACCGACGAGAACTTCCATGTTCTCTCTCGTAAGAAATTCCCGCTAGTCCATGGCTCAAGAAACAGAAGCTCGATAGCTTCGTCGTCATGTTTAATTAAACAATATCTAAACGAAGAAAGCTACAAAAGTTGCTTCAATGGAGGTTTTGAGGAAAAATCTCATTTTTTTCTCTAAGTACTGTGTAATATCTTCTTCATGAGTTCTTAGTATCTTTTTTAAGATGTAAAACAAAAAAATTGGGAAAGAATTACATGTTCGCTGGTCCGGTCCACCACAAGATAATGTCACGTGGTTACGCCACGTGTATTCTAAGCAATATCCAAATCGAACGGTGGTAAAATGAAGACACACGGTAACCAATTAAATTCATTTCCCTAATCCTTTTCGTTCCCGTCACCGCCGGGATTCTCCGTCGCCGGTGAGTTTTTTTTGCTTCTTCCTCCCTTATAATCGCCGTCGTGAATCTTCAATTTCGGTTTTCAGAAAATGGATTTGTCTAATTTCGAGCTCGTTTTTGTTTTGTGATCTGATTTTGAGTTGTTTCTCGATAACGTTTGGATTTTGACGTTTTCCGATCTAGTTCAATTTTTTTTTTTTTTAATTCATTGAGATAGATACTCAAGTACATGTTATGTTGTTTGTGAAGAGAAGAGTGTTGTTATCAGGATCATGGAGGAAGGTTGCAGCTGCATTTACTCAAGGATGGCCTCAAGATTCAGCATTGGTTTATTGATGATTTTGGCAATCGTTTTTCTAATGGTTCGTGTACTGTATGTTATATACCGGTGTGGCAAACCTCTTCCAAAAGGAGCTTCACAGTCTTTTAGTACTCTTATTGTTCTTGGTTCTGGTAAGTAGAGTTAACACAGTTTCCTATTCCATTGGATTTATGTGCATATCATTGGTTAGATGAAGTTTTACTGTGGGTTATTTTTATTAGGGGGACACACGGCTGAGATGTTGAGTCTCCTCTCTGTTTTGCGGAAGGACAGATTTACACCAAGGTTTTACATTGCTGCTGCTACAGATAACATGAGTCTCCAGAAAGCTCGTAGTTTTGAAGATTCTGTAGCTGATAAGGTTTAGTTAAAATCCTTAATTTCAATTTCGTTTGAATTTTTGCCCCTCCTCTTTGAATTTTGCTGCTTATTGGTTTCTTGTGTGGTTGATACTGCATTGATCAGTATGATACTGGATAATTCTTCAACCGAATGATTTATTCTGGTTTTTTGCTTGATATGACTGTGGCATAGCCTGCTGTTAAGGAAGCATCATCACAGTTCATGCAAATTTACCGGAGTCGTGAAGTTGGCCAGTCTTATGTGACTTCTGTTTGGACTACCATTGTTGCTATTGTTCATGCTCTGTGGCTAATGATCCGGATCAGACCACAAGTGGTATGATCTTTATCTGAATGCTTTTCAGACTTTCTCTAGGGGTTCTTTATTAAACCATTTGAATCAGGTTATTGATTAGATCTGGTTGAAGTTTTTCAGATTCTTTGCAATGGTCCTGGGACCTGTATTCCTCTGTGTGTGATCGCTTTCGTATTCAAGGTATACACACTTCGCTTCAAGATTCTTTGCGGTTCTTTCCTCTACTTTTTTGGATGACCTTCAATGGACTTGTGACCAAAAAGTCATGGTTTCTCCATTACATCTAGAATACCAATAAGTGCTTGTTTCATCTTGGGTTACAGGTACTGGGAATTAGATGGTCATCAATCTTTTATGTTGAGAGTGTAGCAAGAGTGAAAAAGCTCTCATTAAGTGGATTGTTACTTTACAAGTTGAGGATAGCTGATCAATTCTTTGTTCAATGGCCACAATTGCAAAAGAAATATCCTCGGGCTCACTATGTTGGGTGCCTGATGTAAGCTGATTGGAACTCTCCTTATACCTAGATATATTACAATAACTTAGAAAGCTACATAGCGTGCACCTTCTCTTTATATACAGGATTGAGTTACATTTTCGTAATACTCTTCTTTAGTTGCTACAAACTTAAGTTCTAAACAATGAACTTTTGTAATCAGATGTTCTGACTTGGTTAATACCATTTCAGTGAGCTTATAATGTGATTTGGATAGGCGTGTTCCAAACTAAACCAGAATCGTTCACTATTTTTTTTATATAAAATATACTTTCTGTTACAATGATGCAAACAATTTCAACCTGAGACTTCACTTGAGTCGTATCACAAATCTATTATGTTCATGCTTCATTGCAGGCTGCCTTCAGGCCGATAAAGAAAAGTAAGTTTACTCGATCAGCTCGCTTTAGTCTGTAAACTGTTGGACACCATCTATTGACATATCAGCGTACTTTGATTGCCCACTTGACCCTTCTGCTTCTGGTGGGTCAGGGGTTTCTGATGTTGTGATTCCATGACTTTTCTTCAAGTTTTTTTCATCAAGATATTGTTGATAGACATAGGATATGAAACCCCAAATAGCTAGGATCATAGAAATCACCTTTAACCCGTTCATTTTGTCATGGAAAATGATGACAGCAAGGATGGGAACCACGGGGAGTCCCAAAGCGCTTATTGCATTTGAGAATAGGGAGGAAAGCTCGAAGATCAGTCCTGTGCCACCAATGGAGAATACCTGCCAGGTAACAGCTGTCCACACTAGGTTCATGACATAGGATACCTTCCCAAGTTTGTAGTTTTCCATTTCATTGCTCAAAGTTTTCCACTCGCTACTAGCAAAAAGACCCACCACACTAACACAACTGGCCACTAGACTCATGTAAATTATCAGATCCATAACTTCTGAGAAAGTTTGCTTCTTTAAAACTTTACGGAAGGCTAGCTGTTGTAGGGATAAGAGTAGACCAAAACCAGCAGATGCACCAACGGTGCATATGAAACCTTTGACATACTCTTCTTTTGTAACCTTTTTGGAATTTGATTCCTCACTATTAAATGCAAGTAGGGTGGAAGAAATAGTGAGGAGGAAAAGAGAATTCAAAATGATAGGAGTAAGTTTTTGTGAGTTGAGTAAATAAGAGAAGAAAGCGGTGAAGGCTAACTGTGATGCACAGATCAGGGAAAGGGTAGAAACAGGTAGGTAAAGCAGTCCAATGGAGTATAGGTAGCAAGCTGCTACTACAAGAAGTCCAAGCACTATGTAAACCAATGCACGGTTCCTAAGTGAGGTTATTTTGCCATCTCTATGAGTTGTTGTATGTGTTTTGACTGACAAGAGATAATATGGAAGTAGAATAGGAAAGCCTACAACCTGAACTACTGTTGCTAGCCATTTGCTGTTTCCTCCATTGTCATAGTATAGTCTGCCCAGAATTGTAGCAACTGATTGGCCTGAAATGACAAAGAATGTATAGACAGCCATCCGCAGCCACCGTTTGTATGTAGAGTGAGAAACTTTTGTTTGGCTGCCACTGACAGAACTTTTTTCGTCCTGATCTGTTGGAATTGGTTCTTTTGCCTGCTGAACTGGTAAGTGATGGAAAATAACGCAAGAAATTAGTTTATGATATATTTGTTGTCACACATGAAGAATTTTAATATATTGAATAATAAGATACCATAACCATCTTTTTCGTTCTTTTCTTTGAAGATAAAAAAGACCAGTAGGTTCTCGACGAACTGGTTTAAGGTTACTCACCAATGACTTGTAGTTCTTGATCCCCCTTCATAGTAGATGTGGAATCTCCCTCCTTCGAGATGGACGAGGAGGTACAAAGAATGTTCTGAACAGATTCTAAGTTTTAGGTATCTTATTATCAAATTGCTTGGTTACTAATGCTACCAAGTGATTGCTCCTGTGATATGGGTGAGACATGCTGTAGCTATATATTTAGGGATTAGGAAACGGTCACCGTTTATGTTTTGATTGTATTTGTCCCCACATTCAGTAAATGCCAACTGTATATCTTCTCTTGGTATGAATTTAATTTCTTTTGTCACTATTGTTGATCTAGAGATGAGTCGACAGTCGAGTCAAGTCAAGAAGGAAATGATGTGTAGCCATTATTCACTCAGTATTTTAAAGCTGTGTGACACATCAACCATATGCATAGGTAAAAACTTAACACGCATGCACACAAGTTGTATGATTGTGTGACCTTCAGGATGACTATTTTGAAAGTTCTTTGTCTTCCTTAATTTCTTTGGCTTGTTCCGTCTGACTATCTTTCTCTTATGATCAGGCATGTGGATTAGGAACACATTTTTGGATATTATGACTATCTTTTCAAAAGAAGACATTTGCAACACAATATTGGATGGCAGAGGAAGTCACTTTATTAACTGCTAAGATAGATACTTCCAAATGGTATTATTTCTGGTCATTTTCTTTTTGTACAAAGCTCTGTTTCCCCAAGGATGTTTGGACTTATCTGATTAAGATTTCTTCTTTCTTCATTAGATATGATTTTCTGTTTGTCCTTGTTTCACAATATTTCAGGTAAAACTAGAAAGCGGAATAGTGCATTGAAATCTTCGTAAGTTATGGCTAACTGGTCAAGTTTTAGTTTGGTGTCACACTAACAAAATGAATATATCACAAAATTGACATGATTTTTTTGTTATTAAATGTCTGCTTTTATCACTCTGCCTACATGTTCTCGTTACATACAGGGTTGAGTTACATTTTATCTATAGTTGCTATGAACCCAAGTTTTAAACGATGAACTTTTGTAATCAGCTGTTCTAAGCTTGGTAATGCTGTTTCACTGAGATTACAATGTAATATTGTTAATCGTAATCGAAACTAAACCAGTCATTCAGTATTTATTTAAATGAAATCTACTTTCTGTTACATTGATGCAAAAAATTTCAAGCTGAGACTTCACATTAGTTGCATCAAAAATGTATTGTGTATTCTTCATTGTAGGATGCCTCCAGGCGGATAAGTAAAGTAAGTTTACTTAACCAGATTGATTGAGTGTGTAAACTGCGGGACAACATCTTTCAAAATATCAGGTTATTTTGATTGCCAACTTGACTCTTCTGCTTCTGGTGGGTCAGGGGATTTTGTTGTTGTGATTCCATGACTTTTCTTCAAGTTTTTGTCATCAAGATATTGTTGGTAGACATAGGAAGTGAAACCCCAAATAGCCAGGATCATAGAAATCACCTTTAACCCATTCATTTTGTCATGGAAAATGATTACAGCCAGGATTGGAACCACGGGGAGTCCTAAAACGCTTATTGCATTTGAGAATAGAGAGGAAAGCTCGAAGATCAGTCCTGTGCCACCGATGGAGAATACCTGCCAGGTAACAGCTGTCCACACTAGGTTCATAATGTAGGATACCTTCCCAGGTTTGTAGTTTTCCATTTCACTGCTCAAAGTTTTCCATTCGCTACTAGCAAAAAGCCCCACCACACTAACACCACTGGCCACTAGACTCACGTAGATTATCATATCCATAACTTCTGAGAAAGTTTGCCTCTTTAGGACTTTAAGGAAGGCTAGCTGTTGTAGGGATAAGACTAGGCCATACCCACCAGACGCAGCAACGGTGCATATGAAACCTTTGACATACTCTCCTTTTGTAACTTTTGTGGAAGTTGACTCCTCATTATTGAACGCAAGTAGGGTGGAAGATATAGTTAGGAGGAAAAGAGAATTCAAAATGATAGGAGTTAGTTTTTGTGAGTTGAGAAAATAAGAGAAGAAAGCATTGAAGGCTAACTGAGATGCACAGATCAGAGAATATGTAGAAACGGGCAAGTAAAGAAGTCCGATGGAGTACAGGTAGCAATCTGCTCCTACAAGAAGTCCAAGCACTACGTAAACCAATACACGGTTCCTAGGTGAGGTTCTTTTTCCATCTCTATGAGTTGTTGCATGTGTTTTGATTGACATGAGATAATATGGAAGTAGAACAGGAAAGCCAACAAGTTGAACTACCGTTGCTAGCCATTTACTGTTTCCTCCGTTGTCATAGTATAATCTGCCCAGAATAGTAGCAACTGTTTGACCTGAAATGACAAAGAATGTATAGACAGTCACCCGGAGCCACCGTTTGTACATGTCAGAGCGAGATACTTCTGTCTGGCTGCTACTGACCGAATTTCTTTCATCTTGAACTGTTGGATTAGGTTCTTTTCCCTGCTGAACTGGTAAGTGAGCGAAAACAACTCAAAAATTAGTTTAATACTTTATTTTGTTGTCAATCGTATCATATATTGAATAATAAAATATCATAACCATCTTTTTCTATCCTTTTTTTTTTTGAAGATGAAAGACTAGTACGTTCACTACGAACTGGTTTATGCTTACTCACCGATGACTTGTAGTTCTTGATCCGCGGTCATGGTGGATGTGGAATCACCTCCTTGGAGATGGACAAGGAGGAACTAACGATGTTCTGAACAGATTCGAAGTAATAGGTATCTTATTATCAATTCTCTTGATTGCAAATGCTACCAAGTGATTGCTCCTTTGATATTTATTCAGGGATTAGCAATCGGTCACCGTCTAAGTTTCATTTTTTTTGGCCCCACATTCAGTAAATGCCAACCATATATATCTCTTCTCTTTCCATGAATTAAGTTTCTTTAGTCTTTCTACATGCAAAGATGCCACTATTGTTGACCAAGAAATGAGTTAAGTCAAGGAGTATATGATGTGTAGCCCATATTCATTCAGAATTTCTTCTGCAACTTGGAGAAACATGAACCCCATACGCATAGACAAATAGAAACCACGCATACGCATATATGACGTATGTATAGTTCTATGATTTTGTGTGATCTTAAGGACGAAAATTTTGAAAGTTCATCTATTTGAATTTCTTTGGCTTGCTTCGTCTGACTATTCTTATGATGTGGCATGTGGATTATGAACACACTTCAGGTTTCCCTGGCTAGTCTTGAATTTTTTGTCTCCCCTATGTTTTCAAGAGAAGACATTTGCAACAACAATACTGGATTGCATAGGAAGTCGCTTTATAAACTGTTTAGTCATAGACTTCCAAATGGTATTATTTCTGCTCATTTACTTTTTGTTCAAAGCTTTGCTTATTATGTTGGGACCTGTTTTTCTAAAATTTCTTCTTTTTTTCATTATAGACATGGTTTTCTGTTAAAGAAACGTCAGCTTTTATCACCCTGCTTGTATTGTACAATTCATTTCTTAATAGAAGTTCTAAATATCTGAAATGTGTGTACCTTATGTACAGAATTACTCATTTACTTATTACTGAATATTTGACCAAAGAGACTTGCACATTTCTAATATATATGCTCTAGCTGTGTAGAGGGACATGTGTCCCATTTGCATGGACCATTACAAGAATTACATAGACAAGATTTATATATATTATATGCATGATTGTGTGCACAACTTTGTATGTTTGTTTGTGTGACCTTCAAGGCAGCTACCTTTCATCAAGTTTGTGTATCTTCCTTGACAGGTTTTGTGTGACAAGTCTTCAACTTCTTTTCGTCGAGGTAGTGCTGATAGACAAATGAAAGGAAGCCCCATATAGCTAAAATGATGGAGAAGATCTTCGATGCGTCCATCTTATCATGGAAAACTATCACTGCTACAACTGGAACTATAGGCAACCCGACAGCAGTTATGGAATTGGAGAACACAGAAGATGACTCAAAGATTAATCCCACACAACCAACAGTGTATACTTGCCAGGAAATAGCTGCTGAGGCCAAAGTCAAGATATATGACACTTTCCCCAGTTTGTAGTTTCTCATCTCACTTGGCAGAGTTTTCCACTCTCCACTTGCAAAGAGTCCTATGAGTACAACACAAGTTGCAACTAGAGATTGATAATTGGCCAAGTCCAGGACTGCTGAGGATGTATGCTTCGTGAAAACTTTCCTGAAGAGCAGTTGTATCAGAGATAGCACCAATCCAATCCCAGCGGAAGCACCGATGGTACATATGAACCCAATCACATATTGTAATCTAGATACATTTGTTGTGTTTTCTGAATCAGTGTTGACCACGAGGAGAGCAGAGGAAACAGTGAGGAGAAACAAAGAATTGACGATGAAAGGAGTGAACTTTTGCGAGTTAAGGAAGTATGAGAAAAAAGCAGTGAAGGCCAACTGTGAGGCCATGATGAGGGAGAAAGTAGAGACTGGTAAGTAGAGCAACCCAACTGCAGACAAATAAGCATAAGCAGACACTAGCAGTCCAGTGCACAAGTAAACCGATGCAAGGGTGGTGGAGGAAGGGGACTGACTGAAATTTGTATCTGTTGATTTGGGTTGTCTGATTCGTGAAAAGAAGCGGAAGAGAACAAGAACAGGGAAGCCAATGAGTTGAAGAAGTGTTACCACATATGTGCTTTTCCCTCCATTTTCATAGTACAATCTACCCAGAATTGTAGCAAGTGGTTGGCAGAAGATGACAAAGATTGCGTATATGGAGACGCGGAGCCACCTTTTACAGTTCTTCGTTTGAGGTACCGATAATGATTCACTGACCTCATGATCTATAAGGTTTGCTTCTAAGTTCTGGTCACCTGAAAAATGAACACTCAACGTTAATATATTTCATCAAAAAAGAATCAAATGATCTAACGTTATCAGGTACTTTTTGCATACCATTGGCATAGTGTTCTTGAGATTTGCCCATGAGAAATGAGAAAATTTGAAAGAAAGAATATTGTGTTTATTGATTTCTCTCGTTTGATATGTCTTGCAGATACACAAGAGACCTTTCTTTATACACAAGATAAGTTGCACTAATCAAACTTGACAGACTTTTACTAATTTGTGTATAATAAAAGATGGGGCAGGCGATAGATGACAGCAGTATCATAATTTAGTAGTCTCATGTTGACCATTGAATTTTCTTATTTGCTTTACACTTGACTTGGAATTCTTGAAACTTTTGACTGGCGGCTCTAAGTGAACTTTTTTTCATTTTTGGCTTACACACATGACTTGGAATTCTTGAAACCTTTGAATGCTCTAAGAAAACAACAATTCAGTATCTATTGACATTATATCAGAAATCAACAAAGATACAAGAAGCCAAACTCCTGGAGTACATTTTCTTGGTAAGATAAGAAGTTTTGTTGCAAAGGAATAAAAGAGTCATTGTTCAAGTCACTACATTGTTTATTTGTTATGTCAGCGAGTCTAAGTGGTATTGTTTCAGTTCCCTTGTTTTTTTTACTTAAAGCTCTGTTTTCTCAAGGATGCATTAGCCTATCTGTCTCTCTGCTTTCGTTGGTTGCTCTTGTTTTCGGTGTTTTAGATGCATTGCAACAAAGCAAAGTATAGCATTGCACTTTTTGTTATGATTATCTCTGGTGTCACACTCACAAACGGAATTATCACAAAACGGAATTATCTGCTAAAAATAATTGCTTTAATCATCTTGCTGGTATTACAAATTTCTCTATAGGATAGAACTTAAAAACAAATCTGAAATATTGGTATCTTATTGGTATTATGTACAAAATCAGCAGTTACATATCACTCACTAGTTGGCCAAATAGAGTTCCATTTTTTAATCTTTTCTCACACTGTACAGAGAGAGAGACATAGCTTTATACAATATATGCATGATCATAAACTTTGTATGTTTGTGTGACCTTCCTCAACAGGTAGGTGAAGATCACTTGTGTGGCTAGTCTTCAACTTTTTTTCGTCGAGGTAGTGCTGATAGACAAATGAAAGGAAGCCCCAGATAGCTAAAATGATGGAAAAGATCTTCGATGCGTCCATCTTATCGTGAAAAACTATCACTGCTACAACTGGAACTATAGGCAGTCCCACAGCTGTTATGGAATTGGAGAACACAGAAGAGGACTCGAAGATCAATCCCACTAGACCAAGAGTGTATACTTGCCAGGAAATAGCTGCTGAGGCCAAAGTCAAAACATATGACACTTTCCCGAGTTTGTAGTTTCTCATCTCATTTGGCAAAGTTTCCCACTCTCCACTTGCAAAAAGTCCTATGAGAACCACACAACTTGCAACTAGAGATTGGTAAATGGCCAAGTCCATGACTGCTGAGGATGTATGATTCGTGAAAACTTTCCTGAAAAGCAGTTGTATCAGAGATAGTAGCAGTCCAATCCCAGCGGAAGCACCGATGGTACATATGAACCCGATCACATATTGTACTCTAGAGACATTTGTTGAGTTTTCTGAATCAGTGTTGACCACGAGGAGAGCAGAGGAAACGGTGAGGAGAAACAAAGAATTGACAATGAAAGGAGTGAACTTTTGTGAGTTAAGGAAATACGAGAAAAAGGCAGTGAAGGCCAACTGCGAGGCCAAGATGAGGGAGAAAGTAGATACTGGTAAGTAGAGCAACCCAACTGCAGACAAATAAGCATAAGCAGACACTAGCAGTCCAGTGCACAAGTAAACCGATGCAAGGGTGGTGAAGGAAGGGGACTGACTGAAATTTGTATCTGTTGATTTGGGTTGTCTGATTCGTGAAAAGAAACGGAAGAGAACCAGTACGGGGAAGCCAATGAGTTGAAGAAGTGTTACCACATACGTGCTGTTCCCTCCATTTTCATAGTACAATCTACCCAGAATTGTAGCAAGTGGTTGGCAGAATAGGACAAAGATAACGTATATGGAGACACGGAACCACCTTTTATAGTTCGTCGCTTGAGGTACCGATGATGATGATTCAGTTACCTCATGACTTATAAGGTTTTCTTCTAAGTTCTGATCACCTGAAAAATTAACACTAGTGGTTACTATGTTTTCATGAAAAAAGAATCAAAGGATCTAACGCTACCAAGTGTTTCTTGCATACCATTGTAGAGCTCTTGAGATCTGTCCATGAGAAATGAGAAGGTGAGAAAAACAGTTGGAAGAAATCAGATTGAGTTAATTGATTTTTTTTTTTTTTTGAGATGTCTTGCAGATACACAAGAGACCTTTCTTTATACACAGATTGATAGTTTATTATAAAAGCTAAATACCCTACACAAGTTGCACTATCAAACATGGCATGCTTTTAGTAAATCTTATTATATAGATGGGGCAGGCGATAGATGACTGCAGTATCATAATTTAGTAGTCTCATGTTGACCATTGACTTTTCTTATTTGCTTACACTTGACTTGGAATTCTTGAAACTTTTGAATGGCCAAGCTCCTGGAGTCTTTTTTGGTATTTTAAGGAGTTTTGTTGCAAGTCACTGTTCAAGTCATTACATTGCTTATTTGTTATGTCAGTGGCTTCCAAGTAAGTGGGTATTATTTCTGTTCCCTTGTTTTTTTTTTGTTCAAAGCTCTGTTTTCCCAAAGATGCTTTTTGGCCTATTTGCCACTCTGTTCTCGATGTTTGAACTTGTTTTTCCGTGTTTCAAATGCATTGCAAGATGACAAAGCAGAGTATTGCATTTGCATGTTTAAGTTATGGCTATCTCTGGGGTATATAGTCATATAGAGGTATTAGAATGTCCCACATTGCTTGGGATTAAGATCTTTGGGTAGTATATAAAGGATGTGGCAATCCTTAACTCTTGAGCTAGCTTTTGGGTTAAGTTAGGCCACATTCCTAATATGGTATCAGAGCCAGGTTGGCCCAACAAGCAAATTCCCACAAAAATGGTTTCCCACCTATGTGGCCCATATAAGTGGCATGTCTTGTTGTATTTCCGAGATGTTGGGCTTGGGCTGTTTCCCGTTGGACCGTTTCCCACCCACATCTCGAGGAGGCCTATTAGAATGTCCCACATTGCTTGGGATTAAGATCTTTGGGTAGTATATAAAGGATGTGGCAATCCTTAACTCTTGAGCTAGCTTTTGGGTTAAGTTAGGCCACATTCCTAATAAGAGGTACAAAAAAATCTGAATTATTGGTATCTTATGTACAAAACTTATCAGTTACTTATGACTGACTAGTTGGTAAAATAGAGTTACACGTTTTTATATCTATGCTCAAACTGTTCAAAGATACTTTGGCTTTATACTGGAAACAAGATTTGATCATACACTTTGTATGTTTGTGTGACCTTCCTCAACAGGTAGATGAGGATCTCCTACAGAAATTGTGTGGCTTGTCTTCAACTTTTTTTCGTCGAGGTAGTGCTGATAGACAAATGAAATGAATCCCCAGATAGCTAAAATGATAGAGAAGATCTTTGACGCGTTCATTGTATCATGGAAAACAATCACTGCTACAACTGGAACTATAGGCAATCCCACAGCAGTTATGGAATTGGAGAACACAGAAGATGACTCGAAGATCAGTCCCACGACACCAATGGTGTATACTTGCCAAGAAATAGCTATCGAGGCCAAAGTCAGAACGTATGGCGCTTTCCCCAGTTGGTAGTTTTCCATCTCACTTGTTAAAGTTTTCCACTCCCCGCTTGCGAAAAGTCCTATGAGAACCACACAGCTTGCAACTAGAGATTGGTAAGCGACCAAGTCTGTAACCGTTGAGAATGTTTGCTTCTTTAAAACCTTCCTGAGGATCAGTTGTACCAGAGATAGCAGCAGTCCAATCCCAGCAGAAGCACCAATGGTACATATGATCCCTATCACATATTTTACTCTAGACACTTTTGCTGTGTTTTCTGAATCAGTGTTAACCACGAGGAGAGCAGAGGAAATAGTGAGAAGAAATAAAGAATTCACAATGAAAGGTGTGAACTTCTGCGAGTTTAGGAAATACGAGAAGAAGGCAGTGAAGGCCAATTGTGAGGCCAAGATGAGGGAGAAAGTAGAAACCGGTAAGTATAGTAAACGAACAGAGGACATATAAGAATTAGCAGACACTAACAGTCCAGTAACAATGTAAACTGATCCAAGAATGGTGT
The DNA here is from genome assembly GCA_019202795.1 of Arabidopsis thaliana x Arabidopsis arenosa. Classification (NCBI taxonomy): domain Eukaryota; kingdom Viridiplantae; phylum Streptophyta; class Magnoliopsida; order Brassicales; family Brassicaceae; genus Arabidopsis; species Arabidopsis thaliana x Arabidopsis arenosa. Next base: position 9,725,750 of record CM032924.1, read on the forward strand.
AGGAAGAGAACTTCCTGTAATCTGCATCTGTTGGTTTGGGATTTTTGAATTTTGATTCGGGAAAAGAAGCGGAAGAGAAACAGAACAGGGAAGCCGATTAGTTGGACAAGTGTTCCCATCCATGTACTCTTCCCACCATTTTCATAGTACACTCTGCCCAAAATTGTAGAAAGTGCTTGGCAGGCAAGAACAAAGAACACATAAATGGAAATACGAAACCATTTCTTATAATTCTTCGATTGAGGTATGGACGAAGATTCGATTTCCATGGTGGTATTCATTTCCTCCTGACCTGTTATGTTTTCTTCTATGTTCTGATCATCTGAAAACATAAATAAAACAACACTCATTATTAGCATATATCATGATATAAACAAATAATCTGCATGGTTTCAGATGATTTTCAAAGGGATCTACACTTCGAGAGTCCTTCTTGCTTACCATTGACATAGATTACTTGAGTTCTTTCCATGACGGCTCTAAGAGGACTTCCCACAAACAGAGTTTTGGTAAAGCTGTTATATAGATGGGAGGTTGGCGGCAAGCCGCAAGTGCATCATATTTTGGTAAAGCTTGTTTACCGTTGACTTGGAATCTTGAAACCTCTTCATTGGCGGCTTTAAGAAAACTTCTTATACACAACGTTGTTAACATAAACTGAGTTTGGTGAAAACAGATGGATCTTATTCTAATCTTATTGGCTCGAGTGTCCACTTGCAAAAAAGTAAGATTAGTATCTATTTTGTGGATTTACAAGTCAACAACGATAGTGCTTAATGTATCAAATTATCAATTAACACGAATCAAGCAACACGTTATTAGAAGAATGTGATTATAAATCAACGTGAACAATATAAATGTAAAAATGGTTTTGACTGGTGAATATTATGAAATAATAAATATCAATGCATGCATGCACAAGGTAGTCACTCAACTTACAACAATTGGACTACCTATAATAAATGTTGAGAACATTAATTAATTACCTTTACTTCAAAACCTCTCACTAATTTCAGACACGTAAAAGACTTATTAAAATTGTTGGCTAATTTCTAACGTAGATCGAGATACGATACCAACTATGAAAGTGACAAACTTGTTTTTCATTATGTCGTAGTTAGAGCATCTCCAATGGTAAGAACCATGTGGAGGCTCTCACAAATTTTTTAAACATAAATTTTGCATAATTTAAAGTTAAGAGCTTCTATTGAAATACAAAATCTTTTCCTCCTCCAATGGTAAAACTTTCATTAGGGGTTCTTTAAAATTCATGATCATCAATTCATATATTTCATATATAAAACAATGGAAGAAGCTCTTGTTGATTTTGGATTTGTAATCTGAAAACTAATGTTTCAGAGAAATGCTAAAAACCAAGACAGAGCTCAATTCTTACATGCTAAGTTCATGCAACACCACTAAATCAATAAGATCACTCTCTCACAATGCTAAAAGTTCTTCCTCCAATACGCATTAGCTGCCGCAACAACATTCAATTTCTCTTTCAATTTGATTCCTCATGAGTAACGCTAATGAGAACCAGCAAAACCAATATGTTGCCAATGAGAACCAATGAAGCCTATGATTATCTTCATGGGACAGATTGTGGACTCTTGCAGTTTCTCTCAATTGCGTCCTCTAGAACTCTCAAAAAACAAACCATCATTCTCTGTTTTCACCAATGATGACTTCTTTTCCATGGATGCATCAAATGGCGGCATGTATCACAAGTCCTCCGAACACACATTAATCTCAAGCTTTAGCAGCAGCCAATGATCAAAGGATTCAACTCTAACAGTGATAACCTACAAAGAGGAAGATGGAGTCAGCGACAAGAAGAAGAGAAAGATGAAAAGAATAGATAGGCCATGTCTTAGAGGAAGAAGATGAGTCAACGATGAAGAAGCAAAGGGATAAGAAGAAGCCTAACTAAGCTAGATGTACACATTACTACATAAGTCCTCTGAATAAATTATTGAGCTAGATGGTTGAGTAAATTATATGCATACATTGAAAAAAGAAACTGTAGTATGACAAACGTATAAGTATCATCAATCAATTGATTTAGCAACTTAAGCCACTATAATCTTAGCAAATCTAAATCAATATGAAAACTCAAGTCTTTTCATTGCAGATGCAGATTCAAATCAATCTCAAACAATATTTCAAGAAAACACCCACCTTTCTTAGCAATAGTTTGCTTTTGTGACTTAGGCTTCTTCTTCTCATACTATGTAACATCAGCGAAGTCATCCTAAAGAAACATGAAAAAGAAATCACTCTTTTATCTCTATGGATTCAAATGGATCTCTGAATCAACCAATGGATTCTGTTCGAGATGAAATTGATTGGAAAGATGATGACTCCAGCGTCACGAACTCTCAGATACCACGATTACACACGTAATTTTACCCCATCCCGTGAAATTTGATCTCGTTTTTTCCCCAATTTCGCAGAACAAGACTAAAAATCAACTACAACCGAATCAATTTCATCAAACGTAGACCAGATCAATAGGCGAAATCAATCAATAAACCACTAAACGATCCTTGAGAAAGCGGATTTGTTCTTCTACGACTAAATAGAGAAACAGAAAAGTATTGTACCTCCATGGCAACGATGACAGACTCCGTCGCACACGAAGACACGTTGATGAAGGTTACCAGACATAATCACCGGAATCGCAGTTAACGATTCAGTTGGGTCCGAGTACGCGAACTCTCCATCGGCTATCGTCTCGCCTAAAGAAGGAGAGTGTTTTTTTTTTACGCGTTTTTTTTCTTCTGTTTTGTCAAAAGAAACCAGCCAATAAAAACGTGACACGTCATCGTCTCTCTTGTCTTGCAAAATCTCTCTCAAGAGAGACAGCTCTCTCAAAAATAAATCATTCTGATTTATTTTTTTCAACTTTTAATGAGAGAAACTATGAAGAGAGCTCCATTTTCACACCATTATAGTGTTTTTTATCGTACAGTGAAAAACAGGAGCATGGGGAAGACATTGAAGATGAAATCCAAGGATAGGGCATGAGTGTAAGCCTTCCAATTGAAGATCCATCGAGATTGCTCACAAATCTGTCAAAAAGTCAATTAGAGCAAAAAAAAGAACCCATAAACGAGGAATCACAAATCAAACAATCTGAAAGAAAAAAATAGAGATCATTGAGAAGACGAGTAATGACAAAGAGAGAAGCTTTTACTGTTCTTTGAGATGCTTGTTTGGATTCAGAGTCTGCTTTCGTAGAGAACAATCCATCAAAACTCAGAGATACAAAGAACTAAACTTTGAACAGTTGTTCTCGTTGATCAACTATAAGTTTTAAGGGTTAATTTGGTTTGCATCACAAACCGACCGGTTCAATTGATAGGTCCGGTTCATCATACTCTATCCGGTTCACATAAATAAATGTTTTTTTATTTGTGTTGTAAAATGTTTTGACGACAAAAAGAAAAGAAAACGGAATGTTGCCGTGCGTTAAAAAAAACTCACTTCAGCCCGAATCCGAAATTCCGAATCCGAATCCGAATTAAGTCCGTCCACCATAAGTCTGTGTTTGAAAAATTCCGTAAGTTTCGGGTTTTAGTGAGTAAACCTTTAAAAAAAAAACATCCGATAGATTTCGAGTAATATTGTGGGGACTCGAATTTTTATTTAAACTTTGTAGTGGTTTTAGTTTATAAAAATTTGAATAGTAAATTCATTCGATACACTAAAATCTCTATAAATTCAAAAAATGTTGAGACTATGATATTTTACTAATTTTAAGAGATATTAATTTATGAAGAGACTTGATTTAATTGTAATTTTTTTTGTAAAAGATGAATTTTTACCATAGAAAAGATGAAGACAGACAATTATATCTATAAAATTAGTGTTTTGGATGTTTTTATTAGAAAAATAATTGTTATTAATTTTGTAGTTTTGGCATTGAAATTTTAATATTTGAAAGAAAAAAAACTCTTACGACAATAAATTACAAAGGTTATAAATGAATTTTCACTTATACAACGATATACTTAAATTCAAATTTATGATTAATGACCTTTGTCGCATTTTAATAGCTATAAAAATATCAAAATGAAAATGATACATATTCAAAATTAAAAAATTACAGAAATTTTTTGATGAACTGAGTCGTACCATACAAACCATGAGATTGAAGTTTCAACCAGAAGAAGCGTGTCGTCTATTGGCGACAAATACTGAAGCTGTGATGGGACAATGAGCCATGCGAAATCCATGCTTCTTTTCAAACCATCTTACCTATAATATATTACTAATTATTATAAGTAGTTTCCCTACATTTATCTATGTAATTAATAATAGTCGACTTACCAATCAAAATAGAATTATCTAATCAAACTATTGTCCAATTAAAATATAATATCAAACAAAACCATGCACCACAGTTATGTTATCACAATGAAACTATAGAAATGATACAAACCAAGAGTAATAATAGTGTTCTAATACTAACTATATATGCAATGCTCAAAAAAAAAACATGTTCTTTTGTTGTGGAGCGAAGCTAAGGGAACCTAGATGAATTAACAAATAAAATCAGACCAGGAATAAGAGAGAAAAGAAAAGCATTTCTCACGGAGAGAGATTTGATTGCGGAGGTTGGGGTAGTCACCGGAGAGCGAGTGACAGTGTTTGGGGAAGCCATGAGAGTCAGGAAAACCTAGACGAAATCAAATAAAAAAATCAGATCGACAAATGACAAATGATAACGCTGGTGATGGGTCTATGAGCCGTTCGAGTTTAAAAAAATATTTAAGCCCTCTTACCGTGAAGCTTCTCTCTGGTCGGTCTTCAGGTTGAATGCCTCCTGGCTTGATGGTTTTTTAAGCTTGAGTGAATTCCGTTTAGCATTTATTCATCTTGGTGTTAACTTCACTAAAGTTATATGATCTGTGCACAAGATGTACAGATGTATCTAACCGTTTCTACAAGCCTATCAAAGTCTCTTACAAAAATTTATGTGGGTTCAGTTGGGACAATCTAGTTCGGAGCACACAACATTTTTGGGGAGATGATTGGAGGTATGATGGGAAGATTACTTCATCAAGGAAGGTCTTTTTGGGTTTAGCCTTGCCGGGTTCGGACCTTCCCGAAAAACCCTTAAAATGATATTTTGACTTTTCTTTTGTTAATATTTTTATTTAATATGAGATTTGTTTAAGGATTTTTTTTAATAGAGTTGAAAATCTTAAACCTAATTTTTTTATTATGTTTTACTATAAATCTAAATCTAAATATAGAGTTGGCTCTACTATATACCTAGTTTGAAGGCTTCTGATTAAATATTTTATTAATTTTATATGAGTTTAAAAAACTTATTTGGATTATTTATTTGATTTAAAACTTTTTCTATAAACTAAATTAGCTTTAGTTGTTATTTAAATTCAGATTGACTCGTTTCATATATAGATTCTTTTTTCAAGAGATATTATAAATTATAAGTTTGTTTTTTCGTCGAAAATAAAGCAAAAAAAAAGCCCGGAAAAGTCTTGTAGCCCTGTTAAAGCTCGGCCAGACTCAAATATATACGGGTTTTACGGACTTCCGGCCGGGCAGAGCTGGGCTAGCCCGATTGTCATGCCTTTACAAAACCAATCCCTCGTCTCTTCCAAGTTCCAAGTCACTTGAACTGAACTCAGAGACTCGTCATCTTTTGTTTGTGGCCTCTTCTTATCTACGTATCACTTGAACAATTAACAAAGGTACAAGAAGACAGAGTACACTTGATATTTTAAAAACTTTCCAATTTTATTCTAGCTAGTGACTACTATATAAAACTGTTTATTGGTTCATATTTACAAGCTTTGATTCTTGGATCTTTGTCTAAGCTTGGCCATGAGTATTATTTTCTTACATTTCTTCTTTTTCTTCATGTTGTTGAAGCTCTTGCTCTTCTTCTGGTTTTCGATCATCGACATAATGCTGGTAAGCATAAGAAACAAATCCCCATATGGCCAAAAACATTGCAATCAACTTGATTCCGCTCATCTCATCGCGGAAGAACACAACAGCGAGAACAGGAACCACGGGTAAACATATAGTGCTTATGACATTCGAAAAAAGCGATGAAACTTCAAGAATCAACCCAACACTACCAATCGAAAAAGCTTGCCATGATATCGTTGAACCAATTGTTATCAAAACATAAGAGTTTGTCCCAAGTTTAAACTCTTGCATTTCTGTACTCAACATTTTCCACCCACCACTTCCAAATAATCCAACCACAACAACACAAGTAGCTACCAAAGACGGATATGTAGCCATATCTAAAATCGCCTTAAAAGTGTATTTCTTTAGGATCTTTTCGAACGCGTAATCTGTTAAAGAAAGCACCAGAGAATAACCAGCTGAGCCACCGATCGCGCAGATGTATCCAATCACATAGTTGGACTTAGAGGAAGAAGAATTAGAAGATTCAGGCTCATGTTGGATAACAAGAAGTGTTGAAGATATGGTTAAGAGAACAAGTGAATTGAGTATAAATGGTGTGATTTTTTGTGAGTTTAGGAAGTAAGAGAAGACGGCATTAAAAGCCAATTGAGACGCGGAGATCAAAGAGAAAGTTGAGACAGGAAGGTAGAGTAATCCAAAGGAGTACATAACACTGTGTCCAGCAACAAGCAAGCCAAGTCCAATATACACTAAAGACAGTGTTAAGAAGGAAGGAGTAGGTTTCTTGGTTATGGTTTTATTCTTGGAAGGCTCAGGCTTTATGTAATAATAGCAAGGAAGGGTTAGAGGAAACCCAACAAGCTGAACCAAGGTCTCGAGCCATGTGCTTTTACCGCCTTTGTCGTAGTAAAGTCTACCTAAGAGAGTGGCTATTGTTTCTCCAGCTAAGAGAAGAGTGACGTAGAGAGACACTCTCAACCTCCACGGGTAGTTGTGACTTCTCTCTTCTGTTGAAACTTTCCCTTCAGGTTCTATCATCAACACATGAAACAGAACAAGAACATAAGTAAGAGGAGAACAACGTACAGGAAGACTCTACGCCGGAATTTCTGTAAGAATACTTACCGCCATTTACGCGAAGATGGAGTTCTTGAGTTTCTGATTCTAGTTCCATCATAGAAACCAGAAGGAGCAATATCTCAGGGAACAAATAAAGATGGTGTTGCTTACTTATATAACAGGCAAATGCGTATGCATATATTATTCTTTTATAAACAAACTTAGTATTATTTTACATTAAGATTTCAGTTTTTTAAATTATAAGTACTATATCGTTATAATTTGTGCTACTAACCATTTCCCGGAAATTGTTAAATGGCACTCTTGGAATGAACTATCTCCTCCATTTTTGTAGGAACCAATCTTTAAACGAACCAAATTTTATTACCAACCAGTATTTTCCAATCATATTTCTTTTATTATTTAGCCAAATTTAGGGTACTAGCAATTTATTTATAGACAAAAGTATCAAACTTACCAACCAGTATTACCAACCGTTAAACACGAACCAAATTTTATTAGCAACCAGTATTTTCTTGCCATATTTCTTTTATTATTTAGCCAAAAATATTCCTTAGCTAGCAATTTATCTATAGATAACAAAAGTATCAAACTTAATATGACCATATGAAGATAACGTGTCTGAAAAGAAAGCACAAAAGTTAAGTACAAGATAAACTTCAAAATGATGAATTGATGATAGTGATGATGATGATTAGTGACATGGAGGTGGGATTTGAGTCCCAATGTAATTAGCTCTAACGTTTCTACAAGAAGAAGAGACAGCTTCATTTCCTCTGTTTCTGCTCTGTTTTCTTCCTCCATCAGAAGAAGAAAGATCAAGATGAACATTCTCTAAGTACACTTTTTTACATGGCATTCCTCTGCTACAATGCAGCTGCACCGCGACCCGTGAAGATGATGTCCCTCTTATATTCTTGAAGTATATCTCACTCAGCTCCACCTTCGAAGGTACCTACAACAACAAAATGAATCAAAAGAAAACTCTCAGACCCATTTCAGTAAAAACATTCTTATCTTCCTTCTTTGTTATTATAAACCGATGATTTGATCCAAAAACAATGCTAAACCGGCGCTAGTCACTCTTTAAACTAAAAGTAGCTAGAGTCGATTTGAGTTAAGAAGACTCACATTTGAAATGCAAGAAGAGAAAGGACAATAAGACTGATCAATGATGATTGGATTAGTCACATTGTTCATAATAATATTCTCAAAAGTCATGTTTGTAGCAGCACTTAGACCAGGAGAATTAGCCCAAGTTTTGATCCTTATCCCATTCGTCGTACCGCTAATCTTGCAATCCTTCACCACCAGTCCTTTAACATCTTTCTCATTTGGATATCTCCCTAAACTTCCAACACTTTAAACGCAAGAAAACAAACCGTTTAATAAACTCAACAGCGAAAAGCCGAAAACAGTTACAAAAAGGCGGTTTTGTTATATTTTACCTGATACAGGACAAAAGCCGAAAACAGTTACAAAAAGGCGGTTTTGTTATATTTTACCTGATACCATGTCCTGGTCCACATTTGATACTTGTGATTGTGATCTGAGAATTTCCTTGTCCTATAGAGACACAATCATCTCCAGTTGCGATATGTGAACGCGAGAAATACACATTCGAGCTGCGTTCGATATGAATACCATCTGTATTTGGACTATCAGAAGGAGCAGTGATGTTGAGTCTTGTGCCTTTAAAGTCTCTGCACTCTACTAATGCTATGTGAAAGAACTTGCTATTCACTGAGCTTATCCTTCTTACCACTGTTCTGTTCATCCCCACAAACTTCAAGCTCTGAAATCAATAACCGCACGGGTTTCGATTAAAAAGGAAAAAAGTTTAAGATCAAATTCAATGTTTGTAGAGTTATCTCACTGTTGGGAGGAGTTTGCAGTTAGAATCAGAAGTACAGTTATTAAACGGCCAAGCTAAGGCGCCTTGACCGTCAAATGTTCCACCTCCGGTAAGAGTTAAGCCATTGATCCATCCAAACTCAATCCAACCACCGCCTGATCTATACTTTGAGAGATCAGTTGATGCCTTGAGATGACCCTAATTTCAGTTACGTGCACAGAAAGGAATCATTAATCAAACACACAACAAAGACAGGTTTTCGAGAGTTTTGATAAAACTACCTTAACTCGGACAGTGAGATTGGATACATTAGTACAAGGACCAGAGAATCTGAGAGGACCAACAGAGAATTCACCTCTTGGGATTATAAAATGTACAGAGCTTGAAGATGATTTACATGCCTTGTCCCATGCTGCTACAAAGGCCTTTTAAAACATCAATGTATTAGCTGATTCTTGTAACTAAACAGATGAATGTACCAAAAACAAAAAAGAAAAAACACAGATCTGTTGTAAGAAAGAAAAACCTTGGTGTGGTCTCTGTGGTCATTAGCTCGAGCACCAAAGCTACGGACATCAACAATGAAAACAGAGCTTTTGTCTACTCTGGTTTCTGCTTCAGAAGAAGATAATAATATTACAAAGATGAAGGAGAAAATTTTCAGGTAACGAAAATTCTCCATCTCAATGTGCATACATACACTGCTCCTAAGATTGAAAACTGCTTTGCAAAACTGTAAATTTTAGTGAAGTAAAAAAATAAATCATTTTTTACAATTAGTTAACCGTTTATTTTACCCCCACGATCTGAGCTAGTGGGAAGCTTGAACCTCGTGAGAGCTTTATCGCTCTTTGGATCACAACTTTGGGCTCAATTTGGATTTCCATACTTTTGGGCCCATTTATTACAATTTTTGGAGAAATTAAGGAAACGTCATTAGGAACAAAAACAAGATAGAGGTTTTCTTTTTTAATGTTACGAATATAGAATTTCTTGTTAATACAATCCTTCTACTGTATACCTTTAAAAACTGTCAAGAGTGAGATTATTTATGTCCACTTAGAATTAATAATGTTGACACTTAAATTGACGTGCCTAAAAGTTGGATTATTGTATTTGTATCTGTCATTTAAATAAGAAGAGACGTATCAAAGATGTATGAGGAGGATAGTATAATACATTTATTTACCAGCAAACTCCAATTATTGATTGAGAAAATTGGTCATTAGAAACATATTATATAATTTCAACAATTCTATTCACTATATAATATGAATGTAAGTCAAAAAGAAGGTGGTAACAAAATTTAAGACCAATGATATCCTAAAGCATAGTTGTTTATAAACTAGTATATGTTTGCCAACTTTAACTCTAGCTTTCGTACCGGTTTGATACAAAAGTATTTTAGGTATTAATTCATCATTACTTGAATACATTTAATTATGGGTAGCTCTAATTGTTGACATGGAGGATTTGGATTCGAATGTAGTATTTTGCATGAACCCATGAGTTTGTCAACTATATATAAATATTTTTTTGCAATATCCACGCATTTTTCATTAGTACAATCAATCGGTCATTGGCAATTATTATTCTCTCCAATAGTTAGAAACGATATTTACACGTCCAAAACGATTTCGATGCTTAGATTTGTGTTTGATTCATCTTGGAGAAGTATTTGAGAGATGATATTCCGCCATTAGAATATGATTTGAATTCTTCCTTAAAATTGAGGTGATGAATTGATTTTTCTTGAGATATAAGATTCTTTTTCACTTTATAAAACGGAGCTTTTTGTATGTATTTTTCTACTATTATATAATGTTTGTCATATCATTATAGTTGTCTAGGGACTAGGGGGTTTGGCAATTACTTGATTCTCCCGGAAGATCTTTTATAACTTTGCTTCTCTTTCTAACATTCTGGCTATCTTTTTGTTTTTGTTAGGTGAATTCGATTACGACCCCGAAAACAAAAAAAAATCATTATCACGAGATTTGTTTGTAATTTGTATCATCAGCAAATTAATATATTACTGAAAAATACTAAATAAATGTTTCTCTAATACAGATATGCGTCAAATGGATTTTCCGTATGATTTGATTTATGATTGGACTTGGTTTGGTTTGATTTGATCACATCAATTATTATCTGTGTAGGCCAAATTATTCTCAGTCAAAACATGTACAAATTTAGTCAAAATCTAGAACATATGAAGGATTTATATAGGTATATATGTATTAGGTTTCTCAAAATTGCTATACCTTAGCTTTGTAAGAATTAATACGTAATGTTATGGCTCTATTGATACAATTTTCAAGTTTTTTTTGTTTCAAGAAATATTCCAATGCAAATTTTGCGAGTGAACATTGTGAATGTGTCACACAATTAAAAACTCTAAGAAACGTCTTTAAAAAATTACTGTATTTGAAGTGATTTAATACAAATTGAGTATGATGATTGGTCATGAAAAGATTCGAGATTGGACATATCAGTTGAATTTCAAAATTTAAGCATAGTTTTCAAATAGGAAACTGAAGTTACATTGGAGCGCGCATGTTGAATTCAGAGAGCCACATGATCTATAATCTCATATGACTCATCATTCATCTCATATATGACATAAATGCGCTCCCAAATAATAGTATTGCATATTCAGAAATTTGGTACTATTACTTTCGTCATAAAATACTTATATATAGAATCCACTATTACTTTGTTGCCTATATTTTCATATGCACAAAGCACAAACACATTTACAAGTTAATAAAGAGATCTTTTTTTCTAAGATTCTTCTTCGCATCCTTCCCCTTCCTTCATTTTTTTTTTTTTTGCCGTTCATTATTAATTCTATAAATCTGAGATTTGATATATTTTTAAAAGAATATAATTTTTATGACTGTTTTGTATTCTTATTTGTATTTTTCGTTTCTTGAATTTAAACATTGTTTTCAGTTTTGATGGTAGGGGTAATATTATTGGTCCACAGTCTATGTTTCCATGTGTGTGTGGATAAGATAGAAAGCAGAGGCAGTCAAATCTTTTATTCGGTCCATTCTCTAATTAGGACACAACGTAGAACTCAACTTGTTTTGTTTTTTCTTTACTTGTTCACACACATAGATATTCGTCGTCCACAACTTAAATTCTTTATATCGACACCCTTATTTTAAATTCTTCATCTCATATGAGCTTGTTCATTTTTTTCTGTTAAATTAATCAAGAGATGTTTAGACTAATTCTCACAAATTGTGAAAATGCAGATACTTTAAAATTAAATTTCCACAATGATCAACCATAATTTAAATCAGTAAGAAATTTACCATTTAAACTTGTAAATTTAAAATTAAGTTTCCCGAAAATCATATGTATCTAATCAACATTTGGGAACTCTATCGTAGGCTCCTAGCTAGAGTTATGTCTTTTTTTTCGCTTCTACATATGATAGTACACATTACATAACAAATATCATATTGTAAAACTACCCAAAAGAAGAAAATATAATCTTACAAAAATCGAAGCAAAAATATGTATCCAACGTGCGGTAACACATTACACATCATCAAATATAATCAAGCCCAATTTACGTCTCATTCTCTCATAAAAAATATGTACATGCAAATAAGAGAGACAAAATAAGATCTTAGTTACATATAAGTTTTTTTTCTCCACCTCTCTCTCTCTCTCTCAATAAATATAAGTAGCTAGTATATATAAGTGTATATATAAGTAGTTAATTATAACAATGATCGATCAAGGTTCTTGCTTGAAGAAAATTGAAGGAAATATCTCCCTCAAGAGTTCGTACTCACCCCCTTGATGATACTCTTGATGAGAACTAGGGTTTGCATTCACACTACCATAACCACTTTGTCCATATCCATAATCCAAAGCCGCCGCCGCCGCAGAACCACCGTTAGTATAAGCCGCCGTCCTAAACATATCATGTGCAAAGCTTCTTGGAGTCATGAGATCTGCGGAGAACATAGCAGCTGCCGCGGAACTTCCCCGGAGATTAGTCGGAATCGGGTGGTTGTGTTGACCCTCGTAAGTTGTAATCACAACCGTTGGATCTTGAAACGATCTCTCCACTCGTTTCTTCACGTTGCACCTTTGCGTTGTACATCTATAGTAACTCCTATATTTTCGTTTGCATTGGCTATTATCAGTTACGCTATAATGTTCCGAATTTTTCTTGCACGATTTTTTGGTCAAACTAAAAAGACTATAAACGAAAATGCAAAACAAAAAGAAGGAAAAAAAAGATAGTAATTACCTTGGATAAGGGCTATTTTTTACAGCCTTTTGGCCGTATTTTCTCCATCTATAACCATCTTCAAGATGATCAACTTCACTTTTAGTCATAAACGAGACTCGTGGCTCTCTTTGTTTCTTCACCTCATTCTTTTTCGTTTTCCCACTGAAATCATATATACACTATAAAATTAGTATACATGCTAGAATAAATTCCTAAACCATGGTTTTATTTCATAAAAATACTTATATAGTTATGACTTACACTTTTTTGGAACTTTGATCTTCTTCTCCGACTAACTCTCGTTTCCTCCTACTCTTGCCGGAATCTTCCCCGGGATGATCAGCCTCACTAGATGAAGAATTAGATGCAGAAACCCTAGTTTCAGTCTCGTTGCATGCATCACCATTGATTACATCATTAGTAACATCACGGTTTGATTCTTGATCGATCGAAGAGTTGAAAACCTCTGATGAAGAGGGAGAAAGACCAAAAGATTTTTGAAGTAGAGATTCATACGCTCCTGGAGAACTTTGGAGGCAATCGGTGAAGGAGTAAGTAGATGGATACAAACCGTTTTGTGATGAGATATTTCCATAAGAAGATGGATTTGAAGTAGGTAGATTCATCATTTCGTGCAAGGAAAACGATGATGGGTATTGGTAGTTGTAGAGATCTCTGGTTTCATTAGACATGGTGAAGAACAATGAAAAGAGGAAAAAAAAAAAGTAAAAGAAGACAAAGAGAAGAGAGGAGATAAGCCTTTTAGGTTTGGGGATTAGGTTTTTAGGTTTTTTTCCTAGAAGGTCTAGATTGGTGCTTGGACTTTAATTGGGTCTTCGTCTCTCTTTCTCGTATTTATGCATTTTGAAACTCAAAAAAAGGAAGAGAGAGAAGAATAATATGATTTTGGCTACTTGGTTTGGGAATAAGTTTATTAAGTAAATGTATGATGGGATATTATTTAATGGTACGTGTGTGAATCCAAATTCATGTCAATAAGTTAATTTTTCTCTTAACTTTATTTTTTTTAAGTAATCTCAATTTAAATTGTATAACTTTTTTCTATGCAAATTGATTTATATGTTAAAAGATGTCTTTCTTTTTATTTATTAATTTTTTCCTCACTTTTATCAGTAGAATTTTGAATTCATTTATAAAAAGTTCAAATAGTCATTTTTATTGTTTTATCAATCAAATGTGTATAAAGTAAATTTTAAATTGATAATGTGAACGAGCAAGTTAATGTGTGTATATATATTCAAGAAATAAGATTTAGAAGTGGATATTTTTAATAATGTGTGAAAATTAATAATGTGAACGAGCAAGTTAATGTGTGTGTATATATATATATATTCAAGAAATAAGATATAAAAGTGGATATTTTTATTTGTGATATCATGTTATGCCTTTTGAATGACTTTTTGGCTTATGGCAATAAGAACTTTACATAAAGCTAAGTTGACAAAAATAGAGCTGCAAATCTGGCTTCTAGTGAGGAAACATACTTAAGCTTCTATATTTTTAATGCATAGTTCTTTCTTTACGAATTTATTTAGTTGCAAGTCCCTCTATACTACTAAATACATTTCTTCGAGTCTTTGAATTGTATCTTCGTTAAAATTTCCTAAAAATCTACTTTCTATTTTTCCACATTTGATAAACATGCAAAAATTTTGGGTTCTTTTTTTTTTTTTTTTTTTTTGTGCCAATAATTTTGGGTTCTTTTGGTGTGCTACATTTTTATGGGGCCAAAAAGCAAGACATGAAAAGTTCTCACCTTTTATTTTCTTTCCCACATAATACGTGGCACAGTGAACGGACGCGCTACGACTAAACGGCGCGTGGAGGTGGAGGAAGACGACGTAATTGAAGGAGTCTTAGTCACCGAAGACTATGTGTTACCGGAAACCGGAAACAGTCCGTCACTCGTTGGTCCCTTGGTGAGCAGAAAGAAGTAAGAGGCAGTCAAAGATTCAATCGAAAACGCAAAAAAAATTTTTTTTTATGTTTGGGAGTATTAGGCTGCCACGTGGAAAATACAGGCACCGGCATTTGACCGTCGCCGACACGTGACTTGGCACGTGGTAGCCTGTCTTCTCTTCTTCTTCGTCCTTCACTGCTTCACGAACCTTAATAAATTATTCATAGGTGAATAGATAATTCCTAGTCAAGGGGCAATAATTTAGACCCTACATATTTTGGTATAAAAAATGTAAATATATGAATCTCTTGATATTGAAATATTTATTATAAAAAACTATAGTGTTGTATTGCTAATAATTTGCTATAACATTCAAAGAAAATTAGTTACATCTGGGACTTTAAGTGACGTAGCTTATGTGGAGTGGATCGTTACTTTAAGCTGACGGATAAATGAGATCATGACTACGCTATAACAACTTCTTTCACATTCGAACTTTCTGTTGGGAAGTAAAAGAGCATCATAATTTATTAAATAATATTAAGGAAAAGATGGTCAAACCAATAGGACTATTTAAATTATGAAAATGGTAAACAATTATGTTAACACTTTATACACAGTCCGAACTTTTTTTTATAGATAATCGTACAATTTTATCTGCGATAATTGTGGAGAATTGAAGTTGTTATGAACCTTATGCTTGAGGTTTTTTTTTGTTTTTTTTTTTTCTCTAGCTATTAATCGTTTTCATGAGTTTGTGGAAATTGATAGGAACATATATATGAGGAAAAAAAAGGAGACATATAATGCGTAACCGACATGACAAATGAGAAGGGGACATACATCAACTTTAAATGTGGTCAAAGTAAAATATTTACTACTATGAAAAATCACTAGAATATGGCAAGATATAAACAAATACTAGTATATATCTTGGATGAATTCGTTTTAATCACTAAAAATTTGATATTCAATGGTCTTTTGGTCACAATCCATTTTTTTTGGTAGGTGAAGGTTCAACTCTTTTTTTTGTCACCTAAGTTTTTGGATTACAAATTACAGTGGATTACGTCTGATAATCATAATGCGTTTAATAATCAATGATATAATAACTAGCATATTACGGATAGCCCGATGATACATACATACATCACACCATTAGGAGTATTTTAAACGATGGCTTTGGTGTATAATAATTATATCAATGAATAATTTTCATGTTTTTAACGCTTTTTTGGTCAAAACAAACTATGATGAAAAACGTTTTCAAGAAAATCAATACCAATCTAGTAGTAATCTTTTGTCGAAATAATTAAAAAGAGCGCATAATTCTCTTTGAACCAAAAAGAAACATTAACTATTCTCATTTGACCAAAAACATCAAATCGTAGACATGCTTCAAACTGGGGAAAAATAAATAAACAGCAACTATTATCAGATTCCATATAAGTAATATATATTCAATCTTCAAGTCAAATATATATTCAATCCCCTATATATTAATAGAGAAACATTTTTTAAAAAAAACTTTACCATCGTGTGTTATTAACAAGATTGTCACGCTGATGTGTCGCTCTTACAATGATTTGGCTTCTATTTAGATAATTACTCAAGATTTATTAGACTATTTACAGAATTTGTCATTAGTCTCATATATCCATATATCCCACTAATCAAAAACGAATTTCTGATTAAAAATTAAAAAAACACACAATGTATACGAGACAAACTTTATTATTTCTATATTAGCAAACACATAACAAATGTTACATTTTTATATATATGCATAACAAATAACAAATCCGTATCATCTAATATTAAAATTTAAGACATGCTACGTCCAAGCTTAAACTTAAAATCAAACAGACATTTTTTATTTCATAAATCGAGCAAACTAATGGTCTATATATTACTAGATTAATTACAAATGTGCCATGATATTCTAATTATTTCGTTAATTAACATTAAACATCAGTAATACAAACATCATATCTCTATCTATACATAAAGAATTCGTGTATATGTATATATATTAAATTGATCTAAGGTCTATATTTTTAAATCCAGACTAACACATATATATATATATATATATATATATATATATAGATATATTTAACAACTCAAACATATAAGCGTATAATTCATGTAAATTAATATATTAGAATATATTTTTATAACTTTTGTAAGTACAAATTTTCCTAGGTTCATAAATCCAAACTACATTTATAAAATTAATTCTCAAAACTAAATCTATCATAAAATCAACAATAAATTAATTTTTCAAATTTTGAAGGCAATCCAAATTTCAAAAATTAAACGGAACCCTACAAAAATATTTCTCTATAAATATATTCCCTGATATCATCTTCATCCTCTCAAATTTACCAAACACACATCTTATTAGTTTTCGAGCAATCTAAATTTTGTAAATCTTCATCAACTCTTTTACAAAGATGTATATGTGTTTGTTATTTAAGTTACGTTAGAAAAGAAATTGTCGTCTTTAATTATTTTACGGGTAAAACGAATTCCGATACGAAAAATCGGTGATTGGAATATAAAACGTTTTTTTAACATGTTTCATAATACACTAACAGATTTTGGATTCCGGATAATAATACAATAATTTTTATAACTAAAACTACAATGCACTTCTTTAATTGTCCTTTCATCCCGCACATAGTGCGGGTAATTTATCTAGTCTTCTATTGTATACTAAGTAGATGTACATATTATTACACATTTATAGTTTAATTTAGGCACAAACTAAACGCCGTAATTGGTGCCTAATCGTTTGCGTTGTCATATCCATAAGCCCCACATTTAAATTAAGTTCTTGTTCACTTAATTACCCAAAGTTAGACCGTGGACCTCAATATATTTGTAACTTGTAAGAGCAAAATAAAACATTAGCTCTATAATTACACGTATTCGTAACTGTATCTGTCTGCAGTTGAAATGTCTGACCTATTTTGGGGATATGTGCCTAACATCTAAAGATATTATAGAAAAAAACTATTTCTACTTTCTAATAAACACATAATTATTACATTATATTTAAGTTAAATTTAAAAGGAAAAGAGAGTGAGATTGTTGACTTTAGCTTTAGAATAGAATAGTTGGGGCAGGTTTGTTGTTAGGTTTGTCATGTGTGACATTTTTATTATTATTACTACTCATGTCATCATATCTAAATATATATATGAATAAAAAGGAATCTCTTGTATTTTCTGTTCTTTCACACACATTATCCTCTTTCTGAAGTTGAGTTGTTAGAGCTGATTAATTTAATATATATGATAGTATTTGTGTAAATAAGAAAATACATTTAAAAAAATAATCAAAAAGACTACATTTTCATTACTTGGTATTAGGCCATCTCCATTGGTAGTGTCTCACCAAGAAACTCTCATTAAAATTAAATAAAAAATACTGAAATAATATTATTTTAATTAATTTTGTTGAGAAACGTTTTTCATTTGAGAAACCATGAGAAACTCTCTCTTTTTTCAACATGTCACTTTCTTATTAGTTTAGTTTTCTTTGTAATAAATCAAATAATCTATAGTTTATAACATTAACTAAATACTTTATATGTTTGCTATTTTTAATTTTTTTAAAAAAAATTTATAAAATAAAATTATCTATATATCAAGCTCTATTATGTATAACTTTAAATTATATAATAATATTATTTTAAATTGGTGTTAGTTAAGCTTAATACATAATATTGAATTAATATTGTTTTAATTAATACAATAGTATTATATTATAAAATAAAATTTAAAAATTAAAATTTATATTTTGCAATAATTTTTAGATTAATATATAATCGTGATTTCAAATATATGTATTAAAAATTAAATCACAAATATATCTCATGAAATAATGCAAAAGTTTGGTGCATCATCAAGTGAAGAGTAAAACCAAGTTAACTATATTATCTAATATCTATTATGGTTTTGTATGTTTTTATTTGCATTTTAATTTATGTTATCATGGTTTAATTTAAAGTTCAATTCATGTTTAATTGTGGTTTTAAAAATAATAAACTCTTTAATGTATTATTTATAATTTATAGTACTATTAATTGTTGCTTTTAAAATTATTAATATTCATTATATCATTTACTTCTATTAATAAATATAACTATTTAGTTTGAATGACTATATTTAAGATGTAATTTGATATGTTTAAAAGTATTATTAAGAAATTAAATTTAATATTAAAATATGAATATTATATTGATGAGATATTTGACCAATAAAACTAGAATTTTAGTATGAGTTTCTCTAAATAAACTAAAGGAAATTTGGTCAACTCTACCACATTTGACCAAAATCTTTCTACTTCTACCACATTTGATAATTCTTTTCTACTCATACCACATTCATGTGGTATTGCGGTATAAAAAAGACTGTTTTGCCCTCAGCTGATATGGCAGATAAAGTGCAACATTTAGGGACAAGTATCTGGAGACGGACAATAAACCTATTCGGGGACAATAATCAAACGAAATATAAACATCAACCAAAATGAAAAGGCCGCATTTAGAATTTAGGAGAACTAAAATCGAAGAACAATGAATTAAAATCGAGGGACAAAAATCAGCTAACATGCAAAAATAAGATGAAATTGTGGAAGACTCAAACTTCGGGGACAACTATATGTAAACTTCCTTTTGTGTGCTCAAACAATGAATTTTGTCCCCGAAGTTTGAACACACAAAAGAAAAGGCAAAATGGTCATTACACACGACAATTGTGGTATGAATGATAAATGGGTCTGCAATGTGGTAGAAGGAAAAAGAATTAGGCCAAATATGGCATAGATGTTAATTTTCTCTAAATTAAATATAAAAATATTAATATTATATTAGTGAGATATCTTATGGATATCTCACCATTGAAGATGCTCTTAGGATATCAATATGTTGAGTTACTACACGGTGTATTACATTTTGGCTACAATGCTAAACTAAAATGAAAAAGCTGACAATACAACAGCAAAACTTTTTATAGAAATGTTGATAAAGAAAATTCGAATTTATATTATTTAGATTGAAAGTTACAGTTTTATTTCCATACTGGACCAACAAATTTGGATCAAACCTTATCCAACCAAATTTATTTACCTTGAGCCCATATAACTTTTGTTCCTAACTATATATCTGCAAAAATTACAGGGGTCATCAAAATCTCTGATTCAGATGAGAAACATATCTTCATCGTACCAAAGTAAACCGATGACATAACCATTTGGCGACATATCAAACCCGGTTAAGAAAATCCACAATTCCTCTTCATAATCTTGGGTGAGAAAGGAGAGGATAACTTTTGGTGATGTGAACCAGTGAATCCTGCTTAACCAATAATGCAAGACAAGACCAAAGACATAAGATCGGTCCAACCAGTTTACACTGGACTCCTCGTCATTACCATTAGGATCGTTGATCCGTTGTAATTAGCAACTGTAAATCTGTAATCTAAGCTAAAACAAAAAAGTTGCAGAGGATCATCAATCGCCACTGCCACCTTCCAAGAGATCTAAAAGAGTAATCTTTCCGTTGCTGCATCGGTCGAGTTTGTCAAACTGTTTTGAGATTGGAAGTATGTCCTTATCGGTTATTTTCTCCATCTCCTTCAGTTTGTAAATCACATACTCTGCTTTACTGCGAACACACAAAAAATCCAGATAATACCTCAGATTAGAGCTAGCAAACAAAGCATTTACATGTCTTAAATCCAAAAATGCGACTAAGCCTTCCTTTCACAGTAACTCAAACTTTATATCAAGCTGAAAACATTATAATCGAGATGACCACAATGACAAAATTAACGATGTTTTCGCATCACCCATTCACAGATCTTCAACTTAGCCTAAGACCATAAACTATGTTGTTGAACAAAAAGATTCATAAAAAGAAGTGCAGAAGATGAATTAACTCAGAAATCCAACACCTTCTAATAAACTAACGAGGTAGGAAAGTTTATGTTTTCAAAGATCCTCTACACGAACGAAAATTAAAAGACTACTAGAAAGACAGTATCTTTTAGATGACTCCTAAGAAATGTATAAAATCTAAGGATGCCCCAAATTGGTATATTAACAAACCTATGGATCAAACAATTAATTCGGAAATCGGTTTAAGATTCATAAAACCTTAAGGGTGTCAGAGCATAAAAAATGGACAGGGAAATGAGTCAAATACCTCACACAGCCATTGTTATCAATATCTGCAGCAAAAAACTGAGAGACAGACATTGTCTCACAAAGCACTTTCTTCGCCCGTTCTCTATTCCTCTTATCCACTCTCGCCTCAGCCAAGTACAAAAAAGCCCGAGCCACAGCTAACGTGGACACAAGCAGCCATATTGCAGCGAAAAGCCTACCAGGCAATGTCTTAAAAGCCCGATCTCCATACCCAACAGTAGTAACCGACATAACCGATAGATAAAACGAATCCAACCACCCGATTTCCTCAATGAAATGCATTATCCCAATACCAACAGCAATGCATAAAACCACAACACCTAATGCCAAAGCCACTTTCAACCTAATCCTCATTCTCCCTTTCTTCACATCAATTATATAAGACCTCCTCTTTTCTGGCTCATCTCTCCGCTTAGCAGAGTCTAACATATAGCTCTCTTGAAGGTCAAGAACATAAGAGACCATCCCACTAAGCAATATATCAATGAAACCAAACCCAACAAGAACAAACATAATCGAAAACAGCTTAGTAACCACACTATTTGGAGTGATGTCTCCATAACCAATGGTGCACATTGTAACGATACAAAAGTATAATCCATCAACAACAGGATGGGTTTGATTCACAACGTAGTGATCACGATTCAGCCAATAGATAAGCACACCTAAAGATAGATACACAACGAGAAGAGCAAAAGCTTGTCTTACTACAGATCGTGATGTCTCTGTTGGATCTTTTTGAGGAATTGGGTGATGAAGATCATTGATTACTGCCATTGCTGGTGCTGTTTTGGATCGGTGAAGTGCGTGGCCGTGGCAATGACTCGAATTTTGATCGGAAAACCATGGCTCTGGTTGTGGTGGTGGTGGAAGCAGAGGCTCTAGGGTTGAGGAATCAGAGAAAGGATTAACGGCGGTGGAAGAAGACGACGGTGACGGTGAGGGTTGTTTCTGAGAGATGGAATCGATGAAGTGAGACGAATCTCGCGGAGAACGTGAAAAGGGTCCGAAGATTAAACGGTCTTTGAACTCCGACGGTGTCATCGGCATCGGAATCGCGACTTCGTTGTCTTCTGGTAATGGAAACAGAAGCTGTGGAGGTTTTTTCAATCTAGGGCTAATCATGTATTGAAGTAATGGGTCACTTCCTTCGTTGGCCATCTCGCCGGAAAACTGGAAGTGGGTTTCCGATTGAAGTTACTGAATCGGGAAAAGATCGTTTTTTGGTTTGATCTAAGGTCTGAAACTTGAAGGGCTTGAAGCGAAGAGGAAGAGGAAGAGGTAAGAGGAGGGACGTGAAACGTGGGAAAAAGGAAGAAACTTTATCTCTCTCACAAGGATTGAAGTAAGAAGAAGCAGAAATGGCGCTTTCTTAAAGTTTCTTGTGGCAGCATATGCAAAGGGGGAACACTTTGGTGTGATCTTAGATTGAAAATATTATTAAAATATTATTAAAATATTATAAGAGCTTTAGTTAAGATCTTTTGTAGAGTAATTGATTAAGGGTAGAACATGTTTAGATCTTAAGAAATAATAATTTAATAATCAATAACTTTAAATGTTATTTAATAATCAATAACTTTAAATTAGCTTCAGGGTCAACATAGAAACCTCCCTTAAGCTTAGCCTCGCGTTTCAACGAGATCAACTCCTTCTCCTGTGACCACAAAAGAGATCAACTTGAAAGTTTCTAAACAAGTGAACAGAGATCGACTCCTTGAATTTGGAAAATAAAAATGGTTACCTTCTCGGCATATTCCTTGGAGTATTGCTCGGCTCTTTTGAAGATAAGCTTCCTGTTCTCTGCGTTCTTCTTCTTGGCGGCTTCAGCATTCTGCTTCTTCTCCAAAGCCCATTCCTCCTCTCTCTTCCTCTTCTTCAACACCGACTCCGGAACTACAACCTTTGACTCAACCATTTCCGAATCCTGCAGATCTCAACCCAGATTCAATATTGATTATCTTCGATAGATAGATGATGAGTGAAATGGTTGTCGGAGATTTTTTTCGCCGTAGAGATGGTGTATCGGCAAAAAGAAGAACTAAAATGAAAGGTAAACGACACGAGATAGCAAATAACGAAGCAGGGTGAAGATTTGGCTCCGATTTTGCCGGAAATCGGTGCGAAATCGGCGAAGTATCAAAGGCGGACAAAATCGCCGCCAGAGAAGTTTCGTACCCTAGGGTTGAAACGATTTTCGCCCAAATGAGAAAAGATTTCCGATATCAAATTTGGTACCCAATCCCAGCCTGACACGTCACCGCGAGAACGGGCTTAAAACTGATCTTGCCCAAGACCACTTCACCTGTTCTTAACTTTCTAAGCCCAATTTTTATTATTTGTTTACTCTAAGAACAGCCCAAATGTTTCCCCGATAAATATGGCCTTACAATTTTTAGAGAGGAATCAAGGTTTTATTATATATATTCGATATTCATTACATTAAATATGATTTGATGCGGTTAGCAAAAAACAAGAAACATTTGCATATGATACTACAAATGATACTACAAAGCCTGTATAATATGGGCATTTTAAAAATAATATGGCATCTTTTTTTTTATAATCAATAATTTGGCATCTTCTTCAGTAATAAATATATTCAGATGGATTTTATTTTATTTTATTTCAGATGTTAGATTGCACAAATTACACATGCTGGCTGATATTTGAATTGGTTTTCTTGAAACTATTTGTAAGAAAATACCCTTCTTAAGTCTAAATTGAATTTGAGTCCTTTATTACTTTTTGCTAACTAATTTATCAAAAATAGTCTTTGATATATAAAATTGACGTTATGAAATTTGTGTTAATTTTTCTGATAGATCTAATTGTTAAATTTTTAAAGCAACGGTAAGAAATATAAATATAAAAAATATTTTAAAATATAAAAAAAATTAATAGTATAAAAAAATTAATAGTATAAAAAATTAATAGTATAAAAATTAATATAAGTCATAAATATAAAAAAATTAATAGTATAAAAAATATCACTATTTATTTTATACATTAAATTTTTTATTATCATATATTTTTTTTCTTTTGCTAATTTTTTTTTGTCGTTTGTTCTAACCTATGGATTATATCGCTTAATTCATTATGCTATAAATTAATGTTTTAAAATATACTTTAATCGACCATTAGGTAGTAAATTTTTATATTGTAACATAAACTTTTTCCGTTTCAGTTAAAAAATCGTTTTAGAGTTTAAAATTTGTTTTATAATAAGTGTTGTTTTAGTTTTTTTTTAATGCAGATTTTGACAGTTTTATCTTTAATGTTTTAATGTAATCAATAATTTCTTTTAAAAAATATATCTAATAAATAGAAAATTCGTTTATTTTTCTATTTTGTGTAAAAAACTTTAAACGATGCTTAAACTGAAATTTAAATTTTCTCTCATTAGTATTTAACTATTTATGTACATAATAAGGCTCAAAGATGGAGGGTGAGATAGTTAATTTTAAAATGGACGGGTCAAAGTTGTAAAGCTTAAATTCCATTAAACACCTCGACCGAATTAAGTGTCAACTATGTTTGACAAAACGGCACGGCGTCTCTCTCTTTTTAAAACACAGATGACATGTTTTTTTTGGAGCTGAGAACAAATAAAACGGCGAGATGTGTCGTTTTCTCAACAAACCTCACATGACGTGGTTTTTCAGAGTTAGATAAGTACAAACTCTCTCTATTAATTAACTATCCAATTAAATATGTGTGGACTGGTACCAAACAAAGAACACATGATTTGATTAGCTTTCTTCATTCATAATTTCATATTTGTTATTGATACACACAACTTATTTAATAGATAATAAAGCATAGTCACAGTGAGAATGTGTAAATAGTAATCTTATTTCTGTTTCCAAGTTCTTATGTTGTCTCTTTCCAAGCTACCTAATATGATGACTTCAGAGTTTGGTCCAGACATAACAATCTTTACTGTGAAGTTTGGTCTGATATAGAATGTCAAGACTAAAGAGTTAGGAAAAGAGTAAAATGGTAAGAAACAGACAAAAGAGAAGAAAGACAAAACAGAGAGTTTTTTAGTAATACAAGAAGGTTAGCAAGTAAACAAGCCAGCCATTGAAGGTCTCTCACCAAATCCCCTCATAAGACCCTACCCCGAACCACAAACCCACACACACACACACACAACACAACTCCATTTTCACAACACGGAATCTTCCTATCGCTGCTCAGGAATGAGAGATGGGAAATGAAGGGGAAAGAGGGATTTGACTGATTGCTTTTGATCAGTAGTTGTTGGGCCATAACTGCTGTTGGGTCTGTTTAGACGCGTCTCTAGCGTTTTGTTGTTGTTGGTGTTGGTGATGAAGATGTTCTAATGACATTGCTGCTTGTGAATGGTAAGGACTCACATAGCCATGTCCTCCATAATGTTGTTGTTGCTGTTGTTGAGACGGCTGCTGCTGCTGTTGCAGTTGTTGGGCTTGACGGAAACCGGGAGGCTGCTGATTCTGATGACCAGGGAAGCTGTAATATCCGCTTCCTGGAACTACTCGCGAGTTGGGTTGTTGTCCTTGATGCCATGCTGCTGAGTTTTCGTTCTGCAGATCAAAGCAAAACAAAGAAAGCTACTGGTTAAGGTTTGCAATACAGAGACGGCACAAATAACACCGATTCAAAATAAACCTTACCCTACCAAATCAAATAGATGGAAGTTCATCTAATTCTACTAACTAAAGACAATTCTAACTAGAAAATTGTTATTTGCATTTTCGTTTTTTTTTTGGGTCCCAAACAAAGCCTAACCAGAAACCACACTAAACTGATTTTCTTAAAACCAAACAGTTCCAAACAAAGCCATACCCATCCAAAACCAAACAGAAACAAAAATTTGAATACTCCAGTTTAAATTCCAGCTGACTAAACTGAGTAAACCGAACGGAACCAAAACTTCAAATGTCACACCAACAAGATTAAAACCTGAGAGGAATTTCATGGTTTACCTGCTGCTGAAGAGATGATGCCAAGTGATTGCCATCATTAAACTGGGAGCTCAAGACATCTTCGTAGGAGTTTGCAGCACTTGTGGGATTCAACGGGAAGTTGTTACTTGAGGCAGCGCCACCGCCGAAACCGTAGGCAGAGGGAGGAGGAACAGGAGGAGCGGTTGCTTGAGTTTTGTATTGTGGAAGCATAGCAGCTAAAGACTGATGGTTCCCAGTGGGAAACGCTTGCTGAAAAGCTGAAGGCATGTAAGGGTTGTAACTCTGTGCCATGAATGGGTAGCTTATCAAATTACCATAATGCCCTAAAGGCATCCCGGGCTGATGAGAGTATGGATTTAAGGCGAGGTGTTGTGCAAGAGCTGCTGCTTGTTGTCCTGCACTGGGCATTGCGTTTTGAGATGAAATACTCGCAGCTCTTAGTGCCTGCAAACAAATTTGTGTAAGCAATGGTATTAGAGGAAAGCTCAGAATAAGTTTATATGAAAGAGAAAGGGGGATTTAGTTACCTCGGCCATGGAATTTGTTGGACCGCTAAGTGAAGAGGGAGCAGCAGTGTTGTATTTTGTTGTGAAAGGCAAGTAGTGAAGATCAGATTCTCTTCCATCTTGAATGCCTGATGGGAGTAGAGTGTTGGGTAACGAACTTGTATATCCTTGCTGCTGAACATTAAGAAAAAATAGTAGAGATGGTTAAAAATCTTTTCAGTGATCCTTTCGATTGTGTGATGGATTTTTAAGGCTGGATAGTGTTTGGATTTTACCATTACGTTGGGGTAGGTATCGAGATTCTGCATTTGAGGATTGGTTTCTGATGGAGGATTCAACTGTTGGCTGTTTTCAAATCTGTAATCTGCGGAAGACGAAAACTTGTACTGATGACCTTCTTCTTGCGGAGGTTCATGTTGAGCTGCTTCTGTCTCAGAATCTGTGGCAGAATGGTAATTCCGGGTACTTGAATCGATTTGATAAGACACTTGTTCATTAGTAGCAGCATTTCTCAGCTGTTCTTCTTCCTCTCCATAAAAGTTAGTGTCGGGATGTCTGAATGAAGAATCATCCTGTGCTTCTAGTGGTTCATCCAATTTATCATTCAAGCCACTGGCTTGACCAGATCCTATCCCGGAACCAAAACTACCGAACATTAGGTGCGAGCATTCTGAGGTATGGACTTGCAGGTGATTGGGAATTATCACTGCAGGTTTGTCGTCTCTCGGTAATGCTTCCTGCTCTTCTTCATTGTCAATAGTAAGTTGCTGAAAACCGGTAGCAACAGATGCAGAAACATCTTCAGCTGAAAACAGTGGGAAAAGCAAACATCAAAAAACATGGACAAAGAGTAAGAAAGAAATTAAAAAAGACTCACACAGAATATGAATATCTCACCTCCATTTTCCTCATAAGAATGTCTCTCAGCTTTGTTATTTTCATCGTCATACACTGAGGAATCTCTTGAATCATCGTCAACCAAATTTCTGCTTGATACTGAAGCAGGCGGATTGTGATCCACATCAGGAGGAGACCCAATTGGATATGTTTTTGTTTCGTGGTGGTGGTCATCCAAATGAGTCTCATCCAGATGTTGAGACTCACTAAATTGGTCGGCAGAAATCTTAGATTCAGCAGATGGTTTCAAGACAGAGGATGATGGATAAGAAACATCTTGCTTCTCAATTGAAGGCCATTCATCCTTCAAAGGGGCTTTACTTCCGCTCTCTTGAGCCTCTGATGAACGAGGCAAAGCAACATTCTTCTGCTGGTTAGGCCTACCCATTTTCACAATCTCAGCCATAGTTCTTTGCCCGGGGTTAGCACTGGCCCAAGCGGATTGATACGCAGGAGAAGGCAGCGAAGACGAAGTAACTGCATCACTCGGGCCTGTTGGTGCTTTCTTGACTTCAGAGCTTGGAGGATCACTGCAAAGCAATGGAGATACTAAGATAACACAAAATAGTGGACATTTTTAACAAAATCAGATACTAAAAGACCACATGAAGTTAAGAACCTGTTTGATGGAGGTTGGCGTCCAAGCACACCAGATGATACAGAAGATCCTGCCCAATGATTACGTGCTCCGTTTTCTCTTCTGTTTGCAGGTACACCATGATGAACATTCCCCGTCTCTGAACCAAAATCCAGTAACAAGTTTAGACATTTTTCTGAGGTAACCAAAATCACAACCAACAGAAGAAAAAAAGAGAAAACTCTCTCTCTCTTGCACAATTTGCATTTTATTACCATTAGAATTATACTTGTTTCCGCCACCTCGAGATGTGTTGTAACTGTCATTACCGCTTCTAGCTCCACGATTCGGGACGTTACGCGTCCAGGAGTCTGCAGGGTCTTTAGTCTTACCAAACAAGCAAAATAAGTGAGAATCAGACAAGAAGAAAAATCATCATCTGAAGCTATCAGGCATTAGTAAACTAGTAGCTGTTTAATGTTATAATCCACAAACCTCTTTCTTCTTCTCTCGTTTGCTCTTCACCTCATGAAAAGTATCTGAAAAGTTTTAAAGAAACAACATTATAAGAGACGGCAACAAAGAAAGGGAGAAAAAACTGATTTTTATGTTTATTTCCAGAAACAGGTAGCCAGCTAATGAAGAAGATTCAACCAAATCCAAAAAACATTACTATTTCAAGAAACTTAAGGAAAACAAACAAAGTTCTGACACATTCTCTTACACAAGAAGTTCTAACAGCTTTAACATGATTAGCAAAATTTCTTCACAAGGTAAAAAAAAAAACTCTTTGAAGTTTTGATTTTATTTTTGCTTCAAAGCTAAAACCCAGAAATCAAACAAGACATAAAAAGCTATGGAAGCTTAAAGAACGAACCTTGAGAAAGGAGACGATTAACAGCTTCATCAGGATCCATATCGCACTCAACAAGCATCGCATAGATCTCTAACTCAGAACAGTTCACGATCTCCTTCAAACCCTGAACAACCTTCCTCGAAGACGCCGGAACACCCCCGTTCGCGTTACTAACGCCGCCGCCGCCACGACCGCCCATTTTTCTCTTCTCTCCGGATTACCGGAAAACAAAACGAATCAGATCTGAAGTTAAAAACTTCTTCGACTCACGATTCCTTCACGAGCGATTCTAAAAACCCAAAATAAGGATTCTTGATGTTTGTATCTCTCTCGCTATTGGCTTCGAGTATCGGAAGAAAAAAAAAAACCCTCTTTTTATTTCTCCTCTGCTCTTTGGGTTTGGGGCTAAATAATGGTTTTGGGAAAAAGGAAAAAGATTCAAATTTTTGGAAAGTTATGTTATCAAAAATGGTATATGTGTTAATTAACAAATTTATTTTGGTAAGTTAATTACTTTTTCTTTAATGGTAATTAATAACTTTGTATATGTTTGTCAGATTTTCATTTAAAGACATGAATAGGTTTTGGATAATGATGAACCTTAATTTTACATACTCCCTCCGTTTTAAATTAGTTGTCGTTTAAGGTTTTTTCACGCTTATTAAGAAAACATTCAATTTTCTTGTTTTACCCCTAATTAATGTATTGTTTTATGTAATATTATTACTTAATAAGCTAAGAGAGTAGGGGTAAAATTGAAAAATCTGTCAAAAATATGCATTGAAAACCTAAAACGACAACTAAGTTGAAACAAAATTCAACTTCTAAAACGACAACTAATTTAAAACGGAGGGAGTATTTTTTAAGAAACAGTTGTTGTCTGAGATTCTATTAAAAAAAAAAAAAAAAGATTTTTTGAATTTTAGATTCGTGAAAAATGAAGTAGTTCACGCGCTTATACAACGCGTGGAGAGAAAGAATCTGAGAGTTTTTAAAATGATTGAATAATGGATAAGGACGTCGTTCCGGGCCTACATATAATATGGGCCTAAGCCCATTACACCTAACTTCAACAAAAAGAATATAATTTAAAAAAATTAAGGATCAGCACGTGTCAAGTTACAAGAGTGAGTAGCTGAGCTGGATAAAACTTTATACGTGTCATCTTATTACAGGTTAAAAACCCGCCCACCAAAAGATTTCTTCGAAATTAAAAAAAAACGTTATAAGCTAAGGAAAAAAAAAAACTCTTGCTTCTTCAGGTTGGTCTTCTTCTTCCTGAGCTCAATCTAGTTCTTGGTGTTTTTATGCAATTGTGATTATTAAAAAATTCATGCTTTGATTCCAAAAAATCGAAGAGAATGGAACATTTGGTCACTGCTTCTCAGAATTGCCACAACAATGAGGAACAAGATTTAGGTAAGGCTTGTTTATTGAATTCTACATATAGATCGGTCATCTTTTTATTTTAACTGAGCTAGTTTTGTTGTGATGATGCTTTTGATTTCTATAGGTTTGGATTCTTCTACTAGGGATGTTGAAACAAACGAACCCGAAGACCTGCTAGTTGAAGACACTTCCAATAATGCGTCGAATATGGATACAATATTTTCACCTGTTCTGGATGATGAACTGTATTCAGAAACTGGTCGAGGTATTCTCTTAGTCTTTCAGTTTTTGATTTAAGCTAATCTTTGAATGAGTATCGAGTAATCTAATAATGGCTTTCCTCAGTATTTGTGGCAGGAAACAGTGTGCAATGGGAAATGCCTAGGTGGGGAGCTGATGAGAGCAGCAACTATCAATCTTGCAACGATTCTGATTACTTTCTTTCTGATGTGCTGATTGCAAGCTTGCCATTCTATGAGAGTGGAAATGTTGACTTTTTCACTGAGATAAGTCCCTTGCCTCGTTGCATCTTTCCAGAGCCAAGTGTGTTATTAGATGTAGCTGAGCAGTACATGGTATTAACTTACTTAGAAGATGGATCAGCCAGCAGTGATGATGTTAAGTCTTATGAGGACAGCGGGGGTAATGTCGATAAACATGACTTGTTTATGGCATTCAACTGGTCAAGATCACAAAACTTGGAAGCAGCAGATGCTCACGCTGAAGCTGAACAAACTGAAGATTTTGATCCACAGCTTTTCTTAAGAAATCAACCGGAGTTAGCTGATGTGGTATCCAATTATTTCCCTGATATGCAGCAGCCTGGGGAATCCCCGAAAAGGAAGGCGGTAACCCTTGTTCTTGATTTGGATGGTATGATATGAACCACTTGGTTAAGTTTTGCCTCCATGGTACCACCACACTTACTAATCATCTTAAAGTGACATTGCAGAAAGTCTGGTCCATTCGACTCTGGGAGCCTGCAGAGATACAGACTTTTCCTTCAGAGTCACTTTCAATATGCAAGAGAACACTGTTTACGTGAAACAAAGGCCACACCTTTATAGGTTCTTAGAGAGGGTCATTGAACTTTTTCATGTTGTCATCTTCACGGCTAGTCACAGCAATTATGCGTCTCAACTTCTAGATATATTGGATCCAGATGGGAAGTTTGTATCGCAACATTTTTACCGGGGTTCATGCATTCTTTCAGATGGGATTTATACCAAGGATTTAACTGTTTTGGGTCTTGATCTAGCAAAAGTAGCTATAATTGACAACTGTCCACAGGTACTTTCTAAAGTATTCCCTTCAGTACCTATGTTTCATTAATTTTTGCTTTTCACTCACATTCCAATAGAAGCCTTAGTCTCAGTGATAGACACCACAGTGCAGAATTTGCAGTTTCCTTAAGTTTTACATGGACCCTCATTGTTAATGTTTCAGGTGTACAGATTGCAAATAAACAATGGGTTCCCTATCAAAAGTTGGTACGATGATCCAACTGATGATGGTCTGATTACATTACTTCCCTTCTTAGAGACATTGGCTGATGCCAACGATGTTCGTCCTGTCATCGCCAAGAGATTCGGTAACAAGGAATAAGAAATCTCTTCCTTTTGTTTCCTCTATACCTTGATTGCAGATTCTGGATTTCTTTTACAGATTTAGTCATAGACTAGTTTAGTTCCTCAAGACTTGTTAGGTGCTATTTAATTAGTTAACCATAGAATAATGCTCGGTGATGTTAGTACACAAGTAAGCGTAACCCTTGTCTTAGCCAGGATAAGAATAGATCATTGGAATCTTAACACTCTGTTCTAAATGTACAGTTGGTGAAGCTGAGATACTGAATGTATAAAAGTGAGTAATTTTTGAGTGAAATATCAGTTTTGGAGGTTAACAACAGCCTTTATCTCCTTGTAGTAAATCCAAAATGTTGGTTAGATCTTTGTACCACTGCATTGTCAATAATAAAAATGAAGAGAGGTATCTCGAACCTTGTTTTCGTGAATTTATCGAATTTTCTAGCTTCTGTGGTCTTTCAGAAAGGAGGAATATCGTTATCATCATCATCGGGGGACCAGATCTGGTGGTTCCATGGTATTATAATAAGCTATTTAATATATAACTCTCAGTAAAAGTTTCATGATTCTGCTTGCATGGTACTTATTGTGCAGATCATTCAACAAGTTATTTTGATTAGGCGTAAGGAAGTGACCTGACTTTGTTCTGCTCTGTGTTATCATGTATCTTTCAGAGTTGTCTAATGGTCCTAAGCTCCCTGACAAACTTGCCAATATGTAAATGTATAGAATGTTTAACTTGTTTTCATTAAAATTTGTTGGTCATATTTTGTTGTTAGTAGGGAAATAAACCAAAACAGTCAGAGGAATCTTATTTCTTAACGTTGTTTCTTTTTTTTTTTTGAGCAAAGTCTAATTCTCATTAAACGTAATTAGGTTTCCATACAGAGGGATAAGAGTGCCTCTTTTGCCAAAGCATCGGCTTGGCGATTTTGAGTGCGAGGAATGAAATTGAAAGAGCATACATTGAAATTAAGAGATAGATAAAGGATGTCGTGGAGAATCCCGTGAAGCTCCTTCTGTTGGAGATTCGAATTGATAGCTTTGACTAGAATCATCGAGTCTGAAGCGAAAGAAACGTTGGTGAGGTTCGATTCCATTGCAGCTCCTGCCGCGGCGAGAGTGGCCATAGCTTCGGCCATCAAGGGAGAACCAACGGAGGTTCGAGAAGCGGAGCCTTCCAGGATGGTGAGATCAAATTGATCTTTGATAATCCAACCCAAACCTGCAGATCCATCTGGCTTCCAAGAAGCATCCGAGTAGCAGATCAGGGATCTCGGGAGACGGATTAATTGGGGTGAGGGTAGAGAGATGGGTTTGACAACCGGTTGGGAAGATTGGGCAGCTTGCCATTCCTTAGCGCGCAAGAGAGCAACTTGGATGGCTTCTTCCGCTGATTTGTTTTTTGCTGAAAATCAGTTGGTTCCTGGAGGTCCAGATTGTCCAGAAGAGCCAAGGCGCCAGAGGTCCATCACCGATACCCGTGGGAGGGAGGCAGATGAGTTTATTGGCTGATATGATTCCGTCAGTTACAGAGTGGCTATCGTCGACGGTAAGAGAAGAACTCAGCGGAGCCATCTTCCAAACTTGCTTGGCAAAGGTACAAGAGAAGAATAAATGTTTCACAGATTCATTTTCTCCACAATAAGGGCATTTAAGCTCATCATTTACTTGTCTCCGGAGTAGATTTTCACCCACCGGGAGGACATTTTGAGCTGTTTTCCAGAGAAGGAGTTTGGTCTTTGGTGAACTTTTGATAGACCAAATGTTAGCCTTCCAATTGAAAGGATCAGAAGTAGTTGGCCCTGATGAATCCTCATCAATAACAGTAGACTGGTAAGCTTCAAAATACCCTGACTTTGCAGAATAAATACCATCTTTTGTAGGGAGCCAAGCCCAAATATCTGAAGCACCTTTTATACTTGGTCGTAGGGACATGATGTCTTTTTCATAGTTAGGGAGGAGAAGTTGATGAGCTCCTTGTTCCAGGAACAAGTTCCAGGGATCAGTAGATCAGCAACCCTCAGATCTTTTGCAGCTTCAGTGGGGGGACCCATAGGTGACATAGGTGTAGATAGAGACATCCAGGGACACCTCCAGACCGGAGTGGAATCACCCATACCAATCATCAGCAACCCTCTTAACGTTGTTTCTTATGAACCAAAAGGTCATTGATTTCTTACATAACATCAGTCAATCAGTTCTAGCTGGTGCTCTGATTACTGTTCTGTTCTCAATCGGAGTTAGTAACTTAAAAACTATTGCCCTTATAGGAGTCGGATTAAACCACCAAACCTATCTTCTACTTCATAAGGTCGGGTCAACCTAAACGCCACATAAATAGTCGTTTTATGTTGGTCTAAGTCTGATTATGTTAGAAGAAAAAGCTCTGAATCAACCGACCAACATGCGTCTCCAAAGAAACATCAACCATTGGTTTACGGAAATGTGCATATAGAGATATCAACAACCAAACATTTTTCTACTGCCAGACGCCACAGTTACAATCACAAAACCAGTTCCAAAGGAAAATATATCGAGTTTTCTTCAACTTCTTGCGTTAATTCCTATTCCCCAAAAACTCAACACCTCTGCGCTTATTGCTGCTCGGTTGCCAAAAAAAGATCACATACCATTAACCATTCTCTTCATCTCGGATGATCGATCTCCTTGGATCCATTTCTTCAATTGCTCTCTCTCTCTCTCAGCACGTGCTTTATGCGGCGCATTGATCTCCTCACCTATATTGAGATGCAAAAAAACATGAATAAATAATCTCCCATAGTGGTGAAAAACATATTACATATGATGTTTTTTCGGATACATAACCATTACCTATGGGAGTTACTTTGGTATCATATGATTACCTTTGGAATGCGTACAGGGTTAGGAAACTGCATGGTCTGAGCTTGAAGCATCTGACGTTGAGTCATTAACATCTTTTTCTCTTTAAGAAGAACGTATCACAGCTTCTGAAGATCATCCCATGACTTAAGGCGCAATCCTGAAGCTTTCCAACTTCGCCCTAACACCAAACGATTACAAATGTTCCTAGGCTACAAAAATCACTGACCTTGGAGGTATATAACTTGTTTTACAAGTAAACCTCAAACTTCTACACATGACACAACCAAATGTGATTTGTTATCTGTTTGTTCTTTTCTTCAGTGAAACCTTCTGGTGAGAACTTTCTCTGTGAACATAAGCAGTTTGTACGGACAAGCATTAGCAAAGAATCACGACCGGGAAAGTGTGTGGTGGTCTTGTTCCTTGTGCCGTGTGAGTCACGCTTCTTCCTTGTTCGCGACAATCAACGTCTCATCATTAGATGAAGAATATTTTGGAGGAGAATCCCGTCGAAGAGCATGTGTTACCAACAGACGGTGAAGAATCATCTAATGAACCATCTGATTCTGATGGATCTGTTGAAGAAGAAGAATATCTTCATGTAAGTTATTATGCTCTCCTGATCAGCAGATAATAACCCCTGGGTGATTTCACTTTTAACTGTTTCCTTTAGGACCTTGAGGACGATGATGATGATGATGTGAACGATATGGATTATGAAGAAGTAGCAGAAGAAGAAGCTAATCATGTTGTAAGTTCTTATGAGATCTCTCCCTTTTGCCCATTTGTGTGATTTCATTTCTAAACGGTTTTTCTTAACACTACAAGAAAACATCATAATTTCCGACGACGGTATTGGTCGGAAATTCGTCGGAAATAGCATATTCCGATACATTTCCGACAAAATCAAATTCGTCGGAATTCTCTGGTCGGAAACCATAAGTCGTCGGAAATTCGTCGGAAATTATCGACGAAAACTATTCGTCGGAAATTTTGTCGGAAATATTTGTCGGAATTTTGTCGGAAATTTCCGACGAATTTCCGACCACTATATGAATAGTCGTCGGAAATTTGTCGGAAATTTCCAACCACTTTTAAAATAAAAATAAATATATACCGAAATTAGTTCCGACAAAATTCCGACGACTTTTCTATTTTTTTTTTAAAAACAAATAAGAGTATTATAGTTAAAATTAAAATAATTATTGAATATCTACAAAAATAGATTAATTGTCACATAACCAATTTTCATTATCAACAAATGAGAATTAAAATTAAATTAATTAAAATGAATAAATATATAAATACATAAATGTCTCTATTAATTGAACAAGAGAATGAAAATGTTGAACTTTAAAAAAAGGAATGATGTTTGAAGTAGAGAGAAGAACATGTTAATAGAGATTGAGATTGTTGTGTTTGGAATTGTGAAATGGATGAAAACTCATTTGGTATATATAGAAAAAATTTCCGACAATGTATTTCATCGGAAATTTGTCGGAAACTACAAAACGCGGTAAATTCATTTGAATTGAATGTACAAAGGCGGGAACATGAAAAATCATACATTTTCCGACGAACGTAGAAATTTCTGACGAATTTCCGACGAAATTAATTATTAATTAATTATTTACTTAATTATAAATTATTTAATTTTTTCAAAAAAAAATTCAAAATAATATTTCTGACGACTTTCCGACGAAATTAATTATTTATTTATTATAAATTATTTATTTATTTTGTTTTTTTTAATAAAAATGATTAAATAAATAATTTCCGACGAATTTCCGACAAATTTCCGACTAACAAAACTTTCCGACTTAAGTTTCGTCGGAAATTCGTCGGAAATATTAAAGGTTGAAACTCATAATTTCTGACGATTTTTCCGACTAATATTTCTGACCAAAGCATCGGAATTTTGTCGGGAAATGTGCAGTGAATAAACATGTGTTCACCTAATATTTACGACGAGTTTTCCGACAAGTTTCCGACCAATTTCCGACCAATTTCTGACAAAATTAAATAGTCGAAATTTTCCATGTTTTCCGATGAATCATTCCGACAAAGTTCCGACGAATTTGTGGTCGTCGGAAATTTTTCTCTTTTTTCGACGACGATTTTCCGACGAATTTTTTTTTCTCGGAATCTTGTCGGAAACTCGTCGGAAACCTGTCGGAAAATTTCCGACCAAACATTTTGTCGGAAATTTTTCTCGGAAATGACTATGTTTTCTTGTAGTGTAAGGACCTTGAGGACGATGATGATGATTTCAATTTGGACATTTACTCTCCTCGACCTAATGAAGAAGTAGCAGAAGAAGATATCTTGCTACTAAGGATAGAAGAAAGTGAGTATATGGTGTAGTCTTATCATATCTCCTAAGGACTCACTCTCTCAGCCTTAGTTTAATGATAATTTGTTTCAGCTGTTGAAGTGCTGGAAAAATTTAGTCAATTGAGGCAACAAGGCTTCACAAGGTCTGATTATGTTGACCAGCTTAAAGATGATCTTGCTTCTCTTTACGGGTACAATAGGTTTCTTATTACAACTTTGGTGGAGGTGATTCTCCCGGACGTTACCATTGTTCTAAAGATATGGCATCGCCATCTCTGTTGCTAATTACTCATATGATTAACTAGAATTTCTTGGCAGACGTTGAAACCTGCGAAACTCTTTAAACTAATCAAGGAGTTTGAAAATCCGAGGCCTACATATATATGAATGAATCCACTAAAGGTAAACTTGGTTATCCATTGATGAAGTGTTTAGGAAATTTCTGAGGGCATGCATTGTTATGATGAGTCTTGTTTTGCTTAAGACTCGGAGAAGCGAGAAGGTATCTTGCTCAACAACTTTTGGACCAAAAATTTCAGGTATTCCTGCCAGCGGAGTGGTCAAATGTACTATGTAGATATTTATTCCTCTAGATTCACAACAAGTATTATTTTGTAGATATATACATGTAGTTGATTTTTTCACAACTGGTTGTAGGATGGGCTTGTCATTGGTGATGGACATGCATGTCTCATTGCTTTAACTCTTCAATATATGGTTGGGTGCTTTATGGTAAGGTTATTTTTACCATCCTCTTCAACATATGGCTAGCTCTTTAAATATAAAAGGGTATTTTTTTATGATGCATTTGTAGATTCAAAACATTGGTTCCTTGTTCGATGTAATGACATTAGATCCATAGAAGAATGAAACGACTGTAGACATGTGGTAAGTCATTTTATTTTATATCATATTTTCACTATGCTAGAGGGTTGACATTGTATAGTTTCAGCAATGTGGCAAAGATACAAGTTACATTGCTGCTTTGATGGATAATACTAGTATGTATTATTGATTTCATTTGCTCCATATTTTTAGTCTCTTAACTCACTTTCACTTGCAGAATGTTTTTCTCTTGTGAGTTAAATGAAAGTAAAAGACACACAAGTTTAACGAGTTCTCATTAGCATTGTATACAACTCAATGTACGAGATATGTTCACTTCCACTTCTTTACCAATCTTGAATATGAGTGTAGGATATCATTGTAGAGATTTTTTAATCATACATATAAAAGTAGGGTTTCACTCTGTCCACTTGGCAATTTATTTTCAAAAATATAATATTTATTTTCAATTAAACTTAAAATATAACACATTTAGTCATATACATTAATTCATACTATAAATTCACACTTTACTACTAAATTGTAAATGAAATTACATAATTGTGAATTGACTATTTTTTTGTCTATTCATAGGGTTTCACTCTCTCCTTATTGGTCCACTTGGCAATTTATTTTCAAAAATATAATATATTTTTTCAATTAAACTTAAAATATAACACATTTAGTCATATACATTAATTTATACTTTAAATTCACACTTTACTACTAAATTGTAATTGAAATTACATAATTGTGAATTGACTATTTTTTTTGTCTATTCATTGTCATTTAAACACACTATAATTATAATTGTAACTCCTATAATCTAATTATTTTAGAAATGTAACTTCCATCACTTTTTTCCTATAAATAACTATTCTCACATCCTCCTCCACCTTGTCTCAAATCCTAAATATTTTCTTTGTTTTGTTTATGTTCTTGCAAGAGTTGAAAACTCAATTAAGTTATCATTGTAAGAGTTAGATTATATATTTTGTTTACTATATATCTTCATTCTTTTCAATTTTATTTCTTTTTTGTTTTTATGTACTTTTTCCTTCCTTCTTTATTTTTATAATATTTTTAATATAAAATTACATATGTATAATATAATTTTGATGGCTATGGTAAAATTATCTTAATGATGCAGATTCAAATATATTATTTCAGACTATCGCACAATAAGGGAATCAAGCTAATGGATGTTTGAGTATTTCTTACATATTTCTGTATATTTATTTTATTTTTAAAAGTATGCAATGTTTTAACGAAATAATTTTTTGTAATACAATTATCAAATTAATTTTCCTTAAGATGTATTGATTGAAAATAATTAATTTCTTAGATTACTATTAGTTGATAATTATTTTAGAATATGTAATATCAAAATTAATGTTCAAATGATTAAACAATGATTGAATTTTTCATATGTACGAAAACCCCAAAACATCAAACTATTAGGAACAGATGGAGTATATGGTTATTTTTTTTTGGTGATGGAGTATATGGTTATTGTGATTAAGGATGAAATACTGACAGACTTTTTATTATGTATTCCAATAAAAAAATTAGTGTTATCTTATTTCCATTATTTTTTATTTCTTTTGTCTATATATCATATTATAGAAAATTATTAGAATTTAAAAAATGTTAACTAGCGAATTGACTCTGATTTTTGGTTCAGGAAGATTGAATTCCCGAAGCATGAATGTCTTTTTTCTTCTTAATTGTTTATTTAGATAATCTTGCTACAAGGTTTTGAGCTTCGGATCATGTTTTTCACACTATTACTTACTATATAGTCTTCATGAAACTCAACTATCCACATCCTATGGCTCTATCTCACTGCTTATTTCGGAGTCGTATGAAGATAGGGTTTATCAAAAAAAAAAAAAATATATATATATATATATATATTTTCAAAAATCTACATACCAAAATTACTGTATAATTAGACAAACAAGAATGATTAACTCAGCCAAAATTTTCTAAAATAATTTAAATTTTTTATAAGTTGAACAGAATTTACAACTCCAATTAACTGTGATTAAAAATATAATATCAATTTTATAATCATTTTTTATTTACTTTGTTTGTTAGAAACTTAAACCAGTTCTGTTTTTGAATGTTAGATATGTTTAGGAATGTTAGATATACTTGCTTTTTTGGTTGACATTTAATTATCAGTTATCCTTTAACAAGGATAAAAACAAACATCAGTGGAAGAGTCGAGAGAAAAAAAGAGTTTAGTTAATTAGTTTATCAAAAATAAAATAAAGGAGTCGCATGAAACCTGGTTCCTGCTTTACTGGTTACGTGTTCTTGGGTACTAAACTATAAAGCAGCACTATCAAAAGCACGATTGCCTTTGCCTTCAAGCTTTCCTCTGTGAACAACATTGGGAGCTTTCTCTCCACCTTCAGAACAGAAACAATGCAACTGGGACTAAACCCATTTGTTACTTTCTTCAGTTCACTTAGTTCAAACTCTTTGGTACTCCTGATTCTCTTGGTCCTCATTTACTACAACACAAAAACAGTTTACATAACACAATCCTAGAGACACCAAAAACGCATAAGCTAATGGAGATTAGTCTCAAAAAGGTTAATTCTTTCCACTTGTTTTCCTATTCTAAACCAATTTTACCATAAAAACCCATCGAGGAATCAAACATGATTTGTTTAAAGGAAGAATCAAATCTACCAAAACAATTTTCGACTACTTCAAAAAATAAATCTTTTTGGCAGAGAGTTCAACTAATTAATTCCATGGAACTTTTTATTCAAAAAAAAAAAAAAACACACAAGAAAAATTAAAGTGAATCGGTGGTCACCGAACAATCTGTACGTGTGGGAGAGAATGCAAACACAGTAGCAAAACAAAAAAAGCATTGAAGAAAACATGAAAAGAAGAATCTTGAG
Source organism: Arabidopsis thaliana x Arabidopsis arenosa (assembly GCA_019202795.1). Taxonomy (NCBI): domain Eukaryota; kingdom Viridiplantae; phylum Streptophyta; class Magnoliopsida; order Brassicales; family Brassicaceae; genus Arabidopsis; species Arabidopsis thaliana x Arabidopsis arenosa. Next base: position 9,766,689 of record CM032924.1, read on the forward strand.
GTAAAAAACGAATCAACGACGACATAAAAAAGAAACCTTTTTTACTTTTTCTCTCTCTTTCTCTTGCTGCAAATGATAAAGAATCTTCTTCTTCTTCTTCTGATCGAAACTCACTCCACACTTTCCCCAAAGCTATGGGATTCGAGAGCTCTTCCTCTGCTGCAAGCAACATGAAACCTCTTGGAGATTCCAAACCTCAAAAATCCAACACTGCTCAATACTCTGTTGATGCTGCTCTCTTTGCTGATTTCGACCAATCCATTTACTCCGGCAAGTCTTTTAACTACTCCAAATCTGTGATTTCACCTCCTAATTACGTTCCTGATGAACACATCACTGCTTACTTGTCTAATATCCAAAGAGGCGGTCTTGTTCAGCCCTTTGGTTGTTTGATTGCTGTTGAAGAACCTAGTTTTAGGATACTTGGTGTTAGTGAAAACTCTTCTGAGTTTCTTGGTTTGTTGTCTCTTGCTTCCACCTCTCACTCTGGTGAGTTTGATAAAGTCAAGGGTTTGATTGGAATCGATGCAAGGACGCTTTTTACTCCTTCTTCTGGAGCTTCTTTGGCTAAAGCTGCTTCCTTTACTGAGATTTCGTTGCTGAATCCTGTTTTGGTCCATTCTAGGACGACCCAGAAGCCTTTTTATGCTATACTTCACAGGATTGATGCAGGGATAGTCATGGATTTGGAGCCTGCTAAATCCGGTGACCCGGCTTTGACCCTTGCAGGCGCAGTTCAGTCTCAGAAGCTCGCCGTTAGGGCCATTTCTAGGCTGCAGTCGCTTCCCGGGGGAGATATTGGTGCGTTGTGTGATACTGTTGTGGAAGATGTTCAGAGACTTACTGGTTATGACCGTGTTATGGTCTATCAGTTTCATGAAGATGATCATGGTGAAGTTGTTTCTGAGATTAGAAGGTCTGATTTGGAGCCTTATTTGGGTTTACATTATCCTGCAACAGATATTCCTCAGGCTGCTCGGTTCTTGTTTAAACAGAATCGTGTCCGGATGATTTGTGACTGCAATGCAACTCCGGTTAAGGTTCTTCAGAGTGAGGAACTCAAGAGACCACTTTGTTTAGTTAATTCTACTCTAAGAGCTCCTCATGGCTGCCATACGCAGTATATGGCGAATATGGGCTCTGTAGCTTCTCTTGCACTCGCTATTGTGATAAAAGGCAAAGATTCGAGCAAGCTTTGGGGATTAGTTGTAGGTCATCATTGTTCTCCTAGATACGTTCCATTCCCGTTGCGGTATGCTTGTGAGTTTCTGATGCAAGCATTTGGACTTCAGCTTCAAATGGAACTTCAGTTAGCATCACAGTTGGCTGAGAAGAAGGCTATGCGAACGCAGACCTTGTTGTGCGATATGCTTCTCCGTGATACTGTTTCCGCTATTGTTACACAATCTCCGGGTATTATGGACCTTGTGAAATGTGATGGAGCTGCGTTATATTACAAGGGGAAATGTTGGTTGGTCGGTGTTACTCCTAATGAGTCACAAGTTAAAGACTTGGTGAATTGGCTGGTGGAGAATCACGGTGATGATTCCACGGGTTTAACAACTGATAGTTTGGTGGATGCGGGATACCCTGGTGCCATCTCACTTGGAGATGCGGTTTGTGGTGTGGCTGCAGCGGGAATTTCTTCAAAAGATTACTTACTTTGGTTCAGGTCCAATACTGCAAGTGCAATCAAATGGGGAGGAGCTAAACATCGTCCAAAGGATAAAGATGATGCCGGAAGAATGCATCCGAGGTCATCGTTTAAAGCCTTTCTTGAAGTTGCGAAGAGCAGGAGCTTGCCGTGGGAAATCTCAGAAATTGATGCTATCCATTCCCTAAGACTTATAATGAGAGAGTCATTTACCAGCTGTAGGCCAGTTTTGTCTGGTAATGACGTAGCAAGAGATGCTAATGAACTAACTTCTTTTGTGTGTGAAATGGTTAGGGTGATTGAAACCGCAACTGCTCCTATTTTTGGGGTTGATTCTTCCGGATGTATTAATGGTTGGAACAAGAAAACCGCTGAAATGACGGGATTACTAGCTAGTGAAGCCATGGGGAAGTCACTTGCCAATGAGATTGTTCAAGAGGAATCACGCGCAGTTCTTGAAATTCTCTTGTGCAAAGCCCTACAAGGTTATATAAAAGAAGCTTTTCTTCATACCAGTTTCATGTTATGAGTTTTATCAACTAACAAAAACATTGATATGTTGTGCTATTCAGGTGAAGAGGAGAAAAGTGTAATGCTAAAACTGAGAAAGTTTGGTCAAAACAATCATCCGGATTCTTCTTCTGATGTGTGTGTTCTCGTTAACTCCTGCACGAGTCGGGATTATACTGAAAAAATCATCGGTGTCTGCTTCGTTGGTCAAGACATCACTAGTGAGAAAGCAATCACAGATAGATTCATCAGATTGCAAGGAGATTACAAGACTATTGTTCAAAGCTTAAATCCGTTGATTCCACCGATATTCGCTTCAGATGAGAATGCTTGTTGTTCTGAGTGGAACGCAGCCATGGAAAAGCTTACCGGATGGTCAAAACACGAGGTGATTGGGAAAATGCTACCCGGTGAAGTCTTTGGAGTCTTTTGTAAAGTGAAATGCCAAGATTCGCTTACAAAGTTCTTGATCTCTCTGTACCAAGGAATTGCTGGTGATAATGTTACTGAGAGTTCACTGGTTGAGTTCTTTAGTAAGGAAGGGAGGTACATAGAAGCATCCTTAACCGCGAACAAGAGTACAAACATCGAAGGGAAAGTTATAAGATGTTTCTTCTTCCTGCAGATTATCAATAAAGAATCGGGTTTGAGCTGCCCAGAACTGAAAGAGAGTGCTCAAAGCCTCAACGAATTAACTTACATAAGACAAGAAATCAAGAATCCTCTCAACGGTATCCGATTTGCCCATAAGCTTCTTGAATCCTCAGAGATTTCAGCTAGCCAAAGGCAGTTTCTGGAGACTAGTGATGCTTGTGAGAAGCAAATCACTACAATAATCGAAGGCACAGACTTGAAAAGCATTGAGGAAGGGTAAAGCATAACATTTTGAATCTTCATCTACTGAAGTTTTTACATTTGGAATCTGAAAAACAAGTGTTTTTTTTTATGAGATCAGCAAGTTGCAATTGGAAACAGAGGAGTTTCGACTTGAAAACATCTTGGACACAATCATTAGCCAAGTGATGATTTTACTGAGAGAGGGTAACTTACAACTCAGGGTTGAAGTCGCCGAGGAGATCAAAACGCTGCCTCTCTATGGTGACAGAGTAAAGCTCCAGCTCATTCTTGCTGATCTTCTACGCAACATTGTCAATCATGCGCCGTTTCCAAATAGTTGGGTCGCAATCTATATCTCACGAGGGCAGGAGCTTTCACGTGACAATAGTCACTATATCCATCTGCAGTTCAGGTAAACGTCAACAGAAACAACTGAAAAATGCAACTTCTTTTCACAGATTTTGAGTGTTTCCAAGTAAACAATGCAGCCGTTATCCAGATTTTGAGTGTTTTGAACATAAAACGGTCGATGTTGTTTTATGATAGGATGATACATCCAGGGAAAGGACTTCCTTCAGAGATGCTAAGTGATATGTTTGAGACTCGAGATGGATGGGACACGCCTGATGGTTTAGGGCTTAAGCTTTCACGGAAACTATTGGAGCAGATGAATGGTCGTGTGAGTTATGTCAGAGAAGACGAACGGTGTTTCTTTCAGGTGGATCTTCAAGTGAAGACAATGTTAGGGGTTGAGACTAGAGGAACAGAGGCTGGTTCAAGCATAAAGTAGAAATTTTGAGTTACAAGGCTTATGAAATTTGGTCTTTTACCAAATGCATTAATTAGAACAAAGGTATCATTATTTATTACCAATAAGATAAGATGTATCTAAACTATCCTATGTATACATTTTGGAGAGATGATTTGGCCAACCAAGACAAAAAAAACACAACCATCAATTTACATGTCTAGATCAAATAATACTTTCTGATTCCGGAAACCAAAAAACCAGAAAGATCTGAGAAAACCAGAAAATTTTCTAAAGTTGCTATGCAGTCTGTTGCTGTTCATCATCATTATCATCATCATCTCATCCTAAAAACTGATATTTACGTTTTAAACCAAAGGCAATAATGGGATTCACTTGACTGTCAGCTTTGATGCGTGCTCTCGCTGACTACAGGATGAGAAACCGTTGAATTTGATGCCTCGAGCTGAGAATTCTCCCGGATGATCTAGTTTCAAATATAGAGATGTATGAGTCAACCAGTTCATCAGATAAACACAGAACATATAAATGATCATTTAAGATCATGTGTTTGTTGTAAGAGATTGTTTACCGGATATTTAGATTCTGATCCATCAAAGACAATAGGTTGGCATCTCCTATCTTCGTTCATCAAGCTCGAGTTCTGAAAGTGAGCAATAAGCGCAGCTTTACCTTGGATTCGTGCATAAGCCAAGGAAGCAACTTTCTCGCTGTTGAACTTCTCCCATTTCTTTCCATTAAAGACCTATGAATCAGATCAGAAGCATAAGTTCATCCCAAAAAATTTCAATCTCACAGAAACAACACTAGAGACTCAATCAGGTTTTGTACCTCGTACAATGCAATGATGAATTTAGGAGACACCATATTGATAAATGCATACCCCACATTACATTTATTCTGCACACAAGAAACCAAAAGAGAGCAACATAGAATTACGATCACGTGATGTCAAAGATTCAACAACAAACCTAAATGGTCTTTACCTTGAAATCAATAGGCAAATAGAGAAAATCATAAGTTCCGCTGTTTTTCTCGTCGATGGCAGCTAAGAGCATATTCCGGGTATACCTGAGAAGAAGGAAAAATATCAGTTCTTTCATATCCCACAACGCGTAAGCTAACAGGACCACAGCAAAATCAAAGGATAACTCTTACTTATTAGGGATATTTTTTATCATCAAGGTTGTGCGTGGATCTTCACCCCTCATAATCTTACTCAAGTCAAGCTGAAACTGTATCTTGATGTCGACTTGGTTAACGTTACTATTAAACTGTTGGTTCCTTCCAACCTCAAATGGGTCGTCAATGGAAGCCATTGTAGGAACAGGTAAGTGGTAAGAGTCATTGCCCATAAACAATTGACTAAATCTTGGAGAAGACAACATTTTAAAACTTGGAGAGCTAGTTTCACGTAAGTTTCTTTGAGCATTCATATGACCACTTGTTCCTCGGAAAGCCATTGATGAAGTTTCAGGGGACCTCGGGAAGAATCCAGATGGCGCAGATCCGACATGATGGAGCTGGTGGAGCGACCCGTTCTGAGCCGAGTAAGGAAACCTGTTATTTTTTACGTTTGAAGAGAATGGATTCACAGGCCAGGCTGAAGAACTAGGGCTTCCCCACAGGAACTCTGATCCAGATAATGTTTCTACGTGACTCGGGTGTGAGTTCAAAGAACCAAATGAAGAAACAGATCCAAACGACTGCGGTTGCTGAAAGGTAGAAGCTTTGTGGCTTGCATTATTATAGCTGCTACTTGAAAACAGGTGATCCAAGTGGCTAAACCTTCTTCCCTCTTGGCCATTGTTCACCGATGCAGCCTTTATCAGATTTGCTTCTTGAGAATGCATAATTGACGAAAATTCTGGATAACGGATGTTCTTTGTTGGACTCAAGTTTCCAAATACTGGCGACTTACTGAAACTTTGTAGAGGATGATCAACAGGACTATTATACCACTTGTTCCCTATAGGAGAGCTTGCTAAAGGCGACTCAACATGATTCGGGTAGCTGTGGTAATCATCATGCTCCAACTCCGGATTCATTTGCAACATCATGCTGAGACAAAAAATCATAACAGAAAATTAGTCCACAATTTCATCAAAGTCAGTTTCTATGGTATCAGTATACTCACTTTCGACGTGCACCACCAGGACGACTATGTTCAAGCTTGATACGTTTTCCAGCAATGTCAGTCCTGTTCAAAGCCTTGAGAGCTGCATCAGCTGATCTAACGTCAAAAAATTCAACAAATTTGTGATGCCTCTTATTTGGTGTTTCCCGTACCTGCTTTGTCAGAACAATAACTTACACAAACGTTAACCGTTATGCAGGTCATGAGAGAAACCTAAAACTTCAAAAAAACAAACAGAAACGACAGAATAAAAACGCATCACCTCCTTGATCTCGCCATAAGCACCGAATATATTTTCAAGGTCTCTGTTGGAAACTGATGGAGCCAAGTTGAAAACCACAAGAGTTCCTTGGTTAACATCTTTCTCCGATGGATTATCCTATAAATAGAACAATTGTATATTAAAAAAGAGAATGCAAGAATAATACATACATATATAAGAGCATTCAAGAATATGAAACCTTGGGGATTGAGAAATGTATGTCCAGTTTCCTCCGTTTAAGTAGCTTGCCTTGTAATGCTCGCATAGCTGCTCTAGAAGCACGTATATCGTGATAAGAGATCATTACAAATCCCCTGTGCTTGCAGGCTGTATACAGAGTTCGGATATCTCCATATTGCTGCCAAGAATGGGAAAACAAACATAAAGATCCAATCTTTCCCCCTATAAACATTCAATTTTTGAGAATACAAAAGTGAAATTACCTCAAAAAGAGCTTGCAATTCAGAATCCTCAACGTTACTGTTAATATTCCGAACAAACAGAGTCCTTGAAGGATGTTCACCATAAGGATGTTCGCCAGCAATCGATCCCGCTCCATTTTGGAAAATGTTTTGAGGTATAACATTGTCAACGTTAGAATCAGCAAAACCAATTCGTGAGAAGCCCTTGTTTAGACTGTCATATGGGTCAGTCTCCAATTCAAGACCTCCACCGCTACCAAATAAATCATAATCTTCCAAGTCATCCAACGTAGCTGGCAAAGAACTTAAGTTTAAGTCATCCATTAGACCAGAGAAAAGCTCTTCCTCATCATCGGGAAGCATGCTTCCGATTGGATGTGAGTCACCATCATCAAGCATCTTGCCAGTGCCTCCATTGTATTGATTTAAGCCGGAAGCAATTTCATCAACAGACTGATGGTAGCTCGCGCGAGGGTTGACTGCAAGAGTTAAAGATTATAACATAAATCCAATGAATGACGATATAAAGACGATTTAGACTACTCGAGGTACATACGGTTTTGGTGTTGAAGAACAGGTAGAGAACTGGAAAAGAGAGAAGCATCACTTGAAGCATGGAAATGATCAGATCTTGAAAACGTTCCATTTGGGATATTCATTGCGAAAGCCCTGCACTTCGATTAACTCCGCTTCTTCGCAACAACGACGAAAAGGGGGATTCTTTTAAACCCTGATGGAGGCAAATGATTAAAAGAGGACTCCAATCGAAACAGAGAAATATAATTTTCTTAACCAAGTTGGATACAATTTTCACAAACAGAGGATGACAAATTCAACTAGCAATAATAACTAATGATTTTCAAAACAAATCCCTAATGATTCAATCTCTATAAACCCTAAACCCTAATCAAAATCAAATTGGGATAAATCATCATCATCAACAGAGACAGTTACCACCAAGACCTATATAAGATTCGGTGCAGCTGCAGCTAGTTCAGAGAAATTGAACAGAAACGATCACAATCAATTAAAAGCAGAGGAAAACTAAGAAAACAGAACAAGAACCCTAATTTTAATATAGAAGAAGCTAAAGTGTGATCATATAAATGTTTTAGATTAAAAAAGGAACCAACTTTCTTCTACTTCACCCTTTAGTTTTTTTTAGCACGATCACTAACACAAACCCATTCCCGCGAGAGGCAAAGGAACACAAAGTATCATATCAATGAGTTTAAAAATCGAAACTTTTTAAAAAATATTTAGAACCAAAAAAAATCGAAACTTTAGCAGGAAGAAAAAAGAAACTTACTTCAATAATTTGTCCTCTCCCACGAATACAGAAGAAACGCTTTCTCTCTCTCTCCCTATGACTCTATATATATATATATATATATATATATATATACACATTGATAAAGAAGAGAGAAAAAAAAAAAAATAATTTTGATTATTCGTGAATTCTTTTGAAAGCATTATTAAAAAGAGAGAATCTTTAATTGGATGGAGAAGAAGAGAGTAATGAGCGAATGATTGAGTAACAAAGGACCAAGTGGCACGAAATTTTTTTACTCATTTTTTCTTTTTTCTTCCAATAAATTCAACTATATTTAAACTTCTTTTGGAATCCGTAACTATATCTGTTTAATTATCTTTCAGTTGATAATTATTAGTCAACTAAATATTTGACAAACAAAAAAAACATTTCACTTAGGTGTTTTGACTTTCCATTTCTTGTTTTATCTTTTTCGGTTTAGTTAGGGCATCATTATTTCCATTTAATGTTAATTTAATTAAATCCTAAGTGAATTTGGAATCTCCGATGAACCACCTCTTCTATAAATAAAGACGAGATCGATTGTGAGAGAGCCAAGACAGAAGTTCTGTTAGACGTAATTTAATCATTAAGGATTATGGAGGGCACTTCGACATGGATTCTAAACTATGAATCTACGACGCACATCGTTGATTACAAAAATTCAGGATCCTTCTCTATAAATATCCAAGGATTTGAGCGGATTCTTATCCGGAGTCCTAGCGGTCGTGAAACTTTGGCTCAACAAAAATATCTTGGAGAGAAGAATGCAACAGTAACAATCGAATCCGAGATCCCACCTGCTTTCCTCACTGGAGAAGAAATATGCAGTAGATATGTGGCTAACGTGTTGTCCAAGGAAAATATCAACAACTCGATTCAGCAAAGAGTTGTTCCTAAAATCTGCAAAGACGTGATTAATATAAGTCGCCGCCTTGAAGAAGAAGAAGAAGAAGGTTTCTTGGTTGAAGCTGAAGTTGAAGTTGTTCTAGAAACATTGTATACTGATTGGTTAAGCTTCAATGATTATGACTCTCAAGGTCGTCTAATACCAACAGAAGAAGAGTGCATAATATGTCTAGAAGAGTTATCATCATCAAGTGGTGAGAGGAGTGTAAGTGCGGATGAGGTCAAATAAATTGCGGAAAGTAAACGAGACAAGAAATTTGTTAACGAGGTTCGGTTTTTCCTACTCCCCGGGACCAAGTCCAGATTCGATTTCACTAGAACAAGAAAGCAAATTACAACCAATTCGCAAACGCGTAAAACAAGCCCAACCCTCTTGATTTACCGCTCCCTTCTATAACGTGAAACCTTAAGGATAATCTCTACCCTTAACTAAACTCCTCTTGAGTCTAGATTTAATCAGGATAACCTAACCCTGAGCTAAACTCCCCTTGAGCCTAGACTTCAAAACAAAACCACTTGATCACACAAGCACAAACCGCAAAACTAAGTTGCACACAACCTCACCGAAAGCTCTCAAAGATTTCTTCTTTATGCCTCAGCTCTCTTGCCTCTCCAAGACGTCCTTAGCTCCTCCTTATATAGCCAAAACGATTTCCTAATCACCATAGGAGAAGATTTCCAATTTCCATAAGAAAAAGTAAATTTCCTTTTATACTTTTCCTTTTTCTCATCAAACTCCACTTTCATCAAGTCTTCCAAATCTCTTTAAGTCCTTTTTCCTTCTTGATTCATCTTCTAAACACGCTCCAAACACATCTTCTCAAACCTTCTAGAAACCGACACTCACACAAAAACAGTCACATCTTGACTTACTTCTTGAATCATTCAGAAACTCCATCAGACAAAAACTTGCATTACTTCTTGACTCATTCAACAACTTCATCAGACTGCAGCTACATCTTCATTCTCCCCCTTTTTGACTATGTTTGTGAACTCAACAGTTCTAACTTCAAAACAACATCATGAAACACATCATCATTCTCCCCCTGAATGAGTCACAACATGGTCAAAACTACTTAGAAAATTCTCCCCGCTTTGCAATACGAGGTTGATAGCCTAGTACAACACCTCCATAGAAATCATCTTTCCTAACCCAAATCTTCCTGCGCCTTAAGCCTTCATGACTGGATTCTCGAATGAATCTGAAACAATTCCTCTTAATATGCCCTTGAACTCCACAATGATAACATGTAGGACCATGAAATCTCTTATCATAAGCATTCTCCATTCGATTTCTCTCCCTCAACAATCTGAAACACCTTGGTCTAATATGCCCAACAATACCACAATGATGGCAAACAGGTCGAAAAACTCGTCGAGGTGCACTCTGCAGTTCTTTACCTTTTCCTGTATCAGACTCTGTACCAGTTCTCGTAGTAGTTCTTGTACCTGATGCAGTCTCTGCCACAGTTGCAGTTTCTGACACACTTCCTGAACCAGACGTGATTTTTCCACCATAAACAAACACCGGATCTGATTTTGGTAGTTTTCCTTCAAATCCAAGGCCACACTTATCAGTCTTGCCAATATTCAGAATATGATCCAACTTCTTTGTACCATTATTAAGCATCCTCAAATTCTTTTGAGTTTCTTCAAGTTGTACTTTAGCTTGTGATGCTTCTTCTTCTTTTTCTGCTGCATATTTTTGTGCTTCAATGACTTTAGCCTCTAACTTAAGTTTCTCCTTAGTTAACACTGAATTCTCCTCAACCATTTTAAGCCAATGCTCATATAAAGCTCTATAATTCTCAGCAAATTCTTCATCATCAATACTCTCTGCATCACTCTCGCATTCATCGTTTTCACTTTTAAGTGCAGGTCCTGTTGGAGACACTGATGCAGACCCTGTTGCAGATGCTGAAGCAGACCCTGTTGCAGATGCTGAAGCAGACCTTGTTGCAGACGCTGATGCAGAGACTGACGCAGAATCTGTATCTGAACTAGGATCGAAAGTTGTAAAAGCCACAAAATTCTTCAGATCTTCTTCTTCCTCATCTGAATCAGTTTCAGAATCACTAGTGACAACATTCATGGCCTTCTTCTTATGCTTTTGTAGATTGGCGCATTCCGAACGAACATGTCCATATCCTTTGCATTCAAAACATTGCACATTCTTTGATGAACTTCTCAACTCTTCATCAATTCTATCCTTCCTCTCTTTTCCCTTTCGTTTCAGATATTTAGTAAACTGTCTTGACAACATAGCCATTGAATCTTCAGTTGATGATCCCTTAAGAGCAACTCCAATATCAACTTCCTTCTTCACTTCATCTACCTTTTTCATCTTTCCCTTAGTTTCATATGCTTTGCTTAACTCAAAAGCTTGAAGAATCCCAACAAACTCATCAAAAGCCATCTCATCTAGATTATGAGCTTCTTCAACTGCAGAAATCTTTGACTCAAATTTTGCAGGCAATGATCTCTTCAATTTCTTCACTAGCTTTTTGTCCTTGTAGACCTTTCCAAGAGCAAACGATTCATTAGATATGTCACATAACTTTGCACTAAAATCAGCCACAGTTTCCTCTTCTTCCATCCTTAGATTCTCAAATTGCGAAGCCAACATATCCAATTTCGTTCTCTTAACGCTTGTAGTACCCTCAAACATATTCTCCAATGTCTTCCATGCTTTTTGAGCTGATGCACATTGAGAAATCAACTTAAAGCGGCTTGAATCAATAGCATTGTAAATCGCAGTCTTAGCCTTAGAATTGCAACTTGATAGCTTTTTCTCTGCAGCAGTCCACTTATCTCTTGGCTTGAGACTTACAACTCCATCATCATCCGTAACTTTAGGAGCCTCCCAACCAAGTTCAATTGAATTCCAACAATCTTCATCAAGATTACTAATAAAAGCTTGCATACGAACCTTCCAATATCCATAATTCGCTGAATCAAGAAGTGGTGGTCTTGTCATAGACGTACCTTCCTTGTATGACTCCATCTCACACGATTCTCAGCTCTGTCTTACTTTCTGAACGATCTCCTGAACAAACTTCTGAACAATCTCCTGAACCTCACCCTGATCTACCCGAAACAAGACTAAATCTCTATCGAGAACCCGCTCTGATACCAATTGTAAGTGCGGATGAGGTCAAATAAATTGCGGAAAGTAAACGAGACAAGAAATTTGTTAACGAGGTTCGGTTTTTCCTACTCCCCGGGACCAAGTCCAGATTCGATTTCACTAGAACAAGAAAGCAAATTACAACCAATTCGCAAACGCGTAAAACAAGCCCAACCCTCTTGATTTACCGCTCCCTTCTATAACGTGAAACCTTAAGGATAATCTCTACCCTTAACTAAACTCCTCTTGAGTCTAGATTTAATCAGGATAACCTAACCCTGAGCTAAACTCCCCTTGAGCCTAGACTTCAAAACAAAACCACTTGATCACACAAGCACAAACCGCAAAACTAAGTTGCACACAACCTCACCGAAAGCTCTCAAAGATTTCTTCTTTATGCCTCAGCTCTCTTGCCTCTCCAAGACGTCCTTAGCTCCTCCTTATATAGCCAAAACGATTTCCTAATCACCATAGGAGAAGATTTCCAATTTCCATAAGAAAAAGTAAATTTCCTTTTATACTTTTCCTTTTTCTCATCAAACTCCACTTTCATCAAGTCTTCCAAATCTCTTTAAGTCCTTTTTCCTTCTTGATTCATCTTCTAAACACGCTCCAAACACATCTTCTCAAACCTTCTAGAAACCGACACTCACACAAAAACAGTCACATCTTGACTTACTTCTTGAATCATTCAGAAACTCCATCAGACAAAAACTTGCATTACTTCTTGACTCATTCAACAACTTCATCAGACTGCAGCTACATCTTCAAGGAGGATCATGAATTTGCTTTGTTCCCACAGTTTTCATAAGGATTGTCTTCTCCCGTGGCTGCGACGCAAGCGTTCATGTCCAACTTGTCGTGACGCCGTCCACAATCCTCGACTAGAAAGAAGACCACCAGGAATGATAATTTGTAAAAGAAATTAAGAGCATACAATTTAATTTAATAAAAAAGAGATGTTTTTATTATTAAGAGCATACAATTTTTTTAGTTGGAAGAATAAAAAGAAAAGGCCGGAAAAGAAAGTTTATTGGGCCACAAAGTGAGCCCATTAAGTATGTAATATCAGAAACCCTAGTGTACGCTTATAAAAAGCATTTTAGGTTTGTTGTGCTGTTTTACGGAGTCGCTTTTGAGAGATCTTACGAAGAAGCAAAAATGGCGGTCCCGTTGCTTACCAAGAAGGTCGTGAAGAAGAGGTCTGCTAAGTTCATCAGACCCCAGAGCGACCGCAGAATCACCGTCAAGGTAAACCCTTTTTCTTCTTAGGGTTTTAGTAGATCAATCACAAAATTTTAGTGGACTCTGAGTCTTAAAGTTTGAACCTTTAGGATGCAATATGGTGGTTGAATTTAGTATCTGATATCAGTCTCTAAGAACGAAGAATTTACATGAAAATGATGATTTTACTTAGCCTGAGTAGTCCCATGAACAACATTCATTGAAATCCTGTTTAGATTGAGTTTGATTCAAGTTTTAGTTTTTGATTGAGTCTCTTATGTCTGTTGTTTTTGGAAGAATCCGAGCTTTGTTGATATGTGTTTGTGGTGATTTGGTTTTGATTTCTTACATTTTAGACATTATGGTTGTGGAATTCTTTCTCAGGAAAGCTGGAGGAGGCCAAAGGGTATTGATTCAAGGGTGAGAAGAAAGTTCAAAGGTGTGACTTTGATGCCCAATGTTGGTTACGGATCTGACAAGAAGACTCGTCACTATCTTCCCAATGGATTCAAGAAATTCGTTGTTCACAACACAAGTGAGCTCGAGTTGTTGATGATGCACAACAGGACTTACTGTGCAGAGATTGCTCACAACGTCTCTACTAAGAAGAGGAAGTCAATTGTTGAGAGAGCTTCTCAGCTAGACATTGTTGTTACCAACAGGCTTGCTAGGCTCCGTAGCCAAGAAGACGAGTGAAGAAGAAACAAGCCTACTACTTGAGATATTTAGTTGTTTCTTCTGTTTTGTTGCAATTTTCCTTTTTGTTATAAGACGATTTTTGATTACTGGTGTGTTTGTGTTTGGAGTGAACAAACATGAGTTTTGGTTTTAGTATGAAACAGATCAAGTTAAGACCTTTGGTTAAAACTATTTCAGATTCATTTCTTGTCAAAAATTGAGCCTTTTTCATCTAGAATTTGATAATTTATCAGAGAGGATCTTAAGTAACATTGGTGGATCAAATTACTAGTAGACCTATCTTTTGTCTTGTGGCTGAAACAATGCATTTATGTACAGTTAATAATGGACTGTTTGATGTGAGATTGAATTAGAAGATGATCAGTTGAAGACAGGAAAAGAATAAGGTCTTAGGTTTATCAAAATCAAACAGATTTGAGCAATGTAGTCAAATTAAGAGTAGAGCTCTCTCATCTTGTGACTGAGTCGATGTATTTCGCTAGCAATGTCTTTCTCCCTATCGGTTTCGGAGTAGAAAGATTCCGTTCGATGTTAATGGAATCTGGTGAAGAAGAACCATGAATTTAAATGGCGTAGTTGTAGCAAATCTCATTGATGTTTTCTAGTTTCCGCAGATCAAAAGCTCCTTGGGAGAAACCAAAAGCTAATTGCAGAGGACGGTTCAAGGTCTACAGCAAGTCTTTGTTATTTTCTCAAATGCAATCAGTCTTTCTCATATCATATTGAAGCATAAAGTGAACTTTCCTGTTCGTGACTCTTAAAGTCAAAATCTACCAAGCATCAAACTTCTAGACATGAACAATAGTAACCAAATTGGAACAACAGCTATCAATCAAACCAAAGCATCAGAGATAAACAAAAATCAGCAAGTGATATACAATTTTAGTCATAATCATGTATCTGGCAAACAAAACAATAATCCTTAATACATATATCATATTGGTGCTAGATTCAAGTTTTGAATATTCTGTAATCACTTTTGTTTACTCTTTAATTTTGTTGTGTTTTGGAGTAATTAACTTGATTGACTTACAAACACAACAGAACTAAAGACGATTATATTACTAGTACGCATGAGTTTTGTGAGTTTATAAAGTCAATGACTTTTGGTTTGAGTATGACACAGACTCTTAACACCATTTGGTTATTGTTTCAGATTTTGTAGCTTTCTCCAAAGTTTGACCTTCCGTCTACAAAACTATTTTCATGACGTTTCCATAGTTAAAGAGTGAGTTTTGAAGAGATGGTGAGTCGCGTCATTTCTCAACGGTTCAGGTTCCTTAGGTGCAAAGTTTGTATATTAATCACTCAAAGAGCCAAATATTGGGACAGAGCTCGTGGGATTTTCAAAAGGTTTAACTTTTCCCCATCTGGTAAACGAAGAAGACAAGTTTATTGGAGAGGCACTAAACCTGTTCGACGAAATGCCTCTTAGAGTTTTTGTACTGTGAGAATGTAGAAGAGACGCGTGACTTTGTGTTTACGTTTGGCTTGTCGTATAAAAAGCGGCTACGTCAGCTCAAACGTCTTTGTATAAAAGACTACTTAGTACATATAGAAAGTCTCTCTCTCTCTCTCTCTCTCTCTCTCTCTCTCTCTCTCTCTCTCTCTCTGAAACGAGAAGATGAAGATCAGAGATTCGGTTGAAGATACAAACGAAGCAGAAGAAAGTGATACGTGTATGAAGAAGAAGATGAGTCCTGAATCTTCAATCTTTTCAACTATTCTTACTGATATTGAAGAGAATCCAACGATATTGCAGAAGAAACAGAGTAATTTGAGCGATGAATTTTCAGTCTTTTCAACAATTGTCGTTGTTGGTGGTGAAGAGAATCCAACGATACCGCAGAAGAAGTTGAAGAAGAGCCGAAGAAGAGAATCAATGAAGAAGACCCCAATTGACTTCTCTTGTACGGTATCACAAACCCTAACTCATTCAGACTTAGACGACTTTCTTAATGAAGAACTAAAGATTCTGAGATCTGAAAAAGAGATCAAAGGTCAAACAAGTGATCGATTTGTGTCTTGTGATTCTGATCACGTCAGAAAAGAATGTGATTGTGTGGAAGAGGGGAAAGTGGAACAACGTGAAGAAGTTAAGTTTCTTGCGGATGAGGTTATAGAATGGCTCTTAAGAGATGAGATAGTAGAATCCGAAATCTCCACTGATGCTGAAGATTCGGTGTGCAAAGTAGAAGATGGTAACATTCTTGGGACTTTTGATGGGATGTTGTCAACTATGCTTGGAGATGAAGATACAGGGCCTTGTGGTCGGATTGATGAGTTTATTGAGAAGATGTTAGAAGAGGTTGAGAAAGATGGAAGTTACTTAGACTGGATTAGAAATAGTTATGTGTTTGGAGGGTTGCTTGAGAATCTGATAAGAGATAGATTGAGAGAGAAAGCTGAGAAGGAAGAGAGGGAGATTTCTTCTTGGATCTCTAATGGAGAACCTGAAGTTGATGAAACTGTAGTTGCAGAAGAAGAGAAGGAAGAAAAAATGGATATTAAGGAGAAGAAGAAGCTGACTTCAATGGTGGTCAAAATGGAGTGGACTAAACGAGAATCAACTGTGACTAAACGTGATTGTTTCGGGTATAGACGACAGTTGTATTTGACTGAGAAACTGACAGAACGACATGAGGATCTGATGAAGAGGAGAAGAAAAGCTGTTAGATTTGGAATGGAGCTTTCGTTTCTTGTGGCGGAATTTATGTTTTTGATACCTAATGAGATTCTTACTGGTCAAACTGGAGACTACAGTATCTGTGCAAAGCTATTTGGAGTTAATGAAGATGACAAGGGTACAAGTGTAATCATAGGAAAGCTCGAGGCAGTCTTTGAAATAGTGATCTGGAAGAAGAAGAACAAGGAACATGATGTGGACCTTCCTGAATCTATTTTTCGGTATGATGATTTCATTCGTCTTTGCGCAGATGCAACTCGAGCCTTAGGAAAGATTGTATGGGCTCTGAAAGGGAAACAATGTGAAAGACTCGAGCTTTCTGATTTAGATTCTCTGTTTCAAGATTGCCAAAAGGTGTTGATGAAGATAGAACTGAAGCTAGCAGAGATGAAGCAATGGGTTTACAGATCGGTTTCTGCGGATTATGAGTCGTTTTCGAAGTCAGAAAGGTCTGATTGTTTTCTCAGAATAAAGCTCATGAAGAGGGTCATTGCTGATAACAGATTTGGGAGATCAGTGATTGCATCTTACTTAGTAGAGATATGGCAGTCTCTGTTTCAAGCAGAGGCATTACAGGAGCAGTGAATGATGGGAAGCATGATTCTGGATTTCTACTGTACTTGGACCAGAGATTTTTTTGTACACTTTGATTAGTACATTTTGTGTAAAGTTTTTTTCTCTAGAAATCAAAACAATGTAGATTCTTACACAGGCTTCATACGAATGCTAAGAATTTCGCATATTGTATCATCACAAGTAATCGAAAGCAAAAAAAGCTGCCCGCTAAGAACCAATCCGCTCACTCTGACTTATGCTCAATCTCCCTAAGTTCTGTGACCGGCGAGGTTCGTGAACTCGTCTTGAACACAACAAGAATCGCAGCTTGGAGTTTCTCCAGCTCAACAAGGAGTTTCAAACCTAGCTTTGAAACAATCATAAAATGATCCCAAAGTATAGAGAACACAACTGTATCTGCCAGAAATGTGGAAACCGTGTAACACGAATCCAATTTGAGGCATACATAGTCTAAACACTCAGACAAAGCGTTAGGACACCTTTGACCCAAACGGTGGAGATAACATCCATAGACTTAAAACTAACTACACAAATTGAAGATTAAATATCAAGTTAGCTTCTAAATCAAGTGATAAGGGTAAAGCAACATTACCCTAAAAAGAGTTAAGTTCAACACACATTTGATTACAAGAAAATGGTAGATTAATCGATAAATTACCAAAACATTCAAGTTTCTAATTGCAAATTAATATAGATTCTTTAAAAAAATACTGGTCTTGTATGTAATAAACATCAATCATATTAAGTTCGCCATAAACGTCTTGAAAGGCTCACAACTTGAGAGAACAAAAACAATAACAGACAAGGAATCGCAACGAAAGACAAACACTGAAAAACTATAAAGAACCTGTAAGGACTTATATAAAGAGCAGAAATTGTAGACATGTCTGTTCTGAACACTACTAGAAGCTGTTTCATTTGAGAATATTTGTGATTTGAGAGACATTCATTCATCAAGTTACTGAATTTTTTTCCCAGGTAATCGCGAGAGGAAACCAAGAATCCTTCGCCGTACACTTCTGCAGCTTCGGAGTTTATAGGCAACACACTGTTTCTGCGATTAGTTAGAATATAACTCATCAACAACTCGAAAACATGTGAATATTCAGACAGCAATGCAGCATTCAGGCTATTTTAGTCACAGCTAACTTGACAGTACCATTGATGTATATAGACTCTTGCTACAGAAATAATGAGAGAAATGCTTCCGTATATGGCTCTTATCCATGAACTAAGAATCATATATAAACTCATGAAGCTTACAAAACAGAGAGATTATGCATCCAACAATGTTGAAGGAGGAATGCGGAGAAAGTAAAGAAGTTGGAGGTTACCTGAGTTTATCTACTGGATCCTGTGGCCACATCAAACAAGCCACAGCAACTAAACCACGAGGTTCTTTGCGCAATTCCATGTGTTGGTAGCAGCACGGGAGCCTGAGAGAAAACTGAGGTTAGCCTTTTTGGTAACATAAGCAACAAAAAAGATACCGAAAAGGTTAACAATAAAGACCTCTTCCTCATGAGAAATGACAACATCAGACTCTCTGTTGCCTTCAGGAACACCACTGGATTCTGGAAGAGGCGATGGTTTTCCCTCATTTTCTTTCACATCAGAGTCAGTTGCACCTGAAGACGCCTGCCTAATCTCATCAGATGCAAGAGCAACTTCAGCGGCAATCTCAGATGGTTTAGGCAAAGGTTTCTCGTCAGCCTCGTTTGAGATTATAGTATCAACATGCGAGATTTCAACCAGTTCTCCAGAGTTGGGATCACTAGGCACAGCTGAATCCATCAAACCGGTATTCTCTACAATCGCATTAGCAGTACTCCCCATAAACGGAGCATCTCCAGCAATTGGCACAGGTTGAATTGGCACAGAAGTCACAGTAATAACTTCAGAAACAGCATCACCAGTCTCCTTATTATCATCTATCTTCTTGACTTCCCGGGACTCATCATCCGAGCTGCTGCTGCTGCTACTGCTACTACTGCTGCTACTAGAGCTCTTGTCATGATTATGGCTTGAATCAGTGATCTCTATGCGCTCATCGCTCTCACTTTCGCCTTGGCTTCTCGAATCTAGCACATCAGTTTACAACTCCAATCAACTTCACTAACAGAGTGATTTATCAGTGACTATTCAAGTCAAATCTAACTATTGTACCATCCAAAGAAGCAAACCTCAAAGAGAATGAAACATATAATAGTAAACAAAATTGATACAGCTAGCTACTAATCAAACCAAAGCATCAGAGATAAACAAAACTCAGTAAATGATAACAACTTCAATCATAATCATGAATCTGATAAACAAAACTATCCCCAAGTAAGTCCAAAACCGAAAACTAGATTCAACCCAGATGGATTACGAAGCAGAACATGCTAAAAATAACCGAAAGATCAAATTTTTACAGCTTGAGAATGAGATCCCAAAATTCTGAACCTAAAACCTTAATCGAAACACACTGAAGGATAATAAGGAAGTAAAAAGGATACCCATCTGTTTAGAATAGATCAATGAACACAAACAATAAAAATCCAAACTTTGAAGAAACTAAAAAGAGAACAAAGTAAAAACAAACTCAGATTTAAAGCGAAGCTTAATATAAAAACAAACAAGAAAGGTCGCCTAAACGTGTGTGTGTGTGATTGAAATAATTGAGATACAGAGAGACAACAACAACCAAAAAGCAAAAAGAGAAAGTAGTAGTGAGATTATGAGGTATTAAAGAATGAAACCATGGTTGTTGGATTTGAGATTGATTAGAGTAGAAGATGCTTGTTGTTCTTCTTCTTGCTTTTTCTTGGCAGCTTTCCTTTTCTTAGCACCTGAAGGCATGATTTAGGCTCCTTTGGTGGGGATCGATCTCAAACAACAGCTATGGCGGATCGTGGCTTGTCTCTTTGATTTCTCTCTGTTAAAATAAGGGAAATAAAAATGGCGTCTTTTTTTTTGTCGAGCCGTAAAAGTTTCAAAACTCAAAACTGTGGAAGTGGGAAAGTTTTGGGTCGTTTAGATTCTTTATACATGTGAAAGGGTTTCTTCGTTTTATTGATTTTGTTGTGTTTGTTTCGTTTATTTTCCGCGTTTGTTCCGTTTAGTACTACTAATTTAGTCATTAACGAAATATAGATAGAGATTTTTTGTAAAGTTAGTTCAAACAAAATCTTCACAACTTGTTTGGGTTATAGATAAATTAAGTTGTCATTCAGCACTTTAGATTAACTAAAGTATGTTTTAATCCTACAAATATACTTTTGTCTATAAAGATTATAAGAAAAAAACTTCTTTAAGTTTTTTTTTTTGTCGTCTGAATTTTATTAATTAACCAAGAACGGATACAAGTTGAAATTACATATGCCGGCGGACAACAGAAATGTCCCCAGAGACATTAGCCCAAAACTTCTTTAAGTTTACAACAACAAAAATATTGCAATTTTGAGTGACTTTTGTTGCATGATTTTTTTTTAAATAGAACCCTGTTTAAGAACATGGAATATGGTAAAATATCTGAAATTTTAAGTCGGTAGTGTAGGAATCTATATAATAAAAAAGCCAATGTTAATGATAAAATAATAAAAGTATAAGGTTGTCTTTTCAGATTATAATTATGTAATGGCAGTTAGGACAAAATGATATGGGAGGAGTGGGGACAAGAAACAAGTGGTCATGAGTTGTCCATGTCAGATTTTTTTCGTTAATACCTATAGTTTTGATTTACTTATCTTTCTGTTTATGCGAAACGGATTTAATTACTCATTAATAATCCGTAACGTACAGCTTCCAAATAATTCAATCGCGAACGCTTCTTTTAACCGAACCGGACCGGTTGGTTCAATCTTAGAGATTAATCGAATCGAATCGAATCGACCCGACCCGGCTCGTCTCAGATCGATGTGTGTGCTCTCTGTGATTGACTGATTTTCTCAGAGGGATAATCAGTGACACATCGAGTATTCGAGTCGAAGAAGAACAAACATAATCTTTGAATCAGATCTGATCTGTTTTGTCAGTTTTGAAGCTGGTCTGATCGAACTGAGAATAATCAATTCCACTCAAAAACCCTTAAAAAGCTTGTCTCTTTTTGTTTTCTCTTTCTCAATTCGGGTAAATCAAGAGGAGACGTAACAATGGATGCTTTTAGAAGACAAGCGAGCAAGCTTAGGGATCAAGTCGCAAAGCAACAACTGGTAGGTCTTAACCTGCGAGTATAGTAGTATCTGAATCTTCTAATTTGGAAACTTTTGCAAGCTGCATACCAATTTCATGTTGTCTGAATCGATTACTTGTACATTAGTCTTATAGAAAGTTGTTTGCTTTACACAAACTTGGTGATGATATGTGTTGATTGATGTGTGATAATGGGGAATGTAGGCTGTGATAAAGCAATTCAGTGGGACTGGTTATGAAAGCTCAGATGTAATGGTGATTGATGAGCTAGAAATGCAAAGGCATCACCAACTCGATAAACTTTACCGCTCTACTCGTTCTGCAAAGGTTAGACTGACATTGACTTAATGGCATTGTCACAGTTTATATGAGTTCATTATTTGGGGAGAAGGTTTCAGTATGATTCATCATAGCATAATATCCCTCAAACATATGTTATTGTTGTCATTTTCAGGAGTTCCAGAGAGAGATCGTTAAAGCCGCTGAGACATTTACCACGATCGGGCTCAGACACATTGAAGCTGGTACTTAACTACTTATGAGTGTTGCCTATCAATGGACTAAATTACTCTATGACATTTTTGTGGGGTTTTAAATAATCTTTAAAATTTCAGGAACCAAGTTGTCTGAAGACTGTTGTAGGTATGGGAACGAAAACAGTCAGAATATCGATGAGAATATACTTGCCAAGGCTGCAGCTATATACGGTGATGCTCGGAAACATGTAGACAAAGAACAAGAAGACTTCAACAAGCTTTTGGCTTCTCAGGTTCGGCTTGGATTATCTGTGTTTAGTCTTAGTATGCTACTTAGAGCTAAATCTAGTAGATAGCTAGAGTAAACCTTTTTTTGTTAAATGTATTAAGGTTTTGGATCCTCTTAGAGCTATGGTTGCCGGTTCTCCTCTTGAAGATGCTCGTCATCTTGCTCAACGTTACAGCCGCATGAGACAAGAAGCAGAGACACATGTAATCTTCTTAAAATCTAAGTTCTATTATGATGTTAGCTTTATTGTGATGTAAGTTAAATCTTAAAAAGCAAAACAGGCAACAGAAGTCTCTAGACGGCAAGCACGTGTAAGAGAAGCTCCAATTCCAGAAAACGTGGCAAAGCTTCAACTAGCAGAAGCAAAAATGCAAGAGCTAAAAGCAAATATGGCGGTTCTCGGTAAAGAAGCAACTGCTGCATTAGCCGCTGTTGAATCACAGCAACATAGATTCACTTTCCAGAGGCTTGTGGCTATGGTATGTTTTACATACACACTGGATTTTGTGTCTTATAAAGATTACTATTTACCGTATTGCTTATTTTAGGTTGAAGGGGAGAAGAATTATCACTTAAGAATAGCAGCCATCCTCAGTGACATTGAAGCCGAGGTTAGTTTTGGATGAATCTTTCCCATATCTTATTCTCATCATAGGCTCACACTTTTGGTCTTACCGCATAGATGGTAACTGAGAAACAACACAAAGAATCTGCTCCTCCTGCGATTCCAACAGAGAACGGCTCCGAGAAAACATCATACTTTCTAGCTGAAGTAAGTGTTATATTGTGAAATATTATCATCACGAGAAAGAAAAAGACTCTTCATAAGCAACATATATGTTCTCTCGACAGGTGATTCATCCGTTTTCCGCTGCTTCAGAGAAAGAATTAGAGTTGGAGAAAGGAGATTACGTTGTTGTCCGAAAGGTTCACATTTCATTACCAAAATCAAACAACTAATCTTTGTGGTGAGATAGCTAGAAACTTAAGTCTTTGTACTGTCTTTCTTTCGTATTCTTAGGTGAGTCAAACCGGTTGGGCTGAAGGAGAATGCAAAGGCAAAGCTGGTTGGTTTCCTATGGCTTACATTGAGAAGCGACAGAGACTTCCCACAAACAACTTTGCTGCTGAAGTTTACTGAGTCTCTTCTTCAAAGATTTCATTTCTTTTTCTTACATTTGTGTCTGAAATACTCTGTTTCGTTCAGTCATTACTGCAGAAAATTACTACACTTGTTCATATTTGTTGATCCAAATTAGCCTTCCAAAAGATGTTTATTGGTGTTCTTATTGCAGATAAAATACATTGAAGGTTCTTAAATTCACTTACATACCCTTGACGCTTTCTGTCTATTCCTTAATATATAGCCCGTAAGTATCATAATCTTCCAATTTTTACCCAATTTCAAAATTTCTAACATTTGGAACCTTAAAAGGCAAACCCAAAGAATTAGTGTGGTACGAGACTACGAGGCTTTTAAAGCTCGACGTTAAAAGATCTCTTTGTCTCAAATTTATAAGTTCAACGGACAAAAATAACGAATCAATTCCAAAAATTCTCTCTTTTCAGTTCAAACCAAAAAACAAAGTCTCTTAATTTGCACTCATGTGGAGAGTGACAAGAGAAGCATAAGCACCACCTGAAATCTTCATCAGTGTCTCATGCCTTCCCTTCTCCGCAATAACGCCGTTTTTCACAACCGCAATCACGTCTGCATTCTTAATCGTCGTGAGCCGATGAGCCACAACTACAGTAGTTCGATTCACCATAACTCGATCAAGCGCATCCTGAACCACACGCTCAGATTCTGCATCCAATGCACTCGTCGCTTCATCGAGCAACAAAATCTTAGGATCTTTCAAAATCGCACGCGCAATCGCAATCCTCTGTTTCTGACCGCCCGATAGCTGAACACCGCGTTCTCCAACCGAAGTATCATAACCCTGAGGCAATGAGCTGATGAAGTTATGTGCGTTTGCGGCTTGTGCTGCTGCTATAATCTCTTCCTCTGTGGCTCCACCGGTTTTACCATAAGCTATGTTTGATCTGATTGTCTCATTGAACAAAATCGGTTCTTGACTAACCAAACCCATCTGTTGCCTTAACCAACTCAATTTAAATGTCTGAATCTCCACCTGATCGATCAAAATCTTGCCTGAATCTGGATTATAAAACCTCTCAATCATGCTTATCACCGTTGATTTCCCGCTCCCGCTCTCTCCAACAAGTGCAACGGTCTGAAAAACAACCAATAACCAATATTAACCGGTGAATCCGATTTAACCGGTGAAAGAAAATGCTCTGTTTTTTACCTTTCCGGATGGGATAGTCAAGCACAAATCACGGAAAATCTGAACGTCCGGTCGCATCGGGTACCGGAAACTAACATGTCGGAATTCGATATCACCATGAACGTTTTGTAACGTTGTACCTTCATCAGAGCTCGAATCGATCTTTGGTTTACTATCAAGAATATCGAAAATCGAAGCTGCAGAGTCTTTAGCTTTGTTTGTATCAGGTGCCATAGCACTCGTTTGAGAAACTCCAATAGCCATGATCGTCAATGCAAAGAAAACCTGTAAAAATCAAGTAGAAGAAACAAAACCGTCTCAAGATCACTAAACCAAACCGTGATCTTAACTAAACCGAGAAATGTTTCTCTTCTTACCTTGAAGACTTCACCAAATGTGGCTTTACCTATTTGAATCAACCCCGCACCACTGACGAAACATACACAATTGATGCAATAGAGAAAAAAGAAAGAGAAACCGAAACCCGCACCGCTCAAAAGACCTAACCGGACACCGTTCTTCTTCGGTCCATCGCATTTTTGTTGGTATAAATCCATCACTTTGCCCTCTGCACAGAAAGATGCAACCGTTCTTATGCTACTCACTGCATCATTCGCCACTTGACTCGCTTCTTCATACATTGCCTAAACCAGGATAAAATCGATCAGTAAACTGAATTCGATACTAAACCGGGATAGAACCAAAGAAATGTTGGGACCATTATATTAAACCTTAGCATCTGCACTGAAACCAGTCAAGAACTTAGTTTGAGCATATCCTTGGATGACAATAAAAGGTGAGAGAGCAAGAACTATGAGAGCTAGCATCCAATTCGCTGTAAACGCTATTA
This sequence comes from Arabidopsis thaliana x Arabidopsis arenosa, assembly GCA_019202795.1. Taxonomy (NCBI): domain Eukaryota; kingdom Viridiplantae; phylum Streptophyta; class Magnoliopsida; order Brassicales; family Brassicaceae; genus Arabidopsis; species Arabidopsis thaliana x Arabidopsis arenosa. The sequence continues at coordinate 9,791,892 of CM032924.1, forward strand.
TCAACCCGGTGGTTACAGTAGCTATGTTCTGTACTATTAACGCCAATGCATCTCCTACCAAACTTCGCACTGTTGAAGCATCCGTGGACAACCTCGCTCCAATCGCACCGCTGATGCAAACGCAAATAAATATTAGAATCTAAACATACAAAATACACGTTTAGCGATTTATATAATGTTATATTACCTGGAATTTGCTGTGTCATCGAACCAACTGATTTCTTGATGAACTACTTTATCAAAACACATTGATCGGATGCGTTTAATCAATTTCCCTCCTGCGATTCCAAAGAAATAGTTTTGGATCGGGATCATGAAGAAATTGGCTAAACCGAGAGCGATATAAATCAGCGCCCAAAAATGTGAATCTTTTTTCAGTATCTTTGCTGGTTCATAGAACATATTGATCGAGCTGGAAAGCAGTAAACCGAAGATGGGAAACAACGTTCCGTGAACCATTGCGGCAATTGAACCGAACAATAAAACCGGAATTTCCGGTTTGTTGAGGCGAGCAAGCCGTTTTAATGACACTTTCTTGTGCCTCACGGTTTTTTCCTCATCTTCGATCTCGTCGGTTTGGTTGATGTTAACTCCCGGAAAGAAGATATTGGAAGCGAGAGAGAAAGAATGGCGACTGCTCGATGAATTCCGGCTAACGGATCTTCTCATCGCCGATGATAACCTATGACTTCCTGATCTCTCGACGTCTAAGCTCGTTTCAGGTCTCTCTGATTCTTGAGCTTCTTCTTTTGATCCTTCTTGAAGACGAACAAGCTGTGAATAAGCTCCCTCAGGATTTTGAATCATATCATCGTGAGACCCTGTAGAATATTAACAATCGATTACTTATAGTGCACAATATTGTTTTCGAGCGCGGTATAACTTTTTGCACACGGTTACTGTTATACCTTTCTCGACAATTTTCCCTTGGTGGACAACAGCGATTACATCAGCAGTTCTTATTGTGGTCAAACGGTGAGCAACCACAACGGTAGTCCGATTTGACATTAAGTTCACGAGCGCGTCTTGAACAATGCGTTCGGATTCTGCGTCTAACGCGCTTGTGGCTTCGTCTAATAGCAATATTTTAGGGTTCTTCAAAATCGCCCTAGCGATAGCTAGCCTCTGTTTCTGCCCGCCAGACATTTGCGTCCCGTGCTCTCCTACCATTGTATCCAAACCCTACAAACAGAGAATTTCATTTAAAAAGAAAAAGCAAATGCAACGAATACTCCATATCAAAAAATAATTATGCAATGAGTACAAATCCTTGTAATAGTAGTTTCTGTATTGAAATTTGAAGGTACCTGTGGGAGTTTATCAATGAATTTAGCCGCATTAGCGAGCTCAATCGCAGTTCGAATCTCCTGATCAGTCGCGTCTTCTTTCCCATAAGCAATGTTCTCTCTTATTGTAGTCGCAAACAACACTGGTTCTTGGCTAACCAAACCGATTTTGCTCCTTATCCATTTGAGCTGAAGTTTCTTCAAATCAATGTTGTCTATCAATACTTGTCCTGATTCTGGATCATAGAACCTCTCGATTAGACTGATAACTGTCGATTTTCCGCTTCCGCTCTGTCCCACCAAAGCCACTGTTGTGCCGTTCGATACAAAGAGCGAGAATCCAGCAAAGATTTGAACATCGGGCCTAGCCGGATACCTAAAGTAAACATCTTTAAGCTCAATGTCTCCTTTAATATCCTCAAGAACAGAACCACTCATATCGTAAGCATCAATCTTTGGAGTCCTCTTGATAGTTTCAAACATTTTGAAAGCTGCGGCTCTTCCTGCAGCGAAAGCATTCAAACTCGGCGATGTTTGCCCTAGCGACCTGACAAGACAAGGTAGCTTGATGAATATGTAAGATCGTATGCGATGAGTCAACTGAGGGATTAGGATTTTTAACTCACATTCCTCCAGTCAAGACCGCGAAAATTATATTGATGACTTGTCCGCCATTGTAACCTTTCTCCATTATCAGCTTTGCACCATACCAAACCGCTAAACCGTAGCTGCAAAAGATCACAGCTAGCATTGTGCCAAGCCCTAGACCAGAGATCAAACCCTGTTGAACCACAGTCTTGTAAGCTATCTCGAGCTTGCTTTCGTATTTTTCCGTTGCTTGTTTCTCCCCCGTAAACGCTACTACCTAAGGGAAAAAAACCGCGATTTTATCTACTGGCACGGATGTTAATTTTTGGAAAGGGGAATAAGAAAAGAAGAGAATTAAACTCACTGTTCTAATGGCTCCAACGGTTTGTTCAACTACGTTTCCAGCCTCTGCGTAAGCGACTTGACCACGACCAGCCATTTTAGACATGATCAGAGACATGGCTGCACCTGCGATCACAATCAGAGGGATACAACTGCAAAGAACCAACGTTAACCGCCAGCCTTTAGAGAAGGCAATTACGAATCCTCCAAAGAACGTCATTGCTAGTTGTATGAATTTTCCAACCTAGGCATCAAAACCAAAAGTTTCTCAGTATCTTGTGTCGCAAGAAATCAATTTTTTGTGATTAGATTTAACTCAAGAACCTTTTCTCCCATTGCGTCTTGAATCAAAATTGTGTCTCCAGACATTCTTCCGATGACCTCTCCGGTGTTTGTCTCCGTATCGAAGTAGCCAATATCTTGTCTTAATATCGTTTTCAGATATAGACCACGAATTGTGGCGGATTGACGTTCTCCAGTAACCATCCAGCATGAGACCTCTGTGTGAAAATTTGCAGAAGAAATCGTTAACTTGGTACACAAGTTAGGGTTAAAAAAACAGAGAGTAGTAAGCTTACGGAGGAAGGCGACGACACAAGAGTATACTGCAAGGTAAATAAACTTTACAGCAACCTGTAAACGTGGAAGGAAGTTTAATGAATTAGTTACTAAATAAAATCGATTATTTTCCACACCAAAACTAAAGTTGCTTTCAATCTTTTAACTTTAAAGTAAAGGCTAAATAAACAGTATCTTTGTCTATATCTTCAAAACAAAGAAAACAGTAAACTCCATTAATGTTGTATATATTTATTTCATGTAACTCATATAAAGAAATAAAGTATAATTAAGATCAATCAATGTGATTTTGTAAAGCAGAAATTAAAGGGTGTTTACTATTTTAAGTTACATCATAATTTTTTTTTTTATCAAAAGTATAGATTAAAAAAAAAAAACTCAAATGGAATAAGTAATAACAACGAATCACATTATTATGGAACATTGGATAATCAGTAAAATCAAGAATATTTATTTATTCACCCTAATCCTTAAATCAAGGCTTGATCGGGAAAATCTTGACCCGGCTCGATGATCTAATCAATCCCAAATTAATTAAAAGATAATCAAAATTAAAAGAAGAAAATTAAAAAACCCTAACCTTCCACACTTCTCTAACCATATGATCTGGATCGGTGGTGCCAAAGGCATTTATGAGCTGGCCAAAGATTAGAGTCATGAGCGGCTGAGTTAGGCCATTACCCATAGCGGCGATAGTCCCGACGGTCATCAAAACTACGTCGGTTTTGTCGGCAAACGAAAACAGTTTGAAAAACGACACTTTCTGATTTCCACCATCATTCTTCTTCGAAGATTTCTCCTCCATTGTTTCTTTTCTTTCCTCTTCTTTTTTCATAGGAAAAAAGTAAAGGTAATAGAAAAACTTTCACGGGATCTATGAGGAAGTAGATGAAAATAAAAATAGAGAAGGCTTTATATATAAGGGAGGTTATTGCGTAGAAAGAGATATCAAAATTTGATACGCGTTCTCGAAGAAAAACAAATTGATAACAAAATAATCCAGACTGTAAAAATATGAGAATCTTAGAGAGTTTCTAGAAGAGAGATACAGAAGTGAGGCAACGAAGACAGAGGAGGAAAAAACTGGTGAAAATTCAAATACCGTTATGGGTTTTTTTAGATCTCACTTATATATAAAGTCACTAACTTACTTTTTGTGATCGTCTCTCTTCCTTAATATAGAGTTTGATAGTTAATAACTATTTTTAATTATTGTCTTTGACGTTTGCGTTATGGTGTTGTTGGAGCTTTTAAGAAATTAAGCGTTAGTTTTGTTTTCTTAACAATATATATTATCTCATGTAAATAATATAAGAACAAAATTCCAATAATATTTATCGATTCGGAAATTCGAATTCCCCACAAAATTTGACCATAGTTTATTCCGTTTGGCTCCACCAAAGATATGTGACTAATTAAATATCATTGCTATTCGATCTTTATTAATTGCTTAATTTTGTATTCTCATATGTTCTAGTTATGTTATCAAGATGGGAAGCTATAAAAAGTACACGTCAATACATAATATATTGATTGGTTTAGAGTTAATTAGAATCGTATAAAACATAATAAGAAATTTTCAGAAAAAGGACAGAAATGAGTTTTCTTCTCACCAATTGACAAAGTGAATGTGCCCTTTCACGGTTTGACAATTTGGCAATTTTCAGACAAAATTGCCCTCAACTACAAAAGTAACTGCGCTTGTTCGGTTTCTCTGGTTTTGTTTTATTATGTTTTAATTTTTTTTTTAATTCAAAACAATTAAAGTGAAGAAGAACGACGAAGGAGAGAAGAGGAAAAATCTGAGTTGAAACCGGCGAAATCCGTTTTCCAATCTTCTATCTAATCTCTCATTTTTTATCTTTTATCCAGAGACGCTTCAAAATTCCGGCGAATTCCGTTTCGAATCCTCTTTAAATCTCTCATTCTACTTCGGTTTTCCCGAGACGAGCAAAATCAAACAAATCTCCGACGACGAAGATACCAGAGTACATATGACAGCGAAAAAAATGAAACTATTGAAGAAGAAGAGTCGGCGCCGCTCAAATGTAGTGAAAAATTCAGAGAAGAGGCAAGTGAATAGTTCACCGGAGAAGGTAATCGAGATTCCGAGTAACCCGCCGGAGCCGGAGAGCACAAGTATGGGTAAGTATCTGTAAACACTGAATTCGATTTTAATTGGGGATGGGGATTCAATCTGAGGATACTGATTTTGAATCGAAGATTTAATCCCAAAGTATTATAATCTTCTCGGCTGAAGAATATGAATACGTCAGAATACAATGATGACGATGTACCTCCACCTTCTCACAAGGTATTTGGTTTTCTATGTTACAGGAGGAAGAAAAAACTGGCCCTCAAACTTCTACTAAAGAAGCAGATATGCCTGACTCTAAAATTGATGGACTTGATTATGGTGTACCTTCTGACCAGGTATGTCGTGTACTACAAATAGTCAGATATTGTATTAGTGTACGTACATAAACATTTTAAATGTTTGTGGTCTTTATTTCAGGAAAAAGTCAAATCTGATGGTATGAAGTGAGTTTCAAATATCTGAAGATGTTCTCCCCATAAAAGAGAAGAAATCTATTAAACGATGAGTTAGCTTTGATGAGGACGCTCATAAAACCGCCTCTACAACTGAAAATCTTGTAAGTTATAGAGGCTGTTATTTATAAATTTTGTACATATATCATTAAGGTTTTTAACATGATTTTAAATTAACTTAACATTATTGTTGTTTGCAGGAGGAACCAAAGAAGGATGCAGCTGTGGAAGGAAGTGATGCTCAAATTCATGATCGTGTACACTCCACTAAATCAGTTCAAACAAAAGTAACTTATGTGGAGGACCCAGACTATCCTGATGGTTTTGGCTTAAATAAGAAAAGTTTGTAACTAACGAAATGGTTAGTTCGAAAGGGTGCAATGTTTGAGATACGAAATTATGTAACCGTTTGTGGTGTAAGGTATACGTACACAGACAAGATCAAAAACCGTACATAGTTATACGATGTCAAATATTAACGTACACAGAATAAACTTTGGTACACAAAGTACATACATAAACGTACACTGTCAACACGTCGACAAAAAACAAACACACAAAGCTAAATTGGATTCTTAAAAGTCTTATTGTTATGACCTTTTTGTCTACATTTTGTACACTGATTCGGAGTAAGTCTTTTCTGTCTTTTTTTTCTGAACTTGAGAAACAACAAAAGTTAACAACAAATCATGTATATAGACATAGCATAGATATAGTCAATAAGTGTACAAGTTAAAATGATATAACTTACCCGGTTTTCACCCCTAGATGGTATCCTTTTGCAGGTTGGTCTCCCGAGTGGTCGTCTATTGTGTGGAGGAATAAGTATAATTTCCGATATATTTTGTGGGATGACAACATTCTTTGGATCCGCGATAGGTAGAATCGGTTCTTGAAAAGAATCGGTTAACGTTTGAAGGCTATACCACAAGCCAACAACAGTCTTTGGATTAATCCCAAACTGTAATGCAACTGCTAGACCGTGTTCACATGGGATTCTTAACCTCGTGTACCTAAGCCACGTACGCGTACACTCGTCAAGTACGACATGGAAATGCTCACCAGACTTGCTTGTAACCTGATAACTCCAAGGTCTCGACATCTTCAGCGAATTTCTCAAACTCAGGTAAATCTTGGAGAAAACGCTCATCAACCTCAAGCGTCACTAAAGATTTACACTTAGCCACTTTTTTCCTCCTGGCTGCGAACCACCGCATAAGGACCTCTCGAATGAACTCTATCATGTAGAAAATCGGATATGATTTTGCTTTTGTTAAGATGTTATTTATAGACTCCGAGTTGTTGCTAGATATGATATTGTAGCGTTCCCCTTTGCAGTGAGCTCTTGTCCAATGCTCAAATCCAATTTCCTCTAAGTAATTTGCGCATCCAGAACTTCTGCCCCTTAACTCTGCAAATTATTTATCAAAATCCCTCACCCTATATGCTTTTGCGGCGCCGAAGAATAATCTCGAAATATCATACTTACTATTATATGTGGATATATTTCGCTCAAGGTGTACTACATATGCTCCATGATGAGCTTTCGGGAATACAACACTGAGTCCTTTGTATATAGAAGAATGTATGTCCGAGACAATCATTAAATCTTCACTGTCTGTCTAGTGTACGCACATTGGTGCAATCCGTGTTGACACGTCCGGGTTGGATTCACAGTTGGCTGACTGTCACCGAAAATAGCACTGGTTTCTCATGTACGTACACGTTGATTTGTGTACGTACACTCTGCCAATAGACGACTGAATTCCCCTGGCAGTTCAACGGTCGGTTGAGTGTCACATACGTCCTCCTCAACATGCCAAACTCCATATTCTTCTACAATCAAATCATTCCACTTGTTGTACTCGTAATCTTCACCACTACCTTCACTGCCGTCTATAGTAGGGTCGAGAGTACTGCCCACACTATATCCACCATTGTCATCGTCATCTTTATCAATGTTGTCGTCGCTGTCATTCAAGTCTTCCCCATCCACCTCTTCGTTCTCCTCATCCTCTGAATCTTCATTTTTTTTCGTCCTCTGCGTCATTTTACTCATCTACATCCGCATTAGTCGCATCCACATTAGAAGGCTTTACCATGGTTTTTGGTGAGTTTTCATTCCCTGACCCAGGGTTGGTTTCAGAATCATGGCCACCCATCGTAGATATACTCTTTGCCAGTACATTTACTTCCGTTTATAGTTGGTTCCAAGACATTCTCCTACTTGACTCATCGTCATCATCATCGTCCTCTTCCTCATCCTCTTTTTCCTCTTCGTCGTCCTCATCCTCTTTCTGTTTATCCTCTTTATTGTCATCTACTTCTTCTTCCCCATATACTTTCTCATTGTTTTCATCCACATTTAGAGCCTCCAATATGGTCTTTGTTAGATTTTCACCCCGAACCATGTTAGTTTCATCAGCCAAATCCTTCATCATGCATACACTATTTACACCACCCTTTATGGATTGGACAAAATGACATAAACATGTTTACACTTAGACCTCCACTATGAATAAAAAGAATGTATCCAAGTTCACTTGTCTATGATAGTTGTACTTATCTTCCTGCAAGTCCCCACACATGGGACAGCGACACAATTTTCTCTGTCACGATCACTACCTCGTCTCTCACGTACACATTACTACATGTTTACGTACATAATCACCAATTACGTACACCGTTCAGATATTTTGTCAGTTCTGGGTTCAGTTCTTATTTTTCGAATAGGTTTGGTTTGATTCTTTAGTTTTAGGTATTTTTTTCAGCTGTAGTTCGTACATGGTTTGAATGTTTTATTTTATGTTCAAAAAATATTTTAAACTTAAATATACAAATTATTTAGATGTTTATGTATATATATGCACACAAATTACTACCGTGTACGTACACATGAGTACATGATATTGTTAATCTCGAATTATTTTCAACAACACGATTAAATTAAGAAATAAATTATTATTCAAAGTTAAAATATATGAAAATGGGTCTTCGAAGATAGAAAATAAATAAATTTTAACTAAAAGTACAAAAATAATAAATCTATATAAAATTGAAATAAGAGAAAAATGTGAAAACAAAAGAAGGTGAATAATAATAATAATCTTATTATATTTTTATATTTTTTATTTTTGTTTTTTACACTGTAGCTAACGAGAGTGTACTGTACATAACGCGTGTACTGTAGCTAACGAGATACTGTGTACGTAACCAAACCGTCTAACTAATTCGTCCATTGTGACTGTACACTGGTTTCGTTGGGAGGGTAAATTCGTCCGAAAATGACATAATTGTCAAAACATGAAAGCTCTCCCCCACTTTGTCAAAACGTGAAAGAAAAACATAAAACATGGGCCTGGCCCGTAATTAACCCAAACATAATTTAGTCATAAGGATTAAGGAGAATCCTTAGTGGAGAATCAAACATCTTTATATCCGCAAATTTGTGTGAAAACTTACTTTTGGAAAAGATGGTATATGTGTATAGTTCAATGCAGATTTTTGAAATTAAGTTCTAAATTTATCTCTATTATTTTAGTTTTTTTCAGTTAAAGAAATAAAATGATATTGCATAAATTTCAATAGTTTTTGTTTTTATGTGTGAAATTCGTATAACAATATGTATTTGCGTAGTGAAAGGAAGAGATCTCTAGAGTAAATTATAAACCATGTAATATATATATATCAAAGAAAAATATTTTTATAAGAAAAACAACCCTTAATTATGTATCTCTCCAAGCACGGGCCACAAGAATTGTTCACCGCTCATTGATAGATTCAAGCTACAATTTCAGTTGTTGTCTGGCATAAAATTTTATGACTGCATAACCATAAGTTATGAGTGCTTTCCGACTAATGTCCGGGAGTATCCAGTTAGTCTTATCCCGGATACCATGTGAATTACTTGGGGTAAAGCTCAAACTTAGATTTCCCACACAAATGTAACTTTTGTTTCTAGGATGGATCGAACATGGGTTAGTTCCTTCCAACATTTACCCAATTCTCACTTACCACTCAACGACAGCCGTGTGGGTAAAATCAACCGAGTTGTTGTTACACTTGATAAGAGACAAGTTTGCTTCATTCTGCTTATTGATCATGCTCTTCACCGGGATAGAGTAGAGACCACATCTTATTGGAATGAACTTAATCACTGGCAATTTGATGTGAAATGATTACATGTATAGCGCATATAATGTTCATGACTGTGTCAATGAAAAGAAAACCCAAAGAGTATAATGGTTAATACAAAAAGATAAAGCAAAGGATACATTAACCTTGTTTCCATTTCTTTTTCTTTCTTTTTTTTAATAATGTGACAATGATATACTGTGTACTCTATGTAAGTCTTAAAAAAATGTACATCAATTATGGATTCAAATTTTCTCTGTTCTTTGGACATGCTTTGTAATTTGCTTTCTTTCAAAAGTAAATATTAATGTCAAATTTTTAAAAGTTGAAAAGAAATTAAAAAAGAGATTTTGATTCTAATCTTTATAGAATAATGGAGGGAAGAAACGATGACGCATTATGCATTACCATACTAGTCAATTCATACGTCCATAACTCATCATTTATCAATTATCACTAATATGTCTTCAATACCAGTCACTTCTAAGTTCTAAACTTTACAAAAAAAAAAAAAAACCAGTCACTTCTTTACTACAAAAGAAAACGTCAACTAGCGACAAACTTTGATCCATATCATTAAGCGCTCGTCGCTAAACACAAAAAACGTCGATGAATTTGTAACATCTGCGTAAAAATAAGAAATGTATAAAGTAGTGTTGATAAATGATAAATACTATGAAATTTTATTTGATCATTCAGTGCATATATGATTTACGTCGACAATAACAACTGCTTAAAAAAATATTATTTCACATGCACTGAGAAGTTAGATTAACTATATTTAGAGTAGTTGACAATTTTTTTTTTTGGGTATAAAGAGTGGTTGACAATTAAAGCAAATTTAAAATTATTCTTTCGAATTACGTACTATCATTAATTTTTTTGTTAAAGAATTTACGTACTACCATGTATAAATATATTCTCGAATCTCGCATTATCAAATATATACTTGAAACGTGTATACCATTCGAGATTATATTCTTGGTTTGACGGCATATAAACAAGCCATGCAATTATGTTTTTGCCGCGAATCAAATAATCTTATATTTCTTATAAAACATAAAGGATGAATATAAATCTAAACAAAACCCGAACTCGAACTGGTGTCAAGAATAACTTTTTGATTATATTCTATACAATTTAGTTATCTATTTACGTACTACTTACTAGTGATCCACAATAAAACAAATTCTGACAGTTAAATGTAATAGAACCAGATTCACTCAGTTATATGTCACTATCAACTAGAATACATTCGACTGCAAAACATTATGAAATCTTTTTATTTTCTATTTTCTTTCGTTCGACCGATAAAACCAATTTCTTAAATTCAAGAAAATTATCTTTTGTTCCTCAGGTATATCCACAGATTTAAACTTTTAAATATCTGCACGGAACTTAATCACAAATGTTTGTTGTTTTGATTTAGAATTCTCTTTTTTGGTCAACATACTTTATATATTACTTAACCCAAAGTAGGTACATAAAAAAACTTAAAATCTTAGAAGACAAACTTTAGAAATGTAAGACAAACTCACTTATATAGTCAAACTTAATCGTCAAAGTGTTGACATCTTAGATATTTATAATTAAGCGAATCAAAATAATAATCTGCTTTCGACTCCTAGCGTTTTCCTTAGATGTATCCACATATGAACTCAGATGGTGAAACACATACGATATTATTACCACAACCCACTAAGCTAAGTCATAGTCAATAATACTTTTTAACAATAAAAGTAAATATATATAATTAACATCAAGTTGTTTAAAATATTCCAAAGCTATATTAACACTTCCACGACCACGATATGTAAATCTTCCAAGCTTTTGACAGTCTACAATATACTTCACATTCTCTTAATATTCTCTTATAGTATGTGAAAGCATATAAAAAAGCTTTAGACCATGTTCATTTCACGGTCGCTGGTGGTAGCAACACATGTTGTTTGTTTTTGTAGTTGCTAGCGATCATATATCAATAACCGACGATTAGTGAATATATGCCTAATCTTTCAAACTTTGACGGTAAACAAAATACTTCGTATTTTCTCAATGATTTTATTATATGCTTTTGTGAAAGCATATAATAAAGCTTTAGACCATGTTCGTTTTACAGGATTGCTTAAGATAACATCACGTTTTGTTAATTTTTATTTTGTAGTTGCTATAGATCAACGACTAAAGATTAGTGACCAATGAAAATAACCAATTCTCGTTTGTTTTTTTGTAGTTAGTAATTAAATAAGAGAATTTGGTGACTGGTTTCGAGAACTAGCAACTAAAAATTCAGTCACTAAATATTTCAACGTTTTAAATTTTGGATTAGCGTTTATCACTAAAATTAGTTAATTTTGTTGATGACAACAAAACAAACTATATTACATGTTCTTCAAGTTCAAACTAACATGACCCTAAGAAAACCTTTAAAAGAAAAAGGAAAAAAATTGTATGCAGCCTATTAAATATGGAGGCCGGAGCCTCAACAAGTTAAAGCCCAAAATAATTGTTAATTTATATCTTTAGCCCAAAAACCCAAAAAAACAAAACGACGCCGTATTATAGTTAACCCTACGAGTGGAAATACATTAGTTTGGAGAAGAGAAACAGGCAGAGAGAGAGAGAGAGCGACACAGAGAGGCAGTTCTGAGAAACAATGGCGGTAGAAGACACTCCCAAATCTGTTGTTACGGAAGAAGCAAACCCTAATTCTATAGAGAATCCGATTGATCGATACCATGAGGAAGGTGATGATGCTGAAGAAGGAGAGATCGTCGGAGGTGAAGGAGACGGAAACGTTGACGAATCGAGCAAATCCGCTGTTCCTCAATCGCATCCTTTAGAACATTCATGGACTTTCTGGTTCGATAATCCTTCTGTGAAATCGAAGCAAACCACTTGGGGAAGTTCCTTGCGACCCGTGTTTACGTTTTCAACTGTTGAGGAATTTTGGAGGTTAGGTTTTTGATTTTTTTTCCCCGACTCAAAATCTGGTTTTTTCAATTATTCTGCATCTGGGTTTTGTTTAGATTTCGTTTTGTTGAGGAAAGTTATGTTCTTTATTGGTGAGATTAGAAGATTTCATTGAAGTCACTGTTTTTTTATATGTTTCTGATGAATTGCTATGTTTGGTGTTTGAATTCGTTGCTAAAGCTTATGTTAGGGTTTATAGTAGATAGCTAAGATCTTTTGTTCATTTGTTTGCTTCGGATGAACTTAACATTGAACCAAAAGTTCGCAAAGTAAAGTTTGTGAGAGAAAGAGACGAACTTTGAAATCATCAAATCTTTATTAGTGATTTTCTAGGTATCAGAATATGTATTGTGAAGCTCTTCCCCATGAGATTCTTTGGTTTATGTATTGTTCTTTTGACTTCTTATTTTGAAAGATGTTTTGCTTTGCTTTGCTTTGCAGTTTGTACAATAACATGAGGCATCCGAGCAAGTTAGCCCCTGGAGCTGACTTCTACTGTTTCAAACACAACATTGAACCTAAGTGGGAGGATCCTATTTGTGCAAATGGAGGCAAATGGACTATGACTTTCCCTAAGGACAAGTCTGATAAAAGCTGGCTCTACACTGTACGGTTTCTATTCTTCTTTTATTTTGACTTGTAGTTCCCGCATCACCATCCAATCGAGTCTAACCGGGTTATTCCTTTTCACATGCTTGGTCTAGTTGCTTGCTTTGATTGGAGAACAGTTTGATCACGGAGATGAAATATGTGGAGCAGTTGTTAACATTAGAGGAAAGCAAGAAAGGATATCTATTTGGACCAAAAACGCTTCAAACGAAGCTGCTCAGGTAAATAGAAAAGACATTTCTCATCAGAACCTCATCAAACAGTCTCTCTGTGAAAAGAAAAGACATGAATTCTTGTCTACTTCAATGTTGCAGGTGAGCATTGGAAAACAATGGAAGGAGTTTCTTGATTACAACAACAGCATAGGTTTCATCATCCATGTAAGAAGAGAGCTTCTCATGATGCTAATTCAAAAGTCTTTTTTATTTTTCAGTTCTCTCATTGTTTGGTTTGGTTTCTGTTTTCTCAGGAGGATGCGAAGAAGCTCGACAGGAATGCAAAGAACGCTTACACTGCTTGAAACGAAACAACATCTCTCAAATCTTTGCATTGTTTCAATTACAGTTTTGTATGTGAGAGATCTCTATTTATATCATCGAAACATGACTTGACACACTGCCTTTGCTCGTGAGTGTTGATTGTTCACAAGCTCTGACATTTCATTTAGTAATATATTAGTATGGTCTTATGGTGGTGGTCAGGCAATTACTTTCTGATAATCCACCGGAGTGAAAGGAAGCTTAACCGACAAACCCTGACTCCTAACTAAAGACTTATTGGGCCTTAAAAGCTTATATGTAGTACATGTTTTGATGTTTAATTGACAAGAGCCCATGTACTCATGTGTGATCGAAGTTAACCGTTACTAATAAACTTTACCGGTTTATCTTGGGATATAAAAATTAATTTAGGGTAACTACTGTAATATTGTCATAGTGACCAAACCTTTCAACTTCAATTCTAATTAACCTGTGATCACGTAAATGATTTGCAGCATAACTCATCATTAATGCAATGTAATAACATCAAATTTTAATTAAACGTCAATTACCGTTTTACTCTAACATTATAAAAAGAAGTAACAAAAAGAAATGCTTAAAGATTTTGCTTGCCCGAAAAAGATGAATTGCATCAAACCATTTCTCTTGACAATTTGCTTTTCTCTAGCCCTAACATGTCAAGATCATGTCTTAGCCGGCGGCACCACCACGAGAGACATCATAAATCCGAAGATTTCCGAGTGGCAAGTCACGGTTGTTAACGGTTTGACCACTGATGAAACTCTTTTCATCCATTGTAAATCTAAGGAAGATGATCTAGGTGAAATTAGTCTGAAGTTTAGAGATAGATTTTTTTGGAACTTCGGAGAAAATATGCTTCACTCAACTTTGTTTTGGTGCTATATGAGCAAAGATGATGGTCATATGAATGTAAACGTGTTTTGGGATGATGTTATTTTGTTCCATAGATGCGGTTGGAAAAATTGTGTGTGGACCGCAAAAACCGATGGTCTTTATCTTTGGAATTCAGCGAGCGGTGAAGATGTATTGTCGAAGAAATGGGAAGTTGGATGGTGAAGACATATTTTTGCTATTTTGGTAAATTTTATTATATGCATATTGTTGATTTTGGAAGAAAAAAAAACTAAAAAAAAACTGAAGTAATAGAAAGATTTGTCATAAATTTCTCTCTTATTTTGTGTATTTTTTTCATCAATGATTGATTTTTGTCATCGATTCACATCCTCAGATTTAATCGAACTTCTAATTTAGGTTTTAAAATTCCACCTAAGCATTTATTTTAGTTGATGGAATGATTGTTTAGCAAGTGAACCGATTAACTCGGTTTTTGACGGTGACCGGTTAGAGGAAATGGGAGTGTCGGTAGGAGATCTAAGTAGCGAGCATGTCAAATTGTCAACTGTCTGAGAAGGACCACTTGGGACGACAAGATTCTTCGGCTAATAATAATAATACATCACTCGTTTCAACAAATAAAATTTTTCTTTCTATTATTATGCAATCTTATAACGTATGGGTTGGATCTTTTTTTGTATATAAACAAAAGTGTTTCTTATGTATCTTCAAATATTCATTCCAATAATGCTAAACCATAACCTGAAATTTATATTAACTACCTAAAAGATTAAAAAAATACAAAATATAGTTTATATACAAACGCACACAAAAGGGGTTGAAAAAACATATGGATGCATGTGCAAAGATTAGATCTAAATCTCTGACTATTGTAATAATATTGCTAAGATCTTGCTGCAAAACTACACACATTTAATTCCAAATTAATTGTTTTTTTGAAATTGAATTATATCAAACGCGCCTTCATCATCAAGTTAAAATCAAATCTTAATTAGTGAAGACAAAGAAGAAGAAGAAGAAGACATTATTTTGAGTGAGTTCTCTCTCTGTCACACTCACAAAGCTTTATACTTTCTGCAAGCTCATCACTGAAAAGTGCTTAAACCAGAGAGATCTGATAATAGAAAGAGATTGTAGAGTCTCTCTCTGCTACAGCAAGATCTATATCGACCAGGTTAATATTTCTCTCTACTGTTACTTCGTTTTCTAGCTCTGTTTCAACGAGATCCGATTCTGGGTTTTCGATTTCAATGCTAAAGTTTTAGTCTTTGGATCTTTGTATGACAGGATTAGTCTTTGAAATCGATAAACCCTAGATTTAAATTGTTAAAGTCTAGATTTTGATTAGTTTGAATTAGCTAGTTCCTCTTTTTAACAGATCTTCATGTTTTTAGCTCAAAGTGGTGTCTTTTTACTGAGAATTAGTTTGTGATTTGTTGAAAATGCTTCAGGAGATTTGAAAGAATCATGGGTTCTAAGCATAACCCACCAGGGAATAACAGATCGAGAAGTACACTATCTTTACTCGTTGTTGTTGGTTTGTGTTGTTTCTTCTACCTTCTTGGAGCATGGCAAAAGAGTGGGTTTGGTAAAGGAGATAGCATAGCTATGGAGATAACAAAGCAAGCTCAGTGTACTGACATTGTCACTGATCTTGACTTTGAACCTCATCACAATACAGTGAAGATTCCACATAAAGCTGATCCGAAACCTGTTTCTTTCAAACCGTGTGATGTGAAGCTCAAGGATTATACGCCTTGTCAAGAGCAAGACCGAGCTATGAAGTTCCCGAGAGAGAACATGATTTACAGAGAGAGACATTGTCCTCCAGATAATGAGAAACTGCGTTGTCTTGTTCCAGCTCCTAAAGGGTATATGACTCCATTCCCTTGGCCTAAAAGCAGAGATTATGTTCACTACGCTAATGCTCCTTTCAAGAGCTTGACTGTCGAGAAAGCTGGACAGAATTGGGTTCAGTTTCAAGGGAATGTGTTTAAATTCCCTGGTGGAGGAACTATGTTTCCTCAAGGCGCTGATGCGTATATCGAAGAGCTAGCTTCTGTTATCCCAATCAAAGATGGATCTGTTAGAACTGCATTGGACACCGGATGTGGGGTAAGTCGATTTCGTTTTGATCTGGTAACATATCTTATTGAATCTTAGATTCTTATTGATGCTAATTTTCCATCTCTAGGTTGCAAGTTGGGGTGCTTATATGCTTAAGAGGAATGTTTTGACTATGTCGTTTGCGCCAAGGGATAACCACGAAGCTCAAGTCCAGTTTGCGCTTGAGAGAGGTGTTCCAGCTATTATCGCTGTTCTTGGATCAATTCTTCTTCCTTACCCTGCAAGAGCCTTTGATATGGCTCAATGCTCTCGATGCTTGATACCATGGACCGCAAACGGTAAATATTCTATCAAATTAGGTGCAAGTTCACATTTCTTGCCCAATATATACTCATATTTGTGTCTTTGCTTCTTGATTGGTTGTACAGAGGGAACGTACTTAATGGAAGTTGATAGAGTCTTGAGACCTGGAGGTTACTGGGTCTTATCGGGTCCTCCGATCAACTGGAAGACGTGGCACAAGACGTGGAACCGAACTAAAGCAGAGCTCAACGCCGAGCAAAAGAGAATAGAGGGAATCGCAGAGTCCTTATGCTGGGAGAAGAAGTATGAGAAGGGAGACATTGCAATTTTCAGAAAGAAAATAAATGATAGATCATGCGATAGACCAACACCGGTTAACACCTGCAAGAGAAAGGACACTGACGATATCTGGTACAAGGAAATTGAAACATGCGTAACACCATTCCCTAAAGTGTCAAGCGAAGAAGAAGTTGCTGGAGGAAAGCTAAAGAAGTTTCCCGAGAGGCTATTCGCAGTGCCTCCAAGTATCTCTAAAGGTTTGATTAATGGCGTCGACGAGGAATCATACCAAGAAGACATCAACTTATGGAAGAAGCGAATGACCGCATACAAGAAAATCAACAGACTGATAGGTTCCACCAGATACCGTAATGTGATGGATATGAATGCCGGTCTTGGTGGATTTGCTGCTGCGCTCGAATCGCCTAAATCTTGGGTTATGAATGTGATTCCAACCATTAACAAGAACACATTGAGTGTGGTCTATGAAAGAGGTCTCATTGGTATCTACCATGACTGGTAAAACATCTATACACACACAAATCTTTATCTTCCTTCCATCAATGGCAACAATCTCTCAATTTTTTTAATATCTTTCCTTTTTGTTCAAATCTCTGCAGGTGTGAAGGCTTTTCAACTTATCCAAGAACATACGATTTCATTCATGCTAATGGTGTCTTCAGCTTGTATCAACACAGGTAATGATTATAAACCCTAACTTAACCTTAAAGCTTCAAACTTTCTGAGAATCAGCAACCCCTTAATTTAGCCTAAAGCTACAAACTTTCTGAGAATCAGTAACCCTTAATTTAGCCCTAAAGCTACAAACTTTCTGACAGTTAGCAACGCTGAATTTGAACCCTAAAGCTATGAACTCTCTGAGAACTAGCAATCCTGAATTTAACCCTAAAGCTACAAACTTTCTGAGAAATCTCAGACATGACATAACTAGTGATGAGTGACTCAATGGTTACTTGGGTTAGTTAAGTAATGGGTCAGTTTTATTTTGGCAGCTGCAAACTTGAGGATATTCTTCTTGAAACTGATCGGATTTTACGACCGGAAGGGATTGTGATTTTCCGGGATGAGGTTGATGTTTTGAATGATGTGAGGAAGATCGCCGATGGAATGAGATGGGACACTAAGTTAATGGATCATGAAGATGGTCCTCTCGTGCCGGAGAAGATTCTCGTCGCCACGAAGCAGTATTGGGTCGCCGGCGATGATGGAAACAGTTCTCCTTCGTCTTCTTCTTCTGATAATAGTGAAGAAGAATAAAACAAAAACAAAAAAAAAACTCCTCAGGTATTGTATTTAACTGTCCTTCTTCTGATACAGTACTTTACATTTTTACCAGAATTAACCACGAAGTTTTGTTAGGATCAATTAAACCCAAAATTCCTATTTTTTGCCTTTGTTACCTATTATCTTATGATTGAGTTTTTTTTTTCAGGTTACTAAGCTTGAAGTGTAGATCTATTTTACAACATCTGGAAAATTCTTATCAAAAGGAAGGAATCAGAATTTCCATTAAAGAAAGGTGTCAAAAGTTGTAAAACTATATAGATGATGATCAAGACGAATATGTGCATTTATGTTTTTTTTTTTTTTGTTCCCTAGTTTTTAATTTTATTTTTGAAGGAAAAAAAAAGAAGTAATTCCATGTGTTTTGCAAGATAGTTGAAACCTTGGACGCTTGTTATCTATGATGCGATATTGACATTTTTTAATAAAAGTTATTTTAAATAAAAATTTATGATATAAATGGAAACTTCTAGATAAATTTAAATTATATAAAGTAGAAATTTCGTCAATAATAGTTCGATGACATTATTGTAGGGAAATTGATACATATGTGGGTCGATGTTGTACGTAAATGGATACCACTGTTTTGGAACAAAGCTATAGTTGTCATGGGTCACCTTTTGTCTCATGACTTTCATCATACATTTATAGATTACATTATCATATTAATTAATATACCATTTTACTTATATTTATATATCTATAAAAAAAAACACAATCTAACTTATAACACATGAGATTTAAACAAAATGAATTTATCCCCAACATACATTAAATCCGTTTTAAGTTCCGGTCGAATAAAAAACTATGGTTTGTGACATCGGCTCCTTTAGCTACAAACAAAAAGAGGCAAATTATTATTAGGAATAACTTTTAAAGAATAAGAAAACAAAAATAAAGGAAAATGTCCATGGATGGAATAAAAGGACCAATATATATTGTAAAAATACAACTACAACTACTACTTTCGTCTAAGTGATGACTCTATAAAGGAAACTGTTTTTTTCATTCAATTATTACTTCAATACTACTTTCGTTTGAATTATAACTTTTTCGTACAAAGATAGATGCATATACACATTTTGTTTGGCTTATCCTTCCCAGACAAAAAGAAAGTGGCTTATTTTTTTAACCTAAATAATCCGACTTGTAGCAATGCAGTCGCTTAAGAATTCGTATTTTCTTTGATAATTGGAATTTCGCACAATACTAATCTTTCAAATTTTTGGAGTGCCGAATATTGATGTTTTAAACATCTATTAGGAATTTAGGATTAAGGACCAACTATAATCAAAATCATAGTTGACTAACTCGAATCATAATACTTCAACTCGAAGATGAGTCATTCAATTACTCGATCACAATAAAATGAGAACTATATATATATATATTATCAAAGCTCCATTTCATTAAGTTATAAATACTCTCTTTTAAAGAAAGTCAATTAGATTCCACTAAACTTACATGGGTAATAAGGGATATACGGGTTGATGTATTCCTAAGGAACTACAACATCCGGACAAAGAGACGATAAGAGAAAAAGCTAGTACTAGAAAATAGATGAAGATGTCGAAAGACTCTAGAGATAGTGAGTTCCACCACGAAGGTAAGCCACTCGAACTGGCGGAAAGCTAACCGATGATGACATATCGCTAATCACTTTGAGATACATTGCCTCACGGAAATAACAAGATTCCGTATAATCCTAACTTGCTCAGGAAATGTCGAACCACCCATTCCGTGAAAAAAGAGGTGTAAAAATGAGAACTATATTAAATCAGAGAAAATAGTAGTTCAAAAATGAAATCAATATGGTACACAACGGGGAAAAAACAATGGTACACAACGGAGAAAAGGAGTCGTGATTAGTGTTTTGTTCGGCCAAATCACAAATATAGAGTAACATTGAAATACGTAAATTATCTAAAGAACGCTTTTAGATTACAAGACACGTGAAATGAAAAAAGCTCTTTCACGACCACGATCTTAAGTTTATCTTGTGTCGGACTTATAAGATTTGAATGATTCAACAAGTACTAGTAACTACTTTTAAAAAAATTTAATCATAGTAACCTTAGAAATTAGTAGCAATTATTCCAATCTCTTTTAATCATAATATAACGCAAGAGATTTCAAAATTAGTTTCTTCCCCACTGAGATATAAAAAAAAACGTATCTTTTTATAAGTAGAAATAAAAAGACGAGTTGAAAATTGTGTGGCTAAAACTAAAAGAGAATAGCATTGGGACACCTAAAAAGTCAGAACTTCATTCAATTACATTACATATACAACACATAAATATTGACAAATGTTAGTTGTCTGTTTCATGTGGAACATGAAACATGAAGACTACATAAATATATATCTCATCGTTTTTTCCAAATTGTGTTTAAAATGTATGAACCAACCGGTTTATATTATCCAACATATATATTTGAACTGAAACTAAATTATAATTTGTATCGAACACTCCTATGTCCTATCAAATATATATAAACCAAACAACATAATATATTTCTAGATTGTTATTTGTAAGATTTTGTTCATGTTTGAGATTTAAGTTACAAAGACCACCATTTGAAATTCGAGGCAAAACTGTGGGTTTTGCAATAACTGTGTGCTATTCAGTATCCTTTACGTTACTTTCATAGGTTCGTATAAATGTTTTTGTTTTCTTTCTTATTTTGGCTCGATTAAATAATCTGTTACAACTTACCTCGATTGGTCCGTTCTGTACAAGTTTGATAAATACAACGTTGAATTTCATATTTCTAAAGATAGTTTTATGATATAGTAGCTACACTTTTTTATTTTATTTTTACATCTTTGAATCGACATGGCTTGATCTATAGTCAATCCCTACTACGCGGGGTAACGCGACTTAGTGGAGTCGAACTCCGGTGGGGAAGGCGGAGTCAAATGGACTTAACCACTTAACTAAAGGCACATCCCCGATATAGTAGCTACTTGATGGAATTATTTTAGGCAGGAAAACAATAAACAGACTTCTAGAAATAAATAAATAATCGTAAAAATAAACAGTTATCATCACTACATGTTGAACTTGAAGCCCTCTCGTGGGCGATAGAGATGGCTATATCCCGTGTTAAAAAAATTGTTAGGCGTTAGTCGGACGATGAAGATAGATTTAGCACCTAGCAAAAATATCGGAGATTATATGGGAATTAATCGGGGACTAGTTTAAAACTATTTTATGTTTTAAAAACATATTAATCCATTATAATTAAAATTATATAATATGTTTTTAAAATTGCATTAAACACATGAAAACAAGATTTTAAACTCAAAAATTTATGATTTTTATACAAGTTACGAACATAAGTTAGACGTTTTGAATTTTAGATCTAGAAAAAATTAAAAAAAAAGGACTATGCGGACAAAAAATCGAATCAGCGATCATTCTTACCTATTTGGACAAAACCGCCGCGGCCTCCCTCCGATTAGCGCCTAGACGGTCGATTTTTAGAAAAAGGACTATATTCCAAAGATACATTTCTATCCGCTTTGAAACAGACTGCTCTGAAATTTTGAAAATCATCGAGGCTGAAGATAACTGGCCCGTCTTTGCCACGGAATTAGAATCTTATCATGCTCTTATGTAGGCTTCGTTTGTTCATTTCCTTTAGTTCTTAAATGTTTGTAATCTGCCTTTCGGCAACACATCTAAGTATCTAATATAATCTATCAGATGACTCCAATAAATGGAAACTTGCAATTCTACAAAGCATAAACATGATTTGTTGATGTGAATTCCCTAGTTTTAAGACTTTATTTAATGTCATTATTTCTGCTTCAAGTTTGAGGTTCGATTTCGAAAAAAAAAAATGTATATCAATGAAGATAAATTTACCAAATATCTCTTTAACTTATAATTTGCTCATACGATTATTATAAGTAATGAAGCTATTTATTTTGACACCCCAAAGAACAAACATGTGATCCAATTTTGACTCCAAAAGAATACGATGAAGTTTGAATAATAAACTAATTATGTTCAAAATTATGGTCACGGAGGAACGAACAAGCGAAAGCAATGATCATTCCAATGAGTAAAAAATTGACTATGTAATAACCAAAGTTTTCCATTATATTATGTTTTTCCTTTTTCCAAAGTAATCGCATAGGTGAACTTTTAGTGAAAATAATAATCATACTTTTATTGTCTTTTTTAAAATAATAATCACAATTGGATATGGTCAAACTAACGTTTTTCAATTGCCGTTACTAAATAGCTCTATAAGTTTTTGGTTGTTGTATATGCCTCATTATGAATTTATGACAATCAATGCTGTTTGTTTCATCTGTAAGTATATACATAACAATCAATTAATATATAAGAATAATATGTTTACACTAGTTCACTAATCTAGCTTTTGCGGTTTGAATTTTAAAGTTGAATTTTTTAGTTTAGTGTAAGACTAGAGGTATACTAGGTTTCAATTAAAATAAGAAGTTTGGTTAAATTCAATTGTTGCTTTAAAACCACACACACATGTCATCATAAAAGTTGGGCAATGAGATTGAAAGATGGAACCTCTGCTAAAAAGTTTTTTTTTTCTCCCTACCTTATGCATATATAATATTTTCCACAAACATAGAGTACCATCAAACAAAAATAAATATTTGATTTTTTCCATATGATATTCTATTTTTAATAATTATCTCATCTTTCACAACAAACGAATCTAATTTTCTGAAATATTTTTATGACGAATGGTTCTATGAACGATTTTACAATCGATAGTTTCTTTTTTTTTGAACACCAGACAATAGACAAGTTTTTCTTAAAATTTCTCGCGCGGCTTTGATTAAAAATGAATTGTATAAAACTATACCGGACAATCAAATTTTATTTTATTTTTGTAAAAATTTGGTCTATTTTTAATAAAAGTAGGCCAAATATGGATATAATGATATATTAATGGATTTAGAAAATTTCTTCTTTTGTTAAAGGAAATTAATCCTATACATTAATAAAATTAGTCAAAAATAATAATTAACCCTTATCTCTTTTTTCCTCTTATCTCAATTAACCTCTATCTTAGTGATACTTTTCTTATTCCCTTTATCTTGTGTATACACCCAATGAAAAGAACAACACTAGTCACCAACTTATTATAACTCTTCATCCATTTTCTCTCTCTAAAAGTCACCACATCCACCCAAAGCTTTTTTTTTTTTAACTTTGAATGTGACTCAGGACAGAGAGAGGGAGATACAGAGCAAGAGAGCTTGAGGAAGGGTTTAAGCAGATCTGCAAGAAACACTCTCAGGTATGTTGAGAACTGAAAAAATATGAATTTACTCACTGAGTTATTTCTTTTGATTTGACTTCTGACTTGTGAAAGTTTGTTTTTGGTTTTAAATTTCCAAAGCTTTTTTTTCTTTTTCATTTGATCAATTATATGTTCATTGCATGTGATGTGAGCATGATCTCTTCTCTGGGAAACTCTGGATTTAAGATCTTCTCCTTCTTTGCTTAATGGAAAAAATATATTTAATTTTATCGAAAGTGCAACTTTTCATTTGATCACAATTCACAATTCTTTTCTCTCTGGGTATTTCTCTCTCAATTTCCCTAAATTCTAGGGATTTGCCTTTCTCCTTCATTAGTTGTCATTAGCCTTTGTTTTAGTATTTGTTAAAGGTCATTAGTTTGTGTTGTTAAGTTAATTAATCACTGCATGCACGAGTTAAACAACATTTAACTATTAATATATTCACTCTTAAATGATTCAAAGCTTTGTTAGATTTCATGGCATGGTGGTCCACTCTTTTTAAATAACAAAATCAAGTTCCTCATGAATTATTCTTATCTCATCAATAATACACACACCTTTTGAATATTTACTTTTCTATCTTTTATTCTGTCTAATTTTTTTGTTTATTCTATTCATTTTTCTCTTTTTAAATATTATTAATCACAATCTAGATAGTGTCTTATTTTCTGTAGAATCAAACCGGCGGCGACAGTGACGGCGGCGAAAAGCGGCGGTGTTGGCCGCAAAAACGATGCAAAACCAGCTATGGTCATTACCGCTAACGATTTATCAAAATGGGAAAATTTTCCTAAAGGACTTAAGGTTCTTCTTCTCCTCCACGACGGCGACAGCGACGGAGATGGCTCTTCAGCCGCCGAGACTCGATCAAAGCTCGAATCAATGGACTATATCGGTAAGCCACTAACTTTCCTCAGTTTCTCTCTTAAACCTTTATTTCCTCGATTAAAAGTTTATATTAATTCTTTAATCAATGTTATGTAGAAATATCAAATATTTAATCATATTGGCCAATTATGTGAGTGAGACCATTTACTACGAGTTGCTTTAGCTCTTACATGTCCCGTGACAATTCTAATTTGTATCGCTTTCTATTATATTTGCATAAATACACACAGACATACACAGCTATAGATTGGTCAATAGCCTATGAATAGAATTATATAATATTATTGTGTATATATAGGGGAAAAAAAGATTAATATGTAAAATACAACGTTTTTAGTTGATACATAAGTAGTAAAAGCTTGTGCAGTTATGTTTTGGAGTTTTGTTAGTTTATATTTATGAACCAGGATCCAAACTATCCCAAGGCCTGTTTATGCGATTTTTATGTGTTTTTGAGTGTTGATACTATAGAATTAATTTTTGAATTTTTGGAACTTTCTTGCAGTTACTACATTCACCGATGAAACTGAAGCACTCTCTGCGGTTGTCAAGAACCCGGAGAGCTTCCACATTGCCATCGTGGAGGTGAATACGAGCGCCGAGAACGAGAGTTTCAAGTTTCTTGAGGGTGCCAAAGAAGTTCTTCCTACTATAAGTTTGTGAACCTTTTACAAAACCCTTTTTTCACAAATCTTTACAATACGAAAAATTCGCTAAAATGTTGATTATCCTATGTCTTTACAGTGATTTCAACTGATCATTGCATCACTACTACAATGAAATGCATTGCGGTAAGTGATTGCGACTTGCATTTGCTTAGATGTATAAAAATGTTGGTTATGTGATGAGAATTGATAAGTGTTTTCCAGCTTGGTGCAGTTGAGTTCCTTCAAAAACCGCTCTCACCGGAGAAATTAAAGAACATTTGGCAGCACGTTGTTCATAAGGTTCAGTTAGTTTTTCGCATCTTTAATTCCTCGGTTATATAGTCATAATCTAAGAAAGTTGTTACATTTTTATGTTGCTAGGCATTCAATGACGGTGGAACTAATGTTTCGGTGTCACTTAAGCCAGTGAAAGAATCCGTTGTCTCGATGCTTCATCTTGATACCGACATGACAAGCGATGAGAAAGATCCAGCGCCATCAACCCCGCAATTGAAACAAATTTCACGGTTACTAGGGGATTGCCAAGAGAACATAAATTTCTCGATGGAAAATGTAAATTCCTCGACCGAGAAGGATAACATAGAAGATCAAGATATCGGTGAATCTAAATCAGTCGACACTACAAACCGCGAATTAGATGATGACAAAGTGGTTGTCAAAAAAGAGAGAGGAGACAGTGAAAAAGAAGAAGAAGGTGAAACCGGAGATCTCATAAGTGAGAAGACAGATTCAGCTGAGATTCATAAGAAAGAAGATGAGACTAAACCGATTAATAAATCATCCGGGATCAAGAACGTGTCTGGTAACAAAACTAGTCGAAAGAAGGTAATGTTGTGTCTCTCTTGACGCTCCTTAGTGCTAAAACATTCAGGCTCTCGTTATCATTGTTACTGCGTTATTTTCTACAGGTAGATTGGACACCAGAGCTGCACAAGAAGTTTGTGCAGGCAGTTGAGCAACTCGGCATTGATCAAGCGATACCTTCGCGGATTCTTGAGTTGATGAAAGTAGGCACCTTAACAAGACACAATGTAGCTAGTCACCTTCAGGTAATTAGATCCCAAGGGTCGAATGTTTCGCAAGATTTCTGAATTCTTGTAAAATGTTACACAATCTTTGAATTTTTGAGCAGAAATTTCGGCAGCATAGGAAGAATATTCTTCCAAAGGATGATCATAACCATAGATGGATACAATCTAGAGAGAACCATAGACCAAATCAACGTAATTATAACGGTTTTCAACAGCAACACCGTCCCGTGATGGCTTATCCCGTTTGGGGTCTTCCCGGTGTTTATCCACCAGGAGCGATTCCACCTTTGTGGCCGCCACCGCTGCAGTCCATTGGTCAACCACCTCCGTGGCATTGGAAACCACCTTATCCAACGGTAACATCTTTTTATAAGTCAAAGATTTTAGCTACAATAAATCGATTTATCTCTAGAAGAAAACGTCATTAGCTACAAATTTAACGATAAAATGAACTCATGCCATGACATTTTAGCTACTGCATTCTCTATATAGACATATTTTGTAACATAATGATAAAACCCATAGCTAAAACGTCCATTGACATTATATGTAATCTTGTTTCAGGTGAATGGTAATGCATGGGGTTGTCCAGTTGGACCGCCTGTGACCGGATCATATATTACTCCTTCGGTGAATATTTTCACAAGCTATAAACATATAATATTATATTTATGGAAAATTTAGTCATTACAAAAATCGTATTTTATATTTTTCTCAATGGATCTTTTTTTTTGTCGCAGAATACTACCGCCGGTGGATTTCAATATTCAAACGGAGCTGAAACCGGCTTCAAAATAATGCCGGCGAGTCAGCCGGTAAGTGTCACAAATTCTCTATTTTCCTTTTAAGTCATAAAAAATTCCTAATTAATTAATGAAAAATAAAATTCTCCGGGTCGGGTTGTGATGTAATTGGGTCGGGTCAGGACGAGGAAATGATAGATCAAGTGGTTAAAGAAGCGATCAGCAAACCGTGGCTGCCGCTACCGCTCGGGCTAAAACCGCCGTCCGCGGACAGCGTTTTGGCTGAGCTATCACGGCAAGGCATCTCAGCCGTCCCTTCTTCTTCTTGTTTAATCAACGGCTCTCATCGTCTACGCTGACGTGTCCATGAAACAGAAACCGTAGATATGATGACGTCATGCGTGGCGTACTTGTCCGTGTCTGACGGTCCGAAGCGGGAACTGATTCGGATCCTGAGAGTTGTTTTTTAATTGTTCTTTTTAAAAATTTTCTTGTCATAAAAAATATTTGTTTTTATTGGTATTATTAATAAAGAAGATCGGACGGTGGAGATGAGGGCAACGATGTTAATTTGAGGACCACAAGTGGAATCTGCGGCTGTAAATAGATCTCGGACACGGGATTTTGACAAGTCAGAATCTGACGTGTGTGTGTACTCGCTTTTGTGGGTTGTCGAGAATTTAATAGTTGACACTGTTTTAGGTGGATATGAGATATGATGATAATAATAAAAAGTACAACTCGAAGATTCCGTGATGACATTTTGTTCTTTTTTCTATAAATTCCAAGATATACACAACAACAAATACATTTATCCTTTTCTTTTTTTTTTGACAACAACAAATATACACTTATTCACATCGGACATGAAATGTTTTACATTACTTAGATGTGTTTATTTCAGCAATTGGATTGTTTTTAACTTATGTGATACATACTATTGTTTGCGTTATTCAAAGGAAGAAATTGCTAACAAATGGTCGAAGTAAAGTAAACATTGACAAATAGAGAGACTACGTTTTATGTTGGGCCTAAAAAGGAGATATGTTCAAAATTGGGCCTAATCGATGACTTTATTGCAGCATAATGTTCCAGGAGATAACATTTTCAGAAGGTATCTAGAGTGTGTGATAATGTTAATGTTTTTTTAGGCCTTACTTTTCAATTTAAAATATGAAGGGGAATTTATTAAAATTCGGTAAAATGATACCAAAAAAGAAAAATCAGAAGCTCCTACGAGCTAGAAAACAAACATATTTAGAAAATATAATATCTGAAACCAAGTGGATGGATAATTCTAAAATCGCTTAACGTCTTCTCATTGAAGAAAAAAAGCATGCAATTCTTTTTTTTTAAATGATCATGTGTACTTGGAGTCTTAGACACGTTATTTTATTCGGCGGAACTCAACTAGAAACTAACTATTTTTGTAGAATTTACGAACTTTTATAAATTATAACATACTATACCAAATCACATGATTCATTTTGTTTGAATGGGATTTTATACTTCTAACCAAATTTTCTAGCAAAATAAATTTAAACAAGTTTTTCGCAACATAAACGATTACCCTTAAAACATACAACCCATTTTTGTTTTTGTAGGACATATTTTTACCAATGCATACATAATTTTTGGTGTGTCGTAACCGTAGTTTTTCTTTTATAGACACTTCTGTATATGTCTGGTTAGAAACTAATGCACTAAACATTTTAGCATAATTAATAAAAGAAGTGCATTGTGGACCAAGAAAAAGACGCTCAATGGTCGAGACTGCAAGTCTTTAGCCGTGTAACATTGTGACACACATATTTCGGTTGTCCATGATTTCTAAGTGCTATAGTGCTTCTCTGTTACTGCTTTTTCCCCTTTTTTTGGCGTCACTTTTCTTAACTAATTTTATATGTAATTTGTCTTTTATTACAATGTATAAAATACTCACGTGAGCGTTCAAAGAATTTAAACCGTCGATAAGAAAAGTTTTGAGCGTCGGCATCATTCACTCAAAGACATTGACACATTGTGAAAGCCATGAATGCAAATAGAAGAAAACGCGTTTTAAAATGACATGAACACTCTTACTTTGCAGCGGATATAAAAAGTTCATGGCGTTCATGCTATATATATTTCAAATCATATTAAATGCTTCAAACATTACAAATACTCACCAATCATCGTTTGATTTGTAATTTACAACGCTTTACTCAGCTGCAAATTGTCTAAGCATATTTATAAAACAAATTTATACTATTAGACAGCTCAAAACGCAATGCTAGAAACCCTTGTTTCCTTCTAGACCAAGTTACTGGTCCATATTATGTATATGTGATGATAATGCCACTCTCTTGCATGGTGGGATCTCCAATTCTCTCAAACCCGTATGGTTCTAAAGTGTGGAGCAAAAGATAGTGATTTCTGATGTAGAGAGATCTCACATTCATTCCACTTTCCAATTTGTAATTTTGTATACAAACAACAACATCACCCTCATTTTATTCCTTGTTTATAAGATTTTTTTTTTAATTCTATTATACTTCAACTCTTCTTGTAATAAAAAGCGAATATTCGAATTTATTTTTCATATTTAGTATTATCACATTGTTTGCATTGCTGTAATAGATAAAGACCAATGACTTTTATACAAATCAATTTTGTTTTGTTTCTTTTTTTGCAACTTTTTGATGTATATAATTGTTAGTAAGAAGATAAGCGATTAGGGACAAAAACGTCGCCGTTTGCTGTGTGAGTAGTGACGAGTCAGATCAGTGGCTCACAGCTGTGTTTGTAGGTACTGTAACGGTACTTTATAATTATAACCGACATCAACCAAATTTTGGTTTTTATATATGAATTTTCAACCCCGACCTATTCTTTGTATCAGTCACATTTTGAACCCCAAATGACCTTTTTCTTTATCTTTAAAGGCTGATCACGACTTAAGAAGAAGTTTTAAATAACAAAAAAAAAAAAAAAAAATTCAACATAATGTTTTGTTTTGATATGAACCAACTTTCTTAACTATGAGTCTATGAGGCAAAGAGTAGTGTTATGTACCAAGATTTGATAGATCTTTGTATTTTGGAATTCATGGATTCGTTAAAATTAATTTTAAACTTTTCACCTAAACTTTTTTCAGATTAGTTATTTTTGCATTTATATCTCTCCATGTAACGCATCTCTTCTTTCTCATCAACCTCCATGTAACCTCTATCCTTTTTATTGTAACATTAGGCTTCTTTTTTTTTATATGAAAAATAAATTAAACACGTTAATTCTAATATACCTATGAAAAAAGCTTTATCTGTTTTCTTACAATTTTGTTCGAGTGTAGCGTTATACTGTTATGTTTAATATATACTCCCTCCGTTTTCGAATAGTTGTCGTTTTAGAGAAATTTTTTTGTTTTTAATTAGTTGTCGTTTTCAGTTTTCGATGCAAAATTTATTACTTTTTTATTTTTTATATTTATTTTTATTATGCAACTTGATTTACTATTGGTTAAATTATGTTTAGATAGATAATTAATAATATTTTTATATTAAAAAACTAACAACATTAATAGTTTCTTAATTTGTGTGCATATAGTTAAAACGACAACTATTCGAAAACGGAGGGAGTAATCAATAACTTATTCAATGTGGATCCGCCACATATACCAAGAAAAAATAATGTTTTAAAACAAATTTGTGTTATGATTTTTTTTTTTTTTGTGTTATGAACTTATGATGGATAGAAGAGAATTCAGAGTTAGAAAAAAAAACACATACACATATTTTATGTGCTTTACCAACGGAGTGTTAGACCATGTACATTGGTGATTTTTTCTTGGTATCATTAGCCCAAAAACAATTTTTTAATGGACCAAACCATATAATTGGGCCTGATACTAGCCTGATCAGTATCAGTCCACTGATACTTGTGATACTCAGTATCGTGTGATGTGGCAGAATGTCATTGGACCTTGTTTTTTTTTTTTTTTTTTTTTAAATCTCTGAACGGCTTTGTTTGATCATGGCCGTTAATATCTCTGAACGGCTTCGATCGTAGGGCTCTGCAATCAACTATCTCAAACAATAATGACGAGAACACCAATAACAAGATCAGAAACACCACAAACACGGACAAACAATATCTCTGAACAAACATCTACAAACATCTCAAACAATATCTCTGAACGGTTTCGATCGTAGGGCTTTTCAATATTTTACTATTTCTATATAAGACAGACAAAATAATTACAAGTTGAATGAGTTTCTCCAATTACCTGCTTCGGCCACAAGATATGTTTTGCTTAAGTATATTTTACGTTTTTATGGATTGTAATCTTATGTTTTTATATATTTTTATTTTCGATTTTGCAAATAATTTTTTTTTATTAATGATACTGATACCAGTCTCACCACTGGAAAGCAGATTTATTATCAGTATCATAAAAAATCTCAAACAATAAACAAACATTAAAACTAATACTAAAAAATTGTTTATGATACTCTATGAGTACCAACTATGTGCATGCTCTTAGGTACGTCCACCGAAGTCCATGGGCAAAAGAGATAAATTTACTATTCATAAGAAATCTCTAACTCAGCAAAATTGACTTTGCCGAAAACCCTAGGTCCAAACCCTAACATTTTGAATATGCAAACAAAAACAACGAATCCGGAAATAGCAATTCTATGCTGTTTAAAAATGTTGACATTTTATTCCTCAAACAAAGAAACCAACTCATAATAATTGTGAACTTGTAAGATGGAAGTAGGGCCGAGTAATTACTTCACAATGATGTATATCTCGTTTTTGTTTTTGCTACGTCCTAGAGCTAAATAGTTATATGCTATTGTGTGGGTCGATCGTAGTTAGTTCACATACCTTTGCAATTTTAATGATTAGGATTTAGGAATGAGCTGTAAAAGAGAATGAAAGTTGAGGTCTTCAATTTTGATTTTCTAAAACTTATGGGGTCAACTTGAAGGTTTAACTCAAACATATCCATCGTTAAGTGTTCTCCCTTGGGCTCACGAGGGGCCAAATATATTTACGACCTCGTTGGTACAACACCGTACACACGCAATTCTCACTTTTAATATGTTACACACACATATACGTATACATGTACGTACATATAGTATAATGCAATATGTGTAATGTAATGTTTGGGTGGTTTTCTTTGCAATTATCTTTCTCTAGTACGTAGACCTAAGATACGCCAGTACTTATACAATTATACTACAACCAAAGCTTAAGTTACGAAAAACTAGTAGCACGTTGATGTTGTGAGCCAAAGTATCGTACTATGTGTTATAATAGTGTTAGGGATAAATTACTTATGTGTTACGTAAGATTATAGTTCATTGTATTAGTTTTCAATGAAAGTATCAAAGTTATTGAGGTTTTGATTAATAAAATTTACAAATTACGTTATTTATCTGCAAAACCATCAGAAAACATAGCTATGTTGGAACAATTAGGTTATAAACTTAAGATGCTATGAGTTTTTATTATTATTTGGTGGTTAAACTGTATTGCTTTCCTCTTATCTTTTGTATTCTCTTACAAAGACAACATTTGGAGCAGTTTATACTTAGAGGAGAATGAATAAAAGCAGATAGAAATCAGAGCATAGAGTTGATTAGTACAACTCATACGTAGACAAAGAGACACAGAAGACTAATTTGGAGTGGGATCATACTGAAAGAGACCAAACCAGACCGTAAGGAAGGTGTGTTGTTGCTGTTGTTCTGGATTAGAGACTGATGCTGAGAAAATATAACCATTCCAGGGACACTAGGCCGATCAAGACCCGATAATACAATGAGTTTGCAATTTAAAATCAATTGAAAAATAGTGCATCGATTCATATATAAATGTTACAGTTTACGTTAAATCACATTTTATCTCATATGTGAAATTTCTAACATTAGACATATATCTAGTATCATCAAATTAAGTTTAGTAATCCCAAATGGAAATTTAGTCTTAACGTAAAAATCCGACTTAGATGAATGAATGAATTCATCCCTTTAAACAAATCATGTTCTTAATTATATATTGTGAAAATCAAAATAAAAGCTAGTAAAACATATATTTCATAACTGTTACATATAGATTATTTAATCTCCATATATTTTGATTTGTAATATATATAGGATAAGATTTCCATTGTCTAGCTAATAGTAGATGTACGTGTTACATTGATATAAGCCATGTATACGAATATAAAATTTCAAGTATATGTGTGAAGACAAACGGAGTAGTCATTATTTGTATGTCACTAGATTTTGTAGGTTCACCCCACTAGGAGAAAGTTATTTTCTTAATATTTCAGAAATAGTTGTTATTTCCAATATGAGCTACAATATTATTAGATGTCAATTTTACCCCACATAAAATCACACATCGTGAGAGTTGTTCCATACTGTTGTATGGTCGCTATGATGTACGTGCTTATCTCGTGACATTGCTAGTGAATTATGCATACGATTCTACTCGCTTTTTGATGGACCATTCAGAAAACATAAACAATGTAAAAAGCAAATCAGAGATATCATAAAAAATTAAACCATGAAATATTTATTAATTCTAATCAAGAAAAATGACGAAATGAGATTGTGTAGGAGTGTTATTTTGCGGCACTAATGAACATTTCTCTCTCTCTTTTTTTTTTTTCCGTCTCTCTCTCACGAGATTCAAGTTTCAACAATGTCATTAATTTAAATAACATAGAAATTTGGGTAAGAATTGTAAGCTCTGGCTGAATTTGCCAAACATACCGAAAAGTGTGAACATAGTTTAGTTTAGGTAGTATCTAATCCGGTAGAAATTAAATAACTAGAATGTTTTTTTTTATAAATGCTAAGAAAATTGTTATCTTGTTTTTATTTTTATTTTATCTAAAGTAGTAAATGATCACTGATAAGTTACACAATTATAATCAATCTATTTACTCGAGTCTTAATGCGAATCAAAACAAAATCTAAATTATCCACTAGCATTTGTTTTGTACTTAGATGGAGAGAGATTCTATCTCATTCGGAGAGTTTCTCTCTTATACGAATATATAGTTGAAAAAATATATAGACAAAATTAACTTTGATTTATCATAAACATCAACAAGAGAAGAATTTTATTTGCAATTTTGTCTAAGGAGGGGACCAAAATTCCAACCCCATGCCTTTTGTGGATTCATATGTGCTCTCCTTTTCAAAAGTGTTTTGCGATGACTTCCACGATACTTCCGTTTTTCTCTATCAAATCTTTTAGACCTACTCGTTAAAACTATCTAATTTTGAGGACAATATAATGTGTTGTTTGTACCCTCAAAATTAAATTTGGATATTTAGAAAAATTATTTTTATTTTATAAATGTGCCATCTCCATTTTTAACCTTCAGAGCAAATCCTAGATCCCTTTTACCGTCTTCTTACCACTCGAAAGAGTTGTTTTTGCTCCTAGCTACTACTACTTCTTTTCCTCTACATCTTTTATTGTCTGACTATGAGTAATTTCACCGCAATTTAGGCATGTGACTTCAACAAACTTAATAAACAAAGTTAACAAGAATCGAGTTTTGATTTCCACGAAGCAAAAACCATGCATATATATGTTTTTTTGTAGACAACCTGTTTCAGTGCTTTTACCAAAAAAAAAAAAAAAAAAAAAAACCTGTTTCAGTGGATAGTAATTAATGGATCAACCTCGAGTATCACTCTAATTTGAACTTATGAAACTTTGCAATAATTCTTAGTACCGAGTCACAAACATGTTGCCACACATCAAAACCAATTGTTGTTTCAACTATTGACATATAACATTGAATTTGAAAGATAATTTATATACTCTTCTTTTCCTCATGTCAGTTCCTTGGGAAAACATTTTTTAGGAATTACATCGTTAAGTCAATTGAATATTTTAATCTTACGACACACAAAATCAAATTTTGATCCAGTATCCTAAATTCATATTTAACAAAGTCTATCAAAAATACGCGACAAAGTCTAAACATATGAACCGCTATCAAATCACTAAAAAAATGTTAACCATATGAATCGAACATAGATATTTAAACTCTCACATACTATTGATTAGTTTTAAACTGTTTATAAATAGTTTGTTCAATCGATACTTTGGAGAAAATATTATAACTATGTGATAATTTGTACACTACCTGTCTGATTTGTAGCTTGGTAGTTGGGGGATAATGATTTGTGTGAGTAGTTATGACTTCAGTCCATTAAAAACTCTGTTTAAAAATGAAGTAAAATTGCCCAAAAAAAATACAAAGTGGATTATTCGCATAAATTGCGTGTTGATATGCTATTGGCATGTTGAAGAAAGCAAATGACATTGACAGCGTTATAAATATTTTTTATTTTGTCTACACGTTACTATAAAACTTTCTTACGGCATGATTCTATTAAATTTTTGAAATAACCAAATTCAATAAATTTGGAGTTAGTTATAAACAATACAGCTAATTAGGGAATAATTGTTTCCATATTTATGGGTGCGCGTACAGGTATGTGGTCCATATGTACCTTTATACCGGCCTACCAATCGTATCTAATATTTGTGTTGGATTTGGTAAATTTAAATGTATTAACAACTTCATTAGTAATAGTATGTTACATATCACGATAGAAAACCCACATTTTGAATGTTTTCGACTGACCGACTTGATCAATTTTAAATTAAATTATTCGTTTTTATAATGATTTGTTTTTGGGTTTATTCGTTTTAGATTGAATGTTTTAATAAAAGTTTGTTTCTTGTGTTAAAGGTTAACTTTTTATAATAGTTACCCTCTTTCTAAAATATCTAAGGACATGATATTTTGGAAAGTGGTAATCTTTGTTGTATAATTTGTTTTTTGTTTTTTTGTATAACCGTGAAGTTTAAAATTGGAGTCTAATTTCTGCAGATCTAGAAGCAGCCATTAATCTATTTTTTTAGAAGACCTCTAATTCCAAATAGATTCGAACTAAGTCTTTCTTTGTTAATGTTTTTGTTCTCTTTCAAAATAGACACTAGACCAAAAACTATTTTATGTATAAGCCTGTTTATTGATAGTAATGGTTGATATTGATAATAAATTAACAACAAACGATCTTTTAAGTAAACAAAAATAGCAAAATGATAAGATTTTTTTTCAAAAAAATTTTTTTTAAAAAAGATAAGAAGTAAATTTAAAGTAAACCTTAGACAACAGTTAAATTAAAAAGTTAATCTATCCAAGTATTAGTTATCCCGTCGCTCTAGTTGATGATAAGTAAATATACATATTTATATTACCCACTGAACTTCAACTTTTGGTAAGAAAAATTATCCCATTAAATATTTTATGGTCAACAAGCGTCGTCGCGTCGGCTTTTTGGTTTAAGGTCCACTAATTTATTAACACAATTTAAGAATCAAATTAATTTAATTAAGTAGCTAGGGTCAACCGAAACTTTCCTAATGACCCTCATTAGTCGTTACGTCCACTATCCGCAAATTGCATTGCATGGGCGTCAGTTCTTTTTTAAGTAACGCGTCAATTTGTTATGATAATCTTCAGTGATTAATTAGATATTTCTTGGTAAAATAAATTAAAATGTGCTGTCGGAAATTAACATTTCTATATCTCCTGATCTCCATACCACATATTGGACTCTTAAGATTGGACTCGATATTTCCGATCTTCTCACTAGAGTAAATATCCATCAAATTCACCTGTTTTGGATTTTGGAAATATAATTTAGTTTTAGAAATATTTGAAGTTTGAAACATAACATTTAAAAGATATGGACAATAAGAAAAGAACTAGGCAATTATAAGACTTTTAAAATGTGAGGGATTCTTATTTTTTCGTTGTTCCAATTCATAGTTATCGTATACTATTATTTAATGAAACATTAGTCAAATAGATAATCTATCTATTCGCCGACTGTATGGCTGAAAATATTAGCTGGAGCTAGACTCGTTTTGAAAAAATTAATCCCATATATTTGTTGCCTATGAAAGTGACATTTTGACCTTTTTTATATACCAAAAAGACCGATTATTTAATATTATCCAGATAGCAGCGTGGAATTGGATTTTGGTTAGTTTTGGTTTATGTGTTTTAGATTTTTGATTTAAGCAAACCACTAACTTCAAAGTAATTCAGCAAAACTAATTCTCAAATGATCACTTACATTAAGCAAAACTGCTTGTCAAAATACATTTTAAATTTCTAAGCAGCCTTTTCTTTGCTGATTCAGTTAATTAATATACGGGAAAAAAATTCGGTATGGTCGGTACAATCAGTGTAGTAAAACCGAATAGATATAACCAAGGTCGGTTCGAATATATCCAAAAACCGAAAACACGTGTGATAAAAGAAGAAATCTGAGAATTAAATCTGACAGTCTTTATAGTTTTCTTTAATATGTCTTCCCCAAATAAATCAATTTATTATATAAATAAAGTGGATCGCAAGTTGAAGTTTGGTTCTTTACGGGCAACGATGGCTGTTAAATAACAGCCATAGCTTTTCTTCGAACGAACCCAAAAATAATATCAGAGAATTTTCATCATTACACCTTTTTTTTTTCTTTTGCCTTTGCCTTTGCCTTCACACGTCTTCTTGTTTTGTACTCTCCACTTTTATTTTTGTGTCTTTCTTCTTGTTCTTGTTCTGGTTCGTGTCTCTTCTATAACTCTCTGTCACTACTATAAATATATCAAGTTCTGACATTTTCCTCTGTTCAAATACTCCTCGAAACTCCCCCAAAGAAACACAATCTTTATCTGAGATCTGAGAAGATGAAAACTAGACGTGGGAAACGTCCTGAGGTACACAAGATCAAGATTCTCTTCTCTGTTTTTTTTTCTTATTTCTTTATTTCTCACTGATGATTATAAAGATTCTGATGTTTTCTTGTTTTTGATGTCAAACAGAGATTTTGGCCTTCGATTGTGATGAATAAATGGTTGAACATAAAACCTAAAGTTTACGACTTTAGCGAAGACGAAATTGATACAGAGCCTGAGAGCGAAGACGATGGTAAGTATTAGTATTATTTATCTTAAAATTTAGGTCAAATTTGGTTTATAATTACATGTTTTTTAATCTTGATTTTGTTGGGTCCCTTTTACAGTATGTTCGGTCAAAGACGTCCCTAATGTTCACTGTGTAACTGATGAAGACAGCCATAATGGTCGTCGAGGAAGCGAAGCTGATCACGGCAATATTATCTCAGGCAAAGATTCTTATTTCTTTTTTTTGTTAGAAATTTTTATATTGAGTAATTAAATAAATAATTTTCAGAAATAAAAATAACAGACGAATTCTTTTTTTTTTTTTTTTTTTTTTTAACAGACGAATTCTAATATTTAGTTTTTCTGGTTTTATTTTTATTATTTTTTGAAATCCTTTAGATGGTGGTGTGAGTGTGAGGGGTGGTTACCAGAGGAAACACCGGCGAGGCAAATCGGAGACTTTGAGAGCTCAATACATTAACACAAAGGATATCAAGTAAGGGTATTTCTGGAATTTCATCTCTCTTCTTTTCCGGTGAAATATATGTCTCTGACTTTATTTATGGTGATATTGATTTATAGAGTGACGGTGGCTACATGGAACGTCGCCGGAAAACGTCCCGCCGATGATCTCGAGATTGAAGATTGGCTCTCTACTGATAATCCTTCAGATATTTACATCATCGGGTAAGTTAAAAAAAAGTCACTTCAAATTTACTATTAAAAAAGTTCAGTCTTATTTTGTTTCTTTTTTTTTCTTCTCAAAAACAGAGTATTTTTCCTCTGTTTTTTGCTCTATGAATCCTTAATTCTTTAGATTGATGTAAAATTTGTTTTAGGTTTCAAGAAGTGGTTCCATTAAACGCTGGAAACGTTTTCGGAGCAGAAGATAGAGGTCCTATTCCAAGATGGGAATCGATAATCCGTAGAACCCTGAACAAATCCAATAAAGAATCAGTCGATGATCAATCGCCAAGCTGCAACAACAACCTTCTTCATAGATCTCACAGCGCGCCCTCGTCTCCTATTTTAGCACAAGAAGCAAACTCCATTATCTCTGATGTCATGGTAGAGAATCTAGTTGCGGACCACTCGCTAGACTTAGCTACAAACGAGTTCATCGATGCTGCAACCGCTTTACCGAGCCTTGAACCAGAGCGGAATCCGAACATGGACTGGCCAGAACTAGCTTTAGATAGCAACCCTCAGATAGTTGGATCAGAGGGGAAGCTAAGGAGGGTATTTAGCAGCAACGCGACGCTAGGATTTAAGCTACCGGAGAATTCATCAGGAGCTAGTAGATTTGCTTCAGAAGCAAGACACTTGAAACGGTCACGGAGCTTTGAAACTTTAAATTTGAGTTGGAATGATATAAAAGAAGATATTGATAATAGTTCATCCTCCTCGTCCGAAGCGGAAGAAGCTGCAAAAATCATGCATGATGATTCATCAGACGGAGATTCTTCTTCTGAGGACGTGGAGGATGGCGACAAGATTGGAAATAGTTATGGATTACCGGAAGATTTGGTGGAGGAGTGTCGGAAAGTGAAAGATAGTCAAAAGTATGTAAGGATAGTAAGTAAGCAGATGGTTGGGATCTATGTATCGGTTTGGATCCGACGACGGTTAAGAAGACATGTCAACAACTTGAAAGTCTCGCCGGTCGGAGTTGGCTTGATGGGTTACATGGGAAACAAGGTAAGAAAACCTAACCTAATCTTCCTCTCCAAGTAACCCCTATATTAAAAAATTCTAACACTTTCTTATATATTTGATATGTTTGCAGGGATCAGTGTCGATTAGCATGACGTTGTATCAATCACGTATGTGTTTTGTGTGTTCACACTTAACTTCCGGCCACAAAGACGGTGCTGAGCAACGCCGGAATGCTGACGTCTATGAAATCATACGCCGGACTCGTTTCGCCTCGGTTCTTGACACCGATCAACCAAGAACGATTCCATGTCACGAGTAAGCAATAATCAAGATTATAAAACACAAAGCATTAAACGTTTTCTCTTGTACTAATTGAATTTTTATGTCGGAAATGTTCAACAGTCAAGTATTTTGGTTCGGAGATTTGAACTACCGACTTAATATGGCAGACAGTGAAGTAAGAAAGCTTGTCGCACAAAAACGATGGGATGAGCTCAAGAACAGTGATCAGGTTCGGTTCTTGATTATGTTTAGTTTTGATAGTACTCTGTTAAGTTTATTTTCATCTATAAGACTATAGGTTAAATTATTAACACAAATTTTCAATTTAATTTAACAGTTGATTAGAGAACTAAGAAGAGGGCATGTTTTCGATGGATGGAGAGAAGGACCGATTAAATTCCCTCCGACCTATAAATACGAATTCGATTCAGATCGTTACGCCGGAGAAACCTTGAGAGAAGGAGAGAAGAAGAGAGCTCCTGCTTGGTAAGTGACTAAATTGAACATTTGAAAATTTATGGGGTCAGTTTTAAATTTACGAAAACTTTGGGTGATTCTTAAAGAGTTTATTTTTTGGTGTTATTAATAGGTGTGATAGAATATTATGGCTGGGAAAAGGAATAAGACAAGAGTGTTATAAGAGATCGGAGATAAAAATGTCCGATCACCGGCCGGTGACTTCGATATTTAACGTTGGA
Organism: Arabidopsis thaliana x Arabidopsis arenosa; assembly: GCA_019202795.1. Classification (NCBI taxonomy): domain Eukaryota; kingdom Viridiplantae; phylum Streptophyta; class Magnoliopsida; order Brassicales; family Brassicaceae; genus Arabidopsis; species Arabidopsis thaliana x Arabidopsis arenosa. The sequence continues at coordinate 9,832,548 of CM032924.1, forward strand.
GTTGAAGTTTTTGATCACCGGAAACTTCAAAGAGCTCTTCACGTTAATAACGCCGCTGCTTCTGCTGTTCATCCTGAACCTTCCTTTTGAGTCTAGGTGTCTCACAAAAAGATTAATAATTTGTCCACTAATTTCTGTGATTTTTTTTTTATACATGGGATTTGTTTGGGGTTTTGATTTTTTTCTTTCTTGTTATGTGAAATCTAACCAAAGGTGTTTTTTTTTTACTTGTCTATGTATACGAGCCATTGAATTTATTAAATTTTTCTAATTTTATTTGATTTCACTTTGTAATATAATTTTTTCATTAAAAAAAGTGTGCAATATGAACTTAAAAAAAAACATTGTGCAATATTTAAATTTAGTTGATCCAACTCTGAAAACCATTTGACATTTAAATAATGGTACACTGAGAACAATATATGTAAACTCTAAATCAAAAGAGTTGGCAGTGAATCTTTAAAAGTTACTTGAAAAGATGCCAAGAAGATTATTTGTATAAATCATTTTTCTGTACAATATTTCAAAAATTTTATAGATATATGTTTACTTGATGTTGAAAATTTAATAATATTTTCAAAAGTTATATGTTTGTATTTACGGATAAAATCCGACAAGTACATGAACTCTTTAAATTTATATTTCATTTTTTGTTTGGATACCTTTCTTTATAAACCAAAATCCAAAAAACCTAATCACCCATATCAAAATCGGATTGAACAATCCTGATTCATAAAATTAAATTTATTTATAAAAATATTATTAACACCACTTAACTTTTATAGAAATATTCTAAAATACCGCACTATTAAGTTTTTTGTTCCAAAAATACTATTATTAGTGAAAAAGAAGATCAATGGCACATAACCGTGTGACAAGATTTTCTATCATACAACACACATGCGTTGGGAGGTTGCTGAGAAGATACCAAGTCAGGAGGTGTTTGCAGAGAATTGGAAAAAGATATCAGGATGTGTTCGAAATCAGAGATCTCACAGTTTTTATCATAATTGTTGGACTTATGCTGGAACAGATTTGTTTAGTGCTCGTCGTGATATTAGTGAAGAGGATGAAAATATTCGCACCTTTAGCGCGAGATATCTTACCTTCTCTGTTAGCAAGATGCTGAGATGCGTAGAATCAACTGAGACGGGCAGAAGGAAGAAACACCATTGTCATGAGTTCACTATTTTCATAATAAAAAATAATGGAAAAAAGATTAATCTAAACATTTTTTTATTGGAATACATAATAAAAATAATCGATTATTAATAAACTCACAAATTTTTTTAGAATTTCACCTTTAATCACAATAACCATATATTGATTATGTTAAGACATATCTCTATAGCGATTTGCATTTCATCATTGAAGATGATGCAAAGGATTTGAGCTATATTATAAACTCTTTACAACAATATCTTACACTCATATTCAAGATTGGTAAAGAAGTGGAAGTGAGCATATCTTGTACAGATGCTATTGTAACGAGCGGTTGTGATATATGCATTTTTTAATTCAGAATTCACTAAGATTGTCTCAACAAATACTAAGTTTAGGAGGGGGTATTGGATAATTGAATTTAAAAGAATTAAAATGAATAGAAAAATAAAAGATTTTAATGTATTTGACAGATTCTATCCAAATCACACCATTATAGGTGGGATTTGTTTCTTCACGTTTTTGTCTTTGATTTCTTTTAAATTCTAATCAAATCACATTGCCATTAAAACAATCTTAATACTGAATAACAATAGAATTTAACAGAATTCTAAAACCAACAAATTGAATAACGGTAGAATTTAATAGAATTCTAAAATCAATCAATTGAATAACACTAGATTTAAATAGAATTATAAATTCTTTCATATTCAATTAAAATCCTATGTTCAATAACCCCCCCTTAGAGTCTAATTTTTAGTAGCATTTTTCATCATAACACATGATACAAATCATACTTGAAAATCAACTTCACGTACCCTTTTGTTTAATAATTCAGTAATTCATTTTTGTCAAACACACATTAATTAAAAAATCACTCCATCATTGGTAACCCAATCATAAGAATAAAACTTTACAAATGAATAATTCACTAATTTTGTTGTAGCTTTTTGAAAATATTGAACGTGTTACTAAACATAATTTAAAAATAAATATATATGTCGTAAAAATTTGCTTACTATATTTCAAATATTACAGCATTCTATTTCATTTTGTATTTATGATATTACATACAAAAAACTAACTAAATTTAGTAATATTTTATTATATTGTTAACATTTGGTCATTCGATTTTGTTTTTTTTTTTGTCCTGACTTACGATATTTTTTAATGTATACATGGACATTTGTTTCAATTTGCAAAATTCAATTAACTTTTTAGATAATTCACATATTATCTAATCAAATTCCATATCCAAAATTACTAGCTTGTTTTGACAAAAAGAAAACAACATTTGCAAAACTTAGAATTATTTTCGATTCCAAAGTCAGGGAGGCTTGTCAGGATATGATCGATGCTTTGGTTGAGACGGATATCTACAGTGCAAGGCATTTGATCCTCAAAGAAAATGACGATTTCTGACCTTTTAGCTCAAGTTATCTCACATATTATGTTGATGAGGATATGCGATCCAATGGAGCAGCTAAGGGTGAAAGAAAAGATCAACACCACTGCCACGAGTTCTCTACTGCTCAGGCTCTTAGGTTTATGAAAAGAATGGAGTTCGAGAGGAGGATGCTAGAGATGTTGAAAAAGAATTCGACTGTATTAATGAACTCCCAGAACGAAATCCTCCAAACCTATACAAGATTGGGAAAGAAGTGGAAATTCGCGAATCAAACAACTTAAAAGACTTGTATAGGATGTTGTTGAAGCAACCGGTTGTGGCAAATGTGCTCTATTTAATCATTTTGGGACAGATCTCTATAACGATTTGCATTTGATCACTGAAGATGATGCAAAGGATTTAAGCTATATTGAAAACTCACTACAATGATATCTTACACTCATATTCAAGATTGGTAAAGAAGTACGGAAGTGAGCGTAGCTCGTACAATTAAGTTGTATAAGATGCTATTGTAACGACCGGTTGTCTTGGGCGGATCCATTAAAGAGAAAAGGGGTCAACTTGCATTTTATGCATCAAGTTTTATTAAGTACCAGCAGCATAGTTGGTAGTTCCCAAGGTGTTAACACCTCCAACCCTGGGTTTAAATCCCCAACACGACACTTTAATTTTACTCTTTTTCTCCATTTAACCTTAAATACATGTTTTTTTGTCTTATATATATATATATATATATTTTTTTTTAAAAAAAAATTACAACAATTAATATACCGTTTGTAATTGCTTACGAAAATAATTTTCATTTTTTGGGCTTGTATAATATTATAATAAAATTTTGTTTTAAAAAAAATTGAACCCAATAAAATTTATTCCTAGATCCGCCACTGCCGGTTGTGACATATCTGCATTTTTAATCCGGAATTCACTAAGCTTGTCTCAACAAATACTAAATTTAGAGTCTAATATTAAGTAGCACTTTTTATCATAACACATGATACAAATCATACTTGATACAAATCATATTTGAAAACCAACTTCATGTACCCTTTGGTCATCGTGTTGCATTATAACAAATCAAATACAATGCATTTATGTATAATAATAATAACTTACGCCATGTTTACAACATGTTCTTTAAATTTAAATCATTTTTTAGAAAATTTTGGTTGAGTTAATATTTCTTGTTTGTTTAATAATTGAGTAATTTTGCTGTAGCTTTTTGAAATATTTGAACATGTTACGAAACATAATTTATAAATGAATATAAACTATATTTCGAATATTACATATATTTTTTTTTATTTACGAGGTTACATACAAAATCGTTCGTAAATTTAGTTATAATTTAATATATTGTAAACATTCCGTCATTCGAGTTTTTTTTTTCTTTGACTTACGATATTTTTAATGTATATGGACATTTGTTTCAATCTGCAAAATTCAATTAAATAAGTCACATATTATCTAATCAAATTTCCTATCCAAAATTACTTGTTTTGCCAAAAAAAAAAAAAACAACATTCGCAAAATTTTTTAGAATTATTGTCTCCAACTCTTCTAATTGCTGCTTTTGGTTGGGTTGAAATTTTAAGTCCTTTCAAAAATTTATTCCTTTTTTCATTTTGTGGGAAAATTTAATTTATATTCTTCTACCGTCTCTTCATCTCCAAAAATCAAAATTCACTTCTCACCAAAAAAAAAAAATCAAAATTCACTTGAGAGAGACACACAAGTGGTAAAATTGTGTGTCTCCCTCAGAATGGGTTTATGGTAAAATTTGTTTAGAACAGGAAAACAAGTGGAAAGAATTAACCTATTTGAGACTAATCTCCATTAGTTTATGCGTTTTTGGTGTCTCTAGGATTCTGTTATGTAAACTGTTCTTGTGTTGTAGTAAATAAGGACCAAGTGGATCAGGAGTACCAAGTTCCAGTTTTCAAAGAGTTTGAACTAAGTGAATTGAAGAAAGTAACAAATGGGTTTAGTCCCAGTTGCATTGTTCTGAAGGTGGAGAGAAAGCTCCCAATGCTGTTTACAGAGGAAAGCTTGAAGGTAATCGTCTCGTCGCCATCAAGCCATTCTCCAGACAGTCCTGGCCTGATGCTCAACAGTTTGTGAGAATATTTGAACAAGTATGTCCATTGATTCATTGCTCATCAGTGAGCCAGTCAAAGGATTGAAATGGATTTGTTAGTTTCATTAAAGAATAAGATATTAGTTAGTGTCTATCTTGACCAGAGAATCTGCTAATCTCTGTCTGGTGGCTATTGAAATGAAGATAAAAGTAGGTAACTTTAGGTTGCAAAAGACACTTTATCCGAAGATTCTTACTATATTTCATAGACAATAGTTTTATGAGATTCTCTCTTTTATCTTTATAGTTGAAGATAGCTTCTTAGTAAAGGTAAAGTATCATTATTTGATTAAGATAAAGAAAGATGCTTTGGTACTTTCTTTTGTCTGAAACAAATTAAGGAATAACTTGGTTTGGTGTTGACCAATGTTTGACTCGTGATTCAGGCAGAGGCAACTGGTGGCTGAAAGCTTATGAACATGTAAAGAAACTTACTTCAAGAACATCTATAATAATAACTTTTCGTTTGTTTCTGATTTCAATAAATCTAAAGAGTTCTCTCTCTTTTTGCAGGTAGAGTCATTTCTGAAAGTGTGATATACAGTTATGGTCTTATGGAACTATTCTTTTAGATCTTTTGAGTGGCAAACACATTCCACCGAGTCATGTAATGTCCTTGCAACTTTTGTAGTTTTTGTCAATTCTACTGAGCATCTGAAATGAGTGATGAACGGTCAAGGATTCTGCATCATCATCATCAGAGAAAGAGTGGGAACATAATTCATTTCCATCATCAGACTGTTCATCCGATTCCTCTTCCTAGTCCGTATGTACCGCATGCTTCTAGACGGCCGTCCGATGACCTAGAGAGACGATTGGCTTTCGACCGATAAGATATTCAGTTAAAAGTTGTATCACCCTTACCTTTTTTTCCTTAAATATTCACTTTTTAAGAACAAATCTATTTTTTTCTCTATATTATGTCCTCAAAAACAGAGTATTTTTCCTGTTTTTAAGTATTACTCCTCTGTTTTGATGAAATATTTTAGTCTTTTTGTTGATGTAAAATTCTATAGGTTTTAAGATCAGTGGTTCCACTAAACGCTGGAAACGTTTTCAGAGCAGAAGACGGAGTTCTATTCCAAGATGAGAATCGATAATACGTAGAACGTTGAAAAAAAAATCAAAAATCCCATAAAGAATCAGTTTATGATCAATAGCCAAGCTGCAACAACAACGTTGATTATAGATCTCACAGCGCGCTGTCGTCTCCTGTCTTAGCACAGCAAATAAACTCCATTATTGCCGATTACATGGTCGAGAATCTTGTTGTCGCTAGATTATGCCACAAACGATTTAATCGATACAGCAACCGCTTTACAGAGCATTGAACTAGTGCAAAATCCAAGCGTGGACTGGCTGAACGAGACAACCCTCGAATATAGATCAAAGGAGAAGTTAAGGAGGGTGTTTAGCAGCAACACGATGTTAGGGTTTAAGCTACCGGATAATCCAACAGGAGGTAGTAAGTTTGCTTCAGACGCAAGAAACTTGAAATGGTCACTGAGCTTCGAAACTTTACAGTTGATTTGGAATGATCTAAGAGAAGTGAATGATAATAATTCCTCCTCGTCTTGCCATGCTGCGAAAATTTTGTTTCTGTTTATTCATCAGACGAAGATTTAGAGTCTTCCAACTTGAGTAAAACAACATCTTTTGATAAAGTGAACGAGTGTTGAAATCGTAATGTCCTTAACCAGTTTTTCAGTTCCAATTTTAAAAGTTCACTCAACTTCTACCCGTCGAAAGATATGGGCTGTGGAGGCCCATAAATGATATAAGGGCATAACCTAATCAGCCGAGCAAAGTTGAGAAAATTCGTGACGATGAGAGAAGAAGACTATGAGAAGTGCAGAGAGTTTTGGAATCGAGTGGGGGAATCGGAGGTAATTCTTTCATCGTCTTATCTTTTAGGGTTTATAACTCGGTTTTGATTGGGAGGACGAAACCCTAAACTGAATTTTCTGTATGTAATTGATTAAGGGGTTCGATGTTGAGCATCTAATGGATAATAAACCAAAATCGTGTTTACTCCACTATGAAAGTTCTGATTTCGACAGTGAAGTCTTCCTTTATGCAAAGTTGGGGATCCATAAATACAATATGTTACAGGTGAAAAACTACTCTCCCATCCTGATCCTGTAAATATATATGTGAATTTGTTTTCTTCTTGCAATCAAATGATCCTTGCTGATACATTTATCTTCAGGGGACAAATTTGCAGCTCAGTTGCATAGAGAAATGCAATACACGAAGTAGCACAGTATATACCGGTTACTTTATAACTTTGGTTGCTAAGGATCCATCTGCTGGCGGTTCCCTTGTAACTTTTCAGACCAAGGTTGTTAACGAAGACCATTATAAAATCAATACCCTGACTGTCTCTATTGCAAGACTTAAGTCCGAACCTCCACGAGGTATGTAGGGGGTTCATTGCTTTATATAATTCTACTGGTTCCTCTCATTCTTGCTGCAAGAATCTTGCACCATTTAGACCCTTTAGTATCCCATATGTGCTTAATGTAGAGTGCGACTTATTTTTGTAGCGAACCCCGAGCATCATGGATCGCTGCTTTACGATTGCGCCCAAGTGAGATTGCCTGATGAGTGGCCCTCAGAGGATTCTTTCAATGATAAAAAACGATATTACGTGGTAAGATTGGCAGTTTTGCTTTTGCTCATGACAGTTCAATTGTTTTTGTTTTTTGTTTTTTGTCAGTTCAATTGTGATTTGTTTGCTTTTACAGATGAAAAAATCGGAGCTGCGAAAACATAACTGGATCCGTCTATACATGGAACTTGCATTCATCCATGCAAATGAGGATCTTCCAAATGTAGGAACTTTCTTTCTTTTTTTCCTTCCTTTTTTTTTTTGAATTTAATGTTAAATTATATTCAAAAGAAAAATAAACGTTTTCTACAACTTAATGCGATGCAATTCGAAACATTTTTAAGACATTAAAAAGAAAACCGAGTCTTCTCTAGATCCTTGATGCAAACCAAGTTTGGAGTCCGCTTGAGGCTCCTCTCCCTTCCATTGTGCTCAACCGATTACGGACATTTTTATCAATTAACTTGACGAGTATCTCTGTTGGTAAAGGCTGTTCACCGTGTCTCCTTCTATTCCTCTCATTCCATATTGAGTGAATAGAGTTTTGAAACGTGTACCTTAGCAAGAAAGTCTTTGTCTTGTCAAAGCCCTCCCCTTTAATAAGCTTCATGATCTCTTGCCAATGTTCCGAGAACTTATCCAACAGTAGCCCCAGAACCAATTCTTTCCAAATTGTCTTCGAGTACGGGCACATGAAAAACAGATGCTTTCTTGTTTCTATAGGTACCCCACAGAACACACAACTTGGGTTTGCATTCTGCTTCCAAGTCAACATTCTCTCCCCTGTTGCTACTCTGTTTTTAACCACTAGCCATGTGATAAAAGCATATTTTGGAGTTGCAGCTTTGAACCATATCTCTTTGAATCCCTCCATCATTGGTTTCGAAGTGCGGATCTGCGCCCATGTTTCTTTGGTCGAGAAACTTTTGCGATAGCTACTGTTTTTCCCTTTCCATAGGGCCACATCTACCTCATTTCCTCTCAGCTGCATTCTTGCGTTTTTAATTGCTTCTTCAACACTGTTTAGCGCTGCTTGGCGATGTTTTCTCCTTCTAGACATTGCCATCACTTCTCTCACTGAGCTAGATAGAGGGATCCCCAAGCCAATGCAGCCTCTCTCCCCTAGCTTCTCCTTAAGACATCCAAGGTCAGACCATGTGTCGTGCCAAAAAGATGTAGTATCACCATTCTTTACTTCCACTCTATGAAATTGTTTTGCGAGATCACGATACTTCAGCAACTTTCTCCATATCCATGAGCCGCAAGAGATGGTCTCTTTCACAGCCCAGAAAGAACCATTTCGGATTAGATACTTGTGAACCCAGTCCACCCATAAGGAGCCCCTTGCAGACAACAAGCGCCAAATCAGTTTTAACATGCTTACTCTGTTCGCTTCCTCCAATGATCTCAACCCCAAACCACCTTCACTCTTTGGTGTGCATACCTCAGTCCACGCCACTTTTGCTCTTTTGTTATTAAGAGAAGGGCCTGACCACAAAAAAGCTGAACATATCTTGTCGATTTCTTGAATGCAAGCTTTAGGGAGTCTAAAAGCGGCAATCCAAAAATTCGTAAGACTAAAGGTGACTGAGCGGAGCAGCTGCAGTCTCCCGGCGAAAGATAGTGTCCTAGCTGTCCAGGAGCTAATTTGTGATCTTATTTTTTCCAAGAGAGGAGAATAATCTGCAGAAGTCATTCTTCTTGTTAATAGTGGTAGCCCCAAGTATCTTACTGGTAAGGATCCATACTCAAATGGGAATTGCTGCAAAATTTCTGTTTTCACTTCTGTTGAAACGCCTGCCATATACAATGTCGATTTTTCAAGGCTGATTTTGAGTCCTGAGTGAGTTGCAAAGTCCTCAAAAACCTCAAGTGCTGCTTCGATTGATTTCTTTGTTCCTTCAACAAAAACCATCAGATCATCTGCAAAACAGAGGTGAGTAAGTTTCAAGTGCTTACAGTTTGGATGATACCCAATTTTCTTGTCATTTGCAGCTTTGTCGATTTTGAGAGAGAGCACGTTCATACAAATCACAAACAGATAAGGGCTCAGAGAGCATCCTTGTCGCAGTCCACGCTCACTTCCAAAATAGCCGGCCAGTTCGCCATTGACTTGCACAGAGAATGATGCTGTAGAGATACACGTTTGAATCCAGCGAACAAATTGGTCTGGAAAATCAAGTGCCCGCAATGTATTGAGTAAGAAGCTCCATTGCCCTGAGTCGAAAGCTTTAGAAATATCAATTTTCATTGCACATCGTGGAGATACTGAATCCTTATGATAGTCCTTTATGATTTCTGTGGCTAACAGGAGGTTTTCCATGAGAAGTCTGTCTTTGACAAATGCTGATTGATTCGGTGCAATAAACTTGGGGAGAAGAGTTTTCAGCCTGTTCGCCAGTATCTTAGAGATGACTTTGTAGAGCACATTGCAACAAGATATCGGCCTATAATCTTTCATCACCACTGCATCTTTTTTCTTCGGTATTAGTGCTAGAATGGTTGAGTTCACTCCCTTGGGCAGAAAGCCTGTCTTAAAAAAAGACTGAATTGCTACCACAAAGTCTTTTCCAATAATCGACCATGAATCTTTAAAAAATTCACAAGTGAAACCATCAGGGCCTGGAGATTTATTTGTCGGCATCGCAAACAAAACTTTTTTCACTTCCTCCTCCGAGACTTCATTGGTCAGCAATGCCTTGTCGTTTGCATCACATCTGAAAGTCATAATGCTCTGCAACTCCTCACATGACCATTCGACATAATCAAGTGGTTTTAAAGAAAGAAATTCTTTAAAGTGTTTTTCAGCTTCAGTTTTGATGCTTTTTTGAGTGTCAGCAATCCTACCATCTTCGCACCTGATCTCTCTGATGTTGTTTCGAACTTCTCGAAGTTTCGCGGCCGCATGAAATGTTTTGTTGTTTTGGTCCCCATTCTTCATCCAGTGTAACTTTGCTTTTTGTGTAAGATATCGTTCTTCGATATCAGATAGCCGTCTCCACTTTTCGTAAGCCTCAGCTTCTGCAGCAACTGCGTGTGAAGAAGGAGTGGCCATCGTCACCGCCTGCAGTTCACATAATAACACTGTTGGTAACCGTCTCAGCTTTTTTTTCCTTCCTTTTTATCCATTAGTGGCTCTCTGTTGGTAATAATAACACTGTTTTGTTTTTAACTCTTGTTGCAGCCCAATCTATCAAATTTGGTTATTATGAAGGTAGCGGTAGAAACTGAGGAAAATGTGAAGCCGCCAAATGAGAGACTCAAGGCCAGAAATGCAGTTTTCTACATACGGTACAGGTACTACCCTAATAAGGGACGGGCTCCTAAGGGTAAAAATGGTCACAAGCCTCCCCGTGATCGCGTTGCTATAGTAAAAAGAACTATGGACATGAATAAGGGACTCCTCAAACTCATGTTCGATAATCGGTATGCAAAAACTCTTCTGTAAGGCAGTGACTAGGTCTAGGTGTACGTATCCTATTAAGCTGGAGTCCTGTCCTACTCTACTTATGAAGCTTGTAATAATCTAATCCAATTATGAAGCTTGTAATACTTTATAAGACATGTTGTAGTTTATGGTTATTCTCGTCTCTTCCAAATATTTTTACTAATAAGAGTTCTTGGTTTGGTGTATGTGGAATATCTGAGAAAATCACGCTGAACTGTTGCAAGTTTCAAGCGAATAAGTCCCCATCAAACATTTTCTTTTGATGTAGAAACATTTTTTTTTGTCTCTTATCGTTCTTTTTTAAATTGTTTTGCATAATTGTCCACTAGAACGGCCGTGTATTTTATCATCATTTGAAGAACATGTGATATTGTAAGAGCATGTGCAGTGGGAGGTTCTGACAAGTGTTCTCAAGAATATAAAAAATAAAAATAATAAAAAGTAAGAGAGAGACATGAGCATGAGTTCTCATATCATGGGTTCTCATATGAGAACTTTTGAGAATCTCTTGAGAGACTAATGTCACACATGGCAACGTGTAATTGGTTTTTAAAAAAATTTATTACTTAAAATTTAATTGTACAATTAAACTAATTTATATATTATAATAATATATTTTGAGAGACTTTGAGAGAACCTCCCACTGCACATGCTCTAATTGTATTCCAATTATGAACCTATAAAATTTTATAAAAAGATATGGGCTGCTGAGGCCCAATATAGGCCCATAAATGAATCGTGATGTGTATTTAAGGGGCATATAGCGTGGTAGAAATTTAGGTGGTGTTATTCACTGATGGATTTTAATAGAATTGAAATCCAACACTAATCTAGTGTTATTCAACTAATGATTCTAAATCTAACTTTAAAATCTTGTGTTATTGGATCTTATACTTCATTAGATTTTAAAAGTTTGGTGTTATTCAACTAAGATTTAAAATACTTTATTAAAATCCAGTGTTATTCAAAACTAAAAGACTTGTAAAATCTTTGTATATTAAATCATTTGAAATGAAACCTCTTTGGAGTTTCATGAGTAAATTATTAGAATCAAAATCCAAGCTGCAAAGATTTTGAAATCCACACAAACAGATTCTTAAAAACAATATCAGAAAGCAAATCTAAACCTTAAAGAATTGACTTTAACTCCATGATTGAATAACAACCCCTTAATCGACTACTAAACCTTTAAAAAAGAAAGCATCAGCCGCCTGATTCAGAACTTTCGTTACGTTTGTCAATGGATGATGATGATTACATCAAGGAAAGGATGGAGTTTTGGACTCGATTCGGAGAATCTGATGTAAGTCTCTCATCTTCTTTAATCCACAAACCTAACCCTAGTCTAGTTATATGTGTTCTATCTAATCTATACTAGAATATATTGTTTTTGACATAACTCTGTTTTTAGTATTCGATAATTAGTTTTTTTACTAGAATCGGTGCAAATGGAAACCACTAACGTAATTTATAATGTCTGCAGGGGTTCGATGTGGAACATTTGATCGACATAAAACCATCCGGATGCTAGGTTTCAAGATAATGATGATTATCGCACCAAAATCGCCCTTTATGCTAGGTTTGGGATCCATAGGTACAATATGATACAGGTGAAAAACTTGTCTCCTCTTGTCTTCTTCTTTTTCAATCGAGTGATTCCCTTAATCAGTTCTTATATATATGTTAGGGGACGAATTTGCAGCTCAATTGCATAGAGAAATACACTGGACGACCTAGCACAGTATGTTATGGTTACTATATAACTTTGGTTGCTAAGGATCCAGCTGCTGGCGGTTCCCTAATAACTTTTCAGACCCAGGTTGTTGACGAAGGCTTTGACATCATGAAACTGACTTGTTCTATTGCTCGACCTAAGTATGGACCACGTGGTAAAGTCTTTACACACTTGCATTGTTTTGAATGAAAACTAATTCAGATTCCTCTCGTATTTACCATTCAGACTCGTAATAACCGATCCCATATGTGAGATTAATGTAGAGTGTGACTTATCTGTGTAGAGAACTCCGAGGGACCCTTAGATGATTGCTACCAAGTTAGATTGCCTGATGATTGGCCGTCAGAGAATGCTTTCAATGATAAAAAACGATTTTACGTGGTATGATATATTATTGGCAGTTTCACTTTTGCTTTTGCCTATGACTGTCCAGTAGTGATGTGTTTGCTTTTACAGATGAAGAAATCAGAGCTGCGAAAACATGATTGGGTTCGTCTATACATGGAACTTGCATTCTTCGACGCGAATACGAAACTTAAAAATGTAAGAATTTTGTTTGTTCTTCCGTTTTCAATGACATTCCACTAGTATTATGTCGTCTTCTTATATGACGAGATTTACCATTATAGAGATTACTCTGTGCCCGACCAATAGCTGCTTGGCTATCACAGTGTACACGTATTGCCGGCACTGGTTTCTCCCACATTGGAATTCTGCTTCTTCTCCAGCTTTATCTAAAGCTATAAACTCAGATTCCATGGTGGATCTGGCATGTACAGTTTGTTTGGCAGATTTCCAAGACACAGCTGCACCACCAAGCGTAAAGACATATCCACTCGTGGATTTTGAGTTCTTGGAATCGGAAATCCAGTTGGCATCACTGTATCCTTCCAAAACTGCTGGTTCTTTACCATAGTGCAACCCATAACTTTTAGTATAACGTACATAGTTCAATACTCTTGTTATGGCTTTCCAGTGTTTATGTCCTGGATTACTCGTGTAGCGACTTAGTACATTAACTATGTGCGCTAAATCGGGTCTAGTACAATTCGTTAAGTACATTAGACTACCGATTACACGTGCATACTCTAGTTGCGACACTGATTCACCTGAGTTTTTCCTCAAGAGAATTCTCGGGTCCACTGGAGTTTTTGCACTCCCACTTGAGTAGTTTTTGAATCTCTCAAGTATCTTTTCAGCATAATGAGCTTGAGACAGAGTAATTCCGTCAGAAGTTCTAATGATCGATTTTAATCTCTCAAGTGTGTTTCATGTCAAACTTTCCACTAAGCATACTCTTAGTTTCATGGATTATATCCTTATTGCTCCCAATAATGAGCATATCGTCTACATATAAACAGAGCAAAACATACCCATATGGCGTATTTTTGATGTATATGCACTTATCACATCCATTAATGCTGAAACCATTTGACATCATGACATTGTCAATTTTTTCATGCCATTGCTTTGGAGCTTGTTTAAGTCCATACAATGACTTCACAAGTCTACACACTTTGTGTTCTTGTCCAGCGACAACAAACCCTTCAGGTTGTTTCATATAAATCTCCTCTTCTAAATCACCATTTAGAAAGGCAGTTTTCACATCCATTTGATGAATTTCTAGGTCTCTCAATGCTGCAATTCCTATCAGCATTCTAATCGAAGTTATTCTCGTTACCGGAGAATAGGTGTCAAAGAAATCCAAGCCTTCTTTTTGCCGGAAACCTTGCACCACAAGCCTAGCCTTGTACTTATCGATTGAGCCATCAGTTTTCAATTTTTTCTTGAAAATCCATTTACACCCTAGAGCCTTAAACCCTTGTGGTAAATCGGTTATCTCCCATGTATGATTTTGCATAATGGAGTCGATTTCACTATTGACGGCTTCCTTCCAAGAAGGTGCGTCTGGTGTAGTCATGGCTTCCGTGAAAGTTCTCGGTTCATTCTCTAAAAGAAAGACCATCAAGAATTCTTCACCAAAAGATTTTTCCTTACGAGCTCTTTCGCTACGCCTAGGTTCATCTTCAACCTCTTCTGCTTCATTAACTGAAGTACCAGAAGTACTCGCCTCATTTAATGAGGTGTTTACATCTCTTTCTTCACATGTTCGCTTCAGATAATTTCTATCCTTGCACGGAAACACGTGTTCAAAAAAAGATGCATTCCTTGACTCCATTATTGTATTTACATGGATATCCGGTACATCTGATTTATGAACCAGAAACCGATAAGCACTACTATGATGTGCATATCCAATAAAAATACAATCAACGGTTTTAGGTCCAATTGTGACCTTTTTAGGAGGTGGTACAACCACTTTTGCTAGACACCCCCACACTTTAAGGTATTTGTACGAAGGTACATTACCTTTCCAAAGTTCATATGGCGTCTTGCCAGTCACTTTATGCGGTATTTTGTTGAGGATATAATTTGTGGTAAGCAAAGCTTCCCCCCACATGTTCTGAGGTAACCCAGATTCCTGCAACATCGCATTCATCATCTCTTTCAGAGTTCGGTTTTTTCGTTCCGCAACTCCGTTAGACTCAGGTGAATAGGGAGCGGTCGTTTGATGGATAATGCCATTTTCTTTACAAAATGCATCAAAAGGTCCATCATATTCACCTCCTCTATCACTCCGGACTATCTTAATAGTCTTCTCAAGTTGATTCTCAACTTCGAGTTTATACTCCTTGAACTTTTCCAAGGCCTCATCTTTGCTACGTAGCAAATATACATAGCAATATTTTGTACAATCATCAATGAAAGTCACAAAAGATTTTTTACCACCTCTAGTTTGAACAAACTTTAAATCACACAAATATGTATGAATTAAACCAAGAGGTTACGTTGTTCTTTCAACACGAGTTGATGGTGTTTTAGTGAGCTTTGCCTGTACGCATACTTCACACTTGTCTTTTATCAATTTGCACTTCGGAATTAGGTTCAAATTAATCAATCTTTGAATAGATTTATAATTCACATGCCCTAAACGTTCATGCCAAATGTTAAAAGACTCAACCAAATGAGCAACATGGGTTTTTTCATTTATTGAAACATCAGTTACAACAATTTTGGGAAGGACTGTCATTACATTCATCTTGACCAGCCCACCCTGAACATACCCCATGCCTACAAACACCCCATGCTTCTTAAGCATAAGCTTGTCAGACTCGAAAAATATGGAAAATCCGGCCTTGCTCATAAGCGTACCAGAAATTAAATTTTTCCTCATGTCTGGCACATGTTTCACATTTTAAAGAGCAATCTCATACTCCGAAGTCATCTTTAGCACAACTTTGCCACGACCTTCAATCTTAGACGAGTCGGTGTTACCCATGAACAACCGCTCCTCACTCTTGCATTTCTGATAAGAACAAAACATGTCTTTATCAATGCATATGTGAGTGGTGGCACCCGTGTCGTACCACCATTCCTTTGGATTTTCCTCAACCGCATTGACTTCCGTGACCATAGCGCACAGCTCATGTTGAGTCAAATTGGCTTGAGGCGGGTTCCCATGTGGTAGACCACTCCCAAATTGAATTTGGAGTGTCGACTTACACAACCCATTATCATCAACGAACGAAACATCATCGATCATCGTCTTGTTATTACCGTTGTTAGTCATAATCAATATCGAATCTGTTCACGAGAAACAAAATCCAAATTAGTATACTAACAAAATACCAGAAATTAAAATTCACTATATTATGTAATAATAAATAAATTAAACTGCATAAAACCCAGAACGTGAATAAACCCAGTAATAACAGATCGAGTTCTAAGCTTTATCAATGGCAAAACGCAAGTACTAGACACAACGTGATTTGCTATAATGTTCACAAACCCACCAAAACCAATGCCTTTAACTCGACCAGAATAAACAACAAGATTCAATTAAACCAAAGCCTTTGACTAAACAAGTCGATGATTAAACTAAGATGATCGTTCCTTTTTTTTTTCAAAATTTTTTTTTTTTTCAAAACAGATCAAAACTCCACGTCTCCAAAGCAAGGAAGAGTTCCTGTTCTTAACAAAACTTCAACAATTAATCAGTTTTCGTTAGTACAATAACGAAAATTAAAGAATTAAGACTGTAGAACCACGATTTCTACGATATGGCAAACTGAAAAATTGTTGTAAATAATGATAAGAAACAGAATCAAAATTACAAACTCGATACCAAACTCTAACGAACGAAGAACGATTTGTGTGGAGGCGAGACACTCTTTCCTTAATTCTTTAATTGCCCGTAGTGTGACGGTGTTACGCAATCAGAATCCCAGGATACAACCACACCATCAACTGTTTCGCAGCACTCAAAAACAGAAGCTAAACGAACCAAAATTCTGTGTTGCACTCTCAGACACAAAAGACAAGATAAGAAAAGAGAGGAGAATTGACTTTTGAATATTGTTATTCGTGTCTCTAGAATGAGTTGCAAAGGTCACGTTTATACCAACCAAACGTAACAGTGCCACTAATGGAGACAGGGCCGGCCCGACACTTTTGGGTGCCTAAAGCAAATTTTTTTTTTTGCCCTTAAAAATATAAAAATAAGAGGCTTAATGTTACTACCAAGACTTGAACTTGTGACATGAAGGACAATTAAAGAAGGAGCCAGCCACTGGACTAAAGGGAAGTTTTATATTTTGATGCCCTTAAATTCTTATATAATATTTGGCGCCTAAAGCCCTTGCTTGTTGGGCTTTAGGTCAGGGCCGGCCCTGAATGGAGAGTTTTAATTCACGTATCAATATTAGCATTAATCACTAATTTGATCACGTAATTAAAGAGACAAGATATTATACTTTGACCAATTATTATCTTGTATTAGTTATATACAAAGACAAAACATATGGACCAAAAATAATCATCTTTGTTAAGGTTATAAAGCCTCAACATACGAGCCCAAGCCCGACATCTCCTCTAATCTTCAAAGTGGACCATTTAACTCTTAGTTAAAAATTCAAGCTTTTAATCCTTTGTAAGCTAGCCACTTTGAAGCTCCATTTCTCATTCAAACGAACTCCGTTTTTGACATTCCAATACACTACCGTGTAGTGTTCATAGCAACGATCTCATCGTGCCCAAGAACCGGTCATTCCGATGAACGTCTTCACCGGAAAATCCACCGGAAAAGTGGTCACAACCACTACGTCAAAAACAAGTTCCAACAGTAGCTATAGTAAAAAGAACCATGGACAATAATACCGGATTACTCACTCTCGAGTTCGATGGCAGGTTTTCAAAACTCTTTTGTAAGTCAGTGTCTGGCACTAGAATGTATGTCCTTTTAACCTGAAGTCCTACTATAATTATGAAGCTTGTATTAATTTATAACCAGGTCCATAGAAAATGTGGATCACATAATAAGCTCGACAGAACTTTGTAGTTTTATGACTTTATATTTACTGTTTTATCTTCTAAATAGTATATTTTACTTGCATATAACTATTTTTATTTGTTATTTCCTTCTGTTGATGCCCTAGTGTGATCATCTCCTGGTAAGTGTTTTGGTGAATGTGGAATATCTGAGAATCTTTACTGTTGCAACTTTCAAGCGAATAAAGAATCTTTTCATTTGATATTTTTTGGTGGAGTATCTATGTTTTTTAGTATTCGTATACATAATTCATTTCTATAGTGTGTGGGAACGAACATACAACTCAAAACATATAATAAACGAAGATTTATTAATTCTTGTTAGATTAGTACAACTAAATTCACGATATTTTGTAATGCAAATCATTTGATTTGGATGTAGAATGAAGGGTAGTGAAGAATGATGATAAAATTGTTAGGGGAAAAATTTAGTCGGGTGATTATTCGACACAATCTTCCTTTTCTTTCTGTTGAATATGAAAATTTTAGGGACTACCTTAGTTATTTAAATTCAGGCTATAAGCGTTATACTTAGAATCAATATTGTTGCTGATTTGGTTAAAACTTGGGAGATAGAACAACATAAATTAAAGTCTGAGTTAGAAAACATTCCTATTGAATTATGTTTAGTTGATGAAAAAACGGCAATTTAGATTTCCCCAATTCTGATGATGATGATGATCATGAATGACGATGGTAGTATGATGATGATGATCATCATGAATGATGTTGGTAGTATGATAGTTATTAATTATGATAATTATTTAGATTATAGAAAAATTATTTAATGGGTAAACTCATTTAATCCATTAATCCAACAAATTCAAATGAGTTCATCCAAACCATTTGCTAAATGAATTGGATTGATTCATTATCCATTAGACTCTAAATCCATATGTATATGGATTGGTTTGGTTTAGTTTGGTTTGGTTTAACCAACTTGACACTCCTAAATATAGACAAAGGAAAAAAATTAATGAATATAAAATAAATTTAAATTTTTTTTATTAGAATACATAATAAAAATAATCGATCATTATTAGTCTCACAAAGTTTGTTAGTATTTCATCTTTAATCATAATAACCATATATTAGTTATGTTGGGACAGATCTCTATAACGATATGCATTTGATTACTAAAGATGATGCAAAGGTTTCTTCTTTAGTTTGCCTTTTTATTTTCTTTCTTGTTGATCTTCTTTGCCTCATCACTCCTTTTTGTGTTACTTTTTTTCTTCAGCTGAGAACAAACAAAATAACAAAGATCATCAGTTTGATCGGTAAACATATATCTGAGAATATATTTTTCTACACCTTACCTTTGCCACAAAGCATCCGTCTGTCTTATGTATATGTGGATATAATATTTTAGTCTTTTGTAAATCAAAGTGGAAGCATGACATAAGTAAAATATTAGATGTGTCTAACATTTCATATTTCATGTTCATGTTCAGATGAATATGTCTAGTACCCTGCGACTCCAAAATCAAGTGCACAATCCTCGATTTTTACATTCCTCTTTTTTAGGAAATAGTAAATGACAACTTCATTCTGCAGAATTGTACAAATGACAAACAGAGATACAACATGAGGAGAAGAAATAAGAAACGTAGTGGAGCATTTAAACTAACTTACCTCGGATACCATGATTAAGGATGTCGTGTAGACGATATATCCACCAACTTTCACCATATCAATTGCAGCAAGTATAAGTCTCTTAAAAAAAATAAGTATGTTTAGCATTACATGCCTTGGACATCATTCTCCATCACCTCACAGTAAAAACATAGTTAGAAGCCTCAAGTGATTTTTATTGTTAAATCAAAGGCTATTACCTTTTGCAAAACATCATATCTTTTTATATCAGCTTTGTCATCAAATGCATAGAGTTCATTTGCCAAGTTACATATTTCTGTTAATTTCAATTTGAAAAGTTATTTTTGGAGATAAATCATGGAATCTAAACATTTTTATTGGAATACATAATAAATGTAATCGATCATTATTAGTCTCACAAAATTTGTTAGTATTTCATCTTTGATCACAATAATAATATAATAATTATGTTGGGATAAATTTCTATAGCGATATGCATTTGATCACCGAAGATGATGCAAAGGTTTTGAGCTATATATTAAAAACTCTCTACAACGACGGGTTGTGAGAAGATTGGTAAAGAATTGGTAAAGAAATAGAAGTGAGCTTATCTCGTACAATTAAGTTATATAAGATACTATTGAAACGATCGGTTGTGACAAATCTGCATTTTTAATCCGGAATTCACGAAGATTGCCTCAACAAGTAAAATCAAATGGCTAATTCAAAATAAATTTGATTTTAAAATAAATTTTCTAAGTTCATCCGATTACACCTAATTCCAAAATTCAAAAATTTAATTGGAACTGAAATCTAATCTTTCTGATGCTGCTTATTGAATAAGCCCCAATTTGGTCTCTTAACATTTTATATTAGGTACCTTTTTTATATAATAGGACGTACTACGTACTTTGTATTTGGGCTAAACAATTTCTTTATTGTTATTTTGTTTCTATAATTTGCTATGTAAAGCCTAAGATTGACAACTAAACAATCCTTCTTTTTGTTTGTTTGTTAGTAACATAAAAAAATGGCATAGAAATGTAAATCAAGTTTTTTTTGAATTGAATTGTAAATCAAGTTTACTCATGAGAAAACAAATATATCACACTCAAATAAGACAATGTGCTACATGATGACCAACATCCATTGACACATTTGAACACGCGCAAACTCACACATCTATGTATGTACTATGTACTATTATAGATTTAACTGATTTATGCACACATCTATCATATAATAAAGTATTTGACAATATTGACTTTTCCTCATTTGTTATATGAAATTGACTATTGTTTGGTATGATTTTGCGAGTCACTTCCTTTAAGCCACATTTTTGTTCTAATAATTTTGAGATTTTAATCTAAACCTAGACAAGGAAACTTTATTAATTTTTTAGATCAACTCTAAAGTCGTTGATCTGAGCATCCATGTTACTAATCGTTGGTGATTAATAGACCAAAAATCAGACAATAAATAAAACGAAAAGGGGAAGAAATCAAGAAGGCGAAAGTTGGGAGATAAAGTGTGATTAACAAATTAAGTGACCCCTTACACATAGGAAATTCGAACCGGCCCTCTTATGGCTGGAGAAGCATAATGGCTGCCAAGCCTCTCCTTGTCTCGGGTCTCCGAAGAACCATAGGCTCCGGAATGCTAACAAAGGTTTGGGAGGACCCGTGGATTCCTACTATCCCTGCGAGAGCTGCTAAGAGTCTTCTTGATACAAGAGACCCTCTTCTCTATGTCAACGATTTGATTGATCAATCAACACAGCTTTGGAAGCTGGATCGCCTTCAGGCGTTGATTGACCCCGCTGATATCCCACTTATTTTAGGAATTCGACCAAGTCGTACCTACTTGAGGGATGGCTATAGTTGGTCACACACCAAATCCGGAAACTATTCTGTTAAATCAGGATACTGGGCCGCGCGAGATTTATCTCGTCCTACCTGTGACCCCCCTTTTCAGGGACCTGGTGTTTCGGCACTTCAGGCACAGGTATGGAAGTTAAAAACTACGCGAAAGCTTATGCATTTCGCGTGGCAATGTGTTTCAGGCTGTTTAGCCACTTTTCAGAGATTAAGTTATCGCCATATTGGCAACGAGAAAGGATGCCCCCGTTGCGGAAGTCCGGAAGAATCAATAAACCATCTTCTCTTCGATTGTCCGCCTTCGAGGCAAATTTGGGCCTTATCACCCATTCCCACCTCAGGGCACATTTTTCCCAGAAATTCCCTCTTCTATAATTTCGACTTTCTTTTCTGGCGTGGGAAAGAATTCGGAATAGAAGAGGATACTCTGGAACTCTTTCCATGGATATTGTGGTATATCTGGAAAAGTCGTAACAGATTTTGTTTTGAAAACTTCAAAGAACCTCCTCAGGAGACTCTGGCCTTGGCCTTACGAGAAGCATCTGTTTGGAAGAAAGCAAACATGAGAGAAGCGATAGATCCCGAGCCTCTCGCCCGAGCGGTTCTACTCCCCTCTTCCGCTCCCGGGATCTCGGAATGTCAGATTGATGCTTCGTGGCACTCGGAGGACACTCTAAGTGGACATGGTTGGGTTTTAGTCGACCAAGCCCGTATTCTTCAACTTGGCTTAAAGAGTTCGAGAAGAAGCCTCTCACCGCTCCACGCAGAAATTGATTCTTTGCTTTGGGCAATGGATTGTTTGATCTCGCTAGGCATTACTAATGGCGCATTCGCATCTGATTGCTCTGACTTGATATCTCTCATAGACAACCAAGAGGCTTGGCCTTCTTTTGCAGCAGAAATGGCCTCTTTCCGGTCACTTGTTTGTTTTTTCCCTTCGTTTAGTATTAGATTTCTTCCTCGTAGTTTTAATACTCGAGCTGATTGTTTAGCCAAAAAAGCTCGGGCTCGTAACAGTCTATTTTCCCATGTAAGTTCGTCGGTTCCTGATTGGCTCTCCCTAGCGGAGAATCTCTTCCCGATATCTTAATAGAAATGGTGTTTGAGGAAAAAAAAAAAAAAAAAAAAAAAAACAAATTAAGTGATATATAAATTGTGGGATCTCCTCTTTTCTTAACTCTTTTTAGTAATTCTTAATTTTGTTTTCTTGCAACCAAGAAATTTTGGATATAAACCCATAAATTTCCTCAGACCAAAAATTAAAAAGTGTTAAAGTAGTTTGTTCTTCTTCACCAGTGTTCGGACTCGTAACTTTTTGTCGGAACCGTGGACTAGGAAAATACACTTGTTGGTAAAAACAAGAACACGATGACCAGTGTGGTGGGTTGGTGTAATTTGGTTGGTCCATGATATCGGTTGAATCTATTAGTACATACATTTAGGATTTAGAACCTGCAATAATTGTTCCAATATGGCTACTTATATGAATTTATCCCCGGACATTAGTAACCACATATATTCAAACGTATATGGTACTCTTTGCTATAAAACAATTACGGCTCAGTGTAGTCAACATAGAAGATCCGTTATTCGTATTTCGTAGGCTAACTTCTTTTTTTTCCTACCATATGACGTAGTTATTCACGCTTTTAGGCCTTTTTCTTCATTTTTGGTTGCCTTTTTCTCTTTTTCCATTGTGTTCTCTTTAATCACTGTTAGGGGTCATGATGACCGTTCCTAAAGTATCGGGGGAATATTCTAGCTATCGTATAATTTACAAGGTGCACTTTTTTTGTATAGAGAACTAACGTTACATTTCCATCTCGTGAAGTCATTCGTTTTTTTTCTCCCTCCCAAAATTTATTTTTGTGTCTTTTCTTGAATATTTCAGTTATCGGGTCTTACACAAATGGGAACTAAACTTTAAACTACAACTTTACATCTTAAAAAATAACATATTTCCTGTAAAAAGAAAGAATAAACAAAAATTTCTTCCGTCAAAGTTTTGTTATCTCTTCTAATCGTCTGTCTTTAAGGTTGAAAGTGGTTACACTAATAAAAAGCGATTTTGTCTTACTCATACTGACGTGGAGGAACATTGTTACAACCCCTTCAAAATAGTCAAGAAAAGTTTAGAATATAGAATGAAAAGAAAAAATAAAAGAATTAGGACCTAGAACTAAAGTCCCGTTATATACTTATATCAAAGAAACGATCGAGAAAAAACATAAGAAACTTGTAAATTAAAATTCTTCTCCCTCTCTTATTTGTTTAACAAGGTTTACTAATCCGATATACAAGAATGACATGCAAATAAACATATTGTTTGACAAAACGAAACATATTAGAAAAATAAGTTTTGATTAATTATAGGTGATAGTATTATTGAATCATTGATGTGTGAAGTGTGAACAAGTCTAGCTTTTGAGACCAGGTAGGTCCACTTTCTTTTGGAATTTTGGGAACTCTTAAGACAAGCAATGTCTTTATCCGCTTTCGGTGTGTCGAGTTATTTTTTCTTCTGAATATTAACGGCACTATTATAATACTATATAGTAGTTTATTTAGTTTATTCTATATAATTTTTCATCACCATATTTTAAGCTATAATTAAATTTCACTCGCCAAGTTTCGCAAACCTTTGTGCTATAAATATCAATCACCCCACAACCATTCAACACTCTACCAACCTTCTCTTCTTCTCTACTCTTAATCACTCTCCTAATTAATTTCTCACTAATCACTTTGTCTTTCTTATATAGTTAACCTCCAATTTTAAAGTCAAAGAACCCTTTTCCTTGGTCAGAGTCTTTGACCCGCAGCAATTAGCTCTTACGCCTTCGTTATTTTTTAAATTTCACATTAATTTTGTGTTTTTTTTTTCTTCTTGAGTTAAAAATATTTTCAAAAACGATTTAGACAATTCGGGTTGATTTTTTTTTGTAATCATACGATCTCTTTCAGACAATGATCTTGTCACAAAAAGGATGCAATCAAAGTGAGTTGCAACTTATTTTCAAGAACAAATTGAGTGTCGAAAAAAGTTCATATTTTTGTATTTTTCAAATAGTCAATAGATTTGGTTTTGGTACTTAGTTAACTATTTGCTCTCGACAATTCTCTTGTGTTGCAAGCAACAAGTGTGAATTACGCAAATGGGAAGTTCATGTTTGCCTCCAGGATTTAGATTTCATCCAACTGATGAAGAGCTCATAGGCTACTACTTGAGTAGAAAAGTAGAAGGTCTTGAGATTGAGCTCGAAGTCATTCCTGTTATCGACTTATACAAATTTGATCCTTGGGAGTTACCAGGTAATTTGAAAAAGAACTTGGATTTTTATCCACTTTATATTTAAATAAAACTAAACTTGTTTAATTTTG
The DNA here is from genome assembly GCA_019202795.1 of Arabidopsis thaliana x Arabidopsis arenosa. Taxonomy (NCBI): domain Eukaryota; kingdom Viridiplantae; phylum Streptophyta; class Magnoliopsida; order Brassicales; family Brassicaceae; genus Arabidopsis; species Arabidopsis thaliana x Arabidopsis arenosa. The sequence continues at coordinate 9,857,287 of CM032924.1, forward strand.
TCTTTGTTTTTTTAGATAAATCTTTCCTTCCGAATAGGGATTTGGAATGGTTCTTTTTCTGTCCAAGAGACAAAAAATATGCAAACGGTTCTCGAACCAATAGGGCTACAAAAGCGGGTTATTGGAAAGCAACTGGTAAAGACCGGAAAATCACTTGTAAATCGTCGCATGCTATAACTGGATACCGGAAAACCTTAGTTTTCTATGAAGGTCGTGCCCCATTAGGCGACAGAACTAATTGGTTTATGCATGAATATCGTCTATGCGATAATGATCATTCACAAAAACCACAAAATTTCAAGGTAAGAAAATTATAGTTCGTTTTATTTGATCCGACTTTATAGTATATTCATTTCTATGAATTAATGGAAAGAAGCCTAATTAAGAACCATATATATGTTTGAATTTTTAGGGAGCTTTCGCGTTATGTCGCATAGTTAAGAAGAATGACCTGAAGACCAATTCGAAAAGTTTGAAAAATAAAAACGAACAAGACATTGGTTCTGGTTACTCCAGCCTCGCGACCTCCCCTTGTCGCGATGAAACGTCGCAGTTTCAATCGTTCAAGCCTTCTTCTACTGAAAACGACTCCTCTAGCATTTGGATTTCTCCTGATTTCATCCTTGATTCTTCAAAGGTACCGACTACTATCTAAAGCTACACATTTTTGTATGGATGGTGGACTGATGTATTTTTGTTTTATTTTTCGTCTTGTTATCTCTAATTATAGGATTATCCTCAAATTCAGGAGGCTGCTTCCGAGTACTTTCCCAACTACAATTTTCCGGTCACCACAACAAACCACCACGTGGAATTCCCGGCGAGCTCTTCTTATTTTAACGTGGACCAGGACATTGATCAATCGATGCAAACCGGTTATTGGACAAATTATGAAAATGACCAAACCGGTTCATTTGATTACTCAAACCTTTTTTAGCTACAAGACATGTTGGTTCTTTCTTAGGACAAAAACGCCTTTTAACGTTGGTGTCTTGGAACTTGGAAGAAGAAGTAGTAGTTGTGAATGTCTATCATTTTATTTTGAGAATTTAGTTATCTTAGTTTCGGTTTTTTTTATATAATTTTTACTAAATATATAGTTTGCTTACGATAAGGAATGAGTATTATAATTTCCTTATTTAAAGTTTTTTTATAGGATTATTTACGTTGTTATAGAGTCTTATTTTAATGTTCCGATGCCTTTGATATGATATATGCAAAGAGAATCAATCAGATTTGTCTCAATCATTAATTGGACAAAACTTATAATCTATAAAGCAACTTTTGTGGAAGTGATAACAATCATTTGTATTAAAAATCCAATGTCTCTATAAAAGCAATAGTTTCGGGACCATTTGATATTTCAAAAGTTATGTAAACATGTTGTTTTATAAATCCATAAATATGTAGAGATGAAAAATCAAAAACTATGTAGAAAGGGGCAAATGTGACGCAGCAACTTGTTTAAAGATGTATGAAAGCCCAAAAGTTTGCATTAATTTTCACATTTGTTAGAGACTTGAAAGACCTTTAATAATATTCATTTTTGTCACGAGGTTTTTACATTTCATTCTTTTTAAATTTTACAAGAATATTTCTTCCTCTTGAAAATGACTTGTGCAACAGTTTCTATGTATATATACTTTAAGAACTATGATCGTTATCAAATTGGGTCCATAGCTCAGTGGTAGAGCAATTGACTGCAGATCAATAGGTCACCGGTTCGAACCCGGTTGGGCCCTGCTTTGTTCTATATTTTTCGTATAATTAACTTCCAGAATTAAAATTGACAGACCAGAAATAACCGGCATTTAAACATAAACATTATCTCTTCTTGTATTGCTTGTCTTAAACCAGACATAACAATTCATTTACACAACGAAACACAGTATTAAAATTTTATTCAAGAAACAATAATTTTCTTAATAGTAGATTCTGAACAACGAAGAGAAGAAAAGCATCCGATTACTAATTCCCATCATCGTAAAAAAGGACAAACCGAATCATACCGAACCAAATCGATCCCTTATACCGATCGGTTTAGTCTAATCTAAAAAAACTCGTATTTATCGCCGTCGTTGCTTCATTCAGCGGCGCCGACACTGATCGTAACATTCGCCGGTTTTTCGCATCGGACACCGTCAGCCGTCGGATCTCGCGTGTTATCATACTCCTTAAAACTTGCGATCCTTCCCAATTCCTCAACTTCTTCGATTACATTATCAAGCCTCGCCACCATTTCCACTAGCAACGACGCAAACGCCGCGAACGGTAAAGCCTCCGAGAATTCGAGGCTCGTCATCACCGCGATTTTGCTCAGCTGTGGCCGTAACATCCTCCTCTCTCCCGCCGCCGACATCTCGGAGTTACTGTTCTTGAACGATCTCCGGTACTCCATTAAAGCTGACGTGTCAGTCCTAAAGCTCGAAAGCGAAACGGCTCCGTTTTGGCCTTGACGTGAACCGGTTTCTGTAATTTTACGCGTACCGGTTTCGGTATTTTGAAGGGAAACGTCGCCGTTTAGATCTTTTCCAATATTACTGTTGTTGCGTTGCGAGACGGTACCGTTTTGGTGTTTGTTACTAGAAACGCTGCCGTTTTGGTGTTTATTACGATGGAGATTAGAACCAAGGAAGAGTTTAGGCTGAGACTTGATGGCGGAATTAAGATCTTGAAGTGCCACGTGGAGATGATCGGATAGAATCTCCGGTGAACAGTGACGGTGGTTTGAGATGCTATCCGCAAGTTCCGTCAAAGCTTTGCATACTTCTCCGGCTAATCTTACACAAGGATCTTTAAAAAGCGCGCGAACGGATCTTGGAGTCTTGAAAACAAAAATTAACAAATATAGAGAATTAGTTTTAAGTTGATTACAAAACATGACATTATAATGTAATTTAAACTTACTTGAATCTCAGTTTGTAAGCAACCATGAAGAGCAACAACAGTGTAACCAAATTGACGAAGAACAGCTCCAACTTTAACATATTGTTGACATGGAAATCTATGACAACGTAGAGTGTGTCTTGGCTCCCAGTTTGCATATAATGCCTGAATAATTCCATTTTAATTTCATACATTTACATATATCTTTTACAAATAAAAAAATCTTGAAATATTGGAGAATTATATAAAAAAAAGACTTACAAGTGTTTCATCAGTGGATTTAGAATCCAAAACAGCTTGATACCCTTCGTAGATTCTGTCTTTTGAATCTGTTTTTTCTTTCTCTTTCTCCTCAAAGTACTCATTCACACATGCTATAAAATATTAATACCAGATAAATTATGTACTATTTTTGGAATTATAAGTTTTGGTGTTAATTTTAATGAAACATAGAAATGATATTTTCGAGAATTACGTACCTTCTATAGAGCGAGAAAGGCCTTGGAGTTTACCAACGGTGGTCTTGTGTAGATCTTCACCAGACCAAATAGGAAAAACAAGAAGGCTCATGAAAAGACAGATTCCACAACCAATGGCTATAGTGTAGAATCTATCGTGTGCTATGTTTATCACACTATCTACTCGATAGCTTGACACCGTTATAAGATTGAACGTCAAGAGAAATATGACAACACCGTAATCGTAATTCTTCTTTATGTATGGTATAAATCTTATATAAGTAGCAGCCGCTCCTGTAACCATTAGAATGACGACATAGCTAGATTAATTAGTAAATTTATTGTAGTATAGAGATGTCTCTAAAACTTAGAGATTACACGGTTAGATACTCCAATTTGAATAACAAAGTATAAACGTACGGGTAAATTGTTTTTTTGGAAAAATTGCATACCAATGATAAAAACAGCAGTACCGATGAAAATAGCTCGAAGGACTTTGCCGGAATCATTAGCTACAAACTCAATGAAAAATGCCAAAGATCCCGCAATTAGTGTCCCTAATCCTCTATTAAGCCCTTTGCACAACGTTGCACCTAAAGAATCAAGAAGTTGAACAAAACGTTATAACTTAATTATAACACTTATTTATTACATTACCATAATTGATTATAAGATGTATGTATATAAGGAGATATGATATATTGTTAAACTTACCGGCAGAGAACTCGAGGACGACGACGACGGTCATGACGGCCCAAATAGCATTGCTTCCAATGCCTTTGAAGAGAGGCTCCATTAGATATAACAAAGATACAAGTGTCATGGAAAGACCTACTTTAAGGGCATGTATCACTCTCCTCGGATCTTCTTTTCCAACACTCCAAAGCCTTTTGGGAATCTTCTTGATCTTCTCAGAAGGTTCTAAAACCATCCACTTCGTCTTGCTCAAACCTTCCTCCATCTCAATGCTCCCTACGTGAACCTTGTTGGACATTTTGAGAGAGACAAATTGGTTCTCTCTCTCTCTCCTTTTTTTTTGTAATACGAGTATACAAGAATAGAAGGTGTTGTGTATTCTCTATATATAGCTCTTTGTGTGTGTGTGTATATATTTGTGTATATATAGAGTGATGGATCTATGGCTTGCGTATGGGATGCGTAGACTATATAGCTGGCTAGAGGAAAACAAGTTAATACGTGTTATTGTGTTGGTTGAACTACGAGAATCTCTTTTAGGTTCAATTGGTAATTAAAAAAATTACGTGTCGTATGACTTTACAAAATGGCGATTATATATATTAATGGTGTAATTTGATGTTTTGTCATTTTTAAGACAACTTAAATATATTTTTGAACCATTTTACGGTTTTGCTTGATGATCATTTTAATAGTTTCTACATAATGTTAGTTTTTCTAATAGTATTTTTACAATTTTATTATGATATAACTAACTAACTATTGTTAGTATAAGACTATAAGTTGTATTTTTATTCATTCAAAATTCTTAGTAAATATTAAAAAACTCGTGATGTTATATTTTACCTCTATATGTATGCTTTTACATAATTACTTATAATAGATACGAAAATAATATTCTCTTTTGGCAAGTGAGGAAAGACTAGATTGATGGGTTTCACATGACTTGCAATTATTGATGCTAAATTAAATTAAAGAGTACTTTTTTCTCTTTTGTTCACAAGATGGAAAAAAAATTAAGTCAAAAGCTATTGAAAAAGATATCAAACTAACATATACGTTCCATAATTCTACTAGTTTTAAAATTAGAGATCCAATTATTATCCTTAGATATAACCATTTGTATAATTATATGCATGTGTCACCCAATTAGTACTAATATTGTTAAACAGATACTTCCAAAAACTAGATCTTAGTCATGTACGTTGTCCTCTGAGATTAAGGAATTACCACAACTTGGTACATACACTTTTAGTTACATCTAACAAAATAAAATAAAATATAAGTATGAATCAGATTATGTAAGCAAGAATGATCATTAGTTTACCAAGGATAAGTTATTGTGTTAGGCTCAAAAGCGATCAAATTTTTATTTTCAATAACATATATCTTTCAAACAATAAAAAGAGACTAAACATATATTTTTCACTTACAATTTAGTGTTAACACTCACACAAACAAACAAAAAACAATTCAAAGCATAAATTTTTTTTTTTTTTTTTATCATAATTGTTTTGTTGAAATATTGTATAGTCGTGGAGATGCATGTAAGAAAGTCAAAAACAAGTTATCACTGTCTCAACTCTCAACTAAAGTTTGACCTTTTAGATCCTTCAAAGCCGTACCAACGTTGACACATAACACATGACCACATGTATACCTTCTCTTTTTTGCACGGGGACAACTAATTTTTATAAATTGTGTGTTTTAATCACATTTATGAATTAAAAAGCCACGTTAACCCCCTAAATATGAAACCGCCATGTAAATTGCATAACATCTAAGTTATATATACATGATGACTTCGAACAACAAACTAAAATCACTAAATGGTAAAGATCTCGAAGTACTGTCAGATATAATATATCTGTTATATTTGTTATTAATTGCGAATACTAATCCTTGCCACGTTTACTTGGTAAGATCAGTTTAAGTTTTTTATCATATGAAATAGTTTACGAAATAAACAAAAGAGAAAATAAATTAGCTTGGATTTGAAGAAAGGTTTTTAAAAATATGTACTTTCACGAAGTATAACTCAAACCGTAATCTTCTGCCAAAAGGAAAATAAAAACGTGAACAATATTAATGATGACACGGGTTGCGACTTGTGGGTTGATATACAGCTCATTGAAATGAATTTTGTTGGAGATTAGTTTATAAATTTAATTATCTTCAAAGAAAGATCGTGTTTTGCTTCTATATATGTGGGTGGCTGATTAGTTTTATAAATTCAGATTTTACATTATGGATTTCAACTTCATATATGGACAATTTTAGTTCTACATCGAGTTTTGTATTCGAATATTAATAAAAAAAAAAAACTATCAGGAAAATCCAAGAAATTAAACTAAGATACGATTCTCTTTGTAGTGTTGTGGTAATAGATCTTTCTATATGCAACAGAACAGCTGTTCCCGTGTTGTTGAGTTTTTAAGATTTCAGATTTCTCGTGTGTTGTCCATGTGGCTCATGTGAGATCTCCACACGTGGCAGGAAAAAGATTGTTGAAGGAAACTGAAGTTACCAATACAAAGATCAAAAAAGAAACTTGGTGGATTCATGCTTAAACCAAAACGGATGATCATACTATTATTATGTATACACACAAAAAAAGAACTCTTAGTAATACAAATTACAAAGTCCAATAGATGCAAATAAACTGTGAAATATATCCCACAATCAATTGTGTGATTGTCTAATCATAAAGCTAGTCAGTTTTTTGGGCTCAAGAATCAAAAACCAATTCTTACTGCACAATCTAGTTCAATACTTATTATAACATGTTTTCTGATATTGTTTGATTTGATAGCAACATTTTGAACTGCTGATGAAACAAAGTCTTTTCCTAACCTCTCTTCTGTTCCAAATCACTCATACTATAAGTAATCGTCCTTGATGCTCAATGCATTTTCAAAAAAAGAAACGGGCCGTCTCACAAGTCCATCAAAACGGCAACTCCGAGACCTCTCTATATGCACCGGAATCATATGGTTCCAATGGAAATAAATGCTACTTGAAACGAGATTGTTCGCACGGTCCATGGAATTTTTGGCGTGTTTGTACTAGACCTATTCTCCTATTCTCCAAAGCCTATACAATCCTTCCTTTCGACAAAAGCACATCACTGTTCCATTAGTCCCTCATCCGAAGAAGACGAATATTGTGGATACATTTGACCTGCTCACCTTGCTCTTTTTGTTTTATTTAGGCTGGCTGGCTCCTTTGTGATCTCGGTCGGATATCGAGGCCATCGTTGGCCAAAGCACACCGACATTTTCTCCCTGCTATTTGCTCTAGTGTCTACTTGCACGATGTTGAACAACCTAAACCCCCAATTCTATGGATTTTTTTTTTGCAAAAACTAAAAACAAATCATTTGAATCAAATCAGTTTGTACAGACTCGATAAGCCAAATTGGAATATAGTTCAAAGACACGAACAAAGCTAAACTGATCATTGCCGTTTCTCGTCAATATGTCTGCAACTCTATTTGCTTCCCTCTTTACACATTTAATCCGGAGTTTCTGATAAAACAAAAACCTGTCCTAAACCTTCTCTGTGTTCCAAAATCATTCATACTATAAATAACCTTCCATGATGTTCAATACATTGCTGGAGTTTCCCATCAGAAGACACAACTAATCCTCTTACTTTCGCAGGTTTCGTTTTGCGTTTAATTTGGAGTCTTGGCATAGTCTTAATACAGTTACGATCATCTTCTACGTTAGTCGGTTTCTCTCCCTCTTCCAAAAACTCATCTCCAACATCTCCATCTTCATCAACCCTTAGCCCTTTCGTATACCATCTTAGTCCCTGAATCATTCAAGAGAGAGCTATAATACAGCGTGTGACAGAACCAATATCCAAGAAGATAATCCAAGCTCTTAACTTCACTACTTATCAAGTGACCTAAACAGCTAGACAATCTAACATTAGAAACCAAGTAACAGCTAACTGGAGGAACCATATGAGTAACAATATAAACTGAAGTGATACCGAGTCGTTGTCTAATGACAAAGAAAAGACAATGTTAGGACTTAGGATTATAATTTCGCCTTGACTAGATAACAAGTCAGGTAAACCATATCGGTGAACTTACTTCTATAGATTTTCTTTATTGCATCTAACTGTGACTACTCATGAGGACATAATGCTAAAGCAAGAACCGAGAGTATCGAAATCAATTTTGTAAACTATGCTAAGAGTCTCAAGCTGACGAATATGTAGAACAAGATTCATGATTATTATTAGCAGCTAAAGTAAAACTAAAGAATGATGAATCTCTAATAATAACACAAACATGGAACTTACTAATCAATCTCAAAGCCAATGTTCGAAATTTCGTAAGCTAATCTAACTAACTAGAACCCACAGTTCAACATAAAGCAATCAACCACTATAGCAACCGTTCCAGAACGGGAAATTTCAAACCTGAATACCACCGTCTCCATTGGCGCAAGGCTGAAGAAGAGGACCAAGTTGAGACCTTTCGACAGCAACTTGAACCGGAACTCCAAATCCTTTCCTTGGTAATCCAGTTTCACGAAATCTCTGCTGATTATCTCCGTCACCGGAATCATCTTCCTCATTTTTCAACACTTCCTGGCCAAATCCAAACACACTTGCCAAATTCTTGAAAAACCCCATTCACACCCCCAAAACCAATCCGTAACTAAAGAAACAAACTTTCTCTCCCAAAGCTAACAATTTGCATACTTAGGGTTTATGAAACTGAATCTTTATTAGACCCAATTTTCTCTGCGACGACAATGGAGGAAAGTGGATCAAAGAGAATCTTCTTCTTCTTGCTTTGCTCATTTTCTACTTTCCAAATCTAACCCATCTTCTTCTTCATTAACTGGCGGTAAATTTTTATTTACTACAAATTGTAATATTTCCTTAGTGGGCTTACATTAGTGATAATTAAGCCCATTAATAAAAAGCCTACCTGACCAGGGGCTAAACTTTTCCTCTTTGTACTAGTGTAGGTAGGTGTTTCTGGATATTGCTGAGAGTGTTAACCTTGTTATGTCGTCGAAAGGTAATTAATTGCTTCCTCAACGTTTTACTGTTAATTTTTTGGTTAATTTTGTTCTTTAAATTGGTTGTTCTTGCACATTATCTGACTGTAGGCAATGTTCTTTGATGCGATGTCGATGTGACGGGGAAGGTTTTGATTGTTTTTGTGTTTGTTTCTTGGTCAAAATTGTCTTTGGAGAGGTAAAATGTTATCGCTTGGAGTTGTAAGTAAAAATTCCAGTAATTGCTTGGTTTGGAAGTGAGTTTTCACATTGATTCATATCGATACACTTCTGTTGTTTTACACTCACCAAACCATTTTGCATTCTTTTGTTTTGTTTTATTAGTCAAGACTAACGAGCCAAATGATGGAGTTTCAGGTCGCTTGAATCATTAGATAAACTCTAAAGTACTTTTAAAAAAAAACATTCGTTATCTGTCTCAAACATATTTCTAATTTCAGGTAACAATTCTTCACAGCATCTGGTTTTACGTGTCCGGTTTCTTAAGGTACGCGCATGGCGTAAACTATTTGATAACATTTGCTTTTATTGCTTGTTGGTCTACTAAAGTCGATCACTTTAGTCGCTACCTATACATAAAAGTTTAGTACTTTCACATTGATTATCATCATCCCCAACAAAACCAGATACACATCACATCTTTTTTTGTCCTTTGGATTAAACCGGGATACAAAAAATCAAACCGGTAAATTCCATTATCTCGTGAACAAGTATGGGAGAAGAGTGGATATCTATAAATACACTCATGAATTCATTTCAATATGACATTAAAATACACTTTTGTTCCTTTTATCTAAAGTTGCTTGTATTAAATATTTGTTTGTTTCATTCTATTCAAACTCCAGTGGGTCTTTATCTATATGTGACATAGTAGCATTAAAAATTAGTAACTTGAGTTTGTCAATTTAATTTGGAATCTATAGAGAGAGTATATAGAACAGTATTCTGAATAATAGATTTTTCTTAAAAAGATGAGGCAATAGAAGGACAAAATGGTCAAAATAAGCTGCTGTCATTTTCAAACTAGTGATTGTTTTTAAGATCTGAGGATATACTTAAGAAAAAAATCTGACACATCAAAGTACAAAACCCATGTTTATTTGGATTTCCCAAACACAGTCAAACTAAAATCTTTAGTTTTACATATATTATTCTCTTATTAATTCTTGTGCATTTGTTTTCATTTTAGAATTTTTTGTTTATTATTTTCCTAGTACTCTCACTCTAATTCAATGTCTCATTCCGGTTTGATTTCTCTTCCAAATAACCAAACTCGGTTCATTCAATGCAACAATGAAAATTATGTGAAAAAACCAAAAAAGAAATTGAAAAACATTTATTAAGACAGAACTAGAGTTAAAAGGAGAACACCAAAGAGTACATTACATTACAACTAGAAACTATAAATGGACTTATTAAAGACTCTCCTCCTAATTGCACATTCATTCACATTTTAACAAAACCTTAACTAAATTATATCTTTAGATTTATTTCATTCAAATTAAAGGAAAAAAAAAAACTAAATCTCCTGAAAACTGAAAACCCTAAACCAAAGATTTGTTTCCTCAATTTATTCTTTTATTTACAAATTAAATCTTTTTAAAAAAAGAATTAGACACTAACTAGATCGTCATTTCTTCTGATGAAGAACTCAAGAAGAGAGAGAGAGTTGTTAGCTAGCTCACACGCTTTCGCTTAAAACTCAAAAACCTGCACTTTCTCGTCTATTTTCTCGGCATTCGTAAAACAGAAAAGTGGGTCTCCAAGAAAATTACCCTAAATTCACAAATCTTCAATAAAGATTGATACTTTTCTCCTCCTCCTTCAATGGATTCCAGAGAAATCCACCACCAACAACAGCAACAACAACAACAGCAGCAACAGCAACAACATCTACAACAACAACCACCGCCAGGGATGTTAATGAGTCACCACAATTCCTACAATCGGAACCCTAACGCCGCCGCCGCCGCTGTTTTAATGGGTCACAACACCTCCACATCTCAAGCTATGCATCAGCGATTACCTTTTACTTCTATGTCACCGCATCAGCCTCAGCAACAACATCAGTATCATCATCCTCAGCCTCAGCAACAGATAGATCAGAAGACTCTTGAATCTCTTGGATTTGATGGATCGCCTTCTTCTGTTGCCGCCACGACTCAACAACAGTCGATGAGATTTGGGATCGACCATCAACAGGTGAAGAAGAAACGAGGTAGACCTAGGAAGTATGCTGCTGATGGTGGTGGTGGTGGTAGTAACATTGCTCTTGGTTTGGCTCCTACTTCGCCTCTTCCTACAGCTTCTAATTCATACGGTGGTGGAAATGAAGGTGGTGGTACTGGTGGTGATAGCGGCGGAGCTAATGCGAACTCTTCCGATCCACCTGCTAAACGGAACAGAGGACGTCCTCCTGGCTCCGGTAAGAAGCAGCTTGACGCTTTAGGTACAGGATCTATCTCTCTCTCTCTCTTTCTCTGATCAAATCAAATTCACTGATTGCAATTCTGCTTAAAATGGGTTTTGTCTTGTGTGTGTGTGTGTGTATGAGCAGGAGGAACAGGAGGAGTTGGGTTCACACCTCATGTCATTGAGGTTAAAACAGGAGAGGTAATGTGTTGTTGTAGGAACTCTTTAATCTTGAGTTTGTTTTGATTTTGAGTAATTTTGCTTGTTTCTTTGGTTGAAGTTATGATCTTTCATTCTATTCAGGACATAGCTATGAAGGTAATGGCGTTTACGAACCAAGGGCCACGCGCAATCTGTATTCTCTCAGCTACAGGAGCTGTAACTAATGTGAAACTTCGTCAAGCTACCAATCCTAGTGGAATTGTTAAGTATGAGGTATAAATTATTCATGTTCTTTGTGCATTGCTTGCTTCATGGCCTCATTTGAGCAATGTTGTTATCGAAGGGAGCTGGAATTTGAATCTTGTATTGAGCTGTATTGGATGTATTGTTGTTGCAGGGCCGATTTGAAATCATTTCTCTGTCAGGTTCTTTTTTGAATTCTGAGAGTAATGGTACTGTGACCAAAACTGGTAACTTGAGTGTGTCGCTGGCTGGACAAGATGGCGGGATTGTGGGTGGAAGTGTTGCTGGAATGCTAGTAGCTGGATCACAAGTCCAGGTTGGTCAAATTCTTAACCTTTACACTCGAGTTAAGATCAGAAAGTGTTCAAGAAACTGACTTTGATTCGGGTTTTTTATATAGGTCATTGTGGGAAGCTTTGTACCAGATGGAAGGAAGCAGAAACAAAGCGCAGGGCGTGCTCAGAATACTCCGGAGCCAGCTTCAGCTCCAGCCAATATGTTGAGCTTTGGTGGTGGTGGTGGACCAGGAAGCCCTCGATCTCAAGGACAACAACACTCAAGCGAGTCATCAGAGGAAAACGAAAGTAATTCTCCGTTGCACCGTGGAAGCAACAACAACAATAACAACAACAATAATCATGGGCTATTTGGAAACTCCACACCTCAACAGCTTCACCAAATTCCTATGCAGATGTACCATCTCTGGCCTGGCAGCAGTCCTCAATAAACAGATGGTTCATGGGTCAATATTGACCTGGGTTTGCTTCTCTGTTCCTTTTGACACATCTCTCCATCATAATTATCTCTATAAAGTAGATTGAGCTTTCTTACTCTCTCATCTTCTTCTCCTTCTTATTTCTCTTAAATTTAGCTTTGGTTTTAGATAAATAGAGAGAGAGACATGTTAAGTAGGTTTCAAATTCAATCTTGTTTAGTTTGTTTCTTAGTAGTTTCTTTTGATTGTTATGATCATAAAGACTTGTTCTTTTTCTTCTATAATCAACGAAAACGAATTATCCACTTTAATTTAAAAAAACTCTGATTCTAAACTATACAAAAGCACTTTTTATTCTCTTATAATAAGGTTACATTCGCTTTCTTCCACATACATGTTCATTACTCTTCAGGTTATTACAACATAGCAAGTTAAACCAACAAAAAAGTTAGTAAAATACAACAGTGAAATACACTAAAGATCGATACTTGGTACATAATCTTAGACTCCATAACTCTCTTCGTCTTCTTCATCATCACCATCTCCATCTCCATCTTCGTGTTAGTCTCTGTGTTTCTAAACTGCAGAAACCATGACTGGTGATGCAGCCATTAACTCTTCTTCACCATCATCATCATCATCCTCTGCCTCCCACATGAAATGTGCATACGATCCCAAAACCATACTACAAAGTTACAACAACACAAACATTTAGATTCAAGTAAAGAAACTTAAATTTGGGATTAGTAAAAGTAATCAAAGAATACAATTTTTCTTACCAATCATTAGGAGAAGCATTAACAGCTTGATCAAAGTAACCTTGAGCTCTCTTCTCATCTTTCTTCGTTTCCCATATCAATCTTCCATACATGGACAAAGCTTCTCCATCTCCTGGATTCTCCAGTATTGCTCTTCCATAGTATTCTTCAGCTCTCTCTGCATCTTTCTCCACCTGAAGATTCAATCCCATATTTCAATAATCAAAACCTTAATCTCCATTTCACAAAACTCAAATTCAGCTTCTCAAAATCACTAACCTCGTACAAAAACTTGCCGTAATTCATCAGAAGAAGCGAATTATTAGGATTTGATTTCAACATCTCTCGATAATAATCACCGATCTTGCTCTTATCTTCATAACCGCCGTTTCCATAACCGCCGCTAAAACCAGATCCACCACCACCACCACCACCGGAGAATCCTTTCTCCTCCACAGGTAAACCACCGGAGATCAAAGACCCCCAACCATCTCCAAACCTTATTTCTTCCTCCTCAGCTTCATCATCCTCCGGGATTTTCGCCGGCGAAGGCTTAGATCCAACATTTTTCAACATTCTCTCAGATCTAATCACATCACTTTCCGATAAAACCCTCCGCATCCCGACATTAGCCTTAACCTCGATGGAGATCTTCCCGCCGGCGAATCTCTCGCCGTAACTGGATAATGATTCGACGGAGTTGTTCCTGGATATAGGTGTCATCTTCCGTGACGAACCACCTGTAATTAACCGGTTTTGAAGAACCGGCATCGAACCGGTTCTCATCAATAGAGATTTCATCAATGGAGTTCTTCTTTCTCTTCTCTTCGATCTCAGAGAGTGATGATGATAAGAATAATCTAATTATTGCTATATATAGCTTCAGTACTACCGTACGATCATCTGACTTTTATTTCATATCTACCGTTAGATCTATTGACTTTCTCGCGCTACATTTCCGTTTTCCGTGTGATACACTTAAAGTGAGCTTCTCTCAACCGTCCGATGCGATGACCGTCAAGGGGGAAGAATCAGCTACGAGCTGACTTAACACGTGTGGAGGATTTGCACGTGATCGACGACTCTTCGATTACCACGTGGATCTTCTGTGCACCCAGAATTACGAAACCACCATTACCATTGTATTTTTTACTTTTTATGAAAAAGCTATTGGCGTTTCAGTCAGAATCATAAACTATGAGTATTATCGAAACTATAATAATTTTGTTGTCATGTGAAATATTATATTATAGCACCTCACAAATCATGATGTTGATCAATAAAAGAAGACGTTTTACTAATATTTTCTGCATGTATATTTTGGTTTTGTGTCAAATTACTACAATAAAATGTAACTGATTAACGATGTGATGAGAATGATGTTAATATGTGAATGATTAATATCACAATCACACAAAATGACATTTCATTTTCTTGTCTTTTTCTATGAAATTGGGAAGATCTGGATTCAGTATACTGATACATTTGGGGATATTTTTCTGTTTTTGATAAGATAAGATAAGGTTTTCTCAAATGCATATAATATGGTTATCTAGTTTTGTGACGTTTTGTCCTTTAATTTGTTTCACATTATTAAAGGTAAGATTGTCTTATAAAAGAACAGTTTTTTTTTTACTTAACCATGGAAAATGGAAAACAACTTCACTTAACCCACTAGTACTTGACTTAACTAATGATAAGGTCAAAATAAAGATAAGTGATTACCGACGGGTCTATATTTTGTCTCTTCTTCACCAAAGCCACAAAGGACTGATGTTTTTCAAATTGTTTTGCAAATTCACCTCCCCGACATATGTCTCTTCATGCAACACATCAATTCAGGTCCCGTGGAGAACCTTTGTGGATGGAGCTTGTGTAAAACTAGCGCTAGTAATTGATCCGATGTTCGTTGATTCAAAGGTATAATGGTCGTTCATCGAGAGTTTTCGATGATCGTTGATTTATGAAGTATACCGATAACTAATAAGTATATTCAAAAGATCCTTATAACTTAATGAATTGTGTATATTCAAAAGGACCACAAACGAAAAGCCATGAGCCGAAATGTGCCATGAACCAAAAATCCTAATTTTGCTTGTTAAATACGTGACTAATACTATTAAACGAAAGAAAAAAAAAACTGACTATTTTTTAGGACTAAGCAACAACAAATGTCACTGACGACTCGTTCAATGCATTAAGCACACAAAACAAACAAACAAAACCAAACCCAAAAACACACTTTTTATTTTTAGTAACCAAAACACACTCTTTCTCTCACACCAAACACACATTTTCTTCACACTATACCAAATAAAACTGAAGTCTAAATAAACAATAATTAAAAAAATAACCTTAAAAACAAATAGTGAATTTCTCGTCTCTAGCTTTCTTGTTTTTTTTGGTATATGAGAAATCTCACGGCGGAGATAATCAGTCTCCGGCCAACGTAATGTCGACAATAATTCCTTCACCTCTGCCACCCCAACCTCCGCCACAACATTACGTTACACCGCCTCTCACGGTGATCCTCACCGTAATCCTCCTCGTCTTCTTTTTCATCGGTTTCTTCACTCTCTACTTTTGCAAGTGTTTCCTCGACACAATGATGCAAGCTTGGCGTCTCCACCACGGCGGAGACACCGTATCCGACAATCCCCTCCAGCCACCGGAAGCTCCACCCGTAAATCCCGGCCTTGACCTTCGGATCATTAATTCGTTTCCCACTTTTCCTTACTCCTCCGTTAAAGATCTCCGAGAAGAAAAATACGGCCTCGAATGCGCCATTTGTCTTCTAGAATTCGACGGAGATCACGTGCTCCGTCTCTTGACAACATGCTACCATGTGTTCCACCAAGAATGCATCGATCTATGGTTCGAATCTCACAGAACTTGTCCTGTTTGTCGTCGGGATCTTGATCCTCCTCCGCAACCGGAAAACACCAAGCCTACCGTCGATGAAATGATCATAGATGTGATTCAAGAAACAAGCGACGACGACGAAGAAGACAATCATAATCGTCATCAGACAACAACACCGATTGATACTTGGCCATCTTCAGGACAGAGTAGTAGCATCAAAAAGGAGCAAAACTTGCCGGAGAAATTCTCTAGATCGCATTCGACGGGACACTCGATAGTGAGAAACAAACCGGAGGAAGAAGATAAGTATACATTGAGACTACCGGAACATGTAAAGATTAAGGTCACTAGAGGACATAGCCAGACTGAGAGTTGTGTTACGTTCGCCGAACTTGTTAAAAACAGAGGATATGATCATCGCCGGTTTGGTGAAGTCTCTGGTCAAACACAATCTGAAAATTGAAGAAGAAAGAAATTATACACTTTTTTTTTGGGTAATTAGATTTTTTTTTTTCTTGTTGTTGTATTGGTTATATATCTTGTAGGTAGAAGAAACTTTAACTTGAAAACCTTTAACAAAAAAAAATTAACTTGAGAAGATGCTAATTAGTGAATTTTTTTCTTTTTTCTTACCGGAGTTTAATAATAAGAACGGACTATTTATTTTGTAATGCTAAAGAAGATTGTGAGTGATTGACCCTACAAAAGTGTTAAGTTCTATGGACTTCCAACTCAAAACCAATTGGCAATGAGTGGAGTGGCCCATATCCCTTATATATTACTTAGGATCCCTTCCAACTTCCGATGTGGGACATTATGTCCTAATACGCCCCCTCGAGATGATGGCTCTTTGGCCATTAATTTCGGAATGTTCGGGCTTAGATCGACGACATCAATTTTGGGCCTTGTCGATGATTGGACCATCTTTGGGTCGGATCGGGTTGGACATGTGTGGATCGGGCTCTGATACCATGTTAAGTTCTATGGACTTCCAACTCAAAACCAATTGGCAATGAGTGGAGTGGCCCATATCCCTTATATATTACTTAGGATCCCTTCCAACTTCCGATGTGGGACATTATGTCCTAATAAAAAGGAAGCCTTGTGAGTCTGGCCTTGCGTTCAAATCAAATTTATTTGCAGAACAAAATTTAGATTTGAAAGAGATGAACCAATTCTATTAGTGAAAAATAAACTGAAATATTTACTGTTATTCCGACGTATAATAAGCATCCTGAATAAATAAGTGAAGAAGATATACTAAGCAAGCATTTCAAAGCATGAAGTTCAACTAATTTTAGTAGTTTACCAACCACTTTCACCAGACGTCCCTAAATTCAAGAGGTCACCGTTCATTAACCGATACTACGAGAAACCTCATCAAGTCCTTTGATATGGAATCTTCAGAACCCATATTATAGCTTTTATTCTGTTTTTATAGTAGCTAAAAGCCAAGTTCGAAGAACAAAATGTCTTCTATTTTTTATTAATGGATTGCTAGTTATTTAATTATCACCAAATAAAGAAATCTGCAATTTGCATATTTTAAGCCTATTCAATTATACTTCTCACTTGTTGATTTGCAAAATAACAAGCAAGCATGACATGGTTTATCAATTCTGCTACATACCTTAAAAGAAAGCATTTTATTGGTTGGTGTATGTGTTAACATTTAGAATTTATGACTTACTTTGATTAAAACAAAAACTAAGGGGTCTATTATGCAAATACAATAAACTTGGAAGTTGAAGACTGTTCTTGTAAAACCCCTCTCAGATGCTACAATGAGGAAAACAAAAATTTCTTTCAATTTTGTTTCGAAAATTTCACATTTTTCCGATGCCCATCAAATTCTTCGCCAAGATCTGCATCTGAATTATCTAAAGTTCCTCCATTTTTGTTTGTTTATCAAATCCAATGTCACGAATTCATCTGCAAATCTTGCTTCTTCTACCATTCATCTAGAATGGTTCGTGGGTTGGTGAATTTCACTGGATTATCAACAAGGTTATTAAACATTTGCGTTGATTCACTCTGCAAATATCGGAAACTGGAGAAAGCTGAGACCTTGATCATTGACGGAATCAGATTAGGTGTTGCTCCTGATGTCGTCACTTACAACACATTGATCAGTGGTTATTGTCGATTCGTTGGTATAGAAGAAGCTTACGCTGTGACTCGTCGGATGAGAGACGCCGGAATTAGACCAGACGTAGCTACGTATAATTCTTTAATCGCCGGAGCAGCTAGACGGCTGATGTTAGATCGTGTCCTCTACCTGTTCGACGAAATGCTTGAGTGGGGTATTTATCCTGATTTGTGGAGTTATAATACTTTGATGTGTTGTTATTTTAAGCTAGGGAAACACGAAGAAGCGTTTCGGGTTCTTTATAAGGATCTTCAGCTCGCCGGGCTAAGTCCCGGTCCTGATACTTACAATGTTCTTCTTGATGCTCTATGCAAGTGTGGTTATATAGACAATGCTCTTGAGCTCTTTAAAGAGATGCAGAGTAAGTTTAAACCGGAGCTTATGACTTATAACATTCTTATCAACGGGCTTTGTAAATCTAGGAGGGTCGGTACTGCGAAATGGATGCTGACTGAGCTGAAGAAATCGGGTTACACTCCGAATGCTGTTACATACACTACAATCCTGAAATTATATTTTAAGACCAGGAGGATTCGAAGAGGGCTTCAGTTGTTCTTAGAGATGAGAAGAGAAGGGTATACTTATGATGGGTATGCGTATTTTGCGGTTGTTAGTGCTTTGATTAAGACAGGTAGAACGAAAGAGGCGTATGAGTATATGCAGGAGCTAGTTAGGAAAGGTAGGAGACATGACATTGTTTCGTATAACACATTGTTGAATCTGTATTTTAAAGACGGGAATTTGGATGCGGTGGATGATTTGTTAGGAGAGATAGAGCGGAGAGGAATGAAAGCGGATGAGTATACACACACGATTATAGTCAATGGTTTGTTAAGGACAGGACAGACGAGAAGAGCTGAGGAGCATTTTGTAAGTATGGGAGAGATGGGGATTGGATTGAATCTTGTGACTTGTAACTGTTTGGTAGATGGATTGTGTAAAGCGGGTCATGTGGACCGGGCGATGAGATATTTTGAGTCAATGGAAGTGAAAGATGAGTATACTTACACCTCTGTTGTGCATAATCTCTGTAAAGACATGAGGTTTGTTTGTGCTTCAAAGCTGCTACTGTCGTGTTACAATAAGGGAATTAAGATTCCGACATCAGCGAGACGGGCGGTTTTGTCGGGTTTACGGATGTCTGGGTGTTACGGTGAAGCGAGAAAGGCGAAGGCCAAAATTAAACTGACTCTGGTTGGGAATTCCTGACGATAAGTGTTGAAGTGAAAGTGTAATGTACTTATGTATCATGAAATAGAATAAAAGTCTTGATTCTTTACATTCAAAAGGTCTCTGTACTCATGTGAACCGGATAAATTCCCATAACCAAACTTATTAATTGAACCGGCCGGTTCGTCATTCAAGCCAAATGAAAATCTCTATCAACGTAACAATTTGCTTAATCTGCTTTTACAAGAATAGGATCATCATCGTATTGTTCCAATTCCCTCCGTAAAGCCCAGGCATCCTGTTGGATACTATGAAGTATGAGTACAACAATTTATAGTTGTGTCTGGCCAAAAAATATAACAAAAGCAATCGGGAGATTACGATTTTACCCTTCCAGATTGCTTCTGTTAACCGGATTGAGTCTAACGAACCGGAACTATCAATTAAACCGGCCGGTTCGTGATTCAAACCAAATTAAATTTTTATGAAGGACTGAAATTGGGGGGCAAGTTTTTTTTTTTTTTTTTTGCTGCAACAGAGATTTCATTCATGTATTTAAATCTTTACAAAGAAGTTTTTGAAGCCCCAATGGCTGATTATTCGAACTTGAGTAAAACACATCATTATTACAAACGTAAGATGCTAAAAAATGGGCTGCAGTGTTACATTGTCGCCTTACGAATGTGAAATTGACGTTAGAAAATTTTGAAGTCCAGAAATCTATGTCATGAAGCAGGTTGAACAGTTCGTGATGCTGAGATAGGCCATTTAATGCTTTAACAAGTAACTCACAATCGCCTTCAAAGATTATGTTCCTATAACCTCTTATCCATGTTTGTTGAATAGCCACAAGCAGAGTTTATGTATCATGAAAATACAATAAAAGTCCTGATTCTCTAAAACCATATTCTAGACGTTTTTTTTGTGGAAGAAGTAAAAGAACAATCTAGTATTTTCTAAGATTTTGTAGAATCAAAAGCAAAATAGTTATCAGAAGTCAATAGTAATAAAATGTAAATTGACTAAAATGCAAAAATCTGAAATTTCTTAACACTTGATATATGTAATTATTCTTGAATAAATTATATTTCAAATTTTGTACACACTTGATTTTTTGAAAGAAACCTACCTCGATATCTAAAGAATCACAATCTAGAGAAATATCATTAATAATATAAGTATGAAAGAATTAAAATCGTAGCGTTGTGCTAATATCGCAAAAGTCACATGTTCAATCTATGTATAAACGTTAACGTTTTATTTAGTTATTACCCTAAAGTACTATTTTGAACATAAATCATTAGTTAATGCGTCATAACCCCTTTTTGTTTAGATTTAGTATATATCGATATATGTATCCGATTTTTTTTTTGAATATTTATCGTTATTAACAGGTTTCTAAAATTTTTATGGCTTTCCCAAGCACCGTCGCTCGCTCTCCGATGACTACCCTATCCTCCGCCGTCAAATCGCCATCCGTGAGAATCGCAGTTTTTTTTACTCTCTTAAGCCCGTTCTGATTTTTTTTCGCTCGCGTTCCTCCTCTAACGTCGGCCATCATCAAGAAGCAACATGCTGCCCCGAGTATGGAGATGAGGCCGGTTTTGTTTTTTTTAAGCATTGCCTATATAGTTAGTATTAGAACACTATTATTACTCTTGGTTTGTATTAATTCTATAGTTTCATTGTGTTAACATAACTCTAGTGCCTGATTTTATTTGATAATATATTTTGATTGGACAATAGCTTCGATTAGATAATTCTATTTTGATTGGTGAGTCTATTATTATTAATTACATAGATAAAAGTAGGAAAACTACCTATAATAATTGGTAATATATTATAGGTAAGATGGTTTGAAAAGAAGCATGAATTTTGCACGGCTCATTGTTCCATCACCAGCTTCATCATTTATTGCCAATAGACGACCCATTTCTTCTGGATGAAACTTCAATCTCATGGTTTGTATGGCACGACTCAGTTTTTTTATTTTGAATATGTATCATTTTCATTTTTATAATCTTATAGTTATTAAAATACGACAACTGAGGTCACTAATCAGAAGTATATAGTTGTATAAGTGAATTCATCTATAGTTTTTGTAATTTATTGTCGACATAATTTTTTCAAATATTAAAATTTCAAGGCCAAAATTATAGGGATATGCTTTTAGTCAAGTGGTTTAGGCCATTTGACTCCGCCTTCCCCACCGTAGTTCGACTCCACTAAGTCACGTTACCCCGCGTAGTAGAGATTGATTATGGATCGGATCTTGTCGATCCAAAGATGTAAAAAAGCCAAAATTATAAAATTAATAACAATTCTTTTTCGGATGAAAACATCCAATACACTAATTTTATAGATATAATTGTCTAAATTTATCTTTTTGTATTATAAAAAATAATCTTTTACAAAAAATTTACAATTAAAACAAGTCTCTTTATAAATTATTATATCTTAAAATTAGTAAATTATCATGGTCTCAACTTGTTTTGAATTTATAGAGATTTTAGTATATCAAATTTTTATAAACAAAAACAAAACTAAAAATCTAAAACCGTTACAAAAGTAAAAAAAAAAAAAAAAAGTCGAGTCCCCATAGTATTATCCGAAATCTATCGGTTTTTTTAGGTTTGCTCACTAGAATCCGAAATCTATCAAAATTTTGAAATCCAAACTTTTGATGGACAGACTTAATTCAGATTCGGGCTGGAGTGAGTTTTTTAACCCATGGCAACATCTCTACTCTTATTTCGTTTTCTTTTCTTTTTTGTCGTCAACACATTTTAGCATTTTACAACACAAAATTAATTTTTTTTTTTTTTTTTTTTTTTTTTTTTTTTTTTTTTTTTTTTTGTAAACCATTAACACAAAATTAATTATAAGAATGTTTATTCATGTGAACTGGGCCTATCAATTGAACCGGCCGGTTCGTGATTCAAACCAAATTAAAATCTCTATGGTTGATCAACGAGGAGGACTGACGAAAGTTTACATCTTTTTTAATCTCTTGAGTTTTTTGATGATGGATTCTCTACCAAAGCAAACTCTGAATCCAAACAAGCATCTCAAAGAACAGTAAAAGCTTCTCTCTTTTTGTTTATTGTCGATTTCGTCAGATTGTTTGAACTTGTGAGTCCTCCTTTGATGGGTTTTTGTTCGAATTGACTTTTGACAGATTTGTGAGCAATCTCGATGGATCTTCAATTCTTGAAATCGCAGCACTATTAACCATTGTCCCCGTAAGTTTCTTTTGACCCATTTCTTCGATTTTGCTCAATTTCTCATAATAATGACGTTTCTCTTGTTTCAGCTCTTGGTTCTTTTACGATACTCCATTGACTTCCACTGGAAAATTGGTGAGTGCTTTTTGAAGTTGAGTGATGTTTCTTAGTTCGATTAGTCTAAAGATGTTACCATGTTTGCTATAGATTATAATAATGGTGGAAACGCCGTTTCATCGAAGAAAAACGACGATGAAATTGTTGTTTATAGAAATTGGAAGGCTTACACTAATGCCATATCATTGGATTTCATCTTCATTGTCTTCCCCATGCTCCTGTTTTTCACTGTACGTCCCTTCAAACTTTTTGGCTCACCAGTGGCTACATTTAATGTTTTCTTATGATCACCAAAACTTCTTATTACAGGTTCTATCAGAATGGGTCTATCTTGGGGCAGTTTTGTTGTCTTTGTTGTTGCTGATTCTTTCTGTGACTGCCAAAAGGTAGAAACTTGTAAGTCATGCATTTCTCTTATTTTCCAAACTAAAACATGTGTTAGTTACGGGTTTAACTTAAGCTAACTTACGCTTTTATAATTAGATCTTCTTCGGGGTTGCAGAGAGGACCGTCTCTCTCGTTTAGAGCAAGCGTATCTTCTTATCGAGTTGCTCTGGTATACGATGCTGCTTAGTTTTAGTTTAAGCCAACTCTGCTTTTATCTTCCATCTACTCTGAAAGAGTTTCTATTGCAGATGCTTATTACATGCTTGTGTATCTTGGCTGTTGACTTTACTATCTTTCCGAGGAGGTACGCCAAGACAGAGACTTATGGTACTAGCTTGGTATGTTTGGGATGTTTAATCTCAATTTTTGTCTTCTAATGTCTATAGACTAATATTATGTGCCTTCCTAAAGAGAGTTAGTAACTTTGTGTTTGTATATTACAACTTGAAATGAAAACAGATGGATCTTGGGGTTGGCTCTTTTGTGTTGGCTAATGCTATAGTTTCTCGGCAAGCTAGAGACGTCTCATCAGGGTTTGTGATTCCCCTTAGAAACTCCATTATCCATTATTGAAAGCTTTGTTACTGGTTCAGCATTATGTGAACTCAGTCCTTAGTTTTCTTGTATTGCTTCAGAAACTGGATAACTGGACTAAAAGGAACTGCTCCTCTGCTACTACTCGCGTTTATTCGTCTCGTTACCACTTCAGGTGTGGATTATCAGGTAAAGAAACTTTTGTGTTTCTGTCTTAAATACTTCTCGTTTTACCAAGTCTTAACATTGTTGGTTATCAACTATATGAAGGTCCACGTTACGGAATATGGAGTACACTGGAATTTCTTTTTCACACTTGCTGCCATATCAATTCTCACATCATTTGTTAACATACCAGCCAAATACTGTGGAATCCTAGGTTTTTCGGTTCTTGCAGGTCTGTTCAGATTTTGCTTTCGTCTTCTCTTTAAATTTACAAGATTATGAAACCTAACTATCTTCAACTTCCATGGTTCACAGGGTACCAAACTTGGTTGATTAGTGGATTGAACACATATTTGCTTTCGGACGAAAGAGGAACTGATATTATCAGCAAAAATAAGGAAGGAGTATATAGCATTCTTGGTAAGATTTTGACTTGGTTTATTTACTACTCTCTTTTGATTATTCGGCATCTAACTCTATATTGATTCAGGTTACTGGGGCATGTACCTTCTTGGCGTTCACTTAGGTTATCGTCTCTTTTACGCAAAACATTCAAATATTCGAAGCACCACGAGCTCAATCGCTAGAGTCTTTCTCGTTTCTCTTCTCTTATGGTAAAAACAAGTGGTTATAGAACATACCATCTCATTATGATAAAGATACTCATGGCCACGTATTATGTATGTTTGTCTCAGGATTGTGACTATACTTCTGGACAACTACGTTGAGAGGATCTCCCGTCGAACGGTAATGATACTCACTTAAAGCTCAAAAGCATTTAAAGGGACAATAATGTTTGAAGCCGTTTCTATATTCTGCAGTGCAACATGCCTTACGTTACTTGGGTGCTCGCGCAAGATCTTCAGGTCTCTTTATAGTTCAGAATTGATCATACTGGTGAAGACTTCTTCTTCGTGATTTGAGGTTTGATTCATCTTTGCTTTTATTTCCAGGCGCTGGGGATATTTATGCTGTCTAGTTATATACCTATGAACAAACTTTCATCACTTGAAGAAGCAATTGACCAAAATCTATTAGCTACCTTTCTGCT
Organism: Arabidopsis thaliana x Arabidopsis arenosa; assembly: GCA_019202795.1. Classification (NCBI taxonomy): domain Eukaryota; kingdom Viridiplantae; phylum Streptophyta; class Magnoliopsida; order Brassicales; family Brassicaceae; genus Arabidopsis; species Arabidopsis thaliana x Arabidopsis arenosa. Next base: position 9,882,321 of record CM032924.1, read on the forward strand.
TGTAAGTTTCTTATCAACTGATTTCTCCACACTCTCTATCAATCTTGATCCTCGTTGAACTGATTTCACATTTCCCGTTTTTTACAGGCAAACCTTGTTACAGGAATGGTGAACCTCACCGTAGATACCATATTCGCTTCTCCATTCTCTTCTCTTCTGATATTAACCGCTTACGCCTTTGCTTTATCTGCTATTATCGGAACTATTCATTTCTCCGGTTCCCGGTTAAAGTTCTGGTAAATTAAAAGCTCACTACATCTTGTAAACTGACACTAGTTTTGGATTCTGATATGATTGTGTTGCTGTTGCATATGAGCAGAGAAGTTAAAGAAAGTCTTGTGAAGTATGAATCTGTCTTCTGTGTATGAAATTTTTGCCGTGATAAGTTTTTTATTACAGAAAAGTGTGACTTTTTTCATTGCAACAAGTGTTTGACATGACAAGACTTACCAAGAACTTTCCTCAAGGGTAGTTTTTTTATTCAAGATCAGCAGATTGGTTCTGATCCCCAAAAAACTGAGCAGAAGAAATAGACTTTGTGTTTGAGAGAATTTCTTTCTTGCTTCATGAGATTTTTCAACCTAGTAATCAAATTAGTAAAAAGATATCTGTCACTAGCTAGACCAATGAGGTCGCTAAAACACAGCGGATTACTTGAACTATCGACGAGCTGAAGCTTTTGATTTCTTGATGATGACTTTGGTGGAGCAACATGGGTAAGAAGTGGCATCAGTAACTCTTCCTTGACAGCAGAAGAAACCACATTAGATGCTTTTGGTTGACAAGTAGTACTATCTTCTGCAATGGCTTCTGTAGCAAGAATCTGCCTATATCACATTAGATCAGCATCGATTTTGCCACCATCGGTCCATCCATGTTGCTTGAAGAACACCTGAGCACGGTTGTTCCCACCAAATATCATTGTCCTAAACTGCTCAGGGCTCCATGAGTCTAAAAATGTAGCATATTATTCTTATAAGTTGAGAACGTAATTGAATGTGGCGTTATTCTATCTAAATCCTCTATACGCTATTAGTTTCTTTGAATTTTGTTTGTTGTCTTCTTTTTTTTTTATTATCTTTGTTAAAGGTTTCTCATAATTAAAGGCTACATATCACGACTTTATGTTATGTAATGTAATGTTTATATCAACACTATTATAGATCTTTCAAATAGAAATGATATGACATCAAAATAAAAGCTTACATATTTACGTACCACATTCAATATCTTAGTCAACAAGCCAATTTTATCATCAAAAGAAAAAGAAAAAAGAAGCTAAAGAACAAAGTTAAAGTCACATAAAAAGAACAAAAAAGTAAGTAGCTAAAAAAAACAAACTAAAACAAAGCAAGCTTCTCATATACCAAAAGAATCTCTATTATATATTATAAAATATCAAGTTTTGGTACATTCCACATCTATAAACCATATTCATCACACATATATAAACAAATTCTTATCTCTTTGATGCTACGATATGGATTATTTTCATATATGAATGAATTCACTTATCAATGTAACACAATCTTTGATTAATCAATCCCTCAAGGATTCAATTTTTCTTTTCTTTTTCCTCTTTCATGGAGTCCGATCCAAATCCTAATGCTTGGAATCAATACATTAATCCAAGAGATTGTACTCAAGGCTTATGTTCCACATCTTGCCCTCAATGGTGTACTTACATCAACTTCTCTCCACCACCAATTTCCTATGAACAATTCCTAAACGACGGCGTTTCATCAAACCCTAATCTCTCCCCTCTTGTCATCGCTATTTTTGGAATCTTTGCAACTGCCTTTCTCTTGGCAGCTTACTACACTCTTGTCTCAAAGTATTGCGCCAATGACGCCACCAATGAAGCTGCCTCAGAAACCGGAAGATCGGATATAATTCTCGATGTTAACTCACCGGAAAGTGGAGACCAAGACGACCCTTTTGCTCTTGAGTCTTCAAACGCCGGCTTAGACGATGCTCTCATTAAAAAGATTGGTTTCTTCAAGTTAAAGAAGCATCAAAACGGGTTCAAGATCAACGGTACGGATTGTTCAATATGTCTTGGAGAGTTTAACGAAGACGAGAGCTTAAGGTTATTACCTAAATGCAACCACACTTTCCACGTTGTTTGTATCGATAGGTGGCTCAAATCTCATTCAAATTGTCCGCTTTGTCGGGCTAAGATCATCGTCCCTACCACTCAACAACCTGATCATCATGTTGTGGTGATGAATCTTGATCGGTTTACGAGCAATGTTGGATCAGCAGAAGGAAATGTAGTCGTTGTTGATCATCGTGAAGAGGTTAGTGTTTCGATTAGTTCTCATCATCCACGTCGGTTCTCGGCCGCTGATATTGTTCTGCGGATAAGCAGGGACGGAGTAGAGGAAGAGGAAAATTATGATCTTGAAAATGGAAACAGAGAGAAGCATGTAGACTTGAAAAGATCATTCTCAAGTGGTGAACTGGTTCTTGGGACTCAAGGAAGGACTAGAAGATCTCTAAACCTATGTCCTTAAGTATTTTCCTTTACAATATCTTTATTTTGGGGTGGGAATATGAAACATATATTATTGTATTTACACTCAAAAATTTATACATACATACATTAATACATACATATTATGGATACGTTTCAAGGATATATATATACATCATCTTAGTTTATAGGTTCGAATTTTCGTTGTTTTTATATAGTATTTCTTAAACGTAAATGATTTTATATAGAATTAAATGATCACTTACAGTTGGATTTATTTTATTATGGTTTATATAGTGACTACTAATTAACATGTGTTTTTATTGTTGATTACCAAAGTTTTCTATATTGTATTTAGAACGTTTGTCTACACCACTAAACGTTAAAATTAATCAATTTATCTATCTTTTTACGTAAATATTTTTTTTTTTTAGGTTCGTTCCATATAATTGAGGAACTAAAAAAAAAGCTCTTTGAGGAAAAACATATATTCTTCTCTCTGTATAGTAGTCTCAATGCTTATTACAATTTCCAAATGGTTCCCTTCTCAAGAAAGTTAAAAGAGAAAGCAAATTAGGCCTTCCCCACCAAATTGCTTTCCAACACAATGGCCCATGAGAATTAATATACCATCTATATCGAATAAAGTTTAAATAAATTTATTATCACAACACCAATTATATTTAAAGTCGCTCCATTTGTCCAACTAAGAACCATATGTTATTATTGGTTAGAGCCAAAAATCTTTATTCCAACTTTGCAAGTCCAAAACCCTTGAAATGAATCGTAATATTTTTCTTAAAATCGCAAAAATACACAAAGATAGGTAATCTCATTATTTATTTATAATTCAAGATCCATGTATGCACCTAACCAAACCAAATTTACACCATGCATACATAAATGTAAACCAAAAACTAATTTTGTTTTTATTCCCATTTTTAGCCCACTAAAACCCCTATATTTCCCTTTCTACCCTTTTTGCATCACATATACAACAAGCACATTACATATTCACAATATTTGCCATTAGTAGGACAAAACCTAACTTAAGGCCTTTCTTTTTTTTGCTAACACAAGCAAAAGACCATTTCTTTGGTATACGAGGAAAGATAAGAGACAGAAGAAGTCTCTGTATTAGCTAAAACCTTTGTGTGTAATCTTATAGATGAAGAAACTGGCAAGTGGCAAAAGCTTCTTTCTTCTCGGTTCTTATCCCATCGGAGATCGGTGAGGAATTCCCTTTCTTCGCTTGACGATTCTGCAATTACTAGTAAGTGGAGGTGTTGATGGGCTGAAACTCTGGAGATTTGTAATGTTCTTCCCAATTGCAATGCTGCTACTTGAATCCTCTGTTTCCATAAGTAGGTTCTCCCTTCCCTTTTCAAAGCCTCTTGATGTTCCAGCAATCTTGATTTCATTCCCCAAAAACATAGAGAAGGTAAGTATCCGAGAAAGAGAATCTATCTCAGTTCAATGTTTGAGTAAACGCGATAGGAAAAGAAATGTTTCAATCGTTTTATAGAGACGAATAAAGGATAGTTTTACTGAAATGCAAGGAAAAGTTAGGTGAAACTGTGAAACACAGATCAGATTTCAGGATGACCCATTTCAAAAGTTTTGATATTTTCTTCGTACAATTAAAAGGGAATTGAATTTACCAAAAATGCAAGCAAATGTTAGGTGAAACTGTACAAGACCTGATTTTGCTATATGAAACGTGTAAAGAGGGAATAAAAGTGTCAACCAAATACCAAAGTTTCTTCTATTTGATTCAATAAAAATGAAAAAGCTGGTAGTATTTGAAATGTACCTTGCAGCCAAGAGAGCAGAAGCGGAAGCTATCATCGACGAGGCTACGATAGCAAACCTTACAGGTATTGGTTACACCTTTCCCGGGCCTAGGCTGAGGCCTCTCATTCAAGAAGACGACTTTAGCACTATTGATCACATATGTTTGGATCCCAGCTATATCAAGATACTTTTGTATCTCATTCACCCTTATAACATCATGATAAGAAGATCTCCTTATCTGCCAAAAACCAATCAAGACAATCTCAAAACCTCAACAAGAAAACGCAAATATCGATGAATCTACTTCGAATTATCGCAAGAAGACACAAGTATTATACAAGAATCAAAGATCAAGACTTTACCTGAATGGTGCGATGATCCTTGTGATGAGCAAGACAAAGAGAGCAAAGCGGGCCATTGGTGCAGTCTAAGCAATACATATTGCATTCACTCTTATGAGAGTCTCCATGAAACTTGCAATGAACAAAGAACTGCTCTTTAAGCAAAGGTTTCAGCCATGGCGGCCACCGGTTCTCTTCCTCCTCCGGTCCACCAGCTCCCTACACCAAAACAAAGATTATTCAATTTTCATCATCTACTTCGTAAATCAACATTACCATTTGGTATATAATCAACATATACCTCAAGAGAATATTTAAACATATCTTCATAAAAACTCTTCATTTCAATTCTTTGAATTCATCTTGTGGTACAAGTTTGAAATTTGATTCTGAGGAATCGTTTTAAACCAAGAAATGTTCGAGATTCGTGTTTCACTATTTCACTGGATTTCTAAGAGTTTAAAAGTATAAAATTTGGTATCTAATGAAAAAAAGCATATTGTACCAATTCGTGACACCAAATAAAGTAAAAATTAACTAACGGAATCGACCCTGAGAGAAAGAAAAGAAGAAGCATTGTTCTGATTCTTCAATATCAAAAATCAAATCTTTTTGTTAGGTAAAAAAAAAACAGAGCACTTCAATGAAGAACCCATTTTTAAATTGAAAAGAAAAACAAAAAAAGATTACAACTTTTCGCCATTTTCAAGTTTTTCACTTTCAAATTCAATCAATAAACACAAACCCAGAATCTAAAACACACAAAAACCATTGCACATTTGAAGAACAGAGAAGAACTTCAGAGGTTTTGTTTTAAAAGTACCATGATTCTCCGGTTCTTAGGCTTGATTTCACGGATTGTGTTCTCTTGATCCTCGATTGCCATTATCGTAATTGCAGGAAGAAGAAAAAGAGAGTCTTTTTCGAGTCAGCTTCCAACTTTTTTTCTAGAGAGAGAGAGAAGTGAAGATTTCTTGTAGAGAAGGTAAAAGAGAGAAGAATGAGGAGATAGAGAGAGAAAGGAGAGTCAGTCTCTCTTATCTTAGCAAAGTCGACCAAACCCAACCTCCTTCCTCTTTCCTTCTTATTTTTTTAATTATATTAATTGTCCAATATCTTTTTATCAAAATTAAAATTTTAAATTCCAATATCTTTCTCATAATATACCAATAAAGAGAATCTCTATATATTTTTCCCATATTCTCTCTTAAACAAATCTTCAAATAATATAATCTCACTTGCAAAAGTAATACTTCTTTTCAATTATGCCGGTTTTCTAACTCTCACTATTATAAAAAAAATTCCCAAAAAAATACGATTATGTATATATATATTTGATAATATGTTTCTGATATTATTTGGACTTAATCTTAAATCCTAGTTTTTTTTTTTGTGAAAATTTTAAATCCTTGTTAATCTCGGAGCACAACATGATTGTTGGTTACATACACATTGTATTTATTTATAAAATAAAATTTAGTTTTTATTAAATATATGGAAATTTGTTTACCTTTAGCAAAAAGAAAAAAAAATGTGGGAAGGTTTTCGTGTTAGATATTATAAAAGCCAAGTGGAGAAAACTATTCCTCCATTATTGTAGTTTTGAGTCTTTTGACATCTCATCTCTATCCTTTAGAATCCCATTATATGTTTTATCAGGTGGTCTCTCTATTTTTCCCTCTACTTTGCAAAAAAAGAAAACTTATTTTGCTTATTCAAAATTTTAAAATTACTAGAATAGCTATTAAGTTATCTTATGTAATGTTTTTGGTTAAATAATTTAATTCATCTCAATCCACAACCAGCTAACCAAAAATCTTTTATGTGTCCAAAAACAGTTGAATATAATTATTTTTTCACCTTCCAAAAACAGTTGAATAGAACATCAATAATATACGTAATGTTTTCAAATAACTTGACTGTTGAAAAAAAAAACAGAATGTAATGGCAGAATTGTTTGAATAAAAATTTCATTTATACTTATAAATTCGTTTAATGGAAATATTGTATGTGGTGTGTATGTATTTCTATTATATGTGCATAAGAATGAGTTGGAACAAGTGTGAATCGCACTTTAGTTTGTTCTTATTATTATTGGTGTATGTATATTTGTATATAATAAGAAGATGGATGATATCAATAATTAGATTCCATTGTTATAGCTTTTAAAGCGAGCAATAAGCGGAGACAAGCTCATGAATTGGACATAATAACCTAATCCATGTGTACTTGTTTATCATTTTTTTAATTATAAAGAAGAAATTAATGCAGAAATTTAGGTCAAAAGATGGGTGATTATATCAATAACACACCCTTTTGTTTATTAGTGCTTGCGTTTGGTTGTTGTTCTAATTTAATTAGGTAAATTAACATTGCAAAGTCAGTACTAACTATTCCAATATGCATCACTTGAAAAGGAAATTCCTTTGATTATATAAAACTCGTATACACATAATTTAATTCACCAAAACTTTTATGAATATCGCTGTCATGTCTCATCTGAAATGAAAGTACACTTGATTAGTTTTGATAAATCAATATGTTCCCTAAACGTAATGTCACATTTGAATTCTAATTTTCTCTTCTTACAATATTGAATGAACAACAAAGTGTGTTTTGTTCTAAAAATCCGATAGGTGAAACATGGAATTATTAATTGAAATACATTTTTTTTTTGTTGAAATATATTTGTAGAAGAGTCTACTCATTGCGTTGTTAATTTAGACTTCCGTGTTTCATGCGGATATAGAATTTGTTGGCCCGATAATAAATAATTGTGTCTACCTTATGAATCATCATATAATGTGTGTCTTTAATTTTTGTTTAAATGCCTATAATGTACTATAATAAAATAAAAGAATGACGACAAGGAAATAAATTAAAAGGGAGACATATAATATGCATTCTATAGACGTCATATGATAATAACAGCTTTTATTCATTTGTCATGCATGATGGTAGATGAACGAATATTTGTTTTTTTATTTCGTAAGTAGAAAAGATGAAACATAGTATTTGATACAAAACTGAAACTATTTAATATAGTAAATATTACATATTTTGTATTGGTGATAAGCTAGTATATCTTTGTGACAAATTTGAAAAATGTGTGCAGTCATTTAAATAGGAACACACAAGTCTTATATGCATTTTATTGTCTATTGACTTTGAAAAAGGACGCCACTTGACTTTGATATTCCCACATCCACATTTGTTTTTCTTACTTTCCATTTGATTTTGTTTTTCAGTTTACTTTTCATTTGATAATTTGTGTTTCCTTTGTTAATCTCTATTACATTATAGCAATTCATAAATATAATTAAATTTATGTAATTCATTATAATTTTGGCATAAATACATATGTAATTAGAATTCATTTTAAATTTATAACAGGGGATATTTTGGATTAAAGCTAAAGAAATTAACAAAAAAAGGTAAACGATTAGTCAATATCATGCAAGCAATTGAAAGGTTAGTCAAGATTGCAATATAGTAATTCGCATTACGCATGTATTCATTCATGTTAACTTTTGTTTAACTCATGATAAAATTGTGAGGATAATAGTTTTAAAACATATAAACACGAGCTATTTTCCTTGACGTTAAAACTAAAAAAATACTAAAAAAATAAAAAGAAAAATCGAAAGGTTTAGTCAAAATTGAAACACTTTGGACACGGCACGCCATATCTGACCCGGTGGATGGACCCGCTTCTTATCATATTTTTCCTTTGTTTTTTCTCTTTATTAATTTTTCGAAATTAGTATTTAAATTTATCAACCATAAAAACGAAACAAGACTGGACTCAGTCGACGATAATCATCATAGAATTAGTATTTATTTCGCAACTTCGAGGGCATTCGATAGAAACACTTTGTATATTTCTCTATTAAATTTTTTAAGAAACAGAAATCGAGATATAGACATGTATGTGTTACATAGTCCACTAATCTTCAAATTTTTACTCTATATAAATGTATATTATCTTAGACTCAATAGTCCACTAATCTTCAAGTTTTTACTCTATATAACTCAATAGTCCACTAATCTTTAGATATTTACTGACAACTGTACTTACTTAACATGATTAGTAGTAAATCGATCTCACTTGATTTATTAGTAAAGAACTAAGCAAGAAGTCAAAATGAGCGTAACCAAACCGGTCGGTTTTCATTTTCAGTTGAATTATCGGTTATTCACATTTCAATTTAATATTCCGTCGAAGTCCAGTGGCCTTTGAAAATGTGTCAACAAATTTAAACCAGTGATCTTTACGATAGTCTTAATTGTCTAAGGATCCGACTTGGGGTTTTCAGGTTCGAACCAATAAAAAAGAAGCAAAAATCATTAACAGAATCTAAAGCTTTATTAGATTCTTAATCCTTCCTTCTCATCAATAAAACCAAGTCAAAAACACCAGAACTACTAGTATGCACGAAACCGAAATTAAAGCCTGATTTAGTCTAATCAAAGTCAATTATAACACCTAGAAGAAGAAGTTTGTAGCTAATAAGCGATCAAGAAAGTCGACAATATACCTCTCTGTGTCCAGATGCGGCAACATTTTCATGTTGTTTTTAACTTTTTGGGTGGAGAACCAGTTGTAGAAATGGCTTGATCCAACAACTCTCTAGCCCGAGGCGAAGGTTTCTTCATGAGGTCTCCATTCACGAATTCTGCTTCCATGGAATCTGCAATGTTGCTTATTGATGATAATGGCTGCTTCCAAGGTTCTTGGCTCTTTGCGATTTCTTCGATTTGCGAGAGCTGCATTTGAAAAGTTCCTTCTGCAAAATCATCACACACACATAAACCAAGTAAGCACTAAACTCCATCAGTTAACAATGATACAAATAAAACATAAAACTCGGTTCAAAAGTTTCAACAATATTGCCTGTAATCAGAGAATTGGAATTTACCTTGCTGTTTTGGAGACGACGACAACTCTTGATTTTGATCTAGGAGCAGAGGAAAAAAATCATCAACAGTGGTAGCTCTTTCAATGGCTAAACAAGAATCTGGTTCGTTCTCAGTGCATGGACTGTAAGAATCAACAGTCTCAAGCGGGTCCAAAAGCTCTCCCATAGTAGAATCCTCGCCACTAGAAGACTCTGCTGATAGAAACACATCTTCGGTTAGCTCATTAGAGAGGGAAACAAAATCTTCTTTTGTCTTGACATGTTCGTTAGACACTCCAGCAGAATCACAGGGTTTGCTTGATTTATCGCCATTCTCATAACTGATCTCTGATAAACACTCCCCGTTAGTAGAAGAATCAAGCACAGACTTTGGGGAAGAATTTAGTAAACTCGCTTCAAGCAATGGCTGCAACTCTTCATAGGCACTAGAAAACCAGGGAGTTCCTTCCCGTGCATAAAAAAGAATATATGAATCCTGTGATAGCACCCTATCTTCATCGATTCTAGTGACCTGCCAAGGTTTGTCATAAGCACAACACGGAAAAGTTTATTTATGGAAATCATCTATTAAAGCACCCGGATCAAATAGAATTACTAAAAAGATCACCTTCGAGTCATCAAAGTGATGCCATATCTTAGGAGCGGATCTCACATAGGAGGAGTAATGTCCATAAGCTACTGAATACCCAAAATGTTCCACAAGTGCATAAAGATGGTATTTTGTAGAAACCTGAAAAAGAAAGATATAAAGTGGGTTTCAAAGTGTGCAATCTGTAGATAAATACAACATTTTGAGAACATAAAAGGGAGATAAGAGATAGCTTAAGTTTCACATACTTCGTTTTCCTGGCTATTCCTCATATATGGCTGCAAGTCTATCTCTAATGGGAACTTGACATGCTTAAAGATCTTCTCCATAAAAAATCCATTAGTCTTGAATCTCTTCAGATGGAAAGTAGCAACCAAAGGGAGCTTATCAAGCAACATTTGCTTCTCCTTTGAAACTTTTTCATTACAAGTATCACATGTCAATTGCTCATCAAGTTTCTCCACACGGGTAAAGGATTCAAGTGCACTCCCAAGGGTATCCACATCTTCAATTTCCAAACTCAACCCAACAGACTTTTCAAATGTCTCAGAGACAGAGTTGCACTTGCAGCAACGAAGCTGAAAGCAGAAATACGTACATGTTTACCGAAATCAAACTGAAACTCATACCGAAATACCTTCGACACTTAACCAAGTATAATATTTTGAGTAAACTGCTTACTCCACTGATGAGACGACCAGCAAAGACATCTTGAGAAGAGATATTGCCATGAAAACTTCTTCTATCCGAACCACATCTCTCCAACTTCTCCAAAAATGCTTGCAGAAACTCATGAGCGTCTTCTTGTTGATAACGCTGGAAGTCAGGCGAAAAATCTGTGACAGCTAAGGATAAATCAATGCATTTCATAAACAAAATCAGAGAATCCCAAAAAGCAAACATATTCAGAAAATTTATGAAAAAACAGTTCGACGAAGGATACAATTAAGATTGTTGAGAAAATAATACGGAGCAATTGGACATCTCTCAGGCCTCAATGCAGCCTCAATGTGATATCGAAGAGCCCTTATAACACAGAAGAACTCATTGCCACCTACAAAAGCCAAAAGATGTATATATAATAAGATCATTACAACATAACATAAGAACAAAAAGCTACACTACATTAAGAATCTTACAGTGACAGGGAACTTCATATTTGTAAGAACGAAGGCTCTCGATAAGTGGCACAGTATGAGTGAAGCATTGAAACACCGAATTAAGGAAACAAGTGTTGCCTAGATTCCAAAGTCCAGCACCCTACAAACAAAATATCAAATTCGTAATCAGAGAACAAAATTGAAAACAATGCAACCAAAATCAAAAACGAAATCAGAACATACAACACCAGTCACGGGCTCAAGTTCTTGCGGGAATCCAAACAAGGATTTGCGAGGAGATTCGGTTTTAGAGTTGTCATCATCATCATCGCTTCCAAAACCAGGCGAAACATTGGGAGTCCAAGGTCTGTGAGCCTCTCGGAGATCATCAGACGGACACGCGTCCCAGAGATCATCGTCGATATCGTCTAGAGCTTGAGAAGTAGTCCCAATTCGAGTCTGAGAGTCTGGAAAATTGCTGAACTCATCGTGATCCAAATTGATCGGAGAATGAACGGATTGGGTTTCGTCAGACGAAGAAGAGGTGTAACCATCATAGATCGGAGGCGGAATTGAGAGCGAATCATGATTATTATTATCATCGCCGCGATCTCGATTTGGGGACGAAAGAGCCAATGACTGAACATTAACAACATGTGCTTCAATCGACTCGTTCTCATCTAGGGTTTTGATCGAGTTGGGAATTATCGACGAAGATACGTCGGAATTAGCCATTAACATCGTCGTCAAGTTCGATTTCTGACTGAAAAATTAGGGTTTCGTCGATAGGAGATGAAAAGTCGAAATTTCGGTGCGAGAGATCAAAATTCCGGTGAAGAAGAGGGGTTTGAAGAAAGATCGGCGGCGAATTAGAGAGGAAAGTGAGAAGAAGGAGACTAAGAGAGGATTTGAATTGCGAGGGAAAATCGAATCGCCATTGTTTAGGGTTTTTAATCTTCCGGGAATTGAATTTTGGGCGTAAAACTGTAAAGTGTGTTTATGTAATCTTTATCTGATGATGATACATACAGATATTCTTCCAGATACGGTAAATTTGTTTTCCTTAGGTCGGTGGTCAACATTGGATTTTGACTCTTTTTTTTTTTTAGTTAATTTTTATATATTTTAAAGATAAATTAAGCATGCTTCTACACCCAGAGGTCTGGGGTTCGAGTCCCAGATAATGCGATTTATTAATAAATTTGCAGATTATTGGAGGCAAGTGTGCAGGAGATCTCCAGCGATGTACAATTATAGCCGTTCGCCAGGATTCTACGCAGAAAGAGAAGTGTCCATCAAGAGTATGAAGAAGAAGGTGAAGGAGGTGTCGTCTGTCGTGAATCTAATAAGGGTCGGAAGGAATTGTCCGTTGTAGAATCGTCTATGTAACAGTTCTCATAATTTGTAATAAATAATAAATCTAGACGACAAAAAAAAAAAAAAAAAAAAAAAAAAAAGATAAATTAAGCATTAATTGGTAATTTGTAAGATAATAGTAATTTAAAATTTAATATATATTTTTTAGTTTTCTGTTATTCAACATTTTTTGGCATATATTTTGGAAAAAAATCTGACTTAAATTGGAAAATTTTTACAAAGTAAGTATTTTTTATTTTGCTTATTAAAAGTGCAAAATATTAGTTAGTTAATAAAATCTTGCAGAACCAAGAATTCTATTATTTTGGAGATTAACATTCAAAACAGATTGTATCATCACAATTAAATCCACTTTTTCTGCAAACAAACAAAGATTTTAATAAAGTCTATAACATGTCCAATATAATAGTGTGTATCAATATAGATGTTGATGATAACAACAATAGCCACGTCTCAATAATCCCAAAAAGCTCTATAAAAACAGAGAAACGTGAACCTCATTGGAAGTTTCCGACAAAGCTTCTTTCTTACTTTTTTTTCTCTGTCAAATCAAAAACTCAAAAAACATGTGAGACCTCGTGGTCTTCTTCTTACAGCATTCTGTCTTGAATATCACTGAAGATACCAGAAGCCAAAGTTCCAAGCTTCTTCTTTGTTTCCCCTGCTATGTTCACCAAGGACGATATATCTTGTTGCGCCTGAATCAAACATTTGAAATCGAACATTCATCAACAGGTTAAAAGATCTGAACAAGAACCAAAGATTCAGGAGTAGGTATGGATCTTTTACCTGGAAAGAAAGTCGGTTAATGAGATCGCTAGCTGTTATATCGATATTGGAATCATCTTGGTCGTGACCGTAAAAATCAGCGCTTGAGATAGATGCTGAGCCCTGTAATTTCCCACATTGGCGGCATTAGAAGCAAAAGATGAGAAATGTTCCTTTGAAATTGTGGTGAATGTTGTTACTTACTGCAAACTTTTGAAGAGTAGCTTTTGATTCCATATCAGCGTTTTTGTTCTGATCCCCAAAGTACTGAGCTGAAGATATGGACTTTGCGTTTGTGAACTTCTTTCTTGCTTCATCTGATTCTTCAACCTAGTTAGAAACAAAAAATGGTTTAGCTGAGGGTTGAAATTTCGATTTACTAATTTTCTTACTGAGAACCATGGCTTTACTTGAGATTTTGACGAGTTGGAGCTTGATTTCTTGGGAAAAGAACTCTCCATTCCAAAATCCGAAAAGAAGCTTGACGACTTTGGTGGAGCAACATGGTTAAGCACTTGTGTACCACCAACGCTTTGTCCTCCTGATTGCAAGTCGTCATTGTACTCAAACCGAGAGGCAAATGATGAACCAGCTGATGATTTGCTTTCCCCGTTATTTGTTGATGATGCAGCCGGAATAACCGGTGCAACTTCTTCCGGTTTTTGCTCATAGAGATTGTCCTTTGGCTACATTTTACCAGAAAACAAAAATCCAATCTTTTAATCTAAACAAGAGAACATAAACGTAAATGCTCCAAGAAACAGCCTAAGACTTACCTTAGTAGTAAGCTTCCTCGCACCAAGACCACCAGTTTTGCCTGTCCTTTTAGCACCGATAGGTTTCTTAAACGTACTAGGCACAACTGTATTAGAAGCTTTAGGCGAAGAAGTGGCACTGGCACCTTCATATTTAGGAGGAGGTAACTCTTCCTTGACAGAATAAGAAGAACCCCCATTAGATACTTCCGGTAGCTGAGAAGTAGCAACAGGAGATAACGATAGACCAGAATTAGTTTCTTCTGCAATTGCTTTAGCAACTTCCTTAGCAAGAATCTGCCTATACAAATCAGCAGCTCTTGAAGTATACTTCGCCTCAATTTTGCCACCATCAGTCCATCCATGCTGCTTGAAGAAAACCTGAGCGCGGTTGTTGCCACCAAACATCATTGTCCTAAGCTGCTCAGGGCTCCACGAGTCTAAATTCGTTGATCTATACAAAAACAAAAAATTGCAACATCATCAGAACGTAATGTGGCATTATTGAATCCAATAACACAAAGAACCAATTTGAAAAATCGTAAACTAGTCAATGGATCGATAATTTGAATCAGTCTAATTTCAATAAACTAGTGGAATTAAAGTCAACAATGCTTAACCCAAGCTGATCTTAAAACACTAAAGTCAACGTAATGCAACACATTTAGAACTAATAACCTTATCAAGGCCTCGAAAGCTTAAACCTTTAGCCAAAATCTGAGCTAGAGTAATGCCGAAGAATTGGATCAGATGATGAATTGATTACCTGACGAAGCTGATATGAACTCCGAGATTCCGATGAGTAGCTGAACAATCGATGCAGAGGAAAATCCCATAAGTAACCGATGCCCAAGTTGGATTCTTCGCACTACAATCGAAGCAGACCTAAATTGGCAAAATCAAAACCAAAATTGGCATAAACGAATCGAAGATCTAGTTGAACAACTCTCAGATCTAAGATACACAATATCAAAATTGACGATACTCTAAGAACAAATTTTGTATAAGAGAGGGAAGAATTCAGAAAAAAATTGATACCTTGTTCTCAGATTTTGATTTGAGTTTTCTGAAAACAATGTTTTTGTCGGTAGGATTGTTGTCAGCAGAAGAAGCCATTGTTGATCAAATTGAAGGATTTATTAACAAAAATTTCACGAGAGAACAAAATCTGAAGATGTGAACGAACAATGGATCACAAATTTGAAAGAAATGAAGATTTTTTATTTGAAATCTTTCTTCTTCAAAATCTGTAAATCTGGAAAAATAACAGTACTAAACATTGATGGCAACATTTGATTCTGACTAGACTGACGAAAATACCCTTATATACTCTAAGAATTACGAAAGTGGCATATTTAAGAAACGACACGTAGTGTGTAAATTCCGTTTCTGAAGCAACATGGATGATAAACAGACGATAGCTTATCATTTTCACCTTTTCTTAAGCCTCAATTCAAAGATTACTTCCTAACTAGATTTTACCCCGCGGTACACCGCGGGTCAATTTTTTTATAACTAAAAAATTATTTAGCAAAATTTTAAGTTGTATTTGTTTTGTTAATATTGTTTATTTTGTTTAGTGTTTCTGATTTTATAATTAAATTTTGATTTTTAATTCTAGGATTTCATCCATAGTATATTGTTTTTTTTTTTTTCTCTCCATAGTATATTGTTTAATATTAATATCGATCCAAACCCGTTGCACCATATAACCCCGTCTCGTAAAATTAAACATCATTTGTTATTATTATTTTTTTTTGAATAATATTTTTATCCACTACGGGTCGCAGGTTCATGCGGATAAGCCTGTAGAGAGTTGCGGGTTTGCGGGTCGACCCGCCAAAAGAGAAGCTATCTTTTGAAACCCTTTGTTTTATTTAGAGGTTTTGAGAAAATATCCCTAAAAAATAATTTTCGTTATATGAAAAAAAAAAAGAAGTAGAAGAAATTGTAGTATCAACATTCCCGATTTTTACATCACTCGTTACTATTAATTTTTTTTTTGCAGATAAAAATCAGAACTTAACTAAGTCGAGATTTTTAAAAAGATTGTGTAGAGATTTTTGGTAAATTGTTGAGAACATATTTGATTTCAAAATCTTTACTTAAATAGATAAGGAAAGATTTTGTAGAGACTTTTGCTAAATATATGAGAAATGAATTTCATTTAAAAATCTTTACTTAAATAAAACAAATCTAAATAATTAATGCTAATGGCATGCCATTGTAAATACTTCTCAACTTCAGGATTTATTTGCTAATTGTGATCCAAAAATGTATATATAGATTTGTGTAATCTTGTGTTATACATTTTTCGTATTAATATTATCTTTATCATATAGTTTACTAGTACAGTATGTATAGTATTTTTTATTCCAATACCTGAAGTTTACATTTATTAGTAAATTGAAAATTCTAAAAATGAAATGAAAATATGACTTTTGCCTTCTTTCCATAAGCATATGTCTCACATTGTATGCTCAATGTTTTGCTATTCGCCCACACGGTTGTGGTTTAGTGGTAAAGGAGAATTGGGGAAAGGTTAGAAAGAACTAACCCATGTTCGATTCACTCTGAAAACAAAAATTACATTTGTGTGCTTAGGCTTTGGCTTTGCCCCAAGAAATTTACATAGTATCCGGGATTAGGCTAACTGGATACCTCGGGCATTAATCGGAAAATATTCCAAACTCGGGTTTAGGCAGTGTGGTAGTACAACATCTAGGTGTTGGCGACGAGTCCACATGGTAGCACTTTGGTGCGTTCCCCCGAAGCTGACCAGATCGGCCGATCAGGTATATAAAAAAAAAAAAATGTCTCGCTATTCTTGTTGTTTCACATTGAGCATACCATAAACTTTTCAAATTATAAATCTTTGGGGACTAGTTTTATTAATGAGCCAAAATGTGTGAGGCCCAATGTAAAGTAAAGCCCAGCTTAATTTGTTTTGTTTGCTTTTATGCGATTCCAAAATGTCACTGTACAATAGACACTATAGTTTCGTCGGATATGAACGCAGAGAGACCAACATTTTTGGGCATTTGCTCTCACTGAAAAAGAAAGCATATTATGAAATCTGACTAATAAAAAAACAAGAGACCCACCCGACATAATGTGATATTTTTGTGAGGTCGTCTAATTTTCATAATTAATTCTAATTTTGTTTTAATACTAGACCTTTATTTGCCTTTATGCTCTTGCGTCTCTTTCACCTTTGATATCGAAATCACCCATGTCTTTTTCGTTCTTTATCATTGCAAAAAGTTGTGTCCAATAACGAAGCCAACAAAAATATGTTTTTTAAAAATGTTTAACTACAATATTTGCTTTATAGGTTTTGTGTATAAAAGTCGTATCCAAATCTTTGGTGTTAACACTCCCTTAATCCCTTTAATAATCATATTTTTCTGCCTCCAAGAATCAACTGACATTTAACAAACTCACATATTGTGTATTAATTTTTTTCGCCGTTCTTATTATATTGTGATAGTGTGAATCGACCCCTATTGTTTAAATATTCCAAATAAATTAATTGATACTTGCTTGTAAGAATTACATGATGGATTAATCACAAGAAAAGTAGACATTGACATCAACACCAAAAGTGTTGCTTTATAATTCACCATCGTAGATCTAGATCCTTGCTTTCTTCAAGAGACGATCTTTGAGTCTCTAGATTTTGGATGTGTCTCACCGCCTCCGTGGCTCCTCTCTGGAGCTTTATAAAGAGGGTCGCACGACACTTTCAATCAGTTCCAATTTGTGGTAAAGGAGATTCTTGTATTTTATCCCGTTTGTGTGTTTTTCTGAATCTCAGGATTAAATTTTCTAAAGTTTAGGTTTTGTAAGTCTTTTTTTGGGTTTCTAGATTCTGATCCGGGAAGTATTTATGGTTGTAGTTGGTTTGTTTGGGTTTTTTCCCCTTTGTTTACCTTGTTTGGTCTTTGTCTCTGGGAGTGTTTTTGTACTCGCCAGCTTATGTCTCTGGAAGAGTTTATCTCTTGCCGGCTTTGTGTACCAAAACCGCATCCCACCCTTGTAACCTTCAATCGTATAATATAATGGAATAATTCAGACGAAAAAAAAAAAAAAGACATCAACACCAAAAGTGAGGGAGACAAGATCATTATTTTAAGTGAAAAATCATTTTCATTCTTTAATTTTTCCTAATTATCACTATTATATAAAAAGGACAACGTTGATTTAAAATGCTCCTTGACAAATTTGATCCGATACTTAGATTAGTAATTGTTTTTAAAGAAATGATATAACAATTACTAATCAGAAAATTTGAGTGAATGACTTAAATTTATGTTATCTTGAAATAACCATTCAGAACCTCAATGAAATACTCCTTTTATTCATAGAAGATTGATGTTCTAGAGTTTTTACATATATTAAAAAGCAATCATTGTTTAATTATTTGTCAATTACTTTTTTATACTAAACATTTTTAATAACTTTGAACCAATAGTATTAGAAAACAATTAATCGTTACGTCTTGAAGTTTATGATATATTAATTTTAATCAATAAAAATAAAACAAAAACCTA
This sequence comes from Arabidopsis thaliana x Arabidopsis arenosa, assembly GCA_019202795.1. Classification (NCBI taxonomy): domain Eukaryota; kingdom Viridiplantae; phylum Streptophyta; class Magnoliopsida; order Brassicales; family Brassicaceae; genus Arabidopsis; species Arabidopsis thaliana x Arabidopsis arenosa. The sequence goes on from CM032924.1 coordinate 9,900,993, forward strand.
AAAAATCAAACTTTGTGGAATAAACTAAAACTCTAGAACATCAAATATCTAGGAACAGGGAGAGTAGTTATCAGCGCTTCTAAGCCGCTAGTATAGTTTGGTTGTGGGTTTCGTTACTATCCGTCCATCCTTTGTCTTTCCTCTCGTTCTTTGTTTCTTTGTTTCTTTGTTTCTTTGTCTCAGTCTTCCATTCATGTTGGATTCGTTCCCTTCTAAACATAAGTTCTGTTTTGTTTGAATGTTATGGTAGTTTTATAAGTTTATAAGTTTTTTTTTATCTTTAGTTTTGTCCGTTGTGGATGATAGCGGTCTTGATCCATCGTCGTTCTTGTCCTTGAGATTGATGATTTTCAAGAAGTTAAGCCTCGTTCTTTATCCTCGATTTCATGATCTGTTTAGATGTGATCGCGTTATAGTTAGATGTAATGGGCGCATCTAGTTAGTTATTCGTCGTCGCATTCAGAAGCGTGTTCGAGTTGCTTTTAGTAGTCTTACTTGTCGGAATATGAAGTTATTGGATTTTGATTTCGGAACATTGTCTTATATCATGATGAAGTAGTTGATGTTATTTTTGGATTGGCCGTAAAATTTAAGGCGATAAAAAAATTCTCCATGAAATACGTCTTCAAAACTAACTCAAGAAATAATTCATATTTGGTGAAAATAAAAGTATTTATTTCTCTTTAATTAAAGTTTTTACAGAATTTTTTTTTTTAATTATGAATAAATACAGATTCCCTTTTCCCCAACAATCAAACCAAACATCAATATTTGTTGCTTTAAAAACTTACTTCTCTCCTCTGTCCTCACCGGAAAAACATAAAAGTCTTCTCTTTTTAACTCCGTCGGAGAAGTGTTATTATGTCTCCGACGAATGTTCAATTACCCGATTACCATCTCAACCAATCAACCAACGGTACAACAAATCTCTGGTCAACCGACGACGATGCATCAGTAATGGAAGCTTTCATCGGCGGCTCCGATCATTCTTCTCTTTTTCCTCCACTTCCTCCTCCTCCTCCACCTCAAGTCAACGAAGATAATCTCCAGCAACGACTCCAAGCTTTAATCGAAGGAGCAAACGAGAACTGGACTTACGCCGTGTTCTGGCAATCATCTCACGATTTCGCCGGAGAAGACGACGGAGTAATAACCAACAACACAACCTTGTTAGGTTGGGGAGATGGTTATTACAAAGGAGAAGAAGAGAAATCTAGAAAGAAGAAATCAAATCCAGCTTCTGCAGCTGAACAAGAGCATCGTAAGAGAGTGATACGAGAACTCAACTCTTTAATCTCCGGTGGTGGTGGAGGAGGAGATGAAGCAGGAGATGAAGAAGTTACAGATACTGAATGGTTCTTCTTGGTTTCAATGACACAGAGCTTTGTCAATGGTACTGGTTTACCAGGTCAAGCTTTCTCGAACTCGAACACGATTTGGTTATCTGGGTCTAATGCTTTAGCTGGATCAAGTTGTGAGAGAGCTCGTCAAGGTCAGATTTATGGGTTACAAACAATGGTGTGTGTAGCGACTGAGAACGGTGTCGTTGAGCTTGGTTCGTCGGAGATTATACATCAAAGTTCAGATCTTGTTGATAAAGTTGACACCTTTTTCAATGGTGGTGGTGAATCTGGTTCTTGGGCGTTTAATTTGAATCCAGATCAAGGAGAGAATGATCCAGGTTTGTGGATTAGTGAACCTAATGGTGTTGAATCTGGTCTTGTAGCTGCTCCGGTGATGAATAATGGTGGTAATGACTCAACTTCTAATTCTGATTCTCAACCAATTTCGAAGCTTTGTAATGGAAGCTCTGTGGAAAACCCTAACCCTCAAGTTCTGAAATCTTGTGAAATGGTGAATGGATTCTCTGGTCAAAGCCGGTTAATGGAAGAAGATAAGAGATCTCCGGTTTCGAATAATGAAGAAGGGATGCTTTCTTTTACCTCTGTTCTTCCACGGCCTGCGAAATCCGGCGACTCGAATCACTCTGATCTTGAAGCTTCTGTGGCTAAAGAAGCAGAGAGTAACAGAATTGTTGTTGAACCGGAGAAGAAACCGAGGAAACGAGGGAGAAAACCGGCTAATGGAAGAGAAGAGCCTTTGAATCATGTAGAGGCAGAGAGACAGAGAAGAGAGAAGTTGAATCAGAGATTTTACTCTTTGAGAGCTGTGGTTCCTAATGTGTCTAAGATGGATAAAGCTTCTCTTTTAGGAGACGCGATTTCGTATATCAATGAGCTTAAGTCTAAGCTGCAAAAGGCTGAATCTGATAAAGAAGAGTTGCAGAAGCAGGTTGACGGGATGATCAAAGAGGCGGGGAATTCGAAAAGTTCGGTTAAAGATCGAAAATGTTTAAATCAAGAATCGAGTGTGTTGATAGAAATGGAGGTTGATGTGAAGATTATTGGTTGGGATGCAATGATAAGGATTCAATGTAGTAAGAGGAATCATCCTGGTGCTAAATTCATGGAAGCACTCAAGGAATTGGATTTGGAAGTGAATCACGCGAGTTTATCGGTAGTGAATGATCTTATGATCCAACAAGCGACTGTGAAAATGGGGAATCAGTTTTTCACGCAAGATCAGCTCAAGGTTGCTCTAATGGAGAAAGTTGGAGAATGTCCATGAATTGAAGTCAGCATCTTTAGGGCTAATAATCCGGAGAAATACTGCGAAAAGCCGAAAACATCGATCATAGTATAAGCCGGTAAAAAGGTTAAAGTATTTCACAAGTTTCTCTTGTGAATGTAGTTGTAAACTCTATTTGGGTAAGGGTAATTTTGGAGAACCCACTTGTTGCTATTGAATGCTTGTTAGAGAGGATTCTTAGTGTAGTATATTGATTAGGTTGGGGTTTGTGGTTTCATGAGATAAATAAATGTGTTTGGCCAATGGAGTCTTTGGTTTGTTGGTGTATGTATTTGCATATGTACATGTAAATAAGGCTTTTGTTAGAAATAAAACAATTATGGGATTGAAGTTGAGTTTTTTGTTGTCTTTTGAGTATTTCACTTTCAACTTTCAAGTGAGTTTTTGTGTTCATCATGTGGGACAGGTCACTGGGAAGTTGGCATCAAAAGAGGCATCTAATTGGTTAAGAACGAATATACCTAACTTTTTTTTGTTTTCAATAGGGATTATTTAAATCAATCACGTCTATTTAGACCATCCTTATTGGAAGGTACTTAACTTGGTTCTTACACTACAAAAAAAAGGCTCTGTTGCATCACTTAAATTGCATCAAAAAGTTAAATGATACTAATTTGAGTTACTTATTAATAATTGATACAAAAATTATAATTTAACATCAATTCTTGTAACTGATGCTATTGTTAATTTATGTGGCATCAATTCATTAAAACTGATACAAATCTAGATCAATTTATATCACTTTTACATATTGATACAAATTTATAAATTTACATCATTTAAACAATCGATGTATTTATTAATTTATATTTACATCACTTGCAAAATGATATAATGTTTTTTAATAAATTTATACTAATTAAGTTAAAACTAATTTTGTGGTTTAACTTCCACTGATCATGCATCCACTATTTATTACCAAATCTTTAATTACACAAAAAAAAATAGCCGATGGATCATAAAAAAATTCCCTTTTCTTTTTGAATTTTTTCATTGGCCGCCTCAGTATAAAATCTTAGTTGGAAATAAAATATCTATTTTCCTTTTTGCCAAAACTAAGTAATCAAAATACAAATCTCTCCAGAATCTTAACTTCTACAATCTACAAAATCTACGCTTCCTTTGCCAAACACAAATATCTAATATATATATTATTTTTTGTTAATAACTTCTTCTCGATCGCCAAGATGATCATTACTTTAAGAAGCAGAGGTTTGGTGACTCGTCTTCTACGCAAAAAGGTAGGTCACTTAATGTTCTAAATTTTGTTTGGGTCATTCAATTTACAAAGGTACGTAAAAGCTTCTCATAGAATAAATCCACGACCACAAGAGTTTGTGGCTTTAGAAGTTTGTGTCTTTTCAAATATTAATTAGAAGTTACATTTTGTTATCTCTTTGATCTTACGTTGATCTTAGGCTGATCTCCATACTTATTTTGTGATATTTTGATCCAGTCTTTTATTATCAAGGAGTTGAAAGACCCGGAGAAAAACAGTAAGACGGTTAAGAACATAAAGCACAAGGACAATGATGTTACTGAGATTGCTAGGATTATGAGGCCTATGAGAATCTGACCATGAGGATCGTCAAGGAGATTTAGAGACATGCGTCTCCGTGGGATGCACCATTGATGAAAACGACCCAAATGATTTTCAGCATGAATTCAAGGGTGCAATCGATATTGATATTTCAGAGAATTAATTAAGGAACGAAAGTAGTTTATGGTTTTAGTTTTAGGGTTTGTTTTTTAATTTTTAACAATGTAAACGTGTTTTCTTCCATGAAATTTAAGTTGTTTAATTTGTTTTTTAATTTAACATCTATTATTGTAAATGATACAATTATTTGAATCATTTATAAAAACTGACATTAATATTAACATCAATAGTTTACAATCGACATAAATATTTAACATCACTTACTATAATCGAAACTAATACTAACATCGTTTATATTAATTGATGCAAAATTAACATCATTTATTTGCAATTGATACATAATAACATCGGTTATAATAATCGATGCAAATATTTTCTCCAAGTGATGTAAATTATTTGCATCAATAATATATAAATCATTTACTTAAGTGATGTAAAATTCTTTTACATCACTTATAAGTAATACAAATATTCAAAATAAGTGATATAAAATGATCCTTTTTTTGTAGTGTTAGCTCAAAAAAGATTAAAATTAAAGGTGTAATTGATGATTTTGTTAAGGAACGACTCTTAGTTAAGAGTCAAAAATTGGGCTAAGAACCAAAAGATTTACTAAGAACCAAAACTAAACACCTCCCAATAATGTTGCTTTTAGAGATTCCAATGTAGGACCTCAAAATTTATGTGGATGTTACATGATCATTATCGTTCTAAATAGTATTTTGAACTACATGATGTACATATAATTGAGAATTTGAGATGTGATTTTCCAACCGAATTCACAAGGATTCATATATGCAGGCAGCTCTTGTAAAATCTTCATAAGGATTCATGCGGTTTATTAATTTTATCCAATAAAACAAAATTAACTACTATAATACAACTATTTTGTTATCAAAACATATTTTACAAGTTCAAATGGTAACATAATGCCCAAAAATATTATGGCAGAAGCATAATGTTTCTCGTCAACCATATTTCAGAGTAAGTTTGTGACATATATCATGATGCAAAATATGCAAATGCTAAATGGATTTCTTGATATCGACAGAAGAAGTGAAACCACTAGAATAATACCCTTTTTAAAATAAAATCAAAAATCAATATATGTCATGGAGATAAAATCGTGGAGAAAAAATCGTGGAGACATGTGTGGTGGATTATTAAAGTGATTTTTCTGCGACGACATAGTAAATTATTGTGTTTGTTTCCAAACTTTTTAGCAATAATCTCCTCGAAAATGTGTGTGCAGTGAGTGACAGTGCGAAGAGAACGTGTGATTGAGAAGAAGAAAGCATGCCCTTTAAAATAATAGGGCACATTATTGCCAAATATAGACAAGGGGACATGTATTGTTTGTACATGTAATAGCCAGTTAGCCACTATACTTTGTTTGATAATCGTTTTCTGGATCAAACACCATCTAAATGAATCCTATAACGTTGTTGTAAGTTCAACAATTTGCTGCAATAGATTAATGAAGATATTAAAGAAAATTGTTGAATGTTGGGCTTTCTTGATTTGGACTAAACTAATACACTGTTTAGTGGAAAAGAATTGACAGAGTTATCCTGCCATAATAATATGCATACATTCCAATGGAGTCTTATAAAGTTTTCAAGGCTATGGAATATCCCCTTTGGTTTGCTAAATTTTCTAACCAATAGTATAATCTTGTTGCATGGTTGTCTGTGTCAATAAGTAGTACTTTATTTGATGCTCCAAAGTGTGTGCGGATTTGGAATTTTTTGAACTGATCCATCACCCTTCATTTTGTATATATATTTTTTTAAATGACAAGAATTTGTTATAGTTTTTAGTTATTTAAGATAAAAAAAAATCCACGTAATTTTATTTTGAGATTTCTTTATTAAATAAGTTCGTTTTTTTGTCTTAAGTTTGTTACCAAAAAAAAAAAGAAATTAAATTTTGGATTTTCTTAAAACCTAACACCCAAAAAAACTAAAACTAAATGCCCAACAAAAGCTGGAACCATTCAAAGCCTACCTTGTATTTGTAATTTATTCATGTGTAATGAAGTAGCAATGTAGCATGTGACATGGGCTGTCGAAAAAAAAAAAGATTATAACAAGGCTAGTCATTCTTTAAAACGATATGATTCAATTTTTTATACATACACTTGGAATGTACAATTTAAGTTTTAGCACGAGAGTTAGCGAATAGCGTCAATCAACAAACTTAACGAATCAAGACTTCATGAGGAGAGCGTACAAAAATTTTCATTGCGCCAACTTATTCACGCAGATACGTCAATGGCGTCGCATACGGAACATACTACGCATTATTCATGCGAAAAGCCAACATGTTAATAAGCCAAACACCATATAAATTGAATACTACTCGGTATCCAAACCTTTAGTTATAACTTTCTTATAAATATAAGTAGAACATCATTTATCAAAATCTGAATTTATCTCCAAAAGGATGTGATATATAACAGAAGAACAAAAAAACACTTTTTTTACACAAAACCTACGGACATTATATGTAACATCTAATGTGTTTGCATTTAACTTTTTTCGGATCAATCCTAATTGAGCGTCAAAAGGTTTTAGAAATTTAGAAATATATTTCTATGAGACTTTTACAAAAAAAATTAGCCATATGCACCTACTCTGATCCTTAGCAGTTTCAAATTGTATACACGACATATCGTACCGAATCACTATCCATAATTCATCTACTATTACTCTCTCATTCTTCGCTTTAGTCACCGCTATCATCGTCACAATAAATGTCTTGGTTTTTAATTTTATTTTCCTTTTCTCAATGGATCTTTCAGATATACTCTAGAGTTTTGTAATGAAGATGACTTTGAAGACTCGAGCAAGTTTCTTGCCAAAAGAGAGTGACCAAGATTGAGTCTTGTATACAACAACATTGATTGGATCGTTATTCATTAGATGAGTGAAATACTTGTTATTTCTTTTCTACAATTACACCAAATTTTGATTATATACTCCAATATTTGCTATTCTACATTTCTAATTTTCTACCACCTAATATATATATAGGTATTTGGCAAATTGTCTCTAGAGAAAAGTCCAATTCGATATACCTACTTTGCTAATGAATTATCAGATAATATAATAAACCATTAAACTTCCCATAAAATTATTATTTCAACGTTATAATTCGATATATAATAATACTTACAGATTTAGATCTCGTTGTCGTAACTAAAGAAATGAAAGAAAGATTTGACGTTAACGATGATAATGATTAAAGTAGGTGAGGATGCTCAAAATATCGATCTTCTAATTGGCTCAACCATCCATCATCAACTTCAAGACTTCAAGTACATGCAATTTTATTTTTCTTTATAGTATACTAGTATTCCTCCTCATTTTCCACTTTATGCGCAAATAAAATAATTTTTAATCTAACCTTTATGTTCGGCGTTTAATAACCAAGTTGGCAACTTGCAATATTTAACCAAGCTGGCACAACTTGCACCAACATCATCATCACCTTTGCCTTAATTAGAAGATCTTCATTTTTCAAGTTTGCAAATAGTAATTTTTTTTTTTAATTTTTCTTTTTAAATTACAAAATAAGTGACCTTTCGCTATTGTCTCGATCCAGTAAAAATTCGATAATAAAATATATACATTGTTAAAGTATCATATAATGGATCGCCCACATCAAATTTTATAACAATATATTCAAGTGGGGGCACTAGCCTGACTATAGTGCACGAATCTGAATGAAAACGGCACACACTTTTAAAATCTTCTTCTTTTAAACACTTCCACTTTTGGGTTTTTTCGTCTTTTCTATCTATTCCTTCATAATTTGTTTATCTTTTTACAACTCATTTTTTTAGAAAAACTTTGTTCACAATTTAATAAAACCAACTAAGAATCCCATTAGTGTTAAAAGAAAAAAATTAAAAATAAATCCCACGAAAGATTGTTGATTGGTTTTTTGTTCATGGTAAAAAAACAAAAGTTTTGTTCATGGACATTATGCAAAAGTAATCGATAAAAAAAAAGCGAAATCTATGAAAAGTAAATACAATTTCATACGGATCACACACTAAATCTACCATACTTAAAGCAACAACAGCAAAAAACACGTGAAAATAATCTTATCCCCATACTTTTTTAACAAAAGAAAAAGAAAAGTAAAACCTTTCACGATAATTTATTTTCTTTAATAAAATCAATTTTTTTTGTCAAACACTTTTATGACATCTTTAACTTTTTATAGTAAGGTTTTTTAACTTTTTATGTGTTTGTTGCATAGCCGAAATTTTTGACTTACTCGCGGAATATACCTAACCAAAATGGAAAGATTCATAGTTATCCACAAACGTTAAATCCCCAAAATAACCTTGCACGTAAGGACATTTATGTCATTCTCAACATATGAAAATGGTAAATATAACTATATGAGGTTAATAAAAAAAAAAAACAGACAAAAGAAGAGAATCTTTTTATAAATTTTTATACGGAGTATGAAGCAACATAAATAACATTTCTGAATTTTAAAAAAAAAGAAAATAAATCATTTTATAAATTTTTTCGTCGTTTTTTGTTTTCACGTCACCTGAGAACCACTTCCGTCACCGGAGTTACGAGCCATAGCTTCAGCAACCGTCGCGAGTTTCTGCAAATTAAGCTTCACAACCGTATCAGCAAACATACGTGTATCATCCTCCGAGTTACCTTCCGGCATATCAACAACATACGATTCCAAAACCACCGTCCAGATCCGATTCTCTTTCTCGAATCTATGCACCGTCGTGACAGATTTGTAATTCGTCAGCCTATGTTCGCCTCCGATGATACTGAATCCGGTAACTCTCCGTTCGTCGTCGAGTATATCGAGTCTTTCCGTTGATGTGTTGGCCGGTAATCCACTGATGACGATCACGTCGCGCGTGCATCCGACGCGCATCTGGAAGTTTTGTTCGACGGAGCAGGATTTGATGAAGTGTTTGTATGTTTGTGGTTTGTCGAATCGTCTGACGATTGACCAGACGAGTTCCGGCGGCGCGTGGATTCGTTGCGCGTGGAGTGATGAACAGCTTCCTGGTCCGAGTTGGTATGTGTGGAACTCGCCGATTGATTGTTTTAGTTCCGATCGTTCTTCTGGTGTTAACTCGGAAGGCATGGTGGTGAAGATTTGGAATTTTTTTTTTGTGAAGTTTTTTTGGGGTTTTTGTTTGTTTTATTATCCAATTGGTTTGAGATTCACCATTGAAGACGACGACGAGCTTAAGACTCTCTCTCTCTTTTTATTTATCGTTGAAATCTCAGAGTGTGAGAGACAGAGAGAGATTGGATTTTAGAGGGAAGATGAAGGGTAAAATTGGAATTATATAAAATTAGTAAGGGTAAAGTAAGAAATATACGTGAGAGTGCAAAAAATGGAATCTATTGATTTTTAAAAGAAAGTTGACGTGGAGTTTCTGTTATAAATATTGGTTACTTATTCGGATTTGGAAAAGAACGGAATTACTATAAGTTTCTATTTATTTGATTTTTTTTTTTTTACAAGAGTGTGATGATTTTATTTAATTGTTTAAGAACTCATATTAGTAGGTTTCATGTATTTGGTGGAAATAAAATTGAAATCCTAGAGATGAAAATTGTTTGTAAATTTTTCTTTCGTCATTTGAAATTATCAAAAACAATTCATATTTATAAGTTTTGATTAATGTTTTTTTAAGTCGTTGAAAGACTATAGTCAGTTTTTTCATTAATTTTTTTAGATAACATTTTGGTCGGGTATTATATTTAGTGATAAATTTAATGAATCTTTGACAAATCTACAATTTGTAACGAGAAAATAAAAAGGATTTTTATAACTAAAAAAGTAAATGCAAAGGAGTTGTAATTATTTAATAAACAATAATATTTTAAGAGGAAATCTTACAATGATGAGCTAAAGATCAACTTTTTTGGACTTGAGCTCACTTGCCTAAGAGCATCTCCAATTGTGAGAACTCCTCAAGAGGCTCTCACCATTTTTTAAGATTAAATTTTGCTTTTATCAAACTTAAGAACTTGAATTGGAGTTAATAAGTTTTGTCTCCTCCAATGGTGGGGTTCTTATGAAAAACTTTAAAATTTGTAAAACAAAACATATATGTTTTTGTTTGCAATACATGTTTGTTTTTTACTCTGCACAAGACATTGTACAATCAATTAAGATAGTACTAGAGACATTACAACCATTGAACACCATTGCATAGAGACATTAAAGTAGTTGCACAAGCTTGAAGTTACTTACAAGGGGAACATGGTTTCTACGCCCACTCCAGCAACAAGCCTTCTAATTCTAAATGTTGAGTTAAGACCAGCATTACGCCTTGCTACGACGACGCCTTCTACAATTGAATACAAGCCTCTTGTTCTCAGGCACTTCCTGTTCAAACAAAGTAAATGGCAAGCCTATGAAAGGTTTCACTTAGAAGATGAAAGATAGCTTGATTTGCTCAACTGTTTCCTTGTCAAATGTAACCGGGTTTTATCACTGGAATCTCTCTAAGAGTTGTCATTTGCTCAACTGTTTCCTTGTCTACAAACCACTTGAACTTGATTCTCTGAGACACAACACAATCTGAAAACATCATCAAAAAAAGAGTTTGACTCTTCTAACAATCCTATTAAAACAAAAGAACCACATTACTATGTTCCATGTCTATAACATAACACACAAGGCAAACCAGAGCCAACCTCAATTCCATAGCATATAACAACTAAGCGTACCAAAGCATAACAAACTTCTTCAAGTAACGGACAAGCAAATCTGCTTTCTCGATCCTTAGTACTCCATTGGAACTCCATGGTCATAGAGCTGCTTCAATATAGCTAGAACTGGAGCAGTTGCGTCTAACTGCAACTAGATCAACAAAAAGAACATAAGAAGAACATATTTGAAGCATTCATAAGCCACATCTTCCATTAAACCGAACATTGTATAAAATTCGATGACATAACACAGAAATTGGATTGATCAATTGTTATATAACCAATAATAAACCTAAATTCGACAAAGTAATTGCAAACAAACATATCCAAATCGTACTAAAGCGAGATTGAGACGCTTGCAGTGGCCACACCAAGGAGCATAGAAATCAACAAAGATGCAATCAAAAGTTGAAATCGCCGAATCAAAATTCGAATCTGTGAGTTCTAGTACTGTTCCGTCGACGGTGAATTGATCATCCGACGATGCAACGATTGAGATTGATAACGTTAGAAACGAGATCCAACAGAGTAATAAACATAACAATCGCATCTCGATCTGATTTTCAGACCACACTTGAAAAGCTTCTGATACTAGACTGTTATCAGCAAGAGAGATGAGAAACAGAGAATTAGTCGCGAAAGAGCCAGAGAGAGATAGAGCACAGGGCAAAAAAAAAGTTGTTAAAAAAATTCAACCAACCAATCATGGCTTGCCACGTAACCGGCTCTCTCAGGTTACAAAAGCTCTTTCAAGAGACCCGATTCTCTGCATATTAATGTATTTTCATTTATTTTTATTACAATTAAATGAGAGAACCCCTAATTTTTGAGGAGAAAACCTCCCTTTGGAGATGCTCTAAGAAATACTGTTATTGAGAAAAATTTGGGAAACAAAGTCTAGGAGTGAGCGTTCGGGTTCGGATCGGATATTTTGGATTTTTAGGTTTAAAGATATATGATTTGTTTGATGACAAAAAAAAAGATATAGGATTTGTTTGGGTATTTATAAATTTTGGATTCGGGTCGGATATTTCGGGTTCGAATTCAGATTATCCGAATTTCTCAAAAATCAAAATTTTTATAATCAAATATATCCAAATTATTCAAAAATACATAAAATATCTAAAAACTTTGACATTTTTTACCCAAATTTACTCAAAATAGATTAAATATCCTAAAATATCTAACAATCCAAATATTTTAGATACATAGGTTATTAGTGATTAACTGAAAATACTAAAAACGGAAAAAAAAGTTTGGTTTTAATTTACTTTTTTGTGTTCTAAAGTTTTGTGTTAATACCAAATCATTATTATCATTATTATTAAATTATTATGATTGAGTGGAATGTATAAAAATCACTCAATATCCACTTTTTAGCTCTCTCTCCCTTTGAGAAAAGATTTTTGATACGATGATTTGTGTGTCTGTGAAATCTTATTCTGTAATATAGTAGCACTTGCATTCAGACTTACAATTACCATATGTTCCAATTTTAATATATATATTTTTTAAAGAGCACTGGCTTCTCTTTGGTTGGTGTTATTCTCGGCTCTATGTCTCCAATGTCTCCATGAAATTATTGAATCAATTTGGGTACGATCAAAATTACTGAGTATGATTTGTAGTAATTAAATATATCACTTTCTATGATATAAAAATGTTGAACTTATGTTTTGTAGTTCTAATCCCCTAGTTTTAATGCAATATAGCCCGTCTTAGTTACTGTCAAGGTTTACAAAAAAAAAAAAAAAAGTTACTGTCAAATTGAAATTTTTGCGACAAAGAGTCTAATCTACTTTTAAAATTATAAAAAAAACGATTGTGAAAACGTTTAGAAAATATATATAGAAATTATATTTCATATTATTTTTAACTTCGTACGTCATAGAATTTATTTATATTTTTACAGATAAATGATAAAATTGCAAAAATTGGCGATTTAGCATATTTTATTCAAAAAATCCAATAGTTTAAGTGTTTTTTTGCATATAATTATAAACTATAGAAGCTAATTACCTCTATCATAGGAAAACACAAACAAATTAGGAACAAAATCAGCAGGTTTTGACTTTCGGTTGGCAATCACGTCTCTTTTGGAATAATTACTGTAAAATAAGTCAGTACGTTACGTTGACTTAAGACCAGAAAACATTAAGAGTTCGAATTTATCTAAAAAAAATTCAAGGTTAAATACATACTACAAGATGTTATCTTGGAAAGCAGATTAGGATCAAAACAATAATCTATGGCTTCGTACTGGTTATTATACTTCTTCATCTATCTTTTCTCTTATCATATTGCTCAAACAGTTCAGGTAGCAAAAAAAAACAAAATTTCGATAGTCAATTAATACATTATTTGTTTGTAATTTGACTCATATATCTAATGTTTATCACAGGAAGAAATAGAATACGAATGTGTAGATATCTATAAGCAACCTGCATTTCAACATCCATTGATGAAGGATCACCAAATCCAGGTATGTTTTGTGATCATTAGAAAGTTGAGTTTATTTATGCACAATTTTATGTTCCCATTACCATGGAGATATTTCATATCAAAATTATTTCTTAAGTGCTTGTTTGTTGTCTCTATCCTAGATGAGACCAAGTGTCGAGTTTCAAGCCATGGTATCGACGGAGCCGGAAACATCAGATTTGTTCACTGGTGAATCTGAAGAAAGGTGTCCTAAAGGACAAGTACCAATTCACATACCGCAATTTAACTATACTAATAACTTTAGCCAGCCGAAGAAAATAATTGCAGAAGCCAATCTACATGTAAGTATTTTAACCACGATATTAAACTAAAGTATTTTATCAAAAGATTTATTTTGCGACTTTTTTTTATAAAATTTTAATAACATTGTAAATTATTTTTTGTTAGTATGCAATTATTAGACCATTTGAGAATTACACAAAGAGATGGGATGGAGCGCAAGCGGTTTTCAATATTTACAAGCCACGAGTATTGACCAATCAATTTAGTAAAGCTTGGATTTGGCTAAATCACAGAGAAAAAGATGTAATAAGCAGCATCCAATTTGGTTGGGCTGTAAGTATACTACAAAATCTAGCTGTTCATAAAAATCATCATATGTACAATTGATCTTATCGCACAATTGATCTTCTTTTAGGTACATACAGGATTGTACCGAGATGATCGTCCAAGGTTAACAACATACTGGATAGTAAGTGATTTTTACTTCATATTTTAATTCAAATGTCAAACTTAATGACTTCAAATTTCTTTGGTTTTGATGTGTTAGTAATCAAATGTATTAACTATATATTACAGTCAGGTAGACACCCAAACGGATGCTACAACGTGTTATGTCGAGGAGGTTATGTCCAAGTCCATAAAACAATCTACCCCGGTATGGTTTACAATAAAGTTAGTACTTTAGGCAAAAGACAGTCCACTGCTCATCTTCTCGTCGGTCAGGTAAGAAAAAATAATCTAACAAAATTATATTTAAATATTTAGCAAATTATATATTAAAACTATGGACCAATCATACAGGATTCCAGAACAAAAAACTGGTTATTGATGACGAGATCAATCTTGATAGGCTATTGGCCTCATCAAATTTATTCGATGCAAGGAGCATCACAAGTTTTATTCGGCGGGTATACAGGGGGGCTAGCTGGAGCTACCAGCCCTCCTATGGGGGCAGGGACTTTTCCGAAAGAAGTAGGATATCGAAACAAGTTTTCATGTTTCATGAAACAACTTAAGTGTTTTGAGGACAAAAGACTAGTAGATATTGACTCGAATGAGTTTGAGGAATATGTAGATAGTCCTAAGTGTTATGATGTATGGTTTCGTAAGTTTGAAATAGGCAAGGGAGAGATGCTCACGTTCGGTGGACCTGGTGGAGAGTGTGGTATCTAATCAGTGGTTTCACTGTTGTAGTGTTGTTGTTCTTTATCTTTTTCTTTTTTCTTCTATTGTTGTTTATCTTGTTATTGTTGTTTCATAACAATAGTGCTAATAATTTTGTAGGTACGATTTTTATGTCATTTTTCAACTCAAATTTAATAAGAGAAAATTGTTATTCTTATATATTTTATAAAATTTATAAATGTGAACTAATTAAATTAATTTCTTAAATAAAATTTTATTTTTTTCTTATAAAATTATAAGTAATTTTGATTGCATAATTTTAACAAGATCTAACTAAAAACAGCAATGGGAAAGGTGTCAATAAATAATTTAGACTCAAACGAGATTAAAGATTGAGTGTTGTCGGAAAAGCCTCGCCTTCGGTGAATAGTGCTAACAATTTTGTATTTATGGTGTATATAATTAAAAGAAAAAAACATTTGCAATAAAAATATATCCATTAATTTTTTATCCATTTTGTTAGAAAATATATATCAGACAGAAAAAGGAAACCATAGAAAATCATTTTATAACAAAACATCAATATTTTCTGGATAAAAAAAGGTTAGGAATTTTAATCTTCAACCAATTTACAAGAAATAACACATTTTTATAACACATTTTTTTATTACAAAAGATAACACATTTTAAAGAAAATAACAATTAAAACTCTTTATTTTTATATTATGCTTTCTTTTATTAGAAATTACAAAATATTTTTTTTCTTTCCAAATTATTTCAAAAAGGGAGTTTTGTATCCATTCGAGGTTCCTTTGCACACTTTTTTTTTTGTAAACCAATTCATAAATTAAAATTCAAACTCCCGTGAAGGAGGAGGAGGTACAGGATAGAAGAGCAGTCTTTGCCAACGCATCTGCTAAGGCATTTTCAGCCCGAGGAACAAAATGAAAAGAAACAGAGAGCAACTGGCTCCTAATAGAAACAATATCCGTTAGAATACCATCAAGCTCGTTCGCATGGCCATTCGAGTTGAGAAGAAGAACCAATTCTTGACAATCCGAAAAGCAGGCCAGCCTTGTAGCACCCAAATCTGAAGCTGCCCTCATCACAGCCTTAACAGCGAGTGCCTCTGCTATGAGAACAGAGGTCACAAAGGGTCTTGAAGATGAACCTTGGAGGATCGGAGAAAGGTGGGGGTCTGAGATGTGCCATCCAATCCCGCAGTGATTCTTTTCCTTCCGCCAGGCCGCATCGGAGAAACAGACCAGTGCTTCTGGATGTGCCTCTGTTCTTGGGACTACGGAATGGCCACACTTCTGAGCAATTTTTAAAGCTTTCGCTTCCTGCCACCTTCGTGCTTCTTTGACAGCTTTGAGGATTGTGTCCTCAGCAGAAACCAAGCGATTCTCAAATACCAGAGAGTTCCTGGCCTTCCACAGAAACCAGAGGACCCACGGGAATAAAGGCGTGGTGCTTAAGCCAACTGGGGGAAGCGAGACCAACTGCTGCAGCCCCACCAACAAAGCTTTCAGAGAAACCCCAATTTCTAGCTGAGGTAAAGCTAAACAGGGGACTGCATCCCAAACTTGTTTCGCGAAAGGACAATGGAAGAAGATGTGAGTTGGATCCTCCACACCACCACACTTCTTACAAGTAGTATTAGCACTAATGCCACGGCTAGCCAGGAGTGTACCCACGGGCAGAGCATTACGAGCCAACTTCCATAAGAACATTTTTAGCTTAGGTGAGGTAGAGACTTTCCAAACGTGGGATCTCCAATTAAATGTGACTTCATGTTCTTGGCTTGAAGCTGATTTTCCCAGGGCATAGCCTGATTTAGTAGTGTATGAACCCGCTTTCACTGGGAGCCACCTAAGCCGATCTGGCTTAACAACTGAACTCAAAACTAATTTGAGTATATCTTCCTCATGATGAGGTACATGGTGTCTTATAGCTTCTAAATTCCAACTAGTAGAGTTTGGATGGAGCAGATCCTTCACCTTTAGGTCGACAAGAAGGAGCGGTGGAGGCCCTAATGGGAGCTTCGGACTTGTGGGAGAAAGCCACGGGGAGGTCCAAACGTTGATACTTTCTCCATTGCCCACAATCCAGCCGAGACCTTGCTTGAGAATCTCTCTACCTGCCAAAATACCTCTCCAACCATGGGAAGCATTGGAAGGTGACTTAGACTCCATAAAGGATGAAGAATGGCAATACTTGCCCAACAAGACTTGTGAGAGTAAGGAATCCGGTTGATGGAGGAGCTTCCAGCCAATCTTAGCTAGTAGAGCATCATTAAAAGTTGCGATTTCACGAAATCCCAAACCTCCTTCCTCCTTAGGGAAAGTGAGCTTCTCCCAAGCCACCCAACACATTTTCTTCTTCTCCGGTTTGTCATCCCACCAAAATCGAGTGAGAGCCGATTGGATCCTCTTACATAGCGATAAAGGAAGCTTGAAACATGACATCGCATAAGAAGGCATTGCTGCTAGGACTGCCTTCAACAGAACTTGCTTACCGGCTGCGGAGAGGAACCTATTAGTCCAAGAGAGCGACCTTTGTCTAATTTTATCCACAATGGCCGTGAAGATATCCTTCTTCCTTCTCCCAAAATGTTCGGGTAAGCCTAGATATTTACCGACTCCTCCTTCATTGGTGATCCCTAAAGCTAGCTTCACTCTCTCTTTCACCTCCGCTGGTGTCTTAGCCGAGAAAGTAATACCGGATTTTGTGGCGTTTATGCATTGACCCGACGCCTCTTCGTATCTCTTAAGAATGCGCATTAGAGACTCACAGCTTTTAACACTTGTTTTGCTAAAAAACATAGTATCATCCGCGAAGAGGAGATGGTTGATAAGCGGAGACTTACGCGCTACCCGCACTCCCGGAAGAGTACCCTTCTTTTGAGCATTTAAACAAAGACCCGAAAGAACCTCCGTACAAAGAATGAAGAGGTAAGGCGAGAGCGGATCACCTTGTCTAAGACCTCTCGATGGGAAGACCTTTCCTTGAGGAGAGCCATTTATAAGAAAGGAATAAGTCACCGAGGAGACACAAACCATTACCCAATTAATCCACTTGTCGTGGAAACCAAATCTCTTAAGAACAGCGGCTAGGAAAGCCCATTCGATGCGGTCATAAGCCTTACTCATATCCGTCTTTACCGCCATGGAGCAATGGACTTTAGCTTCCGAAATCCGGAGAAAGTGAAGCACCTCGTGTGTAATGAGCACATTATCCGAGATTGCTCTACCCGGGACAAAGGCGGACTGATGCTTTGAAATTAGATTTGGGAGAAGCGGTTGCAGCCTTTTGGAGAGGAGCTTCGCAATGATTTTATAATGCACGCTACAAAGAGCAATTGGCCTATAATCTGCAACCTTTGTAGGGCCTGGGATTTTTGGAATGAGCCGAATATGTGTGTCATTGTGAAGCTGTTGAAGCTGCCCACTATCAAAGAAAGCTTTTATCTCCCGCACCACCTCTAGGCCAATTATTTCCCAAAACGAATGGTAGAAGCCTGCGGAGAACCCGTCTGGGCCGGGAGCTTTATCGGCATGAATGTCCAGCACTGCTTCATGAATCTCTTTTGCAGAAGGAGATGTAATGAGCTTAGAATTCATGAACTCTGTTATCTGAGGCTGAATTGCTTCCTCCACCACCTCCAACTGTCTTCCCGAAGCTGACTTGAAGAGCTTATCATAGTAAGCAGAGACCGAAGCTGCTATTTGCTTTTCATCAAACAGTTCAGTTCCATCCTCGTCTTCAATCACAGAGAGGTGATTTAACGCTTTCCTTCCTCTAGTTACTGCGTGAAAGAACCCCGTGTTCTTATCTCCTTCCTGCAGCCAAATAATTCTGCTCCTTTGTCTCCACAATGATTCCTCTTCCGCGTAGGCTGCTGCAAGTTTCTCCGTGAGCACCGAGATCAAATCATTGTCTGGCACTAACGCCGACAAAGCTGATTCTAGGGCTTCTTGATCAACTTTAATGTCTTGTACTTTTAACTGCAACTGCTCCTTTGTCCAAGCAATTAAATCGCGCCTGCAGCGATTAAATTTAGAAACCAGTGACTCTGTTTCACGTGCTCTCCAAGACTCTGAAACTAGTTCTCTGATTTCCACCTTCTCTCTGAGCCTTCTATCAAAGCGGAAAACTCCTTTTGCTCTGACCTTTGTAGGATCAAAATAGGTAACTAGCGGCCTATGATCTGATCCTTCGAAGCGAAGGTACCTGCATCGTCCTGAGGGGTACTTTTCTGACCAGGAAACATTGGCCAGAGCTCGGTCCAGCCTAGAGAGGATGAAGTGGGTATGTCTTTGACCTCGCCAGGAAAGCATATTCCCCACGTGTTGAACGTCCCATAGACCGTTTTGAGAGACAAAACTTCGAAACGGTATGAAAGAACCTTCTGCTCTAACTGGCCCTCCAACCTTTTCTGAGTTATCCAGTATCTCATTAAAATCACCAGTCAGGAGCCACGCATCCTCTCTCGCAGCACCTAGAGCGGAGATTTCATCCCAGACACTCGCTCTGTTTTCAACTTGTGGAGCACCATAAGTGAAAGTAATGAAGGAAGCACTGTTTTGAAACTTTAATTTAGAGTCAATAAAATTCTGAGAAGAAGAGAGAATTTCGAGCAGTACATCATTCTTCCAAAACAGAGCCAGCCCTCCACTCAAACCTTGTGGAGGCACTGTAAACTTATGAACAAAACCCATAGATTCAAAAGCATGAGAAACCACATCGTCTTGATTTTTGGTTTCCATGAGAAACAGGATATTAGGGGAGAATTCCGCGAGAATCTCCTTTATTCTTGGAACTGTAAGGGTGCTTCCAAGTCCTTGACAGTTCCAGCTCACCACTACTAAGGAAGAAGATTTGGTGGACTTTGAAAATCCACCGTCGCCTTCTGCTTCGCCTTTTTGGTAGCTGGGACTGCCGCCATTACCGGCGTAGAGCACTGACCATCAGTTACATGATCCTTATCACAAGGTAAATTCTCGGGGCATAGGCGCTTCCTAGCTGTCTTTGCTTTAGGGATACTCGCATTTCTTTTCCTTAAGCTAACCCCTTGAAGAGGGCTTTTAACTCCTCTTGGAACTGTTGGCCCTACTGCCTTTTTCTTTGCCACTGTTCTTTTCTTTGGTGGTTTAGCAGGAATTGACACCGTAACTTCAGGCTGAGGTGCTTCAAGACGGAGAGAAACATGAGGTCTACTCTCCTCTATACCATCTCCTTGGTTTAAAGAGAGTCTGTGGCCCAGAGTAGGGTGAAATGGGGCAGAGCTAGAGCCTATATGCCTTGAACTGTTTTGCAAGATTGGCTCTTGCTCCTCTTCCCCTAAGTAATGAATATTCACATCTTGTAACCTCCCTGACATAGAGGAGGAGATTCTAGGGACCTGACGAGTCACTGTGATGTGGTCTCCACCGGACAATCTTTCTAAAGCAGGACGTCGGGAATTCGCAAGCCCTTGACTGTCCTCTCTGATCTCTGATCTTGGAGGTAACTGCGAGGGTCTTCCCGCAGGTGGAGGTGTATTTAAAATTTCTTCCCTCTGGGAACCAGAAACTCTGCATTCAGTTACCTGTCTCCTTCCTGGGCTGCTATTTGTGGCCTGAAAACTCCTGGGGGGAATCGGGGACCATCGTCTTCGTTCTACTGATACTGATCTCTTACTAGCTGAGACACGATCATGGAGTTGGGAACGATTGCGTCCATGATTTGTCCCTGCGAAGCTAGATCGTTGCGGTTCTCTTCTCTCCCCTCGATGATAGCGCTCAAATCTGCGAGAAGAATCTTTATCCCTTCTCGAGGGACTAATTCTCTCGCGACCTTGAAAGTGGGAGTACCTTACAGGAGATCTTCTTCGTGGGGATCGCACCTCCGTCCTCCGAGGAGAGGTAAGGTGCCTATCAGTCCCTGAAGGATGCCCACGGTTGACAACCCTCCGACTATCTTGTCTTCTTTTACCTTCCTCGATTCTGTGGAGAGTGTTTTTTTGGTTTGAGTCAGGGCTGAGGTCCTCCCTTCTTGACTGAGGATGTCGATCCTTACAATCTTTCTTTTCATGGGACAAAGAGGAGCAGAGAAAACAGTGCTTCTCGAGTCTCTCATACTCTAAGTCTACCATAGTTGTTTCACCAGAAGGAAGGAGTATAGGGATCTTCTTCTCAATTGGTTGCAGTGCATTAACATGCACCCGAACACGGACATCCTCCACATCCACTGACTCCACAGTTCCCACTTCTGAACCTATGGATCTCAAAGCTAAATCCGTCCAGTAGTGCTGGGGAACTCCCTGCAACTTAATCCAAAAGAGGATGTTGGATGGGAAAGAGTCTGAGACCGTCGGTTCCCACCTTTGCAAAATGAACATCCAATGTTTAAAGTGGAAAGGGGACCAGCTCAACACTAGTTGCAAATCCTCTTCTGTTTTGAAGGTAAACTGAAACCTTTCAGGTCCAAGGTCTCTGCCTGAGACTCTTCCCTCTAGGTTCCAGAACTGCAGCATGTAGTTTACCAGAGCTTTTGAATGCTGGATCTTCTGATTTGTTACTCTACCCACTAGAGTAAGCTTGTTCTTCATGATGAGGTCTTGGTTATCGCACTCAGGGATGCGGACCGGGGATCTTTGTCTTGCTTTACTTGGGCTAGCCACCCATTTTGCCTTTTCCTGTCTTGTATACCTTTGCGCCATAGTGGACTGAAGAGCAAGCTAGAACAGAGTTGTAAGAGTGAACAGGACTTTGCTAAACAGAACCGGTCTGTTAGAGCAGAGAAAGATCCATTTAACTACAAGGGAAACAAGCTCTGAGAACTGAGACTGACTAAACGCAAGAAACACTGGTTACACTGCAAACCCAAGAAGACTGCATCGGGCAGTAAAATCTCCTAGAGGAGGAGTTACAAACTCTACTGCGAGAGTAGAATCTCCCAGGAGGGGAGAAAGAGAATCCTCGCCTTGCGGGGGTCACCAAGTTACAGAGAGACCCCCTTTGCACACTGAGTTTGGAAGTTACTTGAAGAACCTGCCTCAAGAGATGAAACATGACCCAAGGACGTGTTCACGTTGGGATGCACATTCAGATCTTTGTTATGGACTTCGTTGATATCTATACCAGGAACTTCACCTATTTCTATGTTAGGATCTATGTTTAGATCTATGCCATGGACTTTATTAATATCTATACCAGGGACTTCAGCTAGTTTTATGTTAAGGTCCACGTTCAAGTCAAAATCTCCGATTTTAGGATAACTTTGTGTGTTCAACAAATTAGATTGATTTTGAGATGATATTTTTTCTGATGTCTGCAAAAGAAAAAAAATTATTAGTGGTCTTTGTTTTTTAATAGCCAATTATGATATGTTTCAGAAAATAATTCCTTTATAACTAGTACGTTTATTTTCATGGATTACCTTGAAAGAATTAATAACAGCATCTGCTTTCCTTTTTCTAGAGTTGGTTTCTTCATTTCCTTTTTCTTCTTGCATTCCATCTAACTCTTCAGTGCATTCATAGCAAGACCAATTATTGGGAACCTTATCTATTTTTTTCATCATGCAATAACTATAATAACAAACAAATGATAAAAGAAACTCATATAAAAATCTTTCTACTATCTAATTGCATAGTTAAAAATTACGTATGTAGTGACAAAAAATATTACGTATGTTCAGCACCAACTTCGCAATTGCAACATATCACAAGTAAATCTTCAAATCCTTGAATACCACATGTATCACAAACAGTTATCTGCAAAATCATTATTTGTTATACTATCATATTGATAACATGCATAAGTTAATATCTAACAAACTAACTAAAAAAATATTACGTACTTCTCCCTCAATATGAGACAAGTCATTGTTATCATCAAGGATTATAGCTTCTGCAACTTCATTATTTTCGACACTATCAGCATCAGGCTGCACATACGATGTCATTTGTTCCTCATTCTAAAAATATAAACCTGTAGTTAGATTCATTTTTCATAGAAATAAAAGATATATTCTTCCATCCATGATGAACATAAATGGATAAAACATATGTATGAAACCTTCGATAAATCATATAGTTTAAAGAAAGATGTTTTTGTAATATCATATTCGTTCAATTCATGTGTGTTTTTAGAGGAAAATATCGTTGTAACCTCTTTAGATACCACAATCCGATCATAGTCATGAGTGTTTGAAACCATAGTTGATATTATATATTGTTTTTCGACAAATCTATTAGAGTCCAAATCCCTGAATCTTAAGAAAAAAAAAACTAAATCGTTAATGAATCTCAAACACCAATAATAATGAACCACAGTTTAAAATCCGATTCATTAGAAGAACTACCTAATTTAATTGATAACATGATTTTTAACTATAAAAGAACAGAAAATGTATTTTATAATACAATTCAAGGGGAAAAAAGAAGAAGTCTCCATAAATAAAACTACGTGATCAATGTTTATAAATTTATATTTCACTCTTTGATATAATCAAATTTTAAAATACAAAATGAAAAATTGGGAACATAAAAAACTTTAGAGCTTTTAATCATTTTAATCAAGGAAAGAAGAATCCTAGATCCAAATTGATTTTTGATTCATAACCAAGGATACAAGTTAAACAAATGATCATCTTAAATCATAATTAGAATTCACAAATAAATATTAAAAATTATTCATAAATATGAAAGAAATTTTAAAAACCATAAGATCCTAAATATCTAGAATAAACAACAAAACTATTTTAGCCAAAATAATCAAAACAAAAAACCATAAATTTTAGAAATTTAACACGTTTTTCACTTGATGTAGAAAAAAATCCAAATCAAAGTGAAGATAAATAAATAAATTTAGAAAAATACTTACAGCAAATACAAAACAAAATCAAAAGTGATGAACAAAGAGGGAGAAGATCAATCATATTTAAAGACCAAAGTTGGGGCCAATCCATCAATTCATTACTTTACTATGCTAATTAATATCTTGTCTTATTTTCCTGATTTGTAAGTAAAGCAATTTAATGATTAATTGTTCTATATTTTAGGAAGTATATTTAGTTGTATTTACTTGTTGTTTTCTCTTGATTATCATTTTTAATTTTATTAATAAATTTTACAAATTTTCTTGTTCGTTTTTAATTATAAATTGTTCTATGGCTCTATAATTGTTATTATTTTATGACATATGTTTGTAACCTAACTTATCCAAAATTTGTAATAACACATGTAAAATAGTTTACATATCTTGTACGGCCACAAGTATATTCATGTTCATGATTTAACTCAACAATTTAGTCTCTAAAATGTTGAGTCTACTCTACAAATTTCTACCCTACTTAGTCATGAAAGACTATTATTACTCGATCTATGTTAAGGTCATGTATTCTGAACTGGTTTATAATAATTCACACTAATTTTCGTTCGTAGTGGAGTAGGCTAAAATCATAAGAATATATATATATCCAATTTATTCACTAAAGAAAGACAAAAAATAATTATACATCTTGATTATTATATGAGTAAGATAATCGTGTTTTCTTTAATGATCGAAACGTATGTTTCAAATCGTGATAAAGGTATATATTGTGGTTTTCGCAATGGAGGTCTATGAGAATCTGTAAATGAAATATTTTATGTGTTAATTCAGCTTTAGTTACTTATTATATGAGTTTTTTTTTTTTTTTTTTTTTTTTTTTTTTTGATAAACCCTATCGGCTGATCCGGTCGGCCTCGGTAGGAACGCACCGAAGTGCTACAGAGTGGACTTCTCCCGATCCAGGTAGAATTGGGCCACCACACTGCCTGATCCGAGTTTGGAATGCCTTCCGACTAATGCCAGGGGGTAGTCAGGCCGCCTGCATTTCTGACTACCAGGTAAACCAATTGGGCCAAGGCCCAACTGACAGACTTCCCAAACAAATGTGTTTTTGTTTCCAGGGAGAATCGAACTCGGGTCTGGGAGTTTCACCCTTCACCAAAGCTTCCTCTGCCACTAGACCACAGATGCTTGGGCAAATATGAGTTTATCACGTTTATTTCATATCTTATAAATTGTTAGTTAAATAAGTTAACTCGCGAATTATAAAAATGCATGTTTTGATTGGTATTTGGTTATGTACTTGTTTTATATTGGCTATCTTTATTACTATAATTTAATAAAAAAAACTTACTTTAAGAGCTCATATGAATCATTGATTTTATGATTCAAAGAACATATCCAAAACTCATCAGAAATTAAACTGAGTTTGAGTGATCGATCCCAGAGTATATTGACGTGAATATGAAACTATTTACAAATAAATGGCGCTGATTGGATAAATACGTAGTTGTTGCTCATTTTAGCATACCTACTCAAAACATCAAAAATCTCATATTTAATAGCGACTAACTTGTAATCTTAAGACATGCATACTTTATGCTTTTATAGTTGTCTTAGTAATTAATATTACTTCCAGTAATTCTCCTTTAAAACGAGTATAAATCCTTAAAACTATCTTTTCTTTCAAAAATTTATTCTATAGTTGGTGTTATACACGAAACACAAAATTTAAAATTTTGTAAAATAAAAAAAATCATCCTTGGAGGATAATTAAGAAACCATAATTGGTAACATAAACTAAGATTCCTTGGTAACATAAGAAACCATAATTGGAATCTTCGTTGGAGGATGTGAGATTTGAAGACACATTCAAAAACTAAGATTCCTTGTAACAAAATTTAACATTATGTGATAAGAAACTTTTCTAAGTATTAATGCTATGTTCTATAATTCTATTTTTGAATAAGGATTCTCGAGTCTATTGGTGGATTTTACCTTATGTGAACATTAATTTCTTAACAGATTTTTTTTTACATTACCAATTCCCAAGAAGATATATTACGGCTCGTGAGTGAATATTTCATGCCATTGATGAAACTTATGAAAACTTTGTACATTAATTTTGTCAGTTTTTGTCATTCAAGGATATATATACGATCATTTTTGTAGTAGTATATTTTGATTTTTCTTTAACCTGTGATAAAGACGTAAGTATATGTCTTGTAACAATTATATGTATTTTTAAGTTTTTATAGTAGTTTGTGTATAAAGTGTGAAATAGATGACATACAATAAACTAGTATCATTTGGATTAATGAAGTTTCTATATCAAGTATTTTGATTGACGTCTATAATTACTATATCCTAATAACTTTATGTTTGTGTAACATTTGATCTGTATGTTAAGATTAAAGATATGCATCTCGTATCTTTAAAAAATAATTTTTTGTAATGTCAATGTACGTCTAGTACCACATGCATGTATGTCAAATTGCAGTATATAGAAGCATATATTTTTTATTGCATTGTTCCTTGATGAATACAATAAGCAATTACCTAATTTTTGTTTTATCTTATTTTTTATAGACTTCATAGGTGGCCACATGATTAGCAAGAAATGAACTTGTTGGATGATATCATCTTTAGAAAATTTTCTAAAAGATTTTTACCATGTATGAACAAAAATAAATGCAAACCTAAAATGTGAATTAGAAGATGCGGAAGAGATGAACTTGTCTATAATATCATGTTTTGCACATATGTTTAAAATTCCGCCTAACATATGCTTATACTCTGGAAAACTTCTTGTTTGGATTTTTATGCAAACAAATCATGGCAGAGAAGAAGCATGAGATGTGTGTATATAAAATAGTTTATAACAAAAGCGTACAATGTTTATATTTTTGCAACAAAAGCATTCAAACCAATCTCATGCAATAATAGATAGAGGCACTTATTGAGGTGTTCCATGTGCTCCCTCCCGAGAGTCCGAGACACACTTGTTTTTAGAGTTTTTTTTTTTTCGGAAGACCAAGACATGCTCTTTATGAGAACTTCCCTCTCATACACTCTATTAAAGTCATTCTTCTTTTTCAAGCATACTTGAGCTTCCTCTAGAAACAACTCTTATGTATCATATTTCGTAGGACCAACTTTACATATTTTTAAAAAACAACTCACGTGTAAGAAAAATACGAAAAATATTACATCTTTGTAATAGTAACGCCTCCCAAAAAAAACACCTTATGAAAAATCCACAGCTTTCATAGCAATTTCCTAATTTATGGTAGAAAATTATCCACCATTTTTTATCCCTCCTAGAAAACTCTTGCGGTTCTCTAGCAACATTCTAACAATAGTAAAATTTATATATATGAGGATGTCACGAAATCTCAAAAAAATCTTCCATTCTTACACTACATAAGATGGAGATGTATGTTATAATCTATTATTTTGACGAGCACATAACTCTCAAGAAAGAAGTTGGACTCACTTTTGTGGCGAGTATGATGAAGATTCATGGATTTAAACATTTTCATGTGAGGTGTACATTATGATCCAACTAATATATCTTCCTATTGGGATGTATATGAACTCAAGACAAACGATGCATAAGCATCATCATTTTTGAAATACCACATATTCCTAAAATGACATTCTTTCTTGTGACGAGAAAAGTCATAGCGTGTGCCCATACATTGTTGTGTGGCAAGCATGATAGATATGACAAATCTTTCTAGGGATTTTGCATTCACGACGAGTGTGACACTAATGTGCCAAACTAGCTCTGCTTCCACAACAAAAATAACAGTGTCCAACTAACATACTTTTTCTGATAGATACCCAACAAAAACTACACTAACATAGACAATTGTTGGAGTAATTTATTGGCTATCCAGAGATAAAGTGAATCATTTACTAAGCACACAAAGATACATTGTTAGTAAGACTACATTGTTAATAAGTCTACCAATGTTTCCATCTTTCTAAGCACTTAAAAGTTAAAATTAAAGCGGCAAACACATTCAGTCCTAAACAAAGTTGGTCCTAAATAAAAGCAACTCAAACGCGCTTGCAATCTTGTATATATGTTAGTTGAATTGGTTAGTGAAATTAAGTAATATAAAAAGAGGTGGCAGTTCGACCCTTTGCTTCTTTTGTTACACTTTTCTAACTCATTGTATAAGAGGTCCACACAGTTTAATTTTTGCTTCTACCCCATAAAATTCCAAGGGCGGCTCTCATAACTCGTGGGAAAGATCCTGAAATGTAGACATCGCATCAAATTCGCAAGGGTTCGAAGAAAAATATATCAAATTTTCACTCATAAATTACCCCAAGCGTGTAGGCCATCCGGCGCAAAATCTGTCAAGTACCAGAGATTACTTAAGTATTCCATCATATGTTAAATATCTAACATGCTCAGTCTCATTCATATATGCTAAGATGTCAAGCAATGGAAATGAGTTAATAGTCTCATTCTAACTAAAGCCCATTAAATAAAATTACGGCCCATTTAATGTACTGCACAAAAACAAATGGTAACGTGTAGACATGCAAAGTAGTACAAATCAAAATCATCGATGAAGGTACGTAGTCAAGTTCAATTACTCTTTGTCAATTTTAGTGGTCTCTATTACTAAACTCTTCACAACCGTTAGATCAACTCTTTCTCTATCATCCAACGGTCCAAAATTTTCACTTATTTATTACATATTACTAATTAAATAAAATCAGAAAATAAAAACGCACGGTCACCGATCTCTCTCACTAAATGAAGAAGAGAATCTCTCCGGCGAGATCACCGGCGTTATTCCGATAACTTCGCCTGAGAAACGTCGCATGTTATAAATGGGTCTTCCTTTGTTGTCTTGTAGTATCACAAGAGTTGGTCTCTCTTCTTCTTCTTCTTCTTCGTCTTGGTGTAGTAGCGGAAGCGGTGGATTTAGGAGTAGTAATTGTAGTTCTAAGCTTTTCGATTCTCCGGCGAGTTCGAGATCGGATTTGAATAAACGTAACGGGAAGAGAAATTCACGGTTAAACGGACTTTCGTTAGAGAAATTAAAGTCAGTTAAAGCGTCGTCGTCATCCGCTGGACAGAGCAGCGGTGAAGTGATCGACGACGGAGATACGGCGGCGCGTGGTTTAGCTGTTACTTCTGGAGATGTAACGTCGGTGGGAAATTTCAGTAGCGGCGAATTTGTTAGCGCCGGTAGTGGCGGTTTAGCTGGACCTTCTGGTGAGGTTACTTCCGTCGGCGAATTTGTCGGCGGAAGCGGCGGAGATTTTAAAGCTTGGGATAAGATCGATGCTATTGTTAGGTTAAGTTATGGAATCGGTAAGTCACGAGATGATTGAGCAATTTCGAAAAAGAAGTTTCCTTTATGAAATTTCAAAATTGAAACTTTATCAAAATTCAGACTTTATCTGAACAATGAATTTGAAATTTGATTTTGTGTTTTTGGGGAAAAAAAAAACAGGAATATATTGTGGAATGGCTGTAGCAGGAAGATTCATATGTGAAGTAGCTGGGATTGATTACACAGGAGGTTTTAATGCTTCTTTAGATACAATTATTGCTGGACTTGGTTATGCTTCTCCACCTATTATGGCTCTTCTCTTCATTCTTGATGTAAGTTAGTGATAAGGGATTTCTATTTAAATGGTAATGAAGCTGCTTTGGTGTTTATGGGAAAGATTTGATTGTTTATTGGTTTAGGATGAAGTTGTGAAATTGTCGCCGCATGCTCGTGCCATTAGAGATGTTGAAGATGAGGAGCTTAGAGGCTTCTTTCATGGAATGTCAGCTTGGCAGGTGAAGAACTCTAACAGAATGTTTTGAATTTCAAGTATTGATTAAATCTTTTAGAAAGAATGTTAAACCTTTGTCTTGTCTTTCTTTAGTTTATCTTAGTAGTTGCTGCAAGTTCAGTTGGAGAAGAGCTCTTCTATCGCGCTGCTTTTCAGGTTTTGTGCCGTCTCATAATCTTCAATTGTTTTGTTTCTTGGATTTCTGTTTTCGGGTGTGTGAAGTTTTCGTGGTTTTGATATTGTTTTTACAGGGTGCACTAGCTGATATATTCCTAAGGGGAACAGATCTCATCTCGGATTCTCGAGGAATGGTCGCTTTGGTATTATAGATTTTCTGTTCTTCCTCGTCTCCTTCTTGTTCCTTGAACTTGTATAAGCGTATTTACTTTAGATTGATTGAATTTTCAGACTGGACTCTTGCCACCATTTGTACCATTTGCTCAAGTCTTTGCAGCCACTATTACAGCCGCTCTCACTGGTTCTCTCTATTACGTTGCTGCTTCCCCTAAAGGTTTCCCTCTACTCGTAAAACCTTTCTCTATGTTACAAAACCTTTAACCTCTTAGCTAATTTTGTTTTGTTATTTCTCTTAGATCCAACTTATATAATGGCACCGGTCTTGAAAACTCGCTCTGCCCGTGATGAGCTGAAGAAGTTGTTTGCAGGTTCTTAAAACTCAGTATAGCATAAGGATTTAGATATGTTTCACAATCTAACACTTTAAAGGATTCTCTGTTCCTTTCTGCAGCGTGGTACGAGCGAAGACAGATGAAGAAAATCTACTCTCCTCTTCTCGAAGGGCTTTTGGGTCTATACCTCGGCTTTGAATGGATTCAGGTTTTTACTTCTTCTATTCACGCATTCCTTTTTTCGAATTTGTCTAAGTAAAATCGTTGATACCAAATCGAAAATATTGCAGACAAACAATCTTCTTGCTCCTATCATCACACATGGTATATACTCGGCCGTTGTATTGGGGAATGGTCTCTGGAAACTACACCATCATCAGCAAAGACTCCGGCTACGCGTTCAGAAACTTGAAACTGAAGGTGACGACAACTCAAGATAGATAAATAACTGAATAAACATTATCCTTTGTTTTAAATTTTGTAAAGTGTCTTATGTATTGAGCCACCATTGACTTGTACAAATAGATAGAAGCAAAGTAAATGTATAGAAGAACCATTAAGTTAATGAGAGAGTAAGCTATGTGAAGCTTTTATTTTATGATCTTCTATCTCATTTTAGTCTTGTTCTTCAAGTTGAGAGATGATCCTAACGAAGACATCAAAGCCTTGGCACATGTCTGTGAGAAGGCAGTATTCGTTCTTTGCATGATATGTAGCCATGAGACCTGCAGCAAAATTTAAAAGAGATAAGCATCAAAGATGAGGAAATTCAGAAAAGGAGAGAATCCGAGGTGGGTTTAGTAATACCGTATCCTGAAGTTTGCACATCGAAACCTTCATCCTACAAACCAAGACCATGAATTGTCGATTTAGAAAGAGTCAGTTGCAGAGAACTCTGAAAGATCAGTCTTGAGTCTAGTTAGATTAGGTTTTATCTAATGGATTACCTTGAGGTCTCGGATTAGAGGCAAAGTACCGGTGATCGAGTAAGGCTTCACGTGTCCAACAACTTCTTCAGTTGCTTTACATAGAACGTGAAAGCCAGGGGAATCAAGATTACACGCAACTCCAGCTGATGTTTCATCAAAGCTTAACGTGAGCCTGCAAGAGACGATTAAGACTTTTAAGATTTTGGTAGGGACAACAAAATGAGAGAAAGAATGGAATCAGGAGAAGAAGAAAGCCCAAACCTTCCCCGTAAATTCTCATCTGGCAAGACATATTTCGAAACAGGACCACGGGTTTCGAGCTTCTCTATGTTACTGTTTATGTCGTCAACATACTCTTGCAACTTCGTTATCACTTCCTTCACTCTACAAAAACAACCAAAAAAACATTAATGTATATCTAAATGCATTAAGGAAACGATTAAGGATGAAGTGTCAAGAGACTTACTCGTAGAAAGGAGTTAACCTGAAATAAAAAAAGAAAAGAGAAGAAAAGTAAGCAAAAAAAAATGAGACATCTCGATTTTACAGTATTTACAACTTTAGAAACATAACCTGACATCACCGCAAACGGTACATTCTCCAGGGATTTGGTTGATTCCGCCTGCTGGATCTGCAAAACCAAACAATTTTTTGGAGTAAGTTGACAACATTTGAAGTCACTAGGCATACATTTAGCTTTAGATTCCTCAACTTACAAGACCACTGTGTAGGCTTCATGGTGGATGGTGTTGCAAAACCATAAACTTTCTCTTGTGGGTGAGGCGGAAAGTCTCTGTAGAACCGGGCTTGGATTTCCTTAAGCCCTTCCATTGCTAACTCCATCGCGTTAATCGCCTTCACATAAACAGAAGAAAAAGATCAATGCCGAGTTCGCAATTTAATCAATCCGAGTAACCATTCATGTAGAAACTACCTTGTGAGCTAAACCGCTATGGAAAAGCTTTCCGGTAAAATGAAGCTTCCACGGTATCATACCACCAGTTCCAACACATGGCTGCTTATCCGCCGTATCAATCCAATACCTTCAAAAGAATACACATCAAAAAGCTTCATTCATCCTCCAACTTTTGTCTAAAAACTCCCTAAGAAGATTATAAAAGAATGGAAACTAACAAGGGTCCGGATTTGAGCTTATCAAGAAGTTTATCTTTAACCAGCATGTCCACACCAACACCAGGAATGGAAGAGTTCTCTTCGCTAGCGATAAAAACCGCCACCACCGTTGATTTCAATGCCGGTTTAGTTTGCCCGAGTCTCTTCATGAGTTCAGTGACAAGAGCAACGTGACCAAGACAATCTGTTGTCCCACGACCACGAAGCTTATCACCATCTATGCTTAGCGAGAAAGGATCAAATTCCTATGCACAAAAACCGAAATCAACAATTCAATATCACAGTAGTTGAAATTCATAAACCGATTAAACCCTAGAGTATACAAAACAGAGAAAGATTTGAAATTTGGAACAATTCAGATCAGTTGATCGGAAATTAAACAGAACCCAGTATCAGATTTTGCCCTAATTCTAACGGGCACCGATCAAAATCACGAAATTAGAATCAATAGAAATTACCCAATCATCAGGATTCGCAGTGACGACGTCCATATGCATTCCGACGAAAGATAAGATCTTTCCGGGAACAGATCCTGGGTACTCAACGATGAGATTACCTCTACCTGAGTGATACGCCACATGATTGATCACCAGAGGACCACCACCAGTTTCTGTGCTATAAGGACGGAGAGACTCAAGGACGTGTTTGACGATTAGGTCCTCTTGAGGGATGAGCTCCGGTGGATTGTTTTGGACGAATTTTGACTCGCCGATGAGTTTTGATAAGAGAGAAACGTATGAGTCTTTGTCAAGAGAGCCTAAGAACTCGTTCAATGCTTTGGAAGACGAAGCCATTGTTGTTGCACCAAAGATGTGTTTTTTCTTTTTGTGTGGTTTGCAAACAAAACAATAAGGTTTTGGTTTTGCTTGTTACGAGCTTCGTGTGGAGTTTAAGGTTTTGACTATGGACCTTTTTGGGTGGAGTGTTACGTTAATTGATTAAAAATTTATACGGAACCAAATTAAATAATCTACAAGAAGATTGATATTTGATATCACTATCCATAGCAAAGAAAATCAATTCATATACAAGGTTTTGCTTAATGTTGTTCAGTTTTATATTGATTTCAAAATGTGTATTCTTTGGCTCAATTAGGATCTATTGCGCACCTCACACAAACAACATCAATTGGCCAAGCAAAGCATCAAGAAAGATTACGCATCATTGGGCAATATATATGATGGACATTCTCAAGTCAGAAGAGCAAAGAGGATAAACTTTCAACCACATTTCAAGATCATATAATACATAGGTGGACAAATTAGCAAATGATGCAAGGATGCAACACCCTCTCTATGTCTATTTCTTGGAATCCATTAATATCTTTAGTCAACTTCGAATGCATTTGTATTGTACGTATCTTTCACTTTTGTCAATGGAAATGAAGTTGGCAGTCAAAATAACAAAAATTATAATGTTTTTTATAACATGTATACTCTATA
Source organism: Arabidopsis thaliana x Arabidopsis arenosa (assembly GCA_019202795.1). Classification (NCBI taxonomy): domain Eukaryota; kingdom Viridiplantae; phylum Streptophyta; class Magnoliopsida; order Brassicales; family Brassicaceae; genus Arabidopsis; species Arabidopsis thaliana x Arabidopsis arenosa. The sequence goes on from CM032924.1 coordinate 9,934,640, forward strand.
GAATCAAAGAAACAAAATAAAGAGAGTTTTGTGATACAATGCAAACTTGGAAAAGTTAGGGATTAAGATTTAAGAAATTAAAGATTCGAATATAAAAGAAAGCATAACATTAAACCAACATCACTAAATTGTGATTTTATAAGGTTGGAGGAAAAAAGCTGAAGAAGCTAATTACTCAAGAGACTTGCCTAAACGAAGATGTGATCTATCACAGTATCACATAAGAACTAATCCACGGTTAAAAGAGTTTTTCATTCTTTAAGGCTTGTGTGCGTGTGGTAGCACCTATTTTGTTCATGTAGCTCATAAGTAATAATCTGCCAAGTAAGGATATGTTGCAATGATGTAATATCTCTCTGGATATTACCCTACGAGATAGCATCCCAAACATTGGTAATCAACCAAGTAAGGATCTGTTGGAATATCGCTCTGGATATTATCCTACGAAACATGGAGGATGTAATATATGACCAATTCTTATCATCACATTACAAAATAGTTGATAAGTAGGTGCATTCAAATAGGATATGGTGCACGTGTTTTACCTGTCAAGTTGCATAGAAGACAAATTGTTGTAGTTGTGATAACCCTACGAGATAACAACCAAGAATATGGTTCCAATTAATGTAAGAAAATCAAAGTGATGAAACTGCGTTTCGAGTACAGCTACACGATTCCATATATGGTTATATCATGAAACTTATGGATTAACAAAATAAACAACATTTAATATCCTATCACTTTCAAAATTATTGCAACCAGGCAACATAAAAAAACGGGGAGGATAGAAACAACGAGATTGATGCTCAGACCTTGCGGGAGGTATATACTCGCCATTTCTGTTTAGTCCAATCGAAAGCAATAGTACAATGCCCATTGATTTCTTGATATAATGGAATATGAGTGCATGATTACAGCTTCAACCATGTATAGAGATTGCGATTGATAAGTTCTCAAAAGGTCTTTGGAAAACGATATCTCCGGTTTACCCCAAACAACTCAAATAGACTCTTCTCGGAAAATGATACATTCCCTTAATATTAACTTTTTAGCACGAGAGAAACTATCAAAAGAGTAACCAAGTAAATTTGATTGTGTACTTTTTAGATTTGTTATTTAATTAACTTATTAGTTTAATGTTACTTTTTTAATAAACCATAATTAATTAATAAAAACAAAGAAAATGTGGATAAGTTGTGAAATAGATATTATCAAAAAAAATTGCACAAAAATAAAGACATTATCAAATTTCAAATACTAACAATGCTAGTAAGAGTTAAACTACACAGAATTCAAAAAATTATACTACTTCACAATCTAATTATACAACTTTAAATGACACATACGTCATCCTTTGTCGCAAATTGTAACCAAAGTTTTTGCCATTTATGAAAACAAAGGTGAAAAAGACAATGGATGATTGTTATGGGGATTCGAACCATGCTGAGCAGAAGAAGACAGCATAATTAAAAGTATCCTATCTCACTGATTCAATGGACTGTTCCTCTCACAGATACCAAATCCCTAAATCCCTTTTTAATTTTATTTGGTCTAAGCATCAAACATTTGTAATTTATTTGCATGCCAACAAATTCATATCTCAGTTTTGCTTTTTATGTACACGAATCTTGGTCGGTATATGTATCTCTGTCCTCTTCGGTTTTTCTTGCTTCATCTTCGAAGTAAAAACACGTAAATATTAGAATTGATTTTGAATATGACACTGCGTTGTAGAAAGTTATATGGTTTATTTTATTTTACGAATATACTAATATCAATGATTACTGTCGAAAATCCACATGTTATGTCGAAAATATATATGGAATAAAAGAAAAGTATGATGCTAGAAAATAGAGATGGTGAGGAAAGCGGGGACCAAAACTAGAAGAAACAACATATATAACTCTAATTGCCTAGTAATTTTAAATGTTTTTGAATTTTTCATGTGGGGGTCCAAGACAAGATAATGTCAAATTCTATTGATGATTTCTTTATTTTCTTTTGGGTTTTTTTACCAATTTATGGCAGTGTAGTTGTACTAATATTCGGGTTATAATCTAATATAAAGAGAGTACTAGACTGAAGAAAAAGAAGGAAAAGAAATAAATAAAAAATGGAAGTGGAGACAGAAATAGATCTGAGTAAGAAGAAACATGCAACGAATTAAAAAGAACTCACATGCCTTCTCTATCCTTTCTTCCATTTTCAGGTGGTCCTCAAATCTTCTTCCATTTTTTGGATTCCAATTGTCTTTACCCTAATTTAGATCCTCTATTTATTATTGTGACGTTTCTTTGTTCTACGTTTTTTTATAATTAGACCCAATTGAAAGTATTTAATATCGAGATAGTAGAAAACATCACACGGTTCCGAGGGCTCTTCCTTCGCTCATGAATAGATTTGTTCAACGTTTTTCTGTGTTTTTTTTATTCTTTTGTCGAACCCATGATTCTTTACAGTTGAGAATAAGAGCCGGATTAATTTAAGTTTCTCCCCTACATCATGGATAAAAAATGTATTAAAATTCAGCATTATTGCTAAATTATATCAGATATATTAGAGAACTTTAGTTAGAAAAAAAAAACAGATTCTCTGTCACAAATGATACTTCTGACCATTTGAAAACTAACTATATATGATAAGATATCCATAAATCGTTTTAAATGTGTAGTTAAATATTTAATCAAAAACTAAATCAAAATAATACATGTACAAACTAGTTAACGTGCCATGGAGGAACAAAACACAGAACAAAAATCCGTTCAATGTATATCTCTTCATCGTTCCAATACTCCAAAACCCTAAAGCACATGGAAATGGTAAGAACAAATTTTCTTCTTCGAAATATGGAAAAAATATTGGCATCTTAATTATCTTCTGTCGAGGAATGGTTTAATGATTGATAAAATTTGAAGACACTTTTAGTAATTTGAAAGTTTTGAGCATTTGAAATAAACTACTGATAATGTTATAAAAATGTAAATTTTCTCCATCAAACGGGGATTTGAATTCAAAAAAGCCTTGTTACTTTTCAAGAAAATCCTTGCTAAACCAAGTAATGATCAAGACAGATATATAACGCAATATACCATCAATACATATATAGATTCTGAAGGATTTAATTCTGAGATGCAAATTATATAATTAAGTATATACAAATCAGATAATATATGCAGGGTTCATTGTATATATATGTCGATCTAACCAAATGAGATTAAGTAACCATATATATACTTGTAAACTTACGCTATGAAAGCAAGGAATCAAACCATGAATTCGAATGAATTTAATTGTGATACACAATTCAAGCCAAATTGAATTCAGAATTTAACAACAACATGTAAATTAAGATTTAAAGAACCTGTGTATGAAATGGATATTAATGTGAAAGCTTCGAGTGTATGGGTCATGAAAAGGAAATGTCATGGTGGATTGTGCCCTAGTCGAAGTTCAAGATCAAGCTCATCCACTGATGTTCCTGTCGTCTCTTTCATCGAGCCAATGCTTTCATCTGTCGAATATTCTATAAGCCGAGGAGGAGCTTCTACCGGAGAATTCAAGACTGAAAACGGAAGGTTGCTCGAAGGAAACGAAGTCGTGCCATAAAGATTCACCATATCACCAGAATTACCAAAAATGCCACTAGGGTTTTGCAATTGGTAGAAATGGGACAAACCTTCAATGTTACTCGTTGTGGATTGGATTATAAGTGTTGTTGTAGGCAACGGTGGAGCACAAGAATTGAGTAACGTCCCGCCGTGGCCGCTTCTAGCCGCAGCCGCAACGGTGGAACCTTGATGAGCCCTAGATGAGGCACGGTCACGGCGGTGGACATTCATGTGGCCGCCTAAGGCCTGAGCAGAACGGAACTCACGGCGGCAGAAATTGCAAGTGTAAGATCTTGGAGGCCAAGTGGTACCAGAGATGTTGCCTTTAGTGTCTTGCTCAAAGGCTTTGACTTCCCAAGATTCATCATCATCCTCCAATTCTTCAATTTTGTTAGGGTTCCACATCCATGCACCACCGCTCATTCAAGGATGAGTTTTTTTTTTTTTGTAAGAGAAATCTCAGTAGAAGATGAAGAATAAGAAGAAGATGGGGTTGGTGGATAATGATGTAAATAATAAATATAAAGATGGACCCGAAATATATATAGATAGGTCACTTATCTTCAAAATATCATTTTCAGTAAATGAAAATAACATTTTTAACCATAATAAATTTTACTGAGGACTAGAGCACACAATTTTTGATTATCACATGTATAATTCAAAATTTTCAATATAATATATTAAGTTTCTATTAAATTCATTGCAAACACATATTTTTAATAGCTTATATATGTTAAAAAAACAGTTGATCAAAAATATATATATATATATGTTAGAAAACTAAATTGAAGTCTGATTTTCTGTTAGTTACTTATATATTTAGCTACTTTCCGAAATTTACATTACAACTTTACGTCTTTATATAGAACTCTACACGTATGTGTTCGCCTTCTATCTTCATTGGTATTTTGTTATAAAAAGACATTAAGTCATAGATTGCTATGCATTTAATTAATATAGGAAACGCAATTAAAAAAAATAGATGTGCAAATTAGTAAAATAGGTGAAGATTTAAAGAGGAAAAAGTTGGTTGTGACTTTGATGTCCTATGTAAGGTTAAGACAAAGTTTGTTTGCTTTAAATGGTGAGGCAAAGATCTTAGCTTTGCGTGATCATTACTAAGATTCTCTTGTTAGAATATGACAAATGACTTGAGTAGCTTTACACTCTCACATTATGACCATATATTTTAGATAATCATTTTACCTATGGCTACAATTCGAGATATACATTACAAAACTATGTTCATATATATAGACACACATGTATGGTGTATGAACTCGTTATATGTATAATTTTCTATGCAGAAAAAGATAATATTTATTTTCCTCTTATGCCAAATGAAAATTTAATTCAATTTCAAATCTAGGAATATTAAACAATAAAAATTTTGGTGAAAAAAATGAAAAACAGAAGAGCTGAAAGTGATGGGCCTTGATATCCGAAAGATATTTTCCATATAAAGTTACATTTACATTGGTGTCGTTGGGAACTTAGTTAGATTTCAACTAGATCACTTTGTCGTTGGTCCATGTGGATTGCATTTGTTTTGTCATATTTTTCAAATAAATAAAAATCTAAAAAGGTACTTAATCTTCCTTAGAAAATATCAAAATACAGTATAAATGATAAAATCTCAGCCCAAATAAAGGTCACTGTGGATCCTTGCGTTTGCTTCAAATGGGCCATTGGACAAGTAGTTTAGGCCTTCTAACTATATTTAGAAAACCATTTTGTTGAAGTAAACACTCTTTTTTTTTTTTTTTTGTTATAATGCCAAATTAGTGTTATCTTTTCGAAATACCATCTTCTTTTGCAATAAAATCTTAGACATCCATCATAAACTCAAGTTTTCTTATGTCAATCACTTTTTAATAAATAAATTAAACGTTCTACTCGCCATCGGTTATAAATTATGTTTGTAGCTCTAGTCATTTTAATATCATCATTTAATTATAAGTGTATATAATTTTTCAACTTTATCCATCACAAACATTAGACGAACGATGTTGAAGAAAGCTTACCCCCATAATATGCATCTCCGATTTAAACAAATGTACCAATATTGTTGGTACTTGTATATCTCATTGGGTCAAAACGTTTGTATATATTGTATTGAAGTTGAGAAGAAAGGAAAGATAGATTAAGGGAGAAGCAAAAAATGACGTTTTGCCAGCGAAGCTTTTGGGAGCAAAGAGAATCCTTTTGCAGCTATCAAACGACCGCTTCTCCCGGACGACGACCTTTGGCCGCCCATCACATCTTTCTCTATATTTATCTATTTTAACATATACTTGATGAAAAGAAAAAATCCTGATCTTATGTAATATAAGATTTTCTTTTGTAAAAAAAAAAAAAAAAAAAAAAAGATTTTCTTTTGTCAACATATATATTATTTAAGATTTTGCTTTAAAATAAATTTATAGACGGATTGTTTTCTTGACTGTAAAATTAACATGATGATTTCATGTTTCAGAAAATAAAATAATATAGACTTAGTCTTGTTTGATTCGGTTCATTATTGTATTTCATGTCTCCAAGCTATTGGCTATTGTTTATTCACTACTTAATACGTGCTTTATCATATTGCTTTCCGTGAAACAAAATATTGGTTAATTAAGACCTAATCGGTCCATTAATGTTCTTATCATAAACAACGACTTGGTGCATGTCGATGACATAATATTAATATTATATACACAAACAAATCTATCTTATGTAAATTTATTTAAAATCGATTAGTATCCAATGTATACTAAGTTGAGGAGCTGATATTCGGCTTAATTGAATCTTAAACTCATTAAAAAAACTTATTTAAATGTATATCTATTAATATTTATTGACATATATACACACACAATATTTTTAGATTGGCTCAAATGATCACATGGAGTCATGGAGGCAAACATAGATGTTAGAGCTTGGGAATCGCACGTGCCCACATGGCAAAGTTCTGACTCTATTTGGCTAGATTTTTACACGTGGCGTCTTCAGAGTGATCGAAGCGTTTGGAAAAGCACGTGATGCGTGTTCGTATTGGCTATCTATCAAATCCCTTGCCTTCATGCCCGTACTTGCAGGTAAAATAAGCACACGGACACTAATTCTATTTTTATTTTTTGTTAGGGCATCATCAATGGGGGATCATGTGAGGGTGTTCTTATAGAGAATATAATGTTAAAATAATGTAAGATCATGTGTTTAGATCTTTTGTTTAGAAGTTGATTAGTGGGAGAACATGTGTAAGATCTTAAGACTTAATAATATAATAATCTAAATTAAATTAAGATTTTACAATTATTAAAACATTTAAAAATAACATATAAATTGCAAATGCCAAATTTATGAAAAACTGAAAATAAAAGTGAAAATACAATACTAAATATTTATGAAAAAAACATTAAAAATATAAATAACAATAAACAAACAAACATATTACTTAATAAAAGCACAAAAACATTTTATCTAATTAATACATAGTTTATTATCCAAATTTATTCCAAATATTTTGAATATTCCAACCAATGCCCAAATGCCACGTCACCCCGCAACACCCACAAGAACAGATCCAGGTCAAGAGCCCAGTTCCTGATCTTAAGCCCATTAACCCATTTTTTTGGATTTAAATAATGCTTAGATCAGGGGGGGTGATCCCCCAATGCAGATGGTCTTAGATAATTTATTTTAAAGTTATTAAATAAGTATACATTAGTATAAGATATTTAAAAACGTACCAAAACTGAAAAGACTACGACGAATCTATATGTAATGGGTGATATAAAACTAAAACATTAGTTTGGCAAAACATGTGCCACAAAAGTTTACACTACTTTTTTTTCAGCTTTATTAGTTTGAATTTGAAAATGAAGTTTATTACAGCATATTTAAATTCCGTGCTCTCTGTATTTTCTGACAATCAAAACTCCAATACTTAGTCACTTGATAGTTAGATGTAAGAAACAGTTTTTTTTTTTTTTTTGTTAAATAGATGTAAGAAACAGTTACAAATCATATATATCACACTAATACAAACTAATATATATACTTGGAAGAAAAAACAAACATATATATGTAAATTTATGTCACCCGAAAAAATAACCAAATTAAATAGTGATTAATGTGAGGTCTATGTATAGTATAAAGGAAAAAGGAGTAAAAATATTATATGTAAACATAATCAATGTCCTCTACACACCAAAAAAAAAAAACATAATCAATGTCCTCTATTAGTTAGTGCGATTTGATTACATATCTTTTCACACTAAATTTTTCTTTGGTAATGGAAGAAGAAAACCAAGTACAAATACTGATCAAGGTTGCTATCTATATATGTTAGATATTCTTAGTATTCTTATTTCTTCGATTTTTAAAATGACTTTTGAACCTTTTATTCTATAATAATCTTTAAATTTTAATATATATATATATATATATTGAAATAATTAATCTGAAGTGTCTTATATATCTCTGAAATAAAATGACGAGAAAATAATAAATATCGGACTGCTGTAACCGTAGTATTTTAGGATTTGATAATCTCGTATAATTTTTCCAATAAAAAATCATTTGGTTAACCTAATAATTAAGTTTTTGCGTACTATTGTTTTCACAAATACTGTTTAGGGAAAGTATTTTCAAGCATGTGAATATTAGACCATGAAAAGTACTTTAAAATAAGATTACTTTACACAAATAGTAATATTTGTCAACTAAATATATATATATATATATATATATGAAATATTCCTTTGTTGATAGATCATTGGTTATATATTTTTTTTGTATTCAACACACGTTATTCTTTAACTAATAAATGGGTGGATATTTTATAAAATATACTATATTAGATTACTATTGTTATATGGGTGTGTGCATAAAAGACATAAGAATTTATGTATATGTCCTAAATATATAAGAAAGTGTTCATTGCATAATGATTGCATAGTAAAAACATTATCCTAGTCTCGTGGAACTTTTTTATTACACAACCTTTCTTAATCAAAAATGGTTAAAAATTAGTGGGTTTATAATATAACACAAGGAAAGTATCTATATACAAAATGCATCGATTATCCTATTATTTTTTGTATTACTGTATCTAACTTCACATGGTTAAAATATACTTCATGTTATTATAATTATATATGTCACACTTTTATGGGGTTTAACATTACTAATTTCAGAATTAAGTATGTGTTATGTTGTTTAATTACACCGTTTTACACTATTTGAATTAATAGAGAAATCATTATCTTGGCTACCTATTAAAATCTAACTACCGATTCGTTGGCTATTTTGTAAATCACAAAGCTTATCAACTAATTTTATAGTATTACTTTAAAAAGTGTATGTGTATTGCCTTAATTCACATGTTTATTGAAAACTAGTGTTCAATATGTTTTTCCACACGAAAATATCATCAATATTAATTAAATATTGCAAAAACAAATTCTTGCATCACCTTAAAATTTCCTTATAATCGAAGTATTAAAAACAAAAAAATGAGTTAAGTTTACTAAAAACGAATAAAAAAGTAAAAGAAGCATTGAAATTTTTGTCGTCTAGCATCCAAAGCTCCGTATTAGAGGCCGACAATTATAGATTTGCATATTTAATTACAAAATTAACAAGCTAACGACATTGATTAATTTAAATAATTTGTTTAATTTAAAGTGAATGGTTTGGTTTTCAAGGCATAAAGTTGTAATTGTGGGGACTACGGACGTAAAAACGCATTAAGGCGAGCTAATCACCAATTTCGCGTCCGAAAGTCATCATCCAATTGGTCTTGGTCCAATTCTATTATTAATTAAAGATTGTATTAACTTATATATTTCGTTAATTAGGTGTATGGTGGGAAATGGACAAATTAGCTCATGCATTAAGACTCCATTAGAGTTTAATGCACTTGGAAGAATCACAAAAGGCTCTTAGTGGCCTCAATTATTCGAGTTGGTCAATTGTAACCAAGAATGGTGCTAATTAGCTAGCTCTTCTTATTCTAAAATAATACTCTCTCCGGTTTTTTATTTTCCAAACCATCTTTTATAATTTGTTTATTCTTCTCGAATTTTGCATATGCATACAAAACTCAAACAAATGATTTTTTTTTTTTTTTTTTTTTGGTATGAATGTTAAAAAAATGAATTCCTAATAATTAAGCTCGATTTTGTTTGATGTGGTTTATATAAATATATGTACCGTACGTAATATATAGCTGAATAATACACATGCATGTGTGTATGTTTGGATGTAAATCGATTTTCTTGTAAGGAGACCATTCATGGGTAATTTGAGGTAAAAAAAACTAAAGTAGAAAAACATTTGAATTCGATCAGTTTCAGATAATGAGAAACAATCTTTTTAAAATTATTTTAAGATAGAAGACACAACTACTCTACAATCCCAGAATTTATTTCCTAAGCAATCACAAGTCTTTCCATTTCCTTTCCATTTCCTTTCTTCTTTGTATGGTAACATTTTCCTTTCTTCTGCCGAATATTTGTCTATCGATCAATGGATTTGTGCTTCTGACGTGGGAAAAAACGAAATGTTGACCTATATACATAAAATATCGTTCGGTAACATCAATTTATCTTAATAATTTGAACCATCATTGACAACAAAACCGAATCATTACCAATGGTGCAACAAAATAACAATTGATACACGTTTATAAGTTATAATGTTAAAAAACAAAGGTTATAATGTTGGTTTCTACAATATAGCCATATGAAAGTAATTATATTGATTTCCATAAGAAAAAAAAGCAAGTAGATTAATAGAGAAAAGGCACAAAAAGAGCTAATGATTAATTTGGGAAGTACAGCTAAAATTTTGGGGAGGCTTTTTAGGGAAGCACGAAGAGCTTAATAAATGATTAAAAAGGATATCTCCAACTTCAAGCAAACCCCATACCTCTGCATCCTTTACCTGCTCTTCTTTATCCTCACACCACATTCACACTCATATAGATGGATATACGTATGTATATATCTGAATAATTTTGTCAATATATAGACGTAATAACTAATTTTGTCCTTTTCAATGAACCCAATAGATTACTAGGACCGGTTTCGTGGAAATTCTATTATAGTTTACTTGGACAAACTTATGGGATCGGGGATGTCAAATAAATTAGTACGATTATTATGCATATGTGGATACTAGAATATTATTTTTATTTTTTTTGTGAAATTTGAGAAATTAGTGATTTTTTTTAATCTAATTATCATTTCATGAACTAATCAAATAGCTTATAGAAATAAGAATAACCAAAGAACTAGTAACTTTTAAGTGAAGGTATATACAAAAATTATAAAAACCACCTCGTGACTTCTCTTTTGGTAAATTTAATAAACAAGTAAAGTATACATACAAGCATTTGATATTTGTCATATTGATGTAAAAAAGGTTTTGGTAAATTAGGGCAGGTGAAAATGCAGAAGCCTAGTAGATAGATGTTCTTACATAACTCTCCCCCGAAATTTAAGGGCATAGAGAGAGAGAAACAAAGAGAGCAATTCCCAATGTTTTCATGAGAGAGAAGTGACAGCTGCTTCGTGGCCGACAGCTATACGTTCATCTCTCTCCTCTTTCAGCTCCCACGTGTCTCCCTTCTCCTTCGCACGTGTATGTTCATATTTTCCATAAATACATGTATGCAAGGACCCGTATGTTCAGAAACGAAATACAGTACTAAGGAGTTTCATATATATTTTTTGATAAAGTTTGATCTTTGAAATAGGGATATACCACTTCAATTTTTTATTTCTCTAACATATTAGTATTATATATATAGTTGTTAGTTTTTGGGGATAAATTTTTATTATAGAGTTGTTATTATTTATCTGCAGCTAGCCTGCAGGCATTTTATTGGTTTTTGGAAATAAAACCAGTTTCTGCTTACGAACAGTAGTTTTCAACCTCGTACCAACACTGTTCAATGTCTGTGTTTGCGTAAACATAATTAGGTATTTCAATATTCATCATGTATACTTTTGTAGAAACCTACATATATATATATATATATATATATATATACAAGTAAATTATTTTATTTTTTTCTGTCTATAGAATGATAGATAATTTAGCTTATAAATTTGTTTTTCCTTGGTTAGAGAAACCCTAGAGGTTACGTGCTTTGATCCAAGAACTTGGATTTGACATCTCCGATTCATTTAAACTAAATTAAGCGAGAAAGTTCTCAACTTAGCGCGTTTACTTAACGCGTATCTCTAGCTACGGCATTACGTCATTAGCCCCTGTACTTAAACTTTTGGCCTTTAACCATTACGGAGAGTTATAATTTTAAATCGGAAACGAGTTCCAATCAAATAGTAGTAAAATTTCGAACATTTTTGTATTGTAATCGGTTAAACTGATTACTAATTAGAATTACAGGTTATTATGTTTTAGAAAATGGTAGACCGGTACTCAACTTGCAACTTTAGTTTCCCACCACCTGAAGAAAAACAATAACCAGTAACGATGTTGCGGATATCACATCAATATTTTATATTCTTACACCATTTTGTATTACTTTTACTATACGCTAAAATATATGCACCAGTATATTTCACTTAAATTAGAGTATAAATTAATCTCAGACGATAGTCAATCAATATTAATGAATTTTGGCTGTCTTAAAGGACCCATTGAATTTATTTATTTATTGATTTTGTAGATTACTAGATTCTATGAAACTATAGAAAATTATCTTTGTATTGTATTTTAATTACTTCATGGTGAATGATCTTATAATATGAAATTGAAACGATCGGTGTTGATTCGGTTAGTATTTAACAACTTCAATATTACATGGTCAATAAATAATATAGAAACTACTTTATAATATATCTACCGACACAAATATACATGTTTTAGGTTTATGCATATATTATACGTGTGTAAAATATGGTTACCTACCTTGTTAAACATATTTAGGACGGCATTGGATGTGGCTAATTTAATAACTTAAAGACCCACTTACTTCAAATATCTTTGTAAAAAAAAGTTTTAAGTGCCTACACAATGCAACTGGATAAGGAACTATATGCCACAAACATCCTTAAAATATAATATAGAAAATATTGAATATACATAAACATACATAAAATAAATGTATAAACAATGTATATTATATATATGGCTTTGTCAGACATCACACTACGTTCGTTCCAAAAGTCGTCATTGCCAATAGGTTGTTCCTTTTAATTTTAGTGGTTACAAATAAATCAACCTATCAAGTTATTTAAATAATATGTTAGATACTATAATTTAAATAAGGGAAGCGACTCACACACATATATACTAATTTATATTATTACTGTATACGTAAAACTGAATTAACAACTTTTTCACTGAAAAGCAAGCCCTTTTGATTATATATAAGTGACTAAGTCATAACGTGAAACAATTATAAATTCTAAAGGTTTAAAAGATCTAAAAACTTTTGCACGTGGAATGTGCTATTTACCCTAAAATATCGAAGCCAACTAAACAATTTAATGAGTTATAAAGATACAGGTTCTTTGATTTGATGGTAATCATTATGTCATAGAAACTGTTCCATAAATTTCATACTATATTATGCATTTAGAAATCAGATAATGTAGAGTAAAAAATATATATACTATTTCGAAATTAAGCAGCTCCAAGTGTTGCTATGGTGTCAAAATTAGTTGTTTCTATTCAGTCTTGACGGTTTTTAACACGATATATGATGTAGCATTGTCTAGCCGATCCTTTACATATGTAGTAACAGAAAATTTCTTGGACCTCTTGGTTGTCTTGAAAAAATCTTATGAACCGGATGCCAAAATACTAAATATCGTAAACAAAAACAAAATCAAGTAAGTTGCAATATTATTCACTGGAAAATCGTATACTCGTATAAGGAAACACTAATTATAGATGTTTTCAATATTTCTGTTTTTTTTTTTCAAATGACCACAACACTTGGAAACCGATAATGATGAAACTTTATAATAAAAAAAGTTGGTTTCAAATATATCGTAGTCAACATACAAAAAAGGTGGAAGTCATTTGTAAGATTAAAAAAAAAAACAGAACAAAATCTAGACCAAATGATTCACATGGCAAGAAATTTAAGTAATTTCTGATGTAAACGCCTTCACTAAATTGAGCATAATTATCATATTTTCTTTTTTCTTGAGCTTTATTTAATTCATACATGCATCTATATAAGGAAATAAAAAATATTAATGTAAAACGTAAATTTAAATAATGTATTGAATGTAACAACATTAATAAAGGCACGAAATTATTGGTTTGAAATGATTAGATCCAACTAATTTCCAACCAAAGACGGTCAAAGCCAAATAAAAATGCTTAGCTCTCCATGAGCCCCAAGAGAAACCCATCCAAATTGGTTCAGACAATCGTGGACCCCACGCGCCGCTTCCCTCCTCTCCCCACTTGGTATTCTCTCTCTCTCTCTAATTAATTCTAACTTTGATTAGTTTTGGTCAACTTTATAGTTAACCATGGTTAACTAATAAAATATTTCTTTTGTTTCCAAGATAATTTTATGAATAAGTGATTATATGTGTTAGCCTAAGTTTTTTTCTTCAAAATATAGCTTATACATTTTTTACTCTTGCAAGGCTTACATCTTAATTTAGGAAACTGATATGATTGGTATATATAAGGCCTGAGTATACATAATATTAATTAAGTTTAAATAAATTAAGGCAAGGCAATGATGGTGGAGAATGTTTTGAAAGACAGAAAAGAGGAAGCATCTTAATGAAACCCACAAGATAACCCCAACCACATATTATCATGATGGCTTCATTCATCTTAATTAAAACTTTAAACTTTCATTTTCTCCAAATATTTTAACTTATTATACCAATTAGATCACACCCACTCACACACATCTCCTTCCCAACTTCTGACGCTCCTATTGTGCGCGTGGATACTACTTCCGTTAAGCTCTTGATACAATTCATAACAATGTATCGCCAACTTTGAAACTTTGTATTTTATCTGGCTAAACCAATAACAACTATGAGATAATTAAGTTTAGCTGTTTTGAATGGGGGTTTATATGTGAACAAAATAAGAGAATTCATACCTTGGAAATCTTAATAATATACTTTTCTAATCAGATATTTGTATGGATCTATAAACATATACAAACATGTGACAAACAAGATTTTTTATTTCCAATAGTTATTGACTGAAATACTAAAATATAATACATATTTTTTATTTTATTATAGTTGTACTATATAAGTTTTTTTTGGCAAATTATAAACATAGAAAAAAAAAAAAAACACAAACGCAAACAGTGAAACCTAATATGTGTTTGCTTATGGCAGTCGCGTATATTTCACGCTCTTGCTATTGGAGAAGAAGAAGAGGAGTGGAGTTTATTGTCGAGTCCAAAACACACAAAACGACATAAAACTCAACGAGAAAAAAAAAATTTGAATTGAAGTCGATACCAAAACGAAATTTTTATCAATATCTATTTTGTAAGAGTTTAGGTTAGACAAGTGACTGCATTTACATACATATATCTATATATACACAATCATTTTTTCTTCTTCATTAATGCTTTATTTTAGTCTCACCTTCTCCTTCTACTTTTTATCATTTCCCTTTCTCTTCCCATTTTAGTCTTCCTATAACTTCTTCTCAATCCTCTCTCATATCTTTTTTCTTAGTTTAAATTTCAATAAAATAGAAGAAAAAAAAAAACATATACAAATCTACAGAGAAGAGAAGCTTTATTTTAATCTTGTTGTGTGTGTGTGTGTTTTATATAATTTTTATTTTTTTTTCAAATTAAAATCTCTTCTTTGCTTTTGATGTGGGCATGGCTGGTCTTGATCTAGGCACAGCTTTTCGTTACGTTAATCATCAGCTCCATCGTCCCGATCTCCACCTTCACCACAATTCCTCTTCCGATGACGTCACTCCCGGAGCTGGGATGGGTCATTTCACCGTCGACGACGAAGACAACAACAACAACAACCATCAAGGTCTTGACTTAGCCTCTGGTGGAGGATCAGGAAGCTCTGGAGGAGGAGGAGGTCACGGCGGAGGAGGAGACGTCGTTGGTCGTCGTCCACGTGGCAGACCACCGGGATCGAAGAACAAACCGAAACCTCCGGTGATTATCACGCGCGAGAGCGCAAACACTCTTAGAGCTCACATTCTTGAAGTAACAAACGGCTGCGACGTTTTCGACTGCGTTGCGACTTATGCTCGTCGGAGGCAGCGAGGGATCTGCGTTCTGAGCGGTAGCGGGACGGTCACGAACGTCAGCATACGTCAGCCATCTGCGGCTGGAGCGGTTGTGACGCTACAAGGAACGTTCGAGATTCTTTCTCTCTCCGGGTCGTTTCTTCCTCCTCCGGCTCCTCCCGGAGCAACGAGTTTGACAATATTCTTAGCCGGAGGACAAGGTCAGGTGGTCGGAGGAAGCGTTGTGGGTGAGCTTACGGCGGCTGGACCGGTGATTGTAATTGCAGCTTCGTTTACTAATGTTGCTTATGAGAGACTTCCTTTAGAAGAAGATGAGCAGCAGCAACAGCTTGGAGGAGGATCTAACGGCGGAGGTAATTTATTTCCTGAAGTTGCTGCCGGAGGAGGAGGAGGAGGACTTCCGTTCTTTAATTTACCGATGAATATGCAACCAAATGTGCAACTTCCGGTGGAAGGTTGGCCGGGGAATTCCGGTGGAAGAGGTCCTTTCTGATGTGTATATATTGATAATCATTATATATATACCGGCGGAGGAGCTTTTCCGGCGAAGAATTTGCAAGAGTGAAGAAAGGTTAGAAAAGCTTTTAATGGACTAATGAATTTCAAATTATCATCGTGATTTCGGACATTGTCTTGTTCATCATGTTAAGCTTAGGTTTTTCTCTGTCTTTTTGTTTTTGCGTTTTGTAGAATTTTATGTTTAATCCTTTTTATTTTCTGTGAAACTCTATTTGTGTTCGTCTGCGATGAAAAAAACTCCTCAAATCTTTCTTCATATCTAGCCACTTCGTGTATTACAAATTTGATATTGACCATGATAAGAGAGCCGACTAGAATTTGATTAGAGGTTATATATCCCTCATGAATCAAAATTTCTAGTATTGTTGTCCTATACATAGGTTTGTTGATATGTATATACATATAAAAATGGGTTAAAATCCAGGTATTTTTGTGTTTTGGTCAGTGCAATGATTAAGTGCAAAAAATATTTTTTGGGGGATTTGGTGATAGAGTTTATGAATTCAATAAATGTTTTCTAATATTTTTATCAAATAGAACAATGTGATCCACTACTAGAACAAAAATATTGCTTAATGGATGCTCTTCTTATCTGCTGCTATATATGACATATAAATATATATACACTAATATACATAGATATATGTATACATCTGTTGTTTGTGTGTGGCATAGTAATAAACTTATATATATATATATATATATATATGTTTTTCTATGATTTGGTGTCAGTTCAACATTGGCTTTCAATTTCTCGAGCCCTAACTTATCGACATGACCAATTCTGTTTTGATTTTGATCTCGACGAAGTAAACTATGAAACCTATTTTGTCATTGAGTTTTATATTTCTCCGATCTGATTTGTGTCATAACATGTTTTAGGTTTTATTATACTTATATCTGCTATGTGTCTTTAACTTGCTAAATCTATATATGTCTTTAGATATTGAGAAAGCACACTTTAGTGAAGGTAAATATTTGGATCCTTTAGGATGTGTATTTGTATATTTTAGTTCTTGGATGCAGTGTCAAAAGTTACTACTATATGATTTATATATTTTCAGTGATCTCTTTATATATTAATGTGTGTTTCCAACTAGTGTGGATGAAATTAATTAGTTTGATTTTGTACGGGTGATGATTGTGTTTTTCTATCTCGTTTAGTTAAAATCGTTATATCAGATTCCAATGCTTATAATAATATAACTAAATTGTTAATGATTTTATGGGAATCTCGTATTGGAAGTAGACTTATTAAGATATTAAACTGATGTGGTGTGGTGCTTATCTGTAAGAGAATTTTCTTTTGATTACTCAATTGAGCTTTTTATTTGGAAATTATATTCTTTGAAAAAAGTTCCTTAGTTATGCTACCTTCCTATTTTTATATTCCTGTTTTAAATAATTAACGACCAAGAGTATATTGAACATGTAATGCGAATGCGTGAGAATATATACTTACTAGTTATTTGAGTTTCAATCCCATTGTTGATCATATTAGGGAGACTATATTTATATATGTTTCCACTGTTTATTTTAGTAAACATCTATTGCCTTTATGTTAGCAAGTTTATAAGCTTTGTAATATTTCCATATATATTATAGTATATATATATATATATTTTAACTATAATATGTGTTCAATATATGAAACAACTCTTTAGACGTAAATCACATTTTTAAAAACTTATGCATATGCATACAAGATTTAACATCTCTTGGAAGCAAAACATTTTTTCTTCTGAACACTTGATCTAACTACATTTAATCTTATCATATAGTTTAAACTGACTAAATATATAATGAATCTAAAGTCTGATTGCTTTCTATTTAACATGAGTTTTTTATATGTAAATTTCATTGATACATTAATCTCGAAACTATTGGTCTGTAAATGCGGTTAGAGAATTAAAATAGAACAAAGGCAACGTTTTTTTTTTTTTTGTGCAAAAGGCAACGTTTATATCTAACATAAAAATAGTTAATGTAAGAATTGTTTTTCTAAGGTTTTGATCTTGCTATTGATTTCTATATACTTTAAGTCATTTGACTGATAATTTCTTTGAAAACTTGAAGCATTATACTGGTCAAATTAAACAAAAGTTATTTGACTGATAATCTAATTCATATTATTAGACACAATATTAAAATACAATTGTCACAATCGAAGGAATGATGGATTAATTTGATATCAATATTGATTGATACTTTGATAATATTAGCTTGAAGTTGTCCAAAGGCACCATCGAGTCGACTCCAACAACATCTAAAACTAAAAGATCCTTTTTATTTTATCAACCGTGCAATTAGATTAACGGAAAGGACTTTGGTTGTTAATCCAAGCCGGAGGAGTAGAGTTTACAAAAACATGTTTCGCAGATACATAACTCAAACGTTTATTCATGTTGCGTTTTTCTTTTTTTCCGGCAAGCATCTTCTCATTTTCTTCAATGTGACTAATATGGCTTCAATGACGTACATAGCGTTTTTTTGTTAAATTATAGGACGACAATTTTATGTTACCTCGAATGAACAAGTTTAGCGGGAAAAAGAATATAATGTACAAGTTCTAAAATTTCGAAAGTAAAGTTATGATATTATATTAGAAGTTAGATGATATTTAGATATGCTTCGTTTTTCATCGGTGATTAATCATCAACATTCAACGGAGAAGCATATGAGATTGGCTACACAATGTCTATTCTTTCTTTGAACGATATGTTTCTTCTTTTCGTGCAACATTTATGGTTTTATTTTTTGTTAAACTTATTGCCAAAGCCTATGAGACCCATTTGAGTGAGTGGTAAATCTGGTACAGGGCCATGAATCATCATCTTCATCACCTGCACATGAACCTACATTTTTACCTCACACGAGAATATTATTAACCCTAGATGATTCAAATAGTACTGCTCTATCGATCTTAACACTGAAAAGTATTCTTCACTATACAAATCAGATAGGCTGAGCAAAACATAAGGCATAAAACGAAATTTGGGCCCTTATCAATTATCATTGTAATCTCAAAAGACGATAAATCTATAAACACATGCTTGTGTGTATTTATGTAATGTACACAACACCAACAATACATGCATATAAATTAAAGAACACACACAAAATAAATTCTTGTATATATGGGGTTTAAAAGAGAATCACACACAAAAATCTAGACTCATCATTGTTTTCTATAAAAAAACGGATATCTTTTTTTATTTAAAACGTAGACAGTGACAACAGTCAACAAACCATGATTTAAATCACAATTGAAAAACTCAAACTCACTCAAACTCTGGCCTTCCAAACACATTCTTGTATTTATATTATTTGATATTTTGAGGATAAAACTATGATATCACTTTATTATTATTATAAGTTAAATATTTAGATTGAATATTTACTCATAATAGTCTTATAGGTCGTTCCTCACTAAAATGTAAAATCGTTTCCAAACCCAAGCAAAGAAAATTCAGGTTCAGACTTCAGAGGTCAGACTACTTTTATGAAGTTTTTTTTTGGTAGGCCCATAGACTTAATCCCAAGGCCCATTAAACCCGTTTGAGATGTATTCAAGAACATTTCGAGTAAAAAACATGTAGAGGACAGGGTTTTATGATTGGTCTTAAGTTCTTAACATTCTAAATGATATGTACACAAAGAGGCTTATGACATGCTCTAATTTTCATCATCATCATCGTATGCAGCGAAGGCTTTATCTTATGTCTCCCTTGATCTTCTTCCTCTAGGCTTTTTTCTTGCTAATTAGGGTTGGAGTCACAGAGAGCACACCGATGAGACACAGAGTCGCCATGGAGCTGAAGTCATAGAGATCTCCCAATGATTTTAGCTCTCCAAGAGCAAGCCCAGCCTGTGTCACAAAATCAAACACATTTCCATTAGAAAATATTCATACTCATTGAAACCATAAGACAAAAACCAGGAAGATGCCTGAACTTCTCATACCCGGACTGTGACAAATGCAGCAGGAATCAGACCAATGAATGTAGCAAGGAAGAAGATATGGTAAGGAACATCAACAATTGGAGAAGCAACATTAATGAAAGTGTTAGGCAATGTTGGTGTTAGTCTCAAGAACAACATATAATTCAGCAACCGATCTTTTCTTCTCGCAACCTAAAACAACAAAACCCGCAAAAACTCTTCAGGATTTCCTCGAAAATTGATATCGAAAAGCGGACAATAAGATTGATTTGTTTTGTTTTCCAAACCTGATCTTGGAAGAATACGAGCTTATCGGGCCAAAGCGAGAAGAGTAAAGGTCTACCGATGAGCTTCGAGAGAAAATAGCAAGAGGAAGCACCAGCTGTTGCAGTGGAGACAACAAGAGCCATTCCTTTGACAACTCCAAAGAGAGCACCAGCAAGCAAAGACATAAACACAGTTCCAGGAATCATGAACGTCTGCATAAAAACGTAGACCAGACAATATCCAACAAGAACTTGAACTGTGTAATCACTTGTGTATATCTCAAGATTATCTCTGCAACAAAACAACACTAGTTTTAGTAATTCAATCAATTTCAAAGCTCAATATGTTAAAAAATCAAAACTTTCCTTCATCAATCTGTTTTTAGGAAAGTAAATCAATTAAGATAATCTATTAATATAAAGATTCAAAACATTGCCAATATTATGATAATCTATTAATATAATCTGAGATTAGCTTAGTTTCAAGGCTCAAGCATATACAAATTTCCAGAATCCTAAATTCGAAAGTCACGGTCTTTGAATCAAAGCTTGAATTTTACTAAAAACCCAGAAATAATCAATTCTAAAAACAAGAAATTTACCTAAGAATCTGAAGATCTTCGAGATTACGAGGTAACTTGAGGAAACTGTAATCAGATTGAGGCATTGTGAGATAAACGCAAACAAGTCCCAAAAGAAACCCTAAAACGACGCCGGAAGCTGCCGTGACCTCCCAAAAGCTCAGAGAATATATCGGAGTCGCTGATTTCGCCGGAGCCGGCGGAACAACGCCGATGGTTGTTGTTTCTCCTTCTTCTCTCTCCATCTCTCTTGTATCGATCGAGAGAGAGAGAGATAGAAGAAAGGAGGATATATAGAAAGAGAAGTTAAAAGCTTTTGCTTACACGAATCCTTTTCTCTGTCTCTGTCTCCTCGAAATCTGAATGACGGAGAAAGATTGAGTTTGAAGAAGGAGACGAGAAAATAAATATAAAGGAATATTCGAATTTTGATTTTGAAGGATTTGTTTTTGGAATTGATTATGTTATGTATATCTAAATAAATAAAACAAATAACAAAACTAATTTGTACCTCTAAAAAAATAAAAACTATTTGCGGCCCTCATTTTTTCGTGGTTTGTAAATTTAGCCCCGGGATTTATAGACATGCATGTCGTATACCCAAATTCGTTAACAATTAGGAAGTTTTTATTTAATTATAATGTGTAAATCATTTATTTAAAGTTGATATATTAGCTAGTCATACAAATTTTGAGAAATATAAAACTGTTGCTTCGACAATGAAATAAGGATAAATTTATAATAAAAATAAGATAAACACAAGTGCTTAATTTAGAAAACGTAGATAAAAATGAGAATTGGAAATTGAGACGTCCGATTCCTTTAAGAGATAAAACTTTTTTTTTTAATAGAATAGGCTTAATTTGTTTCATTCTGCTTAACATCAATATATATATGTTTAAGAAAAAAATTAAAGCAATATATACGTTACATATAATTATTTCAACTATTGACTATTTAAACTAAAGGTGACATTTCTATATTAGTCCTTTTTTCTTAACATCATATTAAATTAATTTTTTTTATCTAAGTTATGAACACTTTTTAGCTATAATATTCATAATGCATGTTACTTCTACAATAGCTTCGTAGACACATGATGAGTGTAATTTTGTCCGTATTATAGGAAAAGTTTTATGATTGGTACACATAACTGCATAAGTATAACATAATTATAACCAAAGTTAAATGATTCGTGCAAGCTATGGATATGTAGATGATTAAATATTACATTTGGTAGTATCTAACTATATATAGTCTATTCAAAGAAAAAATCATAAGCAAGCAATATTGTTTCTTTTTATAATATGGAGGATAATTTGTTTAGTAAATAGATGGATGATATTTATTTTTTTTGGCAGCAAAAAAAGTAGCACTACTAATCTTACTATATTGTACAATCAACATTGTATTTTGAAAATATAATTCTCTCATTGTGAGTATTAACAACAAATCTACAATTCATTATATATAAAAAATCTACAATCAATATTGATTTGATAATTGATAGTGTGGTGCTTCGCCCACCGAATATGGCAGATAACACGTTTAAACGGTACATTGACATGTGAGCTTATAATTGCCTGTTGACCCAACAAAACAAATTGCCTATGTTGCTTCACGACAAAAGTAAATTACATAGATTTATGAAGAGAATACTATACTTAATATACTTAATACAATAGAAGTAAAAGAAAAATAAAAACTTGAAGAGAATACTATACTAAATACTGAATTAAGTCTGTAGAAGTAAAAGATAAACAAAAACTTGAGCTCAAATGATCATTCCACTTCCAATCTAAATCCGTTGTTGTTACTAGCTATTATAATGATACAATTTGTATATATTAATTAATATATGTACAGACCTAGGTTTACCTCTGACATATCTATCATCTAATCAGTGTCGATGATTTTGAGGAAAGAAACATTAAAAAAAAAAAAAAGTTGAGAAAATTTGGGACGGACAAATGTATGAGTAGGCGAGACAAATGTGTTGTGTTCTCTACTTCGTCTGTCACACAAGAAAAGACAACATACAACGCATCGCATGCACTGTTTTTGAAACCCCGCTCCATTAAAGAAAGGCTTTAACTCTAACCAGACAGACTTGAGAGCCTCTTGTTGAGGTCTTGACGATGTATCCATCCATCGCATGTCTATTCTTACAAGATTTTAACAAAATGAATAGAAAATGGAACCGTTAATGATACAACATTACTATGGTAATTTACAACTTTTACGAAATTTCGGAGTGTGATTAAACAGGTAGGGCTCTCAAACAGGTACGGTATTTGTATTCGATAGATAGGGCCACATAAGAAAAATATTTATTATATTGTTGAATGATGGAGACCTGGCCGGATTAGAAGATCTGTAACGATTAAGATTGGTAAAAATGAAAATAAATGGACGCTTAGTTATGCTTATGTGTGATTATGCAAAACAAAAACCAAGAAGAAGAAGAAGAAAGTTTAACAACCCAAAAAAAAAAAAACAAGAAGGATGATGATTTAAAAAAAAAAAAAAAAAAAAAAAAAAAAAAAAAAAAAAAAGATGATGATTAATTAATTCTTTGACGTGCTAAATTTTATTCTTAAAAAAAAATTAGTGCCGACAAATTCGACAATTATTCAACGTACTTTTTACCGCCATAAATAATTTCAAAAAACATGAATATAAAACCCGTTAGCATTTTTGGATTACCAACTCGTTGACATCTAAGTTATATAGTAACTGCTAACTACATGGTTCAAACATTACTGAAGTAAAGAATTTCGAAAAATAGTATGGATACGATCGAGTACCACAAACAGAACCATCTAAACACAATCCGTACATAACAAAAAGCTTAGACAATTAGAAACCATCCATGGATATATGTATGCTGTGCTATGGAGACAAAGTACTCATCTATATATATCAAGAAAGATTTGGTCATGCTTGACTACTCTGTACGCCACTAGTGATCGATTTTGTAACTAAATCGATGTTTTCTTGTGGCATACAGGGAGCCAGGCACGACTTTAAATCTATATATAGTATATATGTCTACAAAACCTTCAAATATGAATGGTGGATGGCTTATACGTATACGTCGGTCTTGATTTGAATAAAATCAAAATATGTATGTATTTCATTTGGGGGGAAAGAATGAAACCAGAGAGAAAGTGGCGATTGTTTTGGTCAAGAATTTGTGGAGATATAGGTATAAGAGGAATGGTGGTACACATATATATAGAGGAGAAAAATGATAAACTTACTTTGCTAGCTATATACTTAAAAGAATTTGTGAGATGGAGCAAAATGTGCATTTTGAAGGCGAATATGAATAAATTAATAACTGAAAAAAACATTTATATACTTATCTTAAAAGTCTTATAGTTTTTGAATCCAATTTGAAAACCCGCAAAGAAAAAAAAAAGTTTGCTTTAGTTTTAGTGGGCTAAACTTATTTACATACACCATTATTATATAAAGAGGATAATGTAAGATGGAAATCAAGATGGATTCTCTTTTGTTAAAGGCAATAAAGAGACAGACACAGCGTGCAACACTTGAGGGTTACTTTAGTTTAATTTAATAGTTTCAAGTTGGTTCTGATAATAAGAAATTTTCATATTATTAAAGATAAAAAGATCGATATATACAAAACAAGAAAAGAGTTCATGGGCAATGAATCATCCTCATCATCACCACATGTACTTATATTTTCATCTTAGTCGAATATATTGGCTCTAGATAATTTAACATATATAGCCTCAATGGATCTTTGCTTTGAAAAGTAGGATATCCAAATTCCAAACGTTCGATATTAAAGTTCATATGCGATTTGATTTAGACCCGGAACCATTTTTGAAAGAAATAGCCAAATAGATATATTCACGTACTACATAATGTTTGATGTCTTTTTTTGTTTGTCACCGTTTGATGTTTGCTTAGTTCATAGAAAAGGTTTCAATAGTGCATATTCACAGCTTTATCTTTTCATTGGGTCGTGGGCTCTTTCGACTTTCCCTTTAGCTTTCTATAATTAAAGAGGCTTTATCTCTGACCAAAAAAAGTTCTGGTTCAATTTTCCACAAAACCAGCATGGCTTTGTTTTTTTCGTCTTCATTCCAAAGAGATGATTGAACCAAACCGAATCAGAAAATCGAAATATAGTGTTTCTTGCAACCAGTTCAGTTTCACTTATGTACAAACTGACTGAACCAAACTAGTTTTAGCCGAACCAGACTTTCTTCAAAATCTTTGTTTCTTGGAAAATATTTAAACATATGTTATTTTAAAATTTTGGTTGGAATTTGTTACAAACGAAGTATACATATCTGACCGTTTGGAAATAACACAACTAATTGTATTCGATACTTTTAACACATTTTATCATCAACTAGGTCATATATAGTACTACCGTCCGAACTATATTTATAGTTTTACAACTCCACAAAATCTACCAAAAAATCAAAAGGCGTTTGATAAATAAAATAAAATTCTTAAGTATCACCCAATCTAGTTTAAAACTCTCAATTACTTTTGTATTGAATTAGTTTCTCACCTAAAATCAGTTTAAGAAAATAACTCTCTGTATCGAAAGACTTGCAACAAAGATTCACGAGTTAGTGTTTCACTTTCTTAAACTGACTTTAGGTGAGGAACTAATTCAATACAAAAATAATTGATAAACGTGAACCGTTATTCCGACCAAAATGATAAATGTGGTCGACACTCAACAACGTTTATGAGGTAATGTGTTCGACCTTCAATACATTGTACTCTTTCAATTAATGATAAAATCGTGATTGACATTTCATTCTATATTCCTTTGAAATTCGATTTTAAAACTCTTAATTTATGTTTGCCGTTTTTTTTTTTTCAATCTTTATATTCCTTGTTCTTTTTGGCGACTGAAAATTACATCCATTTTCTCCTCTTTTGTCGTTTGATTTTTGTTGTGAAAAAATATCTTCTCCAGATTGTATGTTGCTGGTGACACTGTTGTTGCTAAATTTTCCTGCATCCATTTTGACCGACGCGGTGACCAACTGCAATTTTTCACGGTCTCATGTGTAGCTTATCATGGTTTTAGATTTAATTAAAAATAAAGTTGTTTTTTCAGTCTCTTTTGACTATTTTTTTTTAATAGTTCTCGTGTGTATAAACATATTTTGATCATAAATCAACAAAATACAAGGTTTTAATTTGGGTTCAACCAATAGTCGAACTTATTTTGGATCAGTTATATCAAACGACGTTTTCTAATCATCATACTATTTTTCTCTTAAGCTCAAAAACATACTATTTTTTTTTTATTTCGAAAAGCACAACTCAACGTTAATTAAATTGAAATCATTAATTCATTAATAAGCTTTAGTAGAGGGTATAATCCACAAATAATTCTTGAAGATTTTTTAAATATTTGAAGGAATTTTTCATAAATTTTCTGAAATAATTTGAAAAATTGTAGAATTTTTCTCAAACAATTAAATTTAAATAGAAAAAATCTATAAACTATAGTTGTTTATAGTACCCTTAAAAATATTTACACAACGGTCAACTCCGGTAAAATGTAGGAACAACTTTAGTTCACTTTGATTTGACTTTTAATTTGCAAAACATTGTAAAATACATATCTATAAACGCAATGAATTAACAAATATTACAGGAACTCTTTTCCTTCACGATTTCCCTCATTCAAATGTAATAGAAGAACACGTATAATTTAAATAGCATATCTTGTAATATAATTATTACAACTACTGTAATTGTATGTAAGAAAAACGCGCATTCACATTTTTATTGTTTAACCTTTTCTTATTGAAAATTATTTTGACTATTTCTTAGCTTGGGTGTTCTAGAATTTATATATATGGATTCGTTATGTAACGACAACATATAGTATGACAATTAGTGTTTGTTTTGCTGGAAATAACCAAACATATACGTCTCCAAGAGACACGATCACGGATGTTTCGCTTTAGTATATGACACTATTTAGAAACTTTTGCAAAAGGATATTTTATGCAATTATGTTGATTTATTTTAAACTCTTGTTTTATTCTATATTTACGTATAGCCTAACCTTTGGTCGTTCATATAAGTTTACAAGTTAACTGATTTTTCCAAGATTTTCCCATCTACCAAATTATATACTTCCTTGTCAAGAAAGTGAGATAAGCGCAGGAGAAAATTTATCCAAACTAACATGCATCATAATTATAGAGTTTTTTTTTGGGGGTATATATCCACCAAATTTTTGGCATTTGACATATACAAATTTGATTTCTTTTCGTATTAAGTGAAAACAAAAGTCTTTTTCCCACTCAAATTTGAGCTCAATATAGCAAAGAAGCAATCTGTCTTATAAGTTATAACATATTGAGCGATCCCAACTCGTTATTAATGTATTATCTATGTGGCGTAAGCCGTGTAACAATAACATTACATAGAATTTTAAGGCTTGTCTTATCTATACTTGTTGACAATGTCAAATAAATATATCATAGGAATTTTATACTATATGGTACTACTTACATGCATGGAACCCTTAATTTAGACGACTGTTTAAATAGTCAACCAGATAAATAGAAAGTTGGTAAGTGTTTGGTTTTAATTTGACAATGTGAAACAAGCCTGATCACATTGACCCTTTAATTCATGACAGTAATTTAACGGTCAAAAATAGTAATTAAGTATATAAACAAGATCTTCTGTGAGAGTGAAACCTCATTATTAAAAATTATAGTAAACATTTTCTCCAACCGTAGGAAACTTCGTTTTATGTTTTTTCTAGTTTGTCGTGATCCTTCTCATTCCTTTGAAGACAACAAAGATTCTATCATATGTAAGATTTTTCCAAGGATCCAATAGTATAATACCAACTTTATAGTTACACCTTCTAATATAATCCACTTTGTAGTTTATGTGTTCCTCACGCTATCGAGTAAATGTTTGGAATCCTCGAGAAAAGTTCTTTAATTAAATTAATCAATCGAAAAAGCTATTCATTTCCTTTATTAATGTAAACCAATTGGCAATTAATTCTCGTATTAAACAAATCATCCAAATAATATAAGTTTGTGTATACATAAAACAGAAATTTGAGATAACCTATACTAAAGAGAGTTTCACGTAGTTTTTTTTTAACATTTTAACGTACAAAAAAATTACAAAACAATTAAACAAAAAAAAAAATTAAAATATAGCATAGGTAATTTTTTATGTGACTTTGAAATTAAGAACGGCAGGCACAAACGAGGTTTTGGTTTCGACGAGGGGAAGAATAATAATCTTCGTTTGAATTCAAACAGAGGAAAAAGAAGAGAAAGAGTAGGCTTTGATCAACCATGAGACATTGAAGCAGGTAGAGATAATTTCTTTGAATGCGGTGGAAGCTATCACTTAATGATAAATACAAGATTCCAATTTTGATGAACTTTGCAATGAGAACATAATTTGCTTTCTAATTAAATATTACTTATATATACCCTTCAAGAAAAGTAGTTAACAAGTTTAATTTGTAATCATGCATTTAAGCCAAATTCTTATTTGTACTTTTTCTTATAAATATAAATATAGCAAGTCAGCAACATATATATGGGAAATATTCAAAAATGAACACATGCATGCATGTTTAACTTTTGAAATGTGGCTTTTTTTTATAACAGAATTACAATAAGATTAGTTTGAATAACTGTTTATAATTTGTGATTGTATATACAAGTAAAAGTGTGTAAGAAATTTGGCAAAAAATATTCTATGAGGGAATATCCACATTTTTTTCTAATAGCTAGGGCAAATATTTTATACATCTAACTCACAATAACAAAATCCTTTAACAATTATTTTTATGCTTTTAATACATTCTTTCTTTGAACATCATCCCCACGAATTACTCTTCGAAGTTCGAACGCCATGACACATATCATATTATCATTACCTAATCTTGATTTTGTTATAATTATTTTAGTTATTTAACTGATTTATTGAATGACTCATATATTGTAAACTTATGACACACTATGAAAAATAATATTTACATCAAATTCTGACGAATGCATACACAACTTTACTTTAGTTATGTCATGGCTGCTTTTCACATATCTCTATATATACATACAAACTTGATCGTAGGGAGCGACGAAACAAAGAAGATCATATCTTCAAAAACCTTTGACAAGTTAGGGTTCTTTGGTATAAACAAAATGGGAAGATCACCGTGTTGCGATCAAGACAAAGGCGTGAAGAAAGGACCGTGGCTGCAAGAAGAAGATGATAAGCTCACTGCTTATATAAACGAGAACGGTTATGGGAATTGGCGTTCGCTTCCTAAGCTCGCTGGACTTAACCGCTGTGGCAAGAGCTGTCGGCTCCGGTGGATGAATTATCTCCGTCCTGATATCCGGCGAGGCAAATTTTCCGATGAAGAAGAGAGTACTATCGTTAGACTCCATGCCCTTCTTGGCAACAAGTAAGACTTTTTTTTTTTTTCCGTTAAAGCTTTTATGCTATTTTGTTAGCACTAAATGATTTAGGTCTCGATTGTTTCAGGCGTATAATTTATGTGTTTTGGTTTACATGATTTTCTCAAAATTTTGAAATATAAAACATTTTCAGTTTGTCTATAAAATATTAATGTAATGTGCAAACATATTTTATGTTTGGAATATATTAGTATTGCTATTATAGAATTCACATGCTCAAGAGTCAAGAATATAGTCTAAACTTCATTTTATGATTCTCTAACCATACGAAAGGTTAATCTTATATTGGTTCTTTTTAGTAACGTTTGAATCGAATTGTACTATACAGATGGTCGAAAATTGCGGGTCATCTTCCAGGAAGAACCGACAATGAGATTAAAAACTATTGGAACACTCATATGAGGAAGAAGTTGTTGCAAATGGGGATTGATCCAATGACGCATGAGCCAAGAACCAACGATCTTAGTCCTATCCTCGATGTTTCTCAAATGCTTGCAGCGGCAATCAACAATGGCCAATTTGGTAACAATAACCTCTTCAACAATAACACTGCTTTGGAAGATCTTCTCAAACTCCAATTGATCCATAAAATGCTTCAAATCATAACCCCCAAAGCCATACCGAGCATCAATAGCTTCAACACCAATTCAGTGAATCCTAAACCGGAACCGGTAGTCAATAGCTTCTGTACCAATTCAGTGAATCCTAAACCGAATCCCCCGGCTGGACTTTTCATAAACCAAAGTGGAAACACTCCTGAGGCCACCTCGGTTACATCTTATGAAAATATTTGGGATGTTTTTGAAGATAACCAGCTTCCTGGTTTGGTTACGGTTTCTCAAGAGAGTTTGAATACAGCAAAACCGGGTACCAGTACTACCACCAAGGTAAATGATTATACCGGAGACGGTATGATGCCGGGTTATTATGGTGATCAATTACTTAAAATTCCATCTGGTTCGGTATCGGTCTCTCCTGAGACAACCGGTTTGAACCATCCCGGTACGTCTCAACACTCATCCGGTGTAGATGTCCTAGAGGACTGGGAGAAGTTCCTTGATGATGAAACAAGTGATTCTTGCTGGAAAAGTTTCTTAGAGTAAGATCTTTTTCCACATTGATTTATAGTATATGATATTTAATATATAGTAACACAAAGTACTTTCTCAAATTAAAATGTTTATTGACAGAGTGTTACTATTAAATTTGCAGCTTAACGTCGCCCACATCGTCACCCGTCCCATCGTAGAAATGGATTTTGTTTCAGTATTATACTCATAGTTTTTAAGAAATTACATATACAAAGATATTCGATTAATATTTTTTTCTTCTTATTATTTATTGATTTGTATTTCTTTTCTTGCAAAGTAATGTTTGTACTTGTTCTTTTTTGGTTTGGTTGTGTAAAGAAACACATTGTAATCCTTTGACCTTTCTATATCTTCCCATTTAATAACAATATTTTGGATCAATCAGTCTAATTATACAGTCAAACAACTCTATATATATAACTTGATTCACAAGTTTAATAAAAACTATACCTAGGGATGTCAAATTTGGGCATGTTAATAGGTATAGTCTATACCTGTTTACCACTAAGTAAAGATGTTAAATAACAAGAGATGGTATTCTTTTTTAATTATTGAGTTATGAAAATCCAAACACACGATTACTGTATTCTTCATACGAAATTATGTTGAATGTTGTATTTTTAGTTTTTTTTTTTAAAGATTTTTTTTAGAAGTTTTTTTTAGTTTTGCCCAAAAAGCATTATGCAGGTTTGAAATACTTTGATAAAGACAATTAGTTAATAGTTTAATCTGACGGATATTAATTTTCAACAACTTCGAATCGATAAATAATATCCATTAAAAATATATATTTCCAACTGAGTTTTGATGAATTTTTTAGACAGAAATTGATTTATTTTTTCGTATAGTATAAGTTATAAATAAGATTTTCTTTAATTTATAGGTTAAATGTTTTGTGTGCCTTCAATAATCAAATATGGATAGATGAGAAGTACAGTTATATAGTTATTTTATACAAGATTTTATTCATGGCATGATATGGACCATATAGTGTGTATTATTGTAATACACAAAAATAAAATATTTTTGACTTACTTGTTTTCTCTTTGATTTTTTACCAGTATATTGTTGATCAGAACCCTAATATTCACTAAAACATTCTCTTTGCCTGAGCTGTTCAATTTCTTCATGGGCTTAATGAATTGGGCTTCTTGGTTTCGTTGTTAGCTTAATAACTTTTAATAAGTCGAATATGTATTTCCATTTTAAGATAGAAGAGTTTTAAATCCATGATTGACGTAAATAAAAAAGCTAAAAAAGTTGAATAAATATTTATCTGGCATTTTATCATTTGAAAAGAAAAAGTTAAAAAAAATAATGATTCAACACATTTAACTTAAAATTTTGAAAAAAATGAACAAATTATAAAAGAAAAGTGTTCAAATAAGGGTTCAAATGGTTGCATGTAGATGAATGATTAGAAAAATTTGAGTAAACATCATTCAACTCATTTCTCTCTGAAATAGTAAATGAATAAGTGAACAATTTTCCTTTATAGTTTGTTTATTTTTTTTGTTGAATGGGTTGAATTAATTTTCCAATTTATTCATTTCAAAAGGTAAAAATGATATGAATAGTCATTCCACTACTTATGCATGGGTCCATATTATTGCATGTAGATGAATGATTGGGAAAATTTAAGTTGAAAAAAAAAAGTTGAACATCATTTAATTCATTTATTTGCGAAATAGTAGATAAATGGATTGAACAATTTTTTTTTTAATTTAATTAGTTTTCCAACTTTTTTTGGTTGAATGAGTTAAATTAATTTTTCAACTTATTCATCTCAAATGGTAAAAAATGAGATGAATATTCAACTCTTTCAACTTCTTATTTTAAGTCAACCATTTGCATATGTTTTTGCAAGGAATGAGTTGAATGATATTTAACTAAATTTTTTTCAACTGAAATTTTTTCAACCATTCATCTTGAGACAACTATTTGCAGCCTACGCACTATTTTCTCTCTATGAACGAAGACAAAAAATTCTATATTAAAAATTAAATCAACAGGTCTGTCACTTAATATCAATTTTGTTTTTTAAAAACTGATGGAGTAGTTGAGAAGAAATCTTGAAACATGGATCTGGTTAAGTCATATTGTCATTACAGTATTACACCTTAAAAGGAAATTGTATATATAACACTGGCTTTCTCACGTTTCAAGGTTTGCCTTTTTTGAATACTCATACATACTAATTCAATGAGATTTATATTTTATCTTAGTCACTTTTTCTTACTATTTTTTCTTATTGATCTTCTACCGTATCTCTTCCTCTATTCATCACGGTTTCCTTTAGGTTATTTATTTTTTGTTCTGTTTTTTCCATTTAACACTCTAATAGATCAAAAAAATTTCAACCAAACACAAGCATTACAATGAACAAGAAGATGCACATTCAACATCTCAAGTGTTCGATGGTGATGACTTTTGCTACCACAGAGAATAACACAAAGCTCACCATAAGATACCACAAAGGAGAAGGGGGGGGAGAGACTTTGCTACTGCCAAGAAAAGACACATATCCTCAACAAATTTCCTTTGTTGTAGAGATGTTGTAAAGATTTTCCTAGAAAATGTCGAAAGAGATGATGTAGAGATGAAAATGAAAATAAAATTTATTGCTCAGTTTTTT
Organism: Arabidopsis thaliana x Arabidopsis arenosa; assembly: GCA_019202795.1. NCBI lineage: Eukaryota > Viridiplantae > Streptophyta > Magnoliopsida > Brassicales > Brassicaceae > Arabidopsis > Arabidopsis thaliana x Arabidopsis arenosa. The sequence continues at coordinate 9,968,005 of CM032924.1, forward strand.
CAGCTTTTTTTTCAAGTTGTCTCATGAGAATTTAGTTTAATCATACTAAAATGTATTGACAGAGATAAGAGATCAAGAATGTATTGATACAATTCTCTTTTTACGTTCTACTTCAATAAGAGAAGCCTCATACCACATAATTCATGACAAAGAAGGGAAAAAAAAAAGCCTCTTACCAAAGAATATACCAAATAACATGTCTTTGAAGAGTTTATGGAAGAAGTCGTGAAAGTGTTTTATCTCCCACCTCATAGTGATCTTGTGAAGTTTAATCATTGTGACTGCGATGGGTGTCATATTCCCTAATAGAGATAGCTTATTCTTTGCCTATATACATTCGAATGAAAAAGAGGTCGATGTAGGATCCTTTATGGAATATATAACTGACAACGAACATATTAGCAAAATAGTTATGAATGAAAAAGAATTTGTGTGTTTTGTGGGATGAGGAAGAAGTTGGTTCCGAGAAGTATTATAATGTCATCTGGAAGAAGAAGCAAGAGAAGAAGAAGATGGAAGGAAGAAAATAAAATTAGGTTAGTGTTTTAAATTTGTGTTTTAATTTATGTAAGTTTAGGGAGATTAATCAAACAAATTTATTCTTTGTAGTTGCTTGTTTTGGAAAACCAAATGAATTGCTCCTTTATTGTTTGTATCAAGGGAATGAAAACTTGATTATGTGTTTTCACAATCAACTGATTTTGTTGTTGGTTTTACATGGTTTGATGATTGTGAAGAGAGGTAGAAACTTCTTTTGAGGAAATTTCTCGCAATGAGTGAGGAAATTTCTTTTGAGACTTTGTCCATATACATTCAAATGAAAAAGATGTCGATGTAGATTCCTTTATGAAATATATAACTGACAACGAACATATTAGCAAAATAGTTATGAATGAAATTTTTTTTGTGTATTTTGTGGGATTATGAAGAAGTTGGTTTCGAGAAGTGTTATAATATCATCCGGAAGAAAAAGCAAGAGAAGAAGAAGATGGAAGGAAGAAAATAAAATTAGGTTCGTGTTTTAAATTTGGGTTTTAATTTATGAATGTTTAGGAAGATTAATCAAAAAAATTAAATTGATTATGTGTAGTTGCTTGTTTTGGAAAACCAAATGAATTGCTCCTTTATTGATTTTGTATCAAGGGAATAAAAATTTGATTTGTGTTCTCACAATCAACCGATTCTGTTGTTAGTTTTACGTGGTTTGATGATTGTGAAGAGAGGTAGAAACTTCTTTTGAGGAAATTTTTCGCAATGAGTGAGGAAATTTCTTTTGAGACTTTGCTACTGCCAAGAAAAGACACATATCCTCATTAAAAATTCATTTGTTGTAGAGATGTTGTAGAGATTTTCCTGAAAAATGTCGAAAGAGACGATCTAGAGATGATCAAAATGGAAATGAAATTTAGTGCTCAGCTTTTTTTCAAGTTGTCTCTTGAGAATTTAGTTGAATAATACTAAAATGTATTGATAGAGATAAGAGATCAAGAATATATTGATACAATTATCTTTTTTACATTCTACTTCAATAAGAGATCAAGAGTGTATATATTGATATAAATCTCGTTTTACATTCTACTTCGATAAGAGACCAAGATTTTTGGTGCTCTACTTCGATCAATCTAAAGTTGATCACGCAGTGACACCTTGGCTGGTTGCAACGATGCATCCACCATGATCGAGCTGGGAGAAAGATAGCTGAAGTAGGAATGGTCAAGAAAAGCTTTCACCTCAAATTGACCAATAATTTTTTTGTTATTAATTATTGATTTTATAGTTTTATTTTTTTCTTGTACAGGAATATTAATGTTTGTATTTGTTCTTATTTGGTTTGGTTGTTGTGTAAAGAATTGTAATCACCTTGTTGTTGTGTAAAGAAACATATTGTAATCACCTTTCTATTATTCCCCATTTAATAACAATATTTTGGACCAATATATACGAGCAGTCTAATGATACAACTCTATGGAACATTGGCCGATTACCGAAACGTTAACATAACTTGATTCACAAGTTTAATAAAAAATTCCAACTATTCACCAATAAGGTAATATATATAAATGTCCATCTCTCGATATCTCTAACAAAAAGAGCAACAAAGAAAAAGCAGGCACAAAAATGGAGGAAGAAGAGAAAAACCCTAGTTCGATCGACATAGTTTCCGATCTACTGGAAGATATATTCCTTCGACTTCCCTTAAAATCCATTCTCATATCGAAAAGCGTCTCAAAACGATGGAGATCAATTCTTGAATCGAAGACGTTTGTCGAGAGACGAATGATTCTTCAAAAGAAGCGCAAAATCCTGGCTGCTTACAACTGCAAATGCGGCTGGGAGCCTAGGCTCCTCCCCGGGTCGTCGCGGTGCAAAGGGAACGAAGAGATTGTCTATCTGCACTGCAACGCCGCACGACCCTCGTTGAGTTGCGACGGTTTGGTCTGCATTCTCGAACCACATTGGATCGACGTTTTGAACCCCTGGACAAGGCAACTCCGGCGATACGGATTCGGATTTGGAACCATATTTGGAGTATGGTCGGCTTTCTCTCCGGGAAGTTGGGCAATGGGATTTGGTAAAGACAAAGTTACGGGAAGCTATAAAGTAGTGAAAATGTGTTTATTATCTCTCAGTAAGATTAGGGTACGAGATCCTGAGGTGGAATATAGTGTTCTTGATGTTGAAACTGGTGAATGGCGGATGTTGAGTCCACCTCCTTGTAAGGTCTCTGCCGTAAAAAGATCTGTATGTGTGAATGGATCGATTTACTGGTTACACAACACTATCGATAGGGTTTGCAAAATCCTAGTCTTGGATCTTCACAAAGAAGAGTTCCATAATGTCTCGGTTCCGGCTATGAGTGTCACGCAAGAAACCCATATAGTGAACCTTGAAGACCGCCTGGCCATAGCCAATACCGATACTAAGGCTGAATGGAAACTAGAGATTTGGAGCACGGATGCAGAAGTAAAAACATGGACCAAGACTTACTCCATAAGTTTAGAGAATAGAGTTGCTTCCCGGGAAAGGCAGAACAGGTGGTTCACACCGGTGTCGGTTTCTAAGCAAGGAAATATTGTCTTCTATGATAATCACAAGAGACTCTTCAAGTATTATCCAAGGAAAAACGAGATTCTCTATCTCTCCGCAGACACTACTGTTATATCTTCTTTCTTTGAAAATTTAGCACCACTTCCTCTGAAATCAACCCTTCCATATCCTCATCCGCGCAGGAGAACCAAATGCCCCCTTTCGAGACCAAATGAATTTGGGATCCTAGATATTATCTTAGCCACTCTAGTATTAGTAGGTTCTATTTGGTCACCACTCTTATTTAGAGTCAAACTATAGTTTGATTCTACTTTACATCTTAATACATAAGATTTATTTTGCTAACTTCTTTCTCTTCCTCTTTCGGTTCTTATGCATAGCCCTGTGACACAAGAAGATTTGGTTACCTTAATCCATTATATTTGAAAAGCATTCACAAATCACAACAAACCCACTAAAAACTTTCGTTCACAAATCCTTAAAACAGATCTTTAGTTGGAACAGTGGCGGTTGAACTGGTTTGATCAGAGGTAGTTGTGTTGGTGGTGGCGGCTAGACCCTCAAGCATTCTGATTATCTCAGCCGTATCGTCTAAATAGTATTTTGCTTTGCTTGGCTTTTGTCCAACGGTGCAAGCGAATATCTCAGCCACAGGAGACAAAGCTGGACCATCTTTTGCACTCATTATCACCTCAAACATATCCTCATCAGACCGATCATCTCCAACGCAGAGAATGAAATCCAAAAGTTTCCCTTTTTCTTGCATCGTTGTTAGAAGCCTCTCCGCCACAAGACCTTTGTTCACACCCTGTTTTTTTTTTATCGGAGCAACAAAAAAGTTTAGCTATCAGAACTTTCATGCTTGAAACTTGAGATTTGAAAAGAGAAAACAGATAATAAACCAACTCTTTTAACGTCTGACCTGTGGTTTAACTTCAACGAGTTGTTGTCCAGTCTTGACAGAGACTGGATCATTGGTAAGCACGCTTTCGAGGTGTTCCATAAGCTCTTTGGCTTGACAAGATCCAAAATCAGGATCTGCGAATTGATAATTCCAAACGAGAGCAGTCTCTTTAGTCTCTATTGTTGATCCATCTGTAGTCTCTGTGTACAGTCTCATCACTGGCTCTGCTATTTGTTTCCACTCAAAACCCGAAACCAAACTCGACGTTTCCCAGTCTGTTCCATCATTTGGCCTGTCCCCATTATGAACAAAAAGATCATTACTTTATATCCAAAACATCCATCTTTCAATAATGAGACTGAAAAAGATATGAAAGCAGCTCCCATGTGCAATAACTATAACTTTATCATCCAAAAGTTTGATCTTTTCAAGGAGATATGAAAGCAGCCGCAAAATGTAAAATCTAACTTTAACATCCCAAAGTTGGATCTTTTCATGTAATCTTATTGAAAATCAAGTAATCCCATACGAAAAATCGTAACTTTATATCCAAAAGATTGATATTTTCAAGTAATCTTGATAAAATTCAAGAAGATAAGAAAAAACAACTTTACTTTATATCCAAAAATCGATACTTTCAAGTGCTCTTAGTAATTTTAGGAAAATGTGAAACTAAGCGTTACCTTATAAAGTACCCGTGCTCTGCACCCAAACCGAGATCATCACATGAAGAAAACCATTCTGTTAGTGTCTTTCTGTCTTTCCCACTGACAAGGTACACGATATTCTTGGGATCACTAGACAGGTTGTTCAAGATTTCAATTGTTTCGCGGCTTGGTGTTGTCCTAATGGACCCTGGCTGCACCATTGCGCCATCATAATCCAACAAAATGGCTCGGTTCTTGGTTCTCTTATAAGCTGAGACAATGTGCTCAACCGAAAGCTTTTTAAAACTCGGATCAAGCGCCACAACTCGAAAGCCTAACCCGAAACCTATCCCCCAACACCTCTTCCTCACATGATCTGCGCAAGCCCTTTCAAGATCTTGTATAAAGCTGCGTGCCCAATACGCAACATCGTGTGTGCTCACATATTTGTGATGCTTCTCATGACGCATCTGCTTCTCTGCTTCTGAAACTATCAATGCATAGTCCATTGCTTCAGTCACAGCATCGATGTTCCACGGATTCACTCTAATGGCGCCGCTTAAAGAAGGAGAACATCCAATAAACTCAGAGACAACAAGCATACTCTTCTTTGCAGCAGAAGGGTCAAGGCCTATAGTTTCGTTGAGTTTCGGATTGCCTTGCCTGCAGATAATGTACTCATAAGGTATAAGATTCATACCATCTCTTACAGCTGTAACAAGACAACACTCTGCAATCACATAGTAAGCAATCCTCTCAAAGAACTGAAGCGGTGTATCAATCAGAACCACGGGTTGGTAGCCCGGCCTTCCAAACATTTCATTGATCCTTTTAACTGTGGCTTCAGTTTCAGACTGAACCTCCTGAACGTCTTTCCCACGACCTCTTGCGGGGTTTGCAATCTGGACAAGTACAACTCGACCTCTCTTCTCGGGATGTTGTGTGAGAAGTTGTTCCATTGCCAAGAGTTTGAGGCTGATTCCTTTGAAGATGTCCATGTCATCGACACCGAGAAGAACTTTCTGACCCAAGAACTGATCTCTTAGCTCAGCAACTTTGGTCTGAGTCTCTGGGAGGTTTAAAATTGACTGAAGCTGGCTGATATGAATCCCAACAGGAAGAATCTTGATACTAACCGTTCGACCATAATACTCAAGCCCTATGGTTCCACGTTTGGACTGATAGGATAAACCAAGCATCCTGCTACAGCAAGAAAGGAAGTGTCTTGCATAGTCAAAGGTATGAAACCCAATCAAATCCGCATTGAGTAGTGCACGTAAGAGCTCGTTTCTCACTGGAAGAGTACGGTAAATCTCAGAGGAAGGGAACGGGCTATGAAGGAAAAAACCAAGCTTTACTCTATTAAACCTCTTCCTTAAGAATGTAGGCAAAACCATTAAGTGATAGTCATGAACCCAAACAAAATCATCATCAGGACTAATCACTTCCATCACTTTATCCGCAAAGATCTTGTTAACCGAAAGATAAGCTTGCCATAAAGAACGATCAAATCTACCTCCAAGATCAGGCGTTAAAGGAAGCATGTAGTGAAACAAAGGCCACAAATGTTGCTTACAGAATCCATGATAGTACTTAGTGAATAGCTCAGGTGGGATATAAGCAGGAACACATTTGAAATTCTCAAGCAACCTTTGAGAAACATCATCTTGCTCAACTGCATCGATTTGTTCCTTAAGACAACCAATGTAGACAACTTCCATATCTTCACGCATACCGTCTTTAAGCTGCAAGAGAAGCGAGTCATTGTCCCAACTAAAACTCAATTTACCCGCCGAGTTTCGATGTGATTTAATAGGAAGCTGATTTCCAACGATGATGATTCGATCTTGCGTGACTGAAGAAGGAGCATCAGAGCAGACACTGTTGCTGTTGTTATCATCATCTAGCTCAGATAAGACACCTGTGACAGTTGCTACTCTTGGAAACCTCTTCTTTTCCCGGGAAAACGAATGGAAATTACCAGAAGCAAGATCCAAGAGATTGGAATAAGATCTTGATACCATATTTCTCTATAGCAAGTGAAGTAGGTACAATGTCTGCAACAGAAACAGTAAAAACATAGCAAAGATCAGAACTTTGATCAATCATGAATTCATCGGATTCACACAAAGACCAAATCTTTAATCAAAAATCATTCATTTCAAACATTAAAAGAAACCAAAAATCTCAGGTAAAAGTTTCCTTTTTACAAAACTGGGAACAGAACAAGTAGATCTCAGACCCTAGACACAAATTAGTGGAGGCTAAAATCTGAAATCAAAAGAACAAATTTCACAAAACCTCAAACAGCTTATATGCAGACAAACCCATACCGTAACAACAACAAATATAAGGAAAAATACCACAGAAAATAATCAAAATGCGTCATAAATATGATCTCTAGTAGTCAGAAATCATGTCTTATAGTTAGAAAAATTAAAAAAAAAAGCCAGAGCTTACACTGATACAACCAAGATCAGAACACAGAGCTCGAGAAAAAAATGAAAATAAAAAACAAAACTTTGGGTTACTGAAAGTTGGTCAGATTCTACAGTTACATTAGATGCAAAGAAGATGATCAGAAAAAAAAAGGGAAAAGGAAAAAAAAGCTCACTTTTTTGGAGTAATGGAAGTGAGTGTGAGTGCGAAGTCTGCGAGAGAGAGAAAGATTCTTTTCTCCGATCTTTCTCTTTGTTCTGCTATTTATTTCTTCACTGTTCTTTTAAACAAAAAAAAAAGTCTTTTCTTTTCTTTCTTATTTAAAAAAATAAAGAAACCTTTTTGTTTTTGTTTTTGGACTTTGGACTTTGGACTTTGAACTTTGCTTTGCTATGCTTTATTTGTTTCTCAAGATTTAACATTTTTGGAAGATTCTCTTCTTCTGCTTTCTCTCCATAGGGCAATAGTCTTCTGGTTTTTATGACCAATTATGTAATGGAAGTAATTGATTGTCCATATGACAATGAGTACACAAGATTTATCAAAAATCATTTTTTCAAAATAAAAATAAAATATTAATACTATTTTTGAATAAGACTACATGCACATTTATTTTGAACTTCTTATTATGCTTTGATATTTTTTTTTTATAAATGTTTTAATTATCTTCTTATGTAACTAAATTTATTTGTCTCTTTGAAAAATATTTACTATACATGTTTGAATCTGAATGGTGAAGCAACTCAAACATAAACCACTATATTAGATATCATAGTCTATGTAAACTTAAGGTTTTAAGAAGATATTTTAGAAGTGATTATAAACAAACATAGGAGACAAAGATGTATTAAAACATATTTAATCACATTCTTTTGTTTTCTTCTTGAACGCATAATTTAAGGTTGGGATTTAGAAATTTGATAGATTTTTTGTTGGGTGTGTAAAATAAGGTAGGCATTAGAATAATGCAAAAAAAAACAGAAAAGAAAAGAGAAATGATACTAGTGTTGATCAGTGGTCGTTTTCTATAAATAATAATTTGATGTTTAACTTAAATAATTTGTGAGTGTAAAGACAACAAATCTCTTGATGTCTTTGTAGATTGGGGAACACTGGTCGTATATCATCTCTACTATTTCTTTCTCCCCTGCTAACTAAGAATCTAAATGGTTAAAAGGCAATTGAACTAATGATGTTATTGTGGTTGGAAGTCATTAATTATAGACTTATAGTGAAGTAAAATATGTAATTAGATTTGCTTTTGAACTTTCTTACCCCGCCGGTGAAGCATTATTCTAATTTCAAAACCTAAACTTATGTGAAGACTGAAGAGGCTCGTAAGTCGAGATTATCATTAAAGAGTATTATCCATCAATCAACCTCAATTTTGTTGACTATGGTTAAATTAAAATCTTAACTACTGCAGTTACTTTATTATAGTATACTGTATATTTCAACTACTATAGTTAAAAATATTTAAACCAATTATACGATGTATAATCAGAGAAATAATATACCGTGTCATGCAGGCGCGTAGAGTTTACCTTACATGGGTTATGCAGATGTTTCGAAGAATACAATACATTTCTCTACTCACTATATATTTAATTTATTCATATAGGGTATGATTTATTGGTTGTCAAGATTCTAAGGGAATGATTTGTTTATATTTTCATATAGAATTAATATTAAATTTTTTAATATAATGTCCTTTCAGATTATCAACCCGACAAAGAATATATGGTTAGATTATCAAATTGGTGCAAATTGCCATTATTTTATTAAAATGTTATTGATTAGACTATATCTTTCAAAAAGGAGAGATTCTCGCATGTCTCAATGAACTCTCTAGGTTCATCATTTCTAATAACTCTAGCAATTATTTTCATGTATATAACAGTCTTCTCTGGTAAGCATATACATTGATTTATACGTACGTATACATACACAAATGACATATTGTACGTATAAATATAATATACACAATGATGAGCATATCATTCGATAAATTTCCACCGTTTATATGTGTGGGTGTTGTGTGCGCGACATAGACATATAAGTATATTATATAAGCAGCACTGATGTATGTTTGCATCATGATTAGGTCCACAAAAGAGTCAAGACCATCATTAATGTTAATATAAATGGTAACACGTCCCCACCATATAATACCTACAAATCTACAATAGGCACCACATACATGACATTTGCGAATATGTGTATGTGTGAATTCTTGTCGATACATTTAATTATTCTTCTATAATATTGCATTCCATAAACTATTTCTAATAATGGTGGTGATATATGATATCATGTCAACATTATTGGTAATGTTTCTTTAGAAACAATGATTAAAGAAAACACACAAGCTAACTTTACTATAAAATCATCAGCCTAACTCTTCCTTTAACAAACGTAATCATTTTCTCAAGAAGATTAAAAACACTAATCATACCATTTACTTTTTCTTTTTGTCAACATAATCATATGATTTTCTAAAAATATATTTTGAAGACTTTTGTTTGGTGTTTGGCCTCGAGTCATTTACATTTTCTTCCTCTTTTGAGTGTGATTTAATAATCATGAGAAAAAGTCTAACCAACTCTGAAATAGTGAGAAAGCTACTTGGACGTCTGTTTTAGCTCCACGTGTCAAGCTTAGAGCATTTAGAAGTTTTGCTTACAACTTTTTTTAATATGATCCAACCAACCAACCAACACCAACCCATCTCAGATATTCTCGCAAATCATAATCAGAGATCAAATTATAATGAAGAACCTTTTTTTATTACAGATTAACAACAAAGACAACAGCAAAAAAATTAACAATCTAACTTTATTTAATACGTTTATTAGTTATTGACGTAAAATACATGTTTTAGACATCCGGATCCGTGGCGCAATGGTAGCGCGTCTGACTCCAGATCAGAAGGTTGCGTGTTCGATTCACGTCGGGTTCAATCCCCCGAACTATTTCCGGATTCTTTTTTGGGTTAACTACAGGGCAGTGCCATTGACTATGTTTTTCTTTCACGTTTTGACAAAGTGAAGGAGAGCTTTCAAGTTTTGACAATTATGTCATTTTCGGACGAAATTGCCCTCCCAGCGAAACCAGTGTACAGTCACAGGGGACGAATTAGTTAGGCGGTTTGTTTACGTACACTGTATATCGTTAGCTACAATAGACACGCTATGTACAGTACACTCTCGTTAGCTACAGTGTAAAAAAAAAATTAAAAATTTAAAAATAGAAAAATATAAATAAATAAGATTATTATTATTTTTCACCTGTTTTTTGTTTTCACATTTTTATCTCTTTTCAATTTAATAAATATTTATTATTTTTGTACTTTCAATTAAAATTTATTTTTTTCTATCTTTTAAGACCCATTTTCATATATTTTTTTAAACTTTGAATAATAATTTATTTCTTAATTTTAATCGTGTTGTTGAAGATAATTCGAAACTAACAATATCATGTACTCATGTGTACGTACACGGTAGTAATTTGTGTGCATATATGTATATAAACATCTAAATAATTTGTATATTTATGTTTAAAATATTTTTTGAACATAAAAACAAAACATTCAAACCATGTACGAACTACACCTAAAAAGATACCTAAAACTAAAGAATCAAACCGAACCTATTCGAAAATAAGAACAGAACCCGAAACTGACAAAATATCTGAACGATATTAAACTTTTATACCTGAATAACCATAACCATAGTTGAAGAACCAAAACCTAATCCAAACCAAACTGAGAACCGAATGGGTATCCGAAATATAGTTATATACCCAACATATGAATTATATTTAGACATTTATTGTTAGATTATAATTGAGTTTGGTCTATATTATTTAATTATACAAGTAATTATGTATGTTAAGTCAAAGGGTGTATGTGTTAGAGTCGAGCCTGCTAAGTTATGTCGTATTGTCCAAAAGTCACAAGTAGAAGAGATGCAACTCTTATTGTGTCTGTTGTTTATCTATTTAAACATCGTAACTCTGATAAAAAAAAAAGCAAGTTTGTGATTCAATAAATTTCAGTTTTCTGTTACTCTCTTTTGTTCTTTTCGATTGTTTGTCTCAGAAGAAACAGAACAACAAGTAAACACTTGTTGTGTTCTTTGTGAGAACAAGAAGCCAAGCCTTTGCTTCTAACATTTATATCACAATTACCATTAACATTAACAGATTATAATTATAAACTCTTAGGTGTCAATTATTTTAGACAGAAAAAATATCCAAAAATTTTTACTTATATTTGTCAAAACAATTAAGCAAATTTTATTTAAATTTAATAATTTTTAATTTTTACCAATATTTTGGGTACCCGAAACTGAACCAAAAATATCTGAAACCAAACCGAACCGAACCAAAATTTTAAGATACCAAAAATGGATATAAAATCATTCTACCCGAAGTACCATGTACCAAAAGAATCTTACTAGAAACCAAACCAAATATCTTAATGTTTAGACCTAGTACGAACTATTATGCTGACTTTGTGGGACGACACAAATATCAGTATTGACACAATATACCAACATACATAGGTGCACACACATGCTTATTAGGGAAGTTAACATACACAAGTACATTTATTGGTGATTATGTACGTAAACATGTAGTACTGTGTACGTGAAAGACGAGATAGTAATCGTGACAGAGAAATGGTGTCATTGCCCCATGTGTGGGGACTTGCAGGAAGATAAGTACAACTATCATAGACAAGTGAACTTGGATACATTCTTTTTATTCATAGTGGAGGTCCAAGTGTAAACATGTTTATGTCATTTGTCCAATCCGTTAGGGATGGTGTGAATAGTGTGTGCATGATGGAGGATTTGGCTGATGAAACTAACATGGTTCGTGGGTGAAAACGCAACAAAAACTACATTGGAGGCTCTAAATGTGGATGAAAACAATGAGAAAGTAGATGAGAAAGACGAAGTAGATGACAATAAAGAAGATAAAGAGAAAGAGAATGATGAAGATGACGATGGAAAACGATGAGTCAAGTAGGAGAATATCCTAGAACCGACTATAAACGGAAGTAAAAGTACTGTCGAAGATTACATTACAACATGGGACATGTCGGAGATGTTCTTGACACTAAACCGACTGTGAGACCAGCATGAAAATTCAGTTTATTAATAGAAACATGTACTTATACTAATGAACGTGTACGTGATGGAAAAAGCATAAATCATTTTGGAAAGAATTATGACATTCAACCATTTGTGAGTCCTAACCGGGAGGTAAGATATGATTTTTGGAAGAATGTACGTACACTACTAACAATGTACCCGATGAAGTATGTAAAGGTGAATGTTTTACGTACACGAATACAGATGGGCATGGTAGATTTGAAATGAATGGTAATGGTGTGCAATTTAGTATTGGAAGATCGGGTTTACCTGAATCAAAGTACGATTTATTAACAATGAATGATTCTTACGAAGTGTATAATGGCTTTTCTATATTGCTAAGTGGTGAGGTGGAGTTGCTCAATAATGATGATGTTCCAATTTCGACGATTTATGTAAGACCCAACTCAGCCCACTACGTTTACAGATTTAGTTTAGAATCTTATCTATTGTCCACCAATAATATCATGTAACATAACGTTCATTAAAAAAATTAAAATAACAATTACATAGAAAGATGGAGGACCTTGCTGATGAAACTAACCATGGATCGGAGGTGAAAACAATGAGCAAATAGATGAACCAGAAGAAGTACAGAGTGATAAAGAGGATGAAAAGAAAGAGGATGAAGATGACGAAAAGGAGAAAGAGGATAAGAAAGGGGACGAGATGACAACTATAAACGGTAATAAAGGTAGTGGCGAAGATTACATTACAACAAGTTGACTGATTTTGTTGTTGAGAAATATGGGATATGACATGTCTAGAATGTTGGTGACACTCAACTTACTGTGGGGCTAACATGAACATTCAGTTGATTATTAAAAACGTGTACGTATACTAATTAACGTGTACGTAATTGAAAAAACATCGATTATTTTGGAGAGAATTGTGACATTCAACCATTTGTGAGTCATAACCATGAGATAAAACATGATTTTTAGAAAAATGTACGTACATTACTAACTATGTACACGAGAAATCATCTGACTGTGAATGTTTGACGTACACATATGCAAATTGGCATGGTAGATGTAAAGTGAATGGTAATTGTGTGGATTTTGTTCTAGTCTTTGATGATTTAGTCAATGCCCGAGTTGATGAGACAAAAGTATAAATTAGTACGACAGGAGAGACATTGTTTGTTGGGAGTATATTTAGAAACAAAAAAAAATTCAATTAACAATGGCTTCATCTCCAGTAGGAGCGTCGTAGAATACACCCCCACCATCGCCAATATTGGTTTATTATTGTATCAATAAATTTATCTTAACAAATTTAACACACCAACAAAGATGTACGTACATTATTACATGTATACGTACATAACTTTTTCAGAAGTATGAGGAACAATATTTTTTTACCATATATTTTTATTTAATTATTATATATGCATGAATTTTATTGAGATATATATATGAATAAGTAACGAAATAGCTCAAATTTGGAGTCAAATCATTAATTGTTAATTTTTTCGTAGAGGTAGTTAGATATTTATTACAACCACTTTAATATCGTACCATATACATACGTTCAACTAAATATTTTGTGTACGTACACCGTAAATGCATATACGTACACAGAAGAAATTCGATAAAGGGTATAAATGTAATTTTCCAGTCATCTTCAACCTAAGTATCCTCTTCTGCAACCCTAATTTTGCGGCAGTCATTAGCAGTTATCTCAGAATCTTGTTTTCTGTACGTTTTGAATTCTCTTTACATATAAATCTTGTAAATTTAGCATATTTTAAGTTTGAAAAGCTAAAGTGTTTGAGTTTCCGGAAATTTATTGTATTTTGTTCGTCGCAGGAAATATGAAATTTGTTTCTACCTACTAGACTCAAAAACTCTCAATCGAAGATGAATGAGAGATTATTCAGATATTAAGAAAATGATTGTCACTGAAATTTTCAAAGTTGAAAAGGTTGAGATTTTTTTCGAAGTTGAAAAGGTTGAGATTTTTGAGAGAGTTAAAATGGAATCGAACCGGAATTCGCCGGAATTTTTTTGGGGTTTTGGTCGTTTCCAAGTAGATGAATAAAAATGAGAGATTAGAGTGAAGAGTGAAGAGTTTTCCTCCTCGAGCTCTTCGCTTTCTTCGACGTTCTTCTTCGTTTTCTAATGTTTTTAATTCAAAAATATTTAAAACATAATAAAACAAATTCTGCGAAACCGAACCAAGTTACGCTTCTAGTTGAGGGCAGTTTCGTCCGAAAATTGGCAAATTGTCAAACCGTGAAAACCCACGTTCACTTTGTCAATTGGTGAGACAAAAACTCATTTCTGTCCCTTTTGTGAAAATTTCTTTTCTTTTTTTATGATTCCCCTATGTCTCCACCAGTACGACGTCGTTAAAGGATAAAACATTCAACAGCGAGACATCTGGGCTAATTTAGTGAAACCACACGCAGTTTCAAGTAAACGACATCTTTGCAAGCCTTCAACAAACAAGTTTTTGAAAGCAACAACCGCATATATACCGGGAAATGTAGTGAGAAACTGACTAAAAGAAGAAGGAAGCATTACAAACAGAAATTAACAGCAGGAGAAAACCAATTAATTAGCAGGTTCTTCAGGCTTCACAAAGAACTCTATATAAGCAATCCGACTCGGTGGCTGATACCCTGCAGATTCCACTTGTGGAGCTAAAGCTTTAGCAACTGAAACCAAGTGCTGAACTTTCAACATTCCTCCTCTTCCTATTGTCAGTTTGCTTCCTCTGTTTTCTCTCACTACGTTTCCTGGTATATTTGCGGTTGTTGCCTTCAAAAACTTGTATTTGTACCTATAATCAACCATGAGAATTTTAGCAATGGCTACTGTTCTTAATTTAGTAAATCAGGTCTATGAGCGTGCAAACTGATTAAAGAAGAAGGAAGCATTACAAACAGAAATTAACAGCAGGAGAAAATCAATTAATCAGCAGGTTCTTCGGGCTTCACAAAGAACTCTATATAAGCAATCCGACTCGGTGGCTGATACCCTGCAGATTCCACTTGTGGAGCTAAAGCTTTAGCAACTGAAACTAAACTATGTTAAGCCCGAAGAACCTGCTGATTAATTGATTTTCTTTTCTCCTGCTGTTAATCAGGTCTATGAGCGTGCAAACTAAGTTGTTTTAACCATAAAGCTACGGTAGAGAAAGAATTGACTTTATTGTTACCCGTAAGAGACTTCGGTATCACAATGAAAGGCAAGGAGAAGATCTGTGTTGGCATAATACATGAAGTCTATCTGCGAAAGAAGATATATCCAACGTGTTGGCCTTGATTCTTTCACAGAAAGACGATATTTAATCAGAAAACGAGAGAGAAACAAGACCTGTAGGTCTCCATGTCCTTCTCCTCTGAAGATAACACAAGGGGGTTCCTTTTGAAGGCTGATCTGTACACTTGATCCAGGCCATTCAAGATCATCTATTGCTTCCTTCAACGCCGCTGACTGATACATTATCAATAACCATTTGAGAAAAAGCTCAGACTAAAAATGTTAAACGAAAAGCGATACTAAACTATGTTACTACCTTTACGGTAAAAGTAAGTGGCGCGCTTCCTGCCTGCTCAAAGTTGTAGTCCCATGTGACAGTTTCCGGAATTCTCGTTCTTATCTCAGAGTAGATGCAAGCGTTTAAGGTATCAACAGATCTAATCAAACACTCACACATCAGCTAATAACTCGTAATCAGTATATTCACAAAGCAAAGGATCATATTACATACTTGAGAAGAAGCTCCATATCAGGTCCTGGATACTTGATTTCAATAGTATTTGAATGTCCAGGTGATGAAAATGTGTTCAAGCAGTCAACAAGAAGACCTAAGCTGATTCCAAATCTCGGCCTACCTTGAGCTCCATACTCGTATTTCGTGAATAGCTTCTCACAAAACACATTCGGATTCAATCGAATGTTAGGGATTTCGAAAATCTAAGAAAAACTCAGAAATCGATACCTCGCGTTGAAGATAAACCTTGGCTTGAAGACAACCTGATTCCTCCACAATCAAAACTATTCCGTGCTCAGATAATTCGACTAAAGCATCCTGGAAACGGAGAATTTCTCAGAACCACAGTTTTTTCTCATAAAAATCAAAGAAGAACCCTAGATTTTGATTTTCGGGGGATGGAGAAAAAGACCTGGTGGCGTTTCCATCGGACGCAAGTGAGTGCATCGACCATGCCTTGAACATTATCGAGCTGGCAAATGAGGTCCGGCGTGTCTGGTTCAATCGCCGGCGACGAGGACGAACTCATCGCTCTCTCTCACTCTCCTTCCTCAGCTTTCCCGCCAGAAAATATAGTCTTATGGGCCTATATTGGGTCCGATTGTGACCACGCGGTTAAGGAAAGGTCTATTTAGCGATTACGGAAAAGTTGTCATAGAAACTGGTTAGAGGCGGTAAAAAATAAGTTCAGTGTGATGGTAATTGTGGATAATAATCGGTTGAATAATTAAAAAAAGTATAATAAATTTATTATATGTTAAAAACTTAAAATAACATTTTCTAGAAAAACAATTCTGTCAATTCACTAAAATGGAGAAACAAACCCAATAAAGTACATAGGCTTTGAAGATAACAATAAATCACCTCTTTCAAATACAAAACTGCTGATATAACTACGTAATAAGAAGGAAGAATTGGAAAAACTAAAAAAGTAAATCTATTAAAACTCTCACGAGTCACGGACTCACGACGATGTCATTTGAGTAACGACGAAAGTGAGGGTTCAAATAAGTTTTTTTTTTTAAGTTTTAATTGGATGATATTAATTATGTTTTTCTGGTTTTATTATCCAAAAAAATACTAAAAAAATATTTTATTTATAATAATATAATCCAATAATATAGTAATATATATCCAACTTTAATAATGTACCAATGCCGACAAAATTATACTGTAATAATTATGATGGCAACGAAATTGATTATTATAATACTCCCTCCGTATTTTAATAATTGTCGTTTTAGAATTTTTATTTTTTTGAATTGGATGTCGTTTTCAAATTTCTATGCAAAATTTATTACTTTTTAATGTTTTATGACATCATAAAACATTAAAAAGTAAGAAATTTTGCATTGAAATTTGAAAACGACATCTAATTTTAAAAAAAATAAAATCCTAAAACGACACTTATTAAAATACGGAGGGAGTATTTGGTTTAGCAGGCCCAGTTATTTATAAAGTTGATCTTCTAGGCCCACACACAATTTGTAAAAGACAAATAAAAAAATATAAAAAAAAGCCCATCTTTATGATCTCGCGTTACAGTCACAGAGAAATAAAAGGGTATGTTCGTAAATTTAAAAAATACCTTTTCTCTCTTTCTTCTCGCTCCCTCTTCTCTCTCTCTCTCTCTATCCGTACGAAAATGGACGGTGTTACCGGCGGAGGAACGAATATCAGCGAGGCTGTGACGGCGCCGCCACCGCGGAATCCGCATCCAGCGACGTTGCTTAGTGCGAACTCTTTACCTCCTCCTTTCCTTAGCAAGACGTATGACATGGTGGAAGATCCGGCAACGGACGCGATTGTCTCATGGAGTCCGACGAACAATAGCTTCATTGTCTGGGATCCACCGGAGTTTTCTCGTGATCTTCTACCTAAATACTTCAAACACAACAATTTCTCCAGCTTTGTTCGCCAGTTAAATACCTATGTAAGTTAAAAAATCCTCTCGCGCCCTAATTTCTCCACCATCGAGTTTATTGCCTTTGATTTCACTAATTGTACTGTTTATCAATTTTGATTTCGTTGAATAATCTTAGTTCTTGATGTGTTTGATAAGATTTCTATGATTCATGTGCCAATTTGATGAACAGGGTTTTAGGAAAGTGGATCCAGATCGGTGGGAATTTGCAAATGAAGGTTTCTTAAGAGGTCAGAAGCATCTATTGAAGACGATAAGCCGGAGAAAATCTGCTCAGGGACATGGTAGTAGTAGTACTCCACAATCTCAGGCATTATCTCAGGGTCAAGGTTCAATGGCTGCACTATCTTCATGTGTAGAGGTTGGGAAATTTGGGTTAGAGGAAGAAGTTGAACAGCTTAAAAGAGACAAAAACGTGTTGATGCAAGAACTCGTTAAGTTACGCCAGCAGCAACAAACAACAGATAGTAAACTTCAGGTTATGGTTAAACATCTTCAGGCTATGGAGCAGAGGCAACAACAGATCATGTCTTTTCTTGCTAAAGCTGTCCGGAATCCAACTTTCCTGTCTCAGTTTATACAGACGCAGACCGATAAGAATATGCATGTAACCGAGGCTAATAAGAAGCGGAGACTCAGAGAGGATACTACCGATGCTGCTACTGCTGAGAATTATAGCCGTAGCTCGGATGCATCAGATGGACAGATAGTTAAGTATCAGCCTCTTAGAAACGATTCAATGATGTGGAACATGATGAAAACAGATGATAAGTATCCGTTTCTTGACGGGTTCTCATCTCCAAACCGGGTGTCAGGAGTCACTCTTCAAGAGGTACTGCCCACAACTTCAGGGCAGTCACAGGCATATGCACCCATACCATCAGGACAGCCTTTATCATACTTACCCTCTACTTCAACTTCTCTCCCTGATACCGTAATGCCAGAGATTTCCCAGATGCCACAATTGACACGAGAGAGTATCAACGACTTCCCTACAGAAAACTACATGGATACAGAGAAGAATGTTCCAGAGGCATTCATTTCTCCAAGCCCATTCCTTGATGGTGGTTCAGTCCCAATTCAGCTTGACGGGATACCTGAAGACCCTGACATTGATGAACTGATGAGTAACTTTGAATTCCTTGAAGAATATATGCCAGAAAGCCCAGTTCTTGGAGATGCAACTACACTAGAGAACAGCAACAACACAACTGGTAGACATATGGATAAGCTTATAGAAGAGTTGGGTCTTCTCACACCAGAGACAGAATAATCCTAAAAGATTATGAATTTATGTATAGTATCAAACTGTAAAGTCTTTCTCTACTAACATTTGGTTACTGGTTAGGACTTAGTAGGATCTCTTTTGTCAAAAAAATTGTAACTTTGTGACAGAATCTTTCTTTGGATAATAGAAGAGTTATATTTATTATGTTAAAAAAGAAAATGCCACTTGTCGAAATCATATTTGTAATCCTGTTTCGATAAGAAAAACAGAGTTGGAATTTTTTTCCCGGGGAAGCTCTTTTCAATGGAGGTCCTTGCGAGTTCTTCATTATCCCCAATTTTTTTTACTGAGCCTAACAAAATAAACCCTAATTTCTCAATCCAGGTACTGTTCTCTCGCAAAGTTGACTCCTTTTTAAAATTTCTCTCCTGAAAATTCTCCAATTTGTATCCGTTTAGCTGTGTAATCGAATTGTCAACCTTTGCAGGTGAAATTGTGGGTGACTCAACCTCCAAAGATTTCAAAAGCTAGCAACTTTAGTTATGCTCGTTGTCGTAGTAACAAATCAAGGAGAAATGCAACAAACCCAGGAGTCGTGTTCGTCTGTAATAGATTTCTGTGTGTTATCGAAAGAAATGATGAGAGGAAATTCTCTGGGAAGGTTATGATGAAATCTTCAGTTAATTTCAGACAGAATCTCTCTGTTGCATTAGTTCGGATAGTTACTGTCCTGCTTGTCTCTTCCATTTCTGTTGTCACCACTGATTCACCACCATCATGTAAGGGGGTTCTGTTTTTACATATTGAGAAACTTTATCAATTTTGGGGAATGCAATTTGATTTCATTTGTTGGCTTTTTTCTCTCTCTCTTTAGGGGGTCTTAGTGAGGAGAATCTTCTCTTCCTCGAGGCTTGGAGAACAATTGATCGAGCATATATTGATAAAACCTTCAATGGACAAAGCTGGTTTCGTTACAGAGAGACTGCTTTAAGAAATGAGCCTATGAACACTCGAGAAGAGACATGTATGTGTGAGCTTTGACAAAAGGTTTAACCTCTTACGGTTTAGTACAACCTGTTTCTGATTTTGGTGTTTGTTTGTTTGTTTGTGTTTAGACATGGCTATCAAGAAAATGGTTGCAACACTAGATGATCCTTTTACTCGATTCTTGGAGCCCGGAAAGTTTAAGAGTTTGCGGGTAAGAATTCCTGAAAATAGGCTGTTCTGAATCTAGCAAATAGATTGTATGTAAGATTTAGTAATTAAATGGTTTGGTTGAAGGCAGTCGGGGACTCAAGGGGCGGTTACGGGTGTTGGGCTGTCAATAGGTTACCCCGCTGCATCAGATGGACCACCAGCTGGGCTTGTTGTTATATCAGCTGCTCCAGGAGGTCCTGCAAATAGGGCGGGAATTTCACCCGGCGATGTTATTCTAGGAATTGATAATACAACCACAGAAACTCTGACCATATACGATGCTGCACAGATGTTGCAGTGAGCCACATTTCCAGTTTCATCCGTCCTTTAGCTCTCAGAAATCATTGTGATGAGGAAGCCATTTGCATCGGGATAATACTTTGTTTAAAATGCAGGGGACCTGAAGGAAGTACAGTGGAGCTAGCAATTCATAGTGGACCTGAAACCAGACTCTTAACTCTGACGTATTTCTCTCATCCCTTTATTGTCTACCTTTGTCTTCGTTTTCACGTTCATTGAGTAACTATGATTGTTGTTATTTCAGGCGAGAGCGGGTTTCTGTGAATCCGGTGAAGTCAAGATTATGTGAACTTCCTGGTTCTGGGAGTAATTCTCCTAAGATTGGGTATATCAAGCTAACGACATTCAATCAAAATGCTTCTAGTATGTATCCTTTGGCATTACTGGTTCCTTCTTACAAATTTGTCTACTCTCTGGTTTATTATCTCTCAAAGTCGAACACCTTTTTGTAGGTGCGGTAAGGGAAGCAATTGAAACTTTGAGAGGCAACAATGTAAATGCATTTGTCTTGGACCTTCGAGACAATAGGTGATGACTATTATGAAAACAAACTCCTTTTTGTTTCTGCAATAGCCTTTCTTAAACACTTGGAATGCCTTTTCTTGCTGCAGTGGAGGTTCTTTCCCAGAAGGAATTGAGATTGCTAAATTTTGGTATAACCTCATAAACCGTTACATCTAACGAATCAGAAAATTTCAAGATCCACAGCTATCGTAATAGAAACTTCAACGTTTGGTATCCACAGGTTAGATAAAGGAGTGATTGTGTATATTTGCGATAGTCGAGGTGTTAGAGATATATATGATACTGATGGAAGCAATGCTATAGCAACCTCTGAGCCTCTTGCCGTTCTCGTATGAGCTTCCATCCTTCCTTTCGTCAAATCTAGTCCTTATTGTAAATGCCATGGAAGATTTAGTTCTTGCACAATCTTTCTCTTTCCCAGGTTAACAAAGGCACCGCAAGTGCCAGCGAGATATTAGCAGGCGCCTTGAAAGATAACAAACGTGCTCTAGTGTATGGAGAACCAACTTACGGAAAAGGGTAAACAACAAGGCGCAATTTTTGTTTCTTCTTCTTCTCAGAGACTGAACCTTTGTAATAATCTTGAGACTTTAACACATTTTGCAGTAAGATACAGTCAGTGTTTGAGCTTTCTGATGGTTCGGGCTTGGCAGTTACAGTTGCTCGA
Source organism: Arabidopsis thaliana x Arabidopsis arenosa (assembly GCA_019202795.1). Classification (NCBI taxonomy): domain Eukaryota; kingdom Viridiplantae; phylum Streptophyta; class Magnoliopsida; order Brassicales; family Brassicaceae; genus Arabidopsis; species Arabidopsis thaliana x Arabidopsis arenosa. Next base: position 9,989,766 of record CM032924.1, read on the forward strand.
TATGAAACCCCAGCTCACACGGATATAGACAAGGTGTAGAACTACTTTCTTTCACATAATTTGATGTCTCTATAGTGTCTGCATTACATACGGAGCTCACACGGAGCTTTCTGTGTCTACATTACATACAAACATGTTCTTACAGTCTGACTCGTTACTGGTTGTTGATTAGGTCGGTGTTACTCCTGATCATCCATTGCCAAAGTCGTTTCCGAAAGATGAAGAGGCATTCTGTGGATGCCTTAAGGATATTACAGCTGCTTGTTATCTCAATCAAGGCCTACTTTTTTCTAGATGATTTTGATTTGTTCGAACTTTGTTCTGAGATCATATGAGTAAAGTTCATTAACTCAAGCTTTGCATTCGTTTGAAAATTCAAATAGCTTCATGATTAACTAATCGAAACCAGGAATTTCACATATAAGAACACTCACGCAGAGGATTTTCCCTTCATTATCCAATCTGATATGCAAAAAACAAAATAACAGAGATAAAGCAATAACACTCTTTCAGAACCAAGACTCAGACAAACTCAAACCAAACCAAAACCAAAGCGACTTGCTCTATATACTCGATGACAAGAAACAAGAGACCAATAGTCCAATAGACTAAATGGTAGAGCCGTGAAGTGACAAAACATATACTCATTGATGCTTCTTGATTGATGATGAAGCACTTGTCCATGCTTTTATGAGCTTGGGTAGATCAAACTGCGAGCACTATAATAACAATCATGAGCACGATACCAAAAATCACCAAGAGCAAGCACGTCTACAAGAAAAAAAAAACAATGGAAAGAAGACGTTAGTAGGCTGATCTGATCATCCAAAATCATCAAAAACACATTTCATGGTATGATCAAAAGCTTGAATATAGTTACCAGAGAAGAATTTGATCTTTGTGTCTTTGAGGCTTTAGCGAGATGGGATTTTCCTTGAGCAGTTGCAGCGTATGAGTTATCGATGTGAGTACCAATATCATCTACACAAAAATAGGTCTTAGGTTGAGGGTTTTGAAGACATAAGTGAGAGTTTTAGCATAACAAGATATAGAATCAGTTTTACCAATCATGGTTCCTTGATCATGTACCAACACTGCCAAGTCTTTGAAGATTTCGTGAACCTCGCCAATTTGCTGCTGGATTTCTTGAATCCCTTGCTCTCTTTCCTCAATAATAGCCTCATTTAACGCAATCTCATTGTCCAACAGTACAAGTTCTTGTCTGCAAACAACAGCAACAAACAATCAATAGAAGAGTCATCAATCCGAATAAAGATGGAGACTTTTGTCTGTATAAACTTACCTTTTTGATTCCACAAGAAGGGCACGCTGCTCTGGATGCTTATCTCCATTTACATCATCTATTGTGTAGCTATATTACCAAAGCCAAGAAATCAATACACAAAACCACAAAAGTAAACACAAACCATTTTCAATTCCTTCAATGAGCATTAAGCCATTAACCTTGAGGGAAGAGATGGCTTATGGACAAGAGGAGCATATACGGTTTCTCTTTCAGCAGAAAGACGCTGAGCCTTTTGAAACTCTTTCAACACAGCTTGAAAGTCCTTTGCGAGCTTAGCATCCACAATCTTCTTCTTTTGCTAACCAACCAATATATACAAAACAACAAACCATCAAATTCCTATTAACCAACAGAATTAGCAGAACAACAAGAATCTTCCTTTATCAAAAATCACTCACATTTACACCTCTTTGATGATCAGTTTCACTAGCTTCTTTAAGTTTAGCTGATGTATCTTTCACTAGCTGTCCAATATGTAATCTTGTCTTGTGCCTAAAACAAACATTTTTCACCATTGTAGTGACACAATCAAGCAAAATGACAGAATTAGAAACAATTTCAAGAACCCTAAACTCAGAAAGGAGATAACTTTGAGAAGTACTTACAGCTTCTCTCGAAGCTCAGGTGTGTCTTTAGGAGTACCAAGAGTGTTGACAAGACGATGGAAAGTGGAAACACTTGTGTTGATCTGAAATATACCAGAAGCAACAGCTTGAGTGGTGTCTTGTCTACCACCACCATTGATGTTCCTTGAAGAAGCTAATGATCTTCCTCTTCCCGCCTCTAAATCTTGAAAACTCATTCTTTCTCTCTCTTTCTCGAAAAACTCACCACTAAAATTATCCTCTTTTATTCCCAAGAAAACAGAGCAAAATCGAAAAATTCGATTTCACGGTAACGAAGATCGAGGGAAGAGAGGACGTGACGGTGATTTTCAGATTCTCCGGTGAGTTCTCTCTCTCCGGAGTCACGGACAGATTGAGAGAAACGTTAATCGCGGAGAGAGAGAGAGAGAGCAAAACGTGAAATGTCACATTACCTGTATGAACGAAAAAAGCTTGTACCTTTTTCATTTTTGGCCCTTACTTTTTCTATAATATTCTAAAAGTGACTCTATAGTTTAGAATCTTAACGGTATATCCTCCTTTTATCATAAAATGACAAAAATGTCTACGATATGATTAAATTGCTCTGAGCTCACGACACGTTGGATTATAGACATTGGTGGAGAGAGTGATTATGTCACGACGTCGGTTGATGATTGTAACCAAGTAACAGATTTCGGATTTAATTAGAATAGATTAAAGATTCTGATAGATTAGTAGTAATATCTTAATCCAGAATTTAATGAATAAAAATCTCAAGATAAAACTTTACGTGTCTAAAAAGGGTCAAAAAGTAAAAGAAGTTTTAAAATTAGGACTATATTTTAAGTTTAAGTCATCGCACGTGAGAAGTTTCCGACCATATCACGTGCCAAACCCGAATAAGTCTCGTTTTTCCAAATCAAAACAGGTCCCACTTTTTCTTTTCTTTTTCTCTCTTCTTCACATCAAATCCGCGACCAGAGATTTTTCTTTTCTTTGGATTTTCGTTTCGTTTCAAATTTGTTCCTCCGGTGAAGAGAACAAAAACTTACGTTTCAATCCGCGTCAAAGCGATTTTCTTCATGTCGGTGAGTTTATCTAAACCCGTCGTTGGTTTTGGTTTTTGTTTTGGATTTATCCTGAGATAGATGGATGTTGTTGCTGTTGACTTGGTTGAGGAAGATGTGAATAGATCTGTTGATTTTGATTGTTAATTTGTAAAAACATTTGCACAAATGGGGTTGATTATTTGTGAAGAATCGTTACTTTTTTATTCTATTTTAGAGGATTTTGAAGCTATTCTCTGTTTTTAATTTTGGGTGAAAATTCATGTTTCTGAGATGAAGATTTTTTTTTTTTTAGGGTAAATTATTTTTGTTTGGATTCAGGTATTCACTTTAGCATTTGTTTTGTTTTGTCATCTTAAATATCTGATCTGTGCCGTTGTGAGACAGGGATAAGCTTTTCCTAGATTCTGAGGTTCTTTTTATCATCTTGTAATGATGATACAATGTTGTTGTGTTTCTCATCAATTGTATTGATGATATTGGTTGCTTTAGGAGTGTATAGTCATTGTTTAGGCGATAAGGAATCAAGAAATGCGGAATCAAACAACTAATGAATAAGTCTGATATGCGATTTAGCTGGTTTTAAATCATAGTTTAAAGTCTAACGAGGTTGTATCTTACTGGCAGATGACAACTGTTAAAGTGAGCAATGTTTCTCTTGGAGCAACCGAGAGAGATCTCAAGGAGTTCTTTTCCTTTTCTGGTGATATTCTGTACCTTGAGACGCAGAGGTTTGGTTTCCTCTCTAGTGTTCCTTTTGGATGTTTAGATTTACAGCTTTTTGTTCTTCGGGTTCTTAACTCTTTTGACATGTTTGTACAGCGAGACTGACCGGACTAAACTAGCATATGTTACTTTCAAGGATCTGCAAGGAGCTGAAACTGCGGTTCTTCTCTCGGTATTTCCACTTCTTATCTTGTATCAGTTCCTCTATGTGATTGTGTCCTTTGAGTGACTGGGTATTAATGTGATTCTTTCATTTCAGGGAGCAACGATTGTTGATTCTTCAGTCATTGTCTCTATGGCCCCTGATTACCAACTATCCCCTGAGGCTTTAGCTTCCTTAGTAAGCTCTTCATTCATCATCTCTTCTGAGATTTTTTCACGAGCAAAACTCTTACCATTTTATCTTTTTCACAGGAACCCAAGGACAGCAACAAATCTCCCAGAGCAGGTGACTCCGTGTTGAGAAAAGCCGAAGATGTTGTGAGCAGCATGCTTGCAAAGGGCTTTATCCTGGGAAAAGATGCCATAGCCAAAGCCAAGAGTGTTGATGAGAAGCACCAGCTAACATCTACAGCATCAGCCAAAGTTGCATCTTTTGATAAGAAAATCGGTTTCACTGATAAGATCAACACAGGCACAGTCGTTGTGGGAGAAAAAGTCAGGGAAGTTGATCAGAAGTACCAAGTCTCAGAGAAAACCAAATCAGCAATCGCTGCAGCAGAGCAGACAGTGAGCAATGCAGGTTCAGCTATAATGAAGAACCGGTATGTTCTCACAGGTGCCACGTGGGTCACTGGAGCCTTTAACAAAGTTGCTAAAGCTGCAGAAGAAGTTGGACAAAAGGCTAAAGAGAAAGTTGGTATGGCTGAGGAAGAGGATAAGAGGAAAGTGGTTGATGAGTTTGCTAGAGTTCACTTGTCTGAATCACCAAAGGCAGCTTCATCAACGCAAGAAGCCGAACATGAATCAAAACTCTCTGAATCTCCTAAAGCAAAGAAAGAATCTGAACATCTTGAGCCACAACTGCAGCAACAATCTCCTCCACCTATGGCTCCAGCTCCGGCTCCTGCTCAACCTTGAGATATGCAGACAAGTAAAGACCTTTCCGATTCTTGTTGTAAGCGGTAATACTTGGAACTAATCTCTCTCAGATTGTTGAAGATGAAGATTGAACTTGTTATTTAGGACGAAGACTTGTGTTCTTGTAACATTGGATTCATGGTCGATTTGGTAATTAGACCTGAAAAAAAGAAAACAATTTTGTCCTTATGGTTTATCTTAAAGTTATCTCAAAACTAGTGAAGAATATGAGTTTAGTATTTTTAACCGGGCTAAGACCATCTCCAATGCCCAACTCTATAATTTCCTCTATTTTAGAGGAGATTTTGCTCCAATGTATCCTTCTAAAATAGAGTTTCCTCTAAAATTGAGGAGAGAGACAATGTATGCTTCTATATATAGAGTAATCTATTGTCTCTCTCCTCTATTTTAGAGGGATACATTGGAGCAAAATCTCCTCTAAAATAGTGTTCCTCTAAAATAGAGGAAATTATTGAGTTGGGCATTGGAGATGCTCTAATATTAACTGAACCAAAATACCGATCGATTTTTCTTTTTAACTAGAAAATATAATAATGTTCTTATTTTTTGTCAACAAGTAATGCTAGTTTCAGTCATATTTTTATTTGGTCACCAATTTGATTAGATAAAGTTACAATCAATTAGGCTGGCGTCAAGTGATTTATGTAACTGAAAGTAACCAACCAAAATTGATCTTACAAAAACATTTGACAGGAAACGCTTTGGTTCTGTGATTTAAGAACTCTTTCCCTAATCATAAAGATTGTAAGCACTTTAAATTCGGGAAAATCACATTCTTAACCCTCAAAGTGTAACTGGATAGCACTTTAAACCTCGAAAGAATTCTACTAACACTATAAACCACCAAGATTGTTTTACTAACACTTTAAACCTCCAAACTAGTTTTTCTGTTTGCAAAGCTATAAAAAATGATGGAACAATCAATTTATGTTTGTTTAATATATATTTATTTAATTTAAATTAAATTTTAATTCATTTTATTATTTATTACAATTTTGACGATAAATAAAAAAGTAAAAAAAAAAATCATCATCTTCGACTATTCACCGTCCAACCACAATTTTCAGATTTTTATTTAGTTTATTGTATATGCTGACCATCTTTTTATTCAATTGATATTATGAGATTCCTATTTATCCAGTGGAGAGAGTGAAAACGCTTATGGATCAGTTTAAAAGATTGTTTCAACAGTTTATCAAGAAATTTCATGGTCGGACAGTGAGTAAACGAAGAAAATAAAGTTTTTTTTTTGTTTTTATAGATTTTTATTAATTGCAATAAATAATAAAATTAATTAGAATTTAAATTAAATTAAATAAATATATATTAAACAAACATAAATTGATTGTTTCATCATTTTTTACAGCTTTGCAAACAGAAAAGTTAGTTTGAAGGTTTAAAGTGTTAATAAAACAATCTTGATGGTTTGTAGTGTTAGTAGAATTCTTTCAAGGTTTAAAGTGCTTCCCAGTTACATTTTGAGGGTTAAAAATGTGATTTTCCCCTTTAAATTCAAATGAGTATCAATTAAGAATAAATGTAAATATTGACCTTTGACAAAAGTAAAAGAAGAAAATCTTGACCAATTAAATACCTTATCAAAAATATTTTGTTCTCAAGTGAAAAAAGAACAGACTATTCATATTTCATGGTATAAAAGAAAAAGAAAATTCGTTTTGTTACAATTATAAATTGTTTGTAAACACATCATCTTAATTGAAAATCACTACAAAAAGAAAAAGAGTATAAACACAATAAAAATGGAGAAATCAGCTTTGACATTCATTGGAATTTTACTCTTTTCAACATGTGAGTTTACAACAAATTTTATGTTCCAATTGTATATAAATCAATTCGATGATGCCGAAAAGAAAAACGAATCAATTCAATGATTTTTACAGGTACCCCAATTCGAGCACGAACCGGATATGTATCTTGCAAGACGAACTCTGATTGTGTTAAACTCAAATGTCCAACACCATTTGGTACCCCCAAATGTATGAACGGTGGATGTGAATGCCCCCTTGAAGAACTGGTGACATTACCGGATGATATCAATTGTGGTGTGGCTGCTTGCTCTGACTATTGCAAGGCAAAAGGTGAACATGCTTATGCTTGTATCTCAAACCATTGTTACTGTCACAAACCTCCCATGTAATTTTAAGAGGTTTCTATATAAGGTCTTCAAATATCTATTTTTTTTTTTTTTTTTTTTGACATCTTTGGATCGACAAGGCCCGATCCATAGCCAATCCCTACTACGCGGGGTAACGCGACTTAGTGGAGTCGAACTCCGGTGGAGAAGGCGGAGTCAAGTGGACTTAACCACTTGACTAAAGGCACATCCCCATCTATTTTTTTATTACTATTAATGTCTTTTGAATATCGATCATATCATTTAATTACAATAGTGTTTATGTTTGGACATTTGACTGAAAATTAACCTTGGTTGGAATGTTTTTCTTTCACTTATTTTTCAGATTCAATCTTCATTTGTCTATTTTATGTACTTAATTGTTGATGAACATAATACAAGTTGGAAAATAAATATCAAAGTGACCTTAAAGATAATTTGATATTTTATCATGTTCGTTAGTTTCCTAAATCAGACTATATATAAATATGTTAGATACTCATTAAGAATATATTTGTCTATCGAAATTAAAGAAACAACAAGAATTGTAGTCTAGTTAAAATAAAGCTAGTTCAACGAAACTCTAGTGACAATCCGCGAAACTTCATTGAGAATTGGGGATAAATCTATCAAACTTGTATGGTTCAAACGTTGGAAAATGTTATGGTAATAACGAATCTAGTTATGTTTTGGATAATCCAGCGAAATATATGTCAAAAAAATCCATTGAAACCATAGATTCATGTTGCGGGTCAATTTCAAAAATAGTTTTTGATTTTGGTTGGGCTTCGATTTAAATGGTTAATCATAATTATTTAGTTCGTTGAACTTGAAAGACAAAATTTTAGAATTCACTAGAATCCATTAGAAAAGAGTAAATATAAATTTTAGATAATTCTTAAATGAATTTTTAAATTAATAAAAATGGAATGAAGGTTGTGTTTTGTGATATTATACATTATAAAGGATATTACTTAGATATGGATGAAATAATGCTAAACTAAAATAATAAAATTAATGATGTTATCTTAGTTTAATAATTAATGATGTTATTGCTTACAAAAAATAAAAATAATTAATTTCCAATTTAATACCTTAAGAAACATCAAACTAGGTAATTTTCCACTCTCTTAACAAACAACTTAGGTATAAAATCTTGTTACATGAAGTAAATCAGGTATTTACCAAAAGTATCTATACTAGTATAATCGCAGCACTTTTTGTGACGGGTGGGTAAAAAAGTTTTCGGGTATATCGGATATCCGACCCATTTTAAAAATTCCTTCACAAAAAATTTGTTGGGTCGGGTTATATTTAACCCAACTCATACACCGGATATTCCATATTTAATAATTTAGATTTTTAGAAGATTTGATTAAGATTTATAATTATGATTCTCCTATCATCTTTGTTTGATTTGTTTTTAACTGTTTTGAATCATCATATAATACATAAAGTAAAAAAAAAAAATCAATTTTTTTTCTGCATATACTGCGATTCGAAATTTTAAAAATGGACATATATTATCCAATTGACGAAAATGTGTGTTCAACGTTCTACATCGATTAAAATATTTAGACAATGATTCAGAATCATATCATAAATAAGAACATTAATAAAATAAATGAGTTTTTTGGCGGGATGGGTTTGGCGGGACGGGTTTTTGAATCAACAATAACAAAAAGATTAAAATATCATTAATCCGCCGCTTCAATACGGATTTAATCCTTATTTTTTTTAATACAAATCACAAGACGGATTAAGAAATTACGGAACGGGTTATATTTCGGAAATGATTTATATGGCGGACGAATTTGAATCAATATTTATATACCGCTTTAATACGGGTTAAATCCTCAGTTTATTAATAATTATCTCGTGGACTCGTGGTATACCGTTACTTAATAACAATTGTAAACTATAATATAAATAAATATGTTATAAGGAGATACAATTTACAAAATATTTTTATACTAACTTTAAAATTAAATCATCCCGCGGTGTACCGCGGGTTAAAATCTAGTTGACCAGTAAAATAATTAGCAAAACATATTTTGCTTGCGGGGGAAGAAAACGAAATTGTTTTCTTACACTTATAAATGCAAACATATACAATGAGTTATTGATGTTATCTAGTGTGTATAAATAAAAACTTATAATAAATGAATGAAATCATGCTAAACTAAAATACAAAATCATGCTAAACTAAAATAACAAAATTAATGATGTTATCTTAGTTTCATCATTAATTTATTATTATATAACTTAAATATCCAATTTATTATATCCAACAAATTAAATACAAAAAATCATGCTAAACTAAAAAAAAAAAAATTAATGATGTTATCTTAGTTTCATCATTAATTTTGTATAAATACAAACTCCAAATCCTCCACTTTAAGTCACACAAAGAAATCAAAACACAAGAGAAATATACAAACTTATTCAACAAAAATGCAGAAAGCAGCTTCGATATTTATCGGTCTTCTACTTTTCTCAACATGTAAGTAAAATTTGTGGACCATATGTTTAGTTTCATACTTACATTCATCACCATCACCATCACCATCGTCATCTTCATCATCGATATTATATATCATCATGATCAATAACATATTAAATCTCATAGGTACTCAAATTCTGGCACAATCTTGCAAGAATGAATCTGATTGTACTAATCTAAATTGTGCAACCAAGATCAAGTGTGAGCAGAACAAGTGTCAATGCCTTGATGAAAGATACGTCCGCGCGATATCCCTTAAGACGAGGTGTAATGTTCAATCTTGCATTGACTTATGCAAATCAAAAGGCGAAGTAATTTATGTTTGTGTCTCATACCGTTGTTATTGTCGCAAACCTCCAATGTAATTATATAACTAATAACAAGCTTAATTATAATTGTAGTATCTTTTAACTTCTTATATTACTCTGTTTATCGGAGAGTAAAGTAATATATCTTACATATCAAATTTTACTATCACCTTATAAATTGTTTTATATTAATTTATTTACGAGTTATTGTAAATTTTTTATAATCATATAGTTATATTTTTATAATCATATAGTTATAGATTGGTGTTTTTGTTATAATGGGCTTGGATTGTTAGGGTCCTTAAGTAAAAATGGGCTTCGGGTTATCAAGTGTGAGCAACGCGATTGTACTACACGGACTTGGAACGCGCGTTAGAGAATAAAGTTTGACTGAGATCCTAAATATTGACTTTTTTGAAACGACTGTGCAAAAAGATTTGATTTGACTCTCTGCTTCCTTCGAGGAAAAAAAGAAGTAGAGTGTTGGACAAGCTTTTTGTCTCTCTGTTATTCCGTTAAATATCGCCGTTAAAGAGTAACGGACGCCGTTTACTCTCCCTGGTCCGGTAACTATTTGATTGACAGTTTTAACATTTTTATCTCTTCAGTTTCTCTGAAGCTAACACAAGGTAAAGTAAAAAAAAAAAAAAATTGAGAGTGAAGCAAAAGATGAAGTGAAACCAAACTCTTTAAACTCACTCTTATCTTCTTTTCAGTGATTGATTCTTCATTTTTCTTTGTCTGATTTGAAATGGAAACGAAAGTCGAAAAAAAAATGTACGGAGATTATCAAGCGATGAAATCAGGCGAAGAAGAAGAAGAAGGACATGTGTTTTTAAATTCCGACAACATTTTCGGTTCGGTGTCTTCGTCTCCGACAACAACAATCCAAAACCCTAACTACAAATTCACCTCCTTCGACAACCCAAATTTCCCTTACATTTTTCCGGTTTGTCTTCGCTTCCAACCAAAAACCCTAACTTTTTTTACATCTTTTTCTTAAAAAGTTGATAACTTTTAGTGTTTTGGTTGTTTAGAAAGAGGAGTATGAGATGACGAGCATGATCGAAAGCGGGTCGGGTATGTCAACCTGGTCGGGTCATGACCCGGTGGAGAATACTGCAATCGAACAAGAGCCTCCTCCGGCGAAGAAGAAACGTAACCATAGACACACTGCTTGTCAGATTCAACAAATGGAAGCGTACGTCTTTGCCGTTTTCTTTTAAGATTACAAGGAACTATTTCGATATTTTTTTTTGGTAACGATTTCGTATGAAAAAATGTTTGCTTAAATTATTGGTGTTTATCGTAGATTGTTTAAGGAAAATCCTCATCTGGATGACGAAAAAAGATTGAGATTAAGTAAAGAACTTGATCTCTCGCCACTACAAGTCAAGTTTTGGTTTCAGAATAAACGTACCCAAATCAAGGTATAATCACTCTCTATTTAATTTGGTTTGATTTTTAACAAGGTTAATTAGACCGTATAAACCGGTTCAAATGGGGGATAGAAACTCTGGCTCAGCCTAAACATGTTAAAAATTTAAGCTTTTTATTGTTGCTAATACTAAGATTAACAGGCACAACAAACAAGAAGAGATAATGTAATGATGAAAGCAGAGAATGAGACTCTAAAGACAGAGAGTCAGAATCTTCAGTCCAGTTTACAATGCCTCTCTTGCTCTTCTTGTGGACACAACCTCCGCCTCGAAAATGCCCGCCTCCGCCGAGAGGTATGTATATTGGAATGAATCAAATCTTGGCCGTTGTTGTTTATTTACTGAATCATACGGTTTATTATATGTTGCAGCTTGATCGCTTACGCAGCATTGTTTCGATGAGGAATCCTCCTCCTTCACAAGAGATTGCCTGTTTCTCCCCGCAGATTAATAACAACAACAATAACATGTTGATTGCGGAAGAAGAAAAGGCGATTGCGATGGAACTTGCGGTTTCTTGCGCTCAAGAATTAACAAAGATGTGTGACATAAATGAGCCCTTGTGGAGTAAGAAGAGACTATACAATGATAGTGTGTGTCTGAACGAGGAAGAGTATAAGAAGATGTTCTTCTGGCCTCCAATGACTGATGATGATCGTTTTCGCAGAGAAGCTTCAAGAGCTAATGCAGTCATCATGATGAATTGCATAACCCTCGTCAAAGCATTCCTTGATGCTGTAAGAATAAGTCAAACACACATTTCTTTAAAGTTTAAATTCATTTTCATAAAATCCACGTTTAACATAAATATGTTAAACTTTTGCTTCAAGGATAAATGGTTTGAAATGTTCTGCCCGATAGTCTCAAGCGCCAAAACGATTCAGATCATTTCTTCTGGAGCCTCTGGGCCAAGTGGTACTCTTCTTCTGGTGAGTAATTACAGTTTTACAATAGTTAAAGTGAACAAAATTAATTGGTTTTCTTGTAACTGAGTCTTGTCTCTCTTTTCAAAAAGATGTTTGCAGAGTTACAAGTAGTGTCTCCATTGGTACCAACAAGAGAAGCTTATTTTCTTCGGTATGTGGAGCAAGATGCGGAAGAAGGAAAATGGATGATTGTAGATTTCCCGATCGATAGGATCAAACCAGCATCAGCTACTCTTACTGATCAATACCGGAGAAAACCTTCTGGTTGCATCATTCAAGCAATGCGTAACGGATACTCTCAGGTCACATGGGTAGAGCACGTGGAAGTAGAAGAGAAGCTTGTGCAGGACGAAATGGTTAGAGAGTATGTGAAGAGCGGTGTGGCCTTTGGCGCTGAACGGTGGCTAGCTGTGTTAAAGAGACAGTGTGAAAGGATGGCTAGTTTCATGGCTACAAACATCACTGACCTTGGAGGTATATAACTTGTTTCACAAGTAAACCTCAAACTTCCACAACCAATGTGATTTGTTATCCGTTTTCTCGTGTTTTTTCTTCAGTGATACCTTCTGTAGAAGCAAGGAAGAACTTGATGAATCTGTCACAGAGAATGGTTAGAACTTTCTGTCTGAACATAAGCAATTCATATGGACAAGCATCAACAAAGGACACAGTGAGAATCGTAACCAGGAAAGTGTGTGGTGGTCTTGTTCCTTGTGCCGTGTCAGTCACGCTTCTTCCTTATTCTCATCACCAAGTCTTTGATCTTCTCAGCGACAATCAACGTCTCTCTCAGGTAAAATTTAAAACTAGAATCTTCTTCATCTCTGTTCTTTTGATCCAAAGATTCTGAAATCTAAATTTGAGATCTTTTCTCTCTTCTGCAGCTGGAGATCTTGTTCAATAGGAGTTCATTTCAAGAAGTTGCTCATATCGCTAATGGATCACATCCTGGAAATTGCATCTCTCTTCTTCAGATCAATGTTAGCGATGACTTCAAAATCACGAAACTTTTCAAAATCCCAACAAAAAATTTGAATTTTTAATGTAAAAAGTTTGGTTCTTGAATTACAGGTGGAGAGCAATTCATCGCAAAAGGTAGAGTTGATGCTTCAAGAAAGTTGCACCGATAACTCCGGCAGTCTCCTGGTGTACTCCACTGTCGAACCCGAAGCCGTTCAGCTTGCTATGGTGAACGGCGAGGATCCTTCTAAACTCCCGCTTTTGCCCGTTGGATTCTCTGTTGTTCCAGTGAATCCATCCGATGGCGTCGAGGGCATTTCCGTCAATTTGCCTTCGTGCTTTCTCACAGTTGCGGTACAGGTCTTGGGGAGCAACGTCACCACCGCAAAACTCGATCTTTCCACCGTCTCCGCCATCAACAACCGTATTTGCGCCACTGTCAACCGTATCACCTCCGCGCTCGTTAACGACGTCGGTAATTAGCAGAAGATTTGGAGGGTATTTTGGTAAATAATGCGCAGCTAAAAAACTGATTAGGTATTTATTTTGTAGATGAGGGTAAATTTGATCCTATACAAAGGGTAAAAACTGGAATTTACCACTAAATCTTTTGGGGGAGTCAAGAACGCACCAAGGCATGATTTGTTGAACCGGGTTTTATCCGGTTTTAAAAATGCTTGACTGGTTCGGGTATTGACTTCCAACTTGGATAAACCAACCCGTTTTATATTATGGTTTTGTTCTTTTTGTTGCAAGAGTTCAATGCTAATTTTCTTAATCTACTGTACTTATGGTTTAAAATATTCTACAACTATGGAAAACTTTAAGATAGTCGAGTTTTATAATATTTGCATCTTCACGTGATAACTTAATATAAAGCCTTCTCACGAAAGCAGTTACTTGAAACACCTCACAGATCAATCGCTCAGAAACCAAACAATCCACTTAACAATATTGTCGAGCGTACACAATTTATTTGGAAAAGGTTCTTCTTACTATAGCTATGCTTTCACGAGTCTCGTGTCCAAGATGACGCTTAGGATTCCGTCCCTTGTTCGAGTGGTACTTGTACTTTATGTAGAAAAATGCATTCCTGGCCATGAGTCTCTCACTTGGCGGTTCCACATTTTCGTCGAGGTAATGCCAACATATGTATATATACATACTTTAAAAGGTTCTTCTTCCTTACATGGCACAAATAATATTGCTTCTTACATACCAAAAAATGATTGATTATGTCTTATTCGCTTAAAATTTGCAACAGTAAACAGTCTTATTCTCAGATATTCCCACATTGCACCAAAACCAAGAACTCTTAATGCATTTCCTTAAATTTTGTCTTTGTACTGATTTTCAATTACTTTACTAATCAAAATAAAACAAATTTAATAGACTAGCAACAATGAAAATGGTAGGTCTTTACGTCAAATTCTTTACATGATTTTTTAATACTTGATGGAATAGTAAGTAACCATTATTATTGTACAAAAAAAAAAGCTCATATCTTCCCCACAGCATTTAGATGCGTAAATTTTGTCATTTTCTTACAATTCACAAAACAAATTCAATAATTCAACTTGCATTGATAAGAATTACTAATATATTACTTATTAAAAATTATTCAAAACAATATATCACACACCAATCTACTAAAATATTAGAACTGATCTACCAATCAACAATTAAAAATAAAAAAACCTTCCAGTCCAGTGATTCCAGTCCCAATATAAATAACTTAGTCAAATAGTTTCCTTTTATTAAATGACACAGGTATATAACCAGCTAAATAAGGATTGGGGTTTTATTTATTTCCCTTGTAGATTTTAATTCATTCTTTTTAATACTAGATAAATAATTTTTCGAGTTAAAGTTTGCAAGCAACTCTTTTGTCCGAATATAAATGTGGGTTCTTATCAAAATCCTCAAAGTTTAATTAGATTTGCTTAAAAATCCCCCAAAAAGATTCGTGGGGGCAATTATTCTAACAATCTCCAATCTTTTTCCTCTACTCCTTTATAAAGATTCAGTGTGCTGCCTACTTTTTCAATTATTCAATCAATCTTTTTCCTATTTGTACTTATTCTTTTCACATTTTGAAGGATTTTCGTTTTGTGTTTAAGTGAGGTTTATAGAAGTAGGAATATTGATGTGAGATTAACACACTACTGGATTGATAGTTTTTTCCATAACAAAGGTTCAGGACTTTTACAAAAGAAGAGAGCAGCAGCTTTACAAAATATAACCAGAATTTAATTTAGGCCTAGTGATCATGGTAAACCAGATGTCTTTTTCTTATCTGTATTTTACGTATTTCATTTATTATTATTGGTTTTGTGTATTCAAATTTTGTTTCCTACCTTACATAGTATAAAATGACGTGCTATAGTCTCTAGAGTTTGACCAATATTTAGAGATATATATGTAGGAAATTGATTCGTATATACATATAATCCTACGAAATAAAAAATCTAAAATATATAACAAACTTTGTGGCCTTAAAAGGTCTTACAATTTTACACTAAGTGAAGTGGACATCATGCTTTTTCACTCTTACGTCCCCGTGTCGGAGTAACTTACTCAAATTGATGGGAACCTTTGTTCTCTATTTGACCACTACATTTTCAATAGTTTCTGACATATACATATATATCTATCACTGATTATTCCGACCCCTCAGAACTTATCATGATTAGTTTCTTGTTTGTATAATATGACGACGAAAAGGCTTGATTACTACAAAACTCAAGTAAGTACTAGTGATGATAGTTCAATCGCTGAAAAGCAAATAAGATTCGATTAATATGATTTGTTTTAATGATTCGGTTAAAATGAATAAAACGATAATTTTATAATCTACCTAGTAATGTTTTTAAGCTCAACAATCTTCTAATTTTGTCTTATGTATCGTCGGTTGGTAGTGCCTCCAATCAAGTAAATAAATTTAAATTCTTTAATCTTATTTTCTTTTTAGATTTTCACTAATATTCCTTTTCGTTTGTCTTGTATCGTTCCTCGTGCTGCCGGAACTAAAACTGGAAGGATCGGCTTTTACGGGAAACCTATTTTTGGTATCAGATTTTCTTAGTTTAATCAAACATGTGAAAAAAAAAAAAAAATTAAAAAAAGCCAAATGAATCTGAGGATCGTCCCCAACATTATCTGTCGATGTATGGGCTTAGGGGACATGAATTATCAAAGGGCATTTTGGGAATCAAATCTTGGACTGTCTATCGGTGTCACTAGGGCCAAAATTAAATTAATGTCGTATAGTATTTTGATGAATTGGAGTTAATGCTTTCGGGGAATAAAAATACTTTTAATGTTAACTTGTTCTGAAAATTATCTAATACACATAATCGAAACTATATGGAGTATATATTTTCAAGGGGATATCTCAATGTCAAGGTGATATTATTCTTTTCCCATTTCTTATTTGCAATAAATTTCATCTTATCACGTAAACAAAATCACCTTCTCCACAAACAATATATAGAAGAAAAAAAAAGAACGCAATTTTATATATTCAATTTATTCTTAGGCAACCAGCCACCAAGACCGTAAAGCAAAGAAATGTTCGGTATAATTCCAAACTCCAATTTCAAGGAAGACAAAGAATTAAACCAATAAACAAGACAAACAACAAGTGACGACGAGACTTAGTTTTGGTTTTAATGTCTCACCATCTCTTAAATTTTCATGTGTATTTTTTGATATATTGTAGTAGCATTTTATCAACAACTAAACAAGTAGCTATAACTGTTCGTTTTTTTTGTTTTCTAGAAAATATCAGCATTTGATTCTTATTTTAAATTTTCTTCAATAATTATTAGGAAAAAAAAAAACATAAACACACGCATCTTTCAGTTTCAACCCAAGTGTCATTTTCACATGTAAATCTGAACACAAAAAATCGAATAATTCCATACATTATTGTTTTATTATACCATCATTAAATACTGATATGTGATAGATGATATCTACATTGTAACAAAATATGCCATAGAAATTGATATTTTCCTTTACATATGAAGAAAAAGGAAAAGGAAAATTAAATGGAAATTCATGTTTCACCCAACCCCTTTATTAGACTCTTAAAGTGTCATTTTCTCAAAGGGAACAGAGAAGAAAGAGACTTCTCATTTCCCTCATACCTTTTGCCATCCCTATTTTTCTCTCTCTCTAATTCTTTACAACTGCTTTTCTCCTCTCACCAAGAACATAAATTCATTAAGTTAATAAGAAGAAGAAAAACTTTTTGAAATAAATAACACTATACCCCTCCTTTTGTCCCTATAATTCATCAAGATTATCTCAAAACCATTCACCAATTCTCTCTTGTTATGGAGCTTTTCCCTTCACAACCTGACTTGTACTTGAAGATCAGCCAAAGAAGAGAAGAAGAACAAGAAAAAGAAAATCAAGAACTACAAGAACAAGAAGTCGAAAGGAGATTAGGGTTTCAGAGTAAAGCCTCAGATTCGGATAGAAAGTCTTCTGATAATCTCATCCACACTCATCAATTCACTTCAAACAATGAAGCCACCAAGATTAATAATAATCAAGAACACAAGGAATCTCTCGATCAAGACTTGAGATCTATGTTGATGATGAGACCAATAAGAGGAATACCTCTTTACCAGAATCAAGTCCTTGACCACTACTACTACTCATCTACCTCTCCCACTCCTTTCTTCTTCAGTGAAGTCAATGGTCAACACGCTAGTAGTCGCTTAATCACAAACCCTAATTGTAGTTTTAATATTCACCACCGTAATCGGCGTCAAGCTCAGCCGCAGCCGCCTAGATTCACGGCTAAGCGAGGAGTAAGGGCTCCAAGGATGCGGTGGACGACGACCCTCCACGCCCATTTTGTACACGCTGTTCAATTATTGGGTGGTCATGAAAGTATTGTCCTTTTTCACTATTACCCCTTTTTATTTAATTGATTTATATCTCTTGTCTTATATAACAAATTTAATAGGCTTGAGAAATAATTCTATTTTTATTGATTTTGAAATTATGATTAATATTCAGGAGCAACCCCAAAATCAGTACTTGAGCTGATGGATGTGCAAGATCTCACATTGGCTCATGTTAAATCCCATCTACAGGTAATCTTTCTTAAGTTACTTATTATAATGTATAGGTATATAAATAATCGATTAGACCCTATAAAATACATGAATTTATTGTAATATGGATTTGAATATGCAAATGAACCAAACCCACTGCACTTTTTTATGAAATGACTGAATATTTTCTGTGATTAGTTTGGACAAAGTTAAATTAAGTATCCTTTTTTGTCGCCACCATATATTGATAAATTATATACAAAGTGAAAAAAAAAAGATCAAAAGAGAAGGAATCAAAAGCTAGATATAGCCAAAGAGAAAGAGAAAGAGTCCTTTTATTACTAGAGATGCAGTAGAAAAGTAAAAGTACAAAGGAGACATCATTCTTCAATGATGATATATGCACACATATATGTATATGCATGATTCTTCAATGATAACAAATATTATAACTTACTTTTCTTGTATAATTTGACTATAGTTAGAATAAGACACGTAGACCCATGCACATCTCCCATCTCTGTGTATGGCTGCACATTTTCATGAATCGTAAATGCTTTCTGTTTTACTCTGATCTTTTTTTTTCTTACTTTATCCATCTCTGTCTCTGTGTGCGTGCATATCTAATATGTATAGGTTATAGGTATACACACACGTGAATAGAACACGTCTATACACACGAACATCACACAAACACACATTATATATGTGTATCGATATAACCCATTATTCTTATAACTAGCATTTTTATATATATAATAGTAATCTAATGTTGACTGTTTCAGATGTATCGGACCATCAAGTCTACTGAAAAACCTACAACGTCATCAGGTTATTTGATTGATTATGTATTTGATTTAATTAAATTATCGGTTAAATACTACATATCTGATAAATGTGTGTGTGTGTGTGTGTGTGTGTAGGGCATTCAGATACTTGTGAGAATGGATCACAGGTTAACAGTGAGAGAGAATCAAGAAATCTCCAAGGTCTATGGAACAACTCATCAAGGTATGTTATGTATTAATTTTTTTCTTCGTAAATTCATATTTGTTTTATTTTTGGTGTTTAGTTTATTAGGGCAGATAGCTATAGACTTATTAGGCAACTTTCTATTTTTGCATCATATGAGAAACTTAACATTTGTTGTATTATTTTGTTAGTTGAGTCCAAAATCATTTGCATTATTATTATATTTTTTTTCTTAAAACAGTCAATGTGATATTATTTGAATGTCTGTATAAACAGTGAAGCTCGGTTCCATTTAAAGGCAAAGGCATCATCAGCTGTAGACATTTCATCCAATGAGGTACTCCCTCCGTTTCAAAATATAAGGCGTTTTAGCTAAAAACACGCCGATTAAGAAGATCTACTTTTTAAAAGTTCAGCCAATCATAAAAGAGACTGCATAATAAAAATAATCATAAAATATTAAAGTAATATATAATTTGCATGGAAACTTGAAAACGACTTATATTTTGAAACAAAAAAGTTTCTCCAAAACGTCTTATATTTTGAAACGGAGGGAGTATAAGATTTCAAAAATTTAACAAAAAGGGCATTGGAATAAAACGGGAACTGCAAAAATCGAGGGTGTGAAAAAGAAAAAAGTTTTTCATAAAGGATTATAATTTACTTTTTTTCTCTTCCATTTGGGTAAAAAAGTGTTTTTCTTCTTTAATTTTGTCTCAAAAGCAGAGAAATTAAAGACTTTCTGGGAGAGATGATACTTTATATTCAGAACCCAATTCACTACTATATTTGATTGTCTTTAAATCTTCAAAATAATTTAATTGGACATTTTGAATTAGAAATCAAACTGAAAAAAACGTATAATATCTCAGTCTATAAAATGTTATATGAGGTGATTCTTATATATTATAATATATATATATATATATATATAAAATAATCTTTAAATCTAAAATGTTATCAGAATGAATGGAAGAATCAAAGATGTCCAAGCAACGAACGATTGTCATCGGATTCGTCAAGCCTCACAGGGACAAGACCAGAGACTGAAACTCCCAATTTGGATTTCACTTTAGCTACACCAAACCTCTCTCCCTAAATTTCTTATATATATACTAAAATAAATTATATGTTAAAAATATATAAATCTCAAACTTTAAAGTTTATGCTTAATTAAGGAAAAATATATGAAATGACATTTATTTTTCTTCGTCTATTTATTTGTTCTTTTGTGCTGTAAAATTGAGATGCTTTTTTTTTACTGTTGGGTTATCAATTTGAGATGCTTAGACCATTTTTATTGATGGTTTGTTAACACAACTCTTAAGTTAAGAGATACTCCCTCCGTATTCGAATACTTGTCGGTCTACACTTTTTTTTTTTTTTAATTAGTTGTCGTTTTGACATTCCAATACAACTTTTGTATAAGACTTCCTAAATTAACCTCAATTAATTGATCACAATTACTCTGTCTAAATTACCAAGACTGAATTACAAATATGAATTGTTGTTTAGGATAAGGTTAATATAGTCATTTTCAACTTTTTTTTAATAAGTGTAATTATAGTTAAAACGACAACTATTCAAATACTGAGGAAGTATGTCTTATAATTAACAAAAGTTTCTTAGTTAAACGATTTTAAAAAACTTTTATTAATTATAATATATGTTTCTTTAACTTAAGAGTTGTTCTAAGAGACTATTGATTATGTTGATCTTATATTAATATGCAGACTTGTTCTTGTCTTGAATGGGTATAAAATTATTCGGTCATCATTACAGCAATGCAAAGCTATGACTTATCCACGTGTCTAAATCGGACTGTTTATTACTGAACACATGGTTTTCTGACACGTGTCTGATCCATGTGACGTTGACCAGACAAAGACTTTCACACTAATTTTTTATTTTTTACACTATTTTTTTCTTTCCAATAATATTCATATCGTTGAGTAAAGACAAAAATAGAGAATAAAACGAAATACTACAATCTATCCACAATTCCAAATGCTAAGAAACTAATCATATATTGATTTTTTTTATTGGTAATATAAACATAACAAGAGCTTTAGATGCATACGTTGATAAAGGAAATCAGTACGTAGAATTACATATTCTTAGTTAAGTATTATTTTACTAATAGATTTGTCAAATCAAAAATACTTAGATGTATACCAAAGAGAAAATTTGAATTGTAAATAAGTCAGGCTATTTCTATAAAGCAAATATCACAATCTTATACCAAATGAAGAAAAATAATTACTGGTGAAAGGCCAACAACACTTGTTTACTCGGACGGTCTCGTGTCCATGAGATCATTTTAAAGAAGAAGATGATGGGGACATAAATCAAGAACTTGAATTTTGTATTCTCCTCTTAAATAACATCTAATACTTCTTAATTCTTATATAACAAAGATTATTGGTAAAATTTAGCCTCTCAAAATTGTTACATTAACTTACTTATTATAGATACATTTATTCCAAATAAAAATATACAAAGATGCAAAAAAAAACGAAAATGTTATTCTGTGTATGCTACCTATACGTTAAGGTTGTTGAAGTGATCACATCTACGTCTTACCTCTCCATCTTTTTCGCCTTTAACACCAACCGTGCCTAGTTTCTCCATGGCACGTGCAAAATCTTCGAAGAAAGCTGTCTGATTATTCGCATATAATTCCACAAACGGTCTCGTGCTACTGTCTTTAAACAAGATATGGTCGGAAGCTAACAATCCAAGACCTCGTTTCAAGTTCTTGAAATACATATTATCGAATTTTCCTGGTGTCACCGGATCGAGAAACGCTGCCATCGTCTTATTGGTCTCGAAATTCTTGCATAGATCTTTAAGAACGCCTGCGAATTTCGGGTTGAGTTCTGGATCAACCTTCGGGAATATCCGGTTGCTGAATTCTTTGCAGTGTGAGAATCCGATTGTGTGCCCGCCACTTAACGCAACCAGCTCCTTTAGAGTGAAACCATTCTTCTTGAATATCGATAACATGTCAGGGACGGATTGGTTCGCTAAAGGTAAATTTCCTTTGACTTTATGAGCTTTCGACTCAAAACCATCTTTACGGCCCAATTTGACTTCATAGAAAGGCCCACCAACCATTGTGACAAGGTCACGTGTGGCTTGAGCCAGGATGTCTGCGCAAGACACCACCCCGGGACAAGACAATTCAAGAGCGGTTTTGATGCGAGTCACAATGTCGAATGCATCTCCCGGAAGCGACTCGTTGAGATCATCGTCGCGTTCGGCTTTGTTGAAAGAATTTGTAGCGATTAGGACAGAAGCATCACATCCTTCCATGAAACAATCATGGAAAAAGAGACGGAGTGTTCCAGCAGCTGTCGTTGGCTGCTGGCCTTGCTTTGGTGTAACTGTTTCACGTACGATTTTACTGAAATCGGGACATGTTTTTTGGTAATAATCTTTCGTTAAATTTGGCGGTGGTGCCGAATTTATAGACGGGACAAAGACTAGGACTAGGACTAGGAAGAGAACGGGAATATACAAAGACATCGTGTATTTCACGAGACTTATATCGATTTACAAAACAATTATTGTTTGTAGAATATGGAGATAGAATTGAAATGTAGAGAGATGTCTACGAGGTAGACTGCTTTATTGAATTGTTATCGGTGAAAAATAGAAGCATGTACGTGTGGTTGGAGTTTGGCTTTTGTTATATTCTTTTTATTTCTGTGATTGGTCTATATTTAGTTTGTTTTTACTTCATTTTTCATTAGAAACGTTTTCTAACACTAATTCAATATAAAATCGACTGGCTTCTAGGTTAATTAAACCACAAATATGGAATGCTAATTGGGGAAGTGTGAATGTGAAGTGGGAAAGCGTTTGATATGTAAAAACCTTGGGATGTTTGGCTCAATGGGTCGTGTGATATACTTCCGCTATCAATTACAAACTCCACACGAATTATAATGTATCATTGATGCATCGCCATTTTCCTCCGCTGATTAAACGCTGACTTTTTGCGATTTTCATGGAGGTAGTAGTGGTGGTGGTGGTTATGACGATGATAATGATAATGAAGAAGATGAAAGCTGATGGGCTATGAGGGATGATTAGTTGATTACTGATCTGGTTTGGTAACATGGCCCATGAGGAAAATGACCCAAAATCACAATTGATTTGTTTTGTATATGTACTACTCATGTTTTCGAAAGAAAGTTGGAATGGTGATTAGTTAACTAGAATTAACAGGAAACGTTATTGATGGTCAGAGATATGAAATGTTATAAATCTATAGGCTAAACATACAAGAAAACTTTTATATAATCTAATGTTGCTCTTGATTTGAAATATAAACAAAACAAAATTAAGTAAGACAAATGATGACTTTTGAGTTCTGACCAATAAAATCATGTAACTGCTTGGCAATTGACATGCCATCCCTCTTATATCAATTTTCTTTTGCTTACCTTGCCACCACATTTCTAGAGTTTTATGTCATATTGTTGACATTTATTAGTATATAAATTTCTACCATTCTTTCTGACCAACATATGCTAGAAAACTAAATGACCAACTTATTTTTTGTTACATATCAATTCTCGCTACCGAGTTATTGTGCATAAAGTATTACCCATGCGTATATATATTATGCTGCATATTCCTCCGAACATTTGATAAGCTTGATTTTCTTTTGTCTGCTAGAATATATGTATGTCTAATGTCTCTATCGTTTTGAGAAAGACTCAACGGCATATATATAATATGCAACTTTGAAGCATAATATTAATGAGGAAACGTGAAGTGCACAAAGGGATAATCTAATTTGATAGTGATACCCTTATTTGAAGAATATATGAGTCTTTGGGAAGGGTGTTGTAAAAATACAATTAGTCTATTCGTAGAATACAATTAGTCTGTTCGTTCTATTGTAAAAATACCACTAATTATATGCATGATTCACATATTTTTATTTTGATTCAGTCAAAATTAACAAACTATATTTATTGCAACTGAAAAATGATTGAAAGATTACTACTAAAATAAATACAAGAAGATGCAAAAAAAAATTTGGTAACATTGATGAGAAATTGAGAATCATGCATATAATGTTGAAAGCTTTAAAAAGACCCACAAGTCTCTGTACCCTTTCGTCCCTTCCCCTCTAAAACCTCTCATCTTTCCCATTCTTTCTCCTTGTCTTTTTCAATACTTAATTTATACTTTTAAGTTAAAATCAATACTCCGTCTGTTTCGTTTTAGTTGTCGTTTAAGGTTTTTTCACACAAATTTAGAAAGTCATTAAATTTTCTGTTTTATCCTTTATTAATATATTTTATAAAAATTTCATTGGCCAAAACATTAAAACAGTAGGGATAAAACTGTAATTTTCAACAAACATTTGCATTGAAAACCTAAAACGACAACTATTATGAAACAAAATTTAAATCCTAAAACGACAACTAAACTAAAACGGAGAGAGTATATTTTTCATCATCATCACCTTCATTTATTCATACACACACACACATGCATGCCCTTATTATCTGATGGTGAACGCATAGGTCTCTTCTATCTCTGATAGTTTAATGGCGGTTCAAGCTCAGCATCCTTCAAGTTTCTTCTTCATCAACAGGTAAAAATGTTTCATATAATCATATAATTAAATGTCTGTTTTTATGTATGTGTTGTTTCGGTTTCTTATGAAAAATTTATTGAACAGTAACGGACAAGAAGCCAACGATTGCTCGTTGCAGCATCAAGACACTCATTTCACTAATTTCATCAACGCTGGTCTCTTTTCTTAATCCCCCAAATCGTTTCCAAATTTGTTCCTTTAATTCCACTCAATCATCACCGTGGAAATTAACCGTTTTTGAAAACAGGGGTTGATTCAAGAAAACGATCAAGAAAAGTTTATTCATCGGTGACGACGATGGCTCCGATGAACCCTCCACCTCCAAAACCGTCGCAAGTTATTGACTTAACCGAGTTGATGCAGAAAACGCCTAATGTGGTTTCTACTGGTCTTCGATTATCTCATGACCAGTCACAGAATCAACAACACTTTTATTCTTCTCTTTCCGGAGATGTTACCGGAAAGATTAAACGGCAAAGAGATGAATTAGACAGATTCATTCAAACTCAGGTGTCTTATTAAACTCTTCATCTAAAAACGGCAAAGAGATTTTTTTTTTTTTCTGTGTTGATAATTTGATTTTGTAGGGGGAGGAACTGCGGCGTACGTTAGCGGAGAACAGAGAGAGGCGCTACGTAGAGCTATTGTGCGCTGCGGAGGAGGTAGTCGGACGGAAAGTGAGAGAAAGAGACGCGGAGTTGGAGAAAGCCACGCGTCTTCACGCTGAGCTAGAGGCGCGTGTAGCTCACCTCGCGGAAGAGGCGCGAAACTGGCAGTTAAGAGCGGCGACGCGGGAAGCCGAGGTTTCCTCGTTACAGGCTCATCTCCAACAAGCAATAGCAAGCCGCCGAGATACGGCGGCGAATCAGAGCACGTTCAGAGACGACGACGGCGACGCGGAGGAAGCAGAGGACGCCGAATCGGTTTACGAGGATCCGGAGCGGATTGAACTGTTCGGTCCTAGTTGTAGGATTTGCCGGCAAAATTTGGCGACGGTGATGGCATTGCCGTGTCGACATCTGGCTCTATGTGAAGGATGCGACGGCGGAACATTGCGAGCTTGTCCGATTTGCCTCGCCGTGACAAATACCGGTGTCGAAATTTTATATTCATGATGATGAGTATTTAATGCTAGGCCCGTTAGAGGCCCATGGGTCCATCCAGATCTAGCAACAAACGACACAACAGTACAGCAAAAGGACGTTTTCTTTAGGCAAAAATAAATTGAAAATGAGATTTGAAATATATTGTAGTTAGTTGATGATGTTGATGTACATAGGACATAGCCACATGTAGTGGCATTTTTACGTTTTGACATCTTCGTTTACTTTCTTTCTTTTTGGAAATTCTTTGTTATTTTTTTTTTGGAAAATATTTAGAAGAAATAGTCTAAACTTGAAATCATTTACTTTAGGAAATCTAATGAAGATATGCACGAATAAAAATTTTGTATAGAAAATTAAGCATTAGAATTGTGATGGGTTCAAAGATAATGTATACCTCAACGTGTGTTGTTTCTAGCTAGCTTTTGTTGGGTTAGAGGCTAAATTGTGGGAGAATTAGTTATTGTTTGTTTTTATTTAGTTAAGTTGTTTACGTTTGTAAAATAAGTTTATGAAGAGAAAATTTGCAGAAATAAACTTGTGTTTTATTAAGCTTTTGATCGGGACCTCTATCAAATTGTAAGAAACTCGTGGCTAGCGACATCACGTAGTGGCATTACCAATAACAATCCTGAATATGGCTCATGTTGTTTCCAAGTATCCCAACTATTACGATAGACCATTATTAGAATTATAGCTTGAAATCATAAATATCTTCCACCGATTGAGAATTGGGGTTTTGATTTTTGAAAAATGTTACTTTAATTTTATTTAATTTTATTTATTTTATTTTATTTTGTTAAAGGGTATGCAATTTTATAAATATAGGCCCAAGAGGGCTATTTCCGGATTTAGGCCCATTCTAAATCCCTAAGGCCCAACCCATTTACATCAAAACCAACTCAACCATTTGGAAAACAAAACCGGCCAGGTTCACAAACCGAACTAAACCGGCCAGTGAAACCCTAATCTACAAACTTAAAACAAGTTGTAGCCGTCGCCCACAGACTGCAGATTCTCGCCGGAACAGGACCTCCGGTGAGCCTGGGCGACGCTAGCCGAACGGAGATGGTGATCCAAGATCTGTTGCCAACCCGCCACCGTAGAACCGTTTTGAGAAGGAGGAAGAGAACCGAGTTTTTCTATATTGAAGAGATTTCTTGGTCAGTCATGAGTAAGAAAAGCAGTAGGGAGTAAACAAGGAGACCTTCGACGGTGGTTTGGCTCCGCCGGATCGGAGACTACCTCCCCCATCGAAACCGATCCCGAGAAACTTCCAGAATCTCCAGTCTCCAGATCTAACCACTTTCCTCTCTCGCTCCTCACCGTGAAATCTCCCTCTTCCACTCTACATCGCTACACCGCCGGTAGAGCTCATACCATTGATGTCGTGCAGATTCTTCTCCCCTCCACTGCCCCCTTGATTTTGATCCGATGGCTTTGCTGAGAAGATGTAATAGGTCACGGATGAAGAACCATGAGCCGAAGGGTCCTCATCGTCACCGGAATTGACGGAGAACCCGCCGTCGGTGCACGAGGTCGTGATCAGAAGAAGAAGATGAGCTTGAGAGAGAAATCGCCGCGAGTAAGATCCACGCGCGATACTCTCTCTATGGTTATTGATTATTTTATTTTTGACATCAAAAAAATCATGATGCCTCGAGGTAGAAAGTGATGGAAAGGCACTCAGGTAGGCATGACCAAAAGCTAACCGTAACCGTATTTCGGACCGTAACCGGACCGTTTCTCAACCGTAACCGGACCGTAACCGTATAAAACGGTTAAAAACCGTAACCGTTAACCGTCAAAACAGATTAGTTACGGTTAAAAAATATACTTACCGTAACCGTCAATTAACCGTAAACGTGTCAAAACCGTTAGTTAACCGTACGGTTAACCGCACGGTTAACCGCACTATTAACCGCATAGTTAAAACTTTAAAAATACGATTGTAGCTGCGGATGTTGCAAAAACAAATTTCGAATGTTCAGATAAAGATTTTCAAAAAAAGTAAATGATACCGCACATTAAAAAATCTACGTTAGGAAAAATGGTTTGTTTCTCAAACAAATATGTTCTAATGCTATATTGCTAAAAATGAAGAAAATTTGGTTTATAACATACTTTTTTATTCTATTCAAAGTAGTATAATAAGTTAGATAACTCGTAAGATTTTACCTTCGATATTAACCGTATCGTAATCATCAAATAACCATAACCGTATTTAACCGTAACCGTTGTAACCGTAACCGTATTTAACCGTAACCGTTTTAACCGTATATATAATGGTTAAGGTTACGGTTAAAGAAAATTTATAACCGTAACCGGCGGTTAATCGACCGTAACCGTAATAACCGTAACCGTGGTCATGCCTACACTCAGGGACGGTCCGTAATTATTATAATCTCTGCTTTTAGCGTTAAAAATGATAGAGTTTACTGTTTACAATTTTATTTTTGACATCAAAAAAAACCATGATGCCTCGAGGTAGAAAGTGATGGAAAGGCACTCATGGACGGTCCGTAATTATTATAATCTCTGCTTTTAGCGTTAAAAATTATAGAGTTTACTGATTACAATTTTATTTTTGACATCAAAAAAACCATGATGCCTCGAGGTAGAAAATGATGGAAAGACACTCAGGGACGGTCCGTAATTATTATAATCTCTGCTTTTAGTGTTAAAAATTATAGAGTTTACTGTTTACACTTCCATTACCAATTTACCATTACCATCATTTTAAAATAGATCTAAATATTTTTCTTTAAGGAATTGATCATTTTAAAATAGATCTAAATATTTTTCTTTAAGGAATTGATCCTCCCCTTCAAATCTAGTTTGGTGAGACACATTTCGTAATGATAGTTGCATCAAGAAAATTGTCATTTCCACGTGACAATAATGCGATCCAACTATTCATGTGACTCCTTTGTCCCTCAATAAACGATATGATGCAGCATTTGGAGCCATCTACTTAATTATTCATCTACTTTTTCAATTATATGTGTAGACATACCAAATTAAACAAAGAGAAAAGGATTACTTGGTGAACACATTCACTTTGATTAATAATCAGTGCAGGATTCAGTGTAATTGACGAATAGCTATTATGCTATGTGCTGGTGATTATTTTAAAATAAATTCTCATTTCAAAACCATACTACTATTCGATGCATGTGAGAACTTATATCATTTATAACGATTACAATGGTTAGTTATGAATGAAATTGCAGGGAAAGATTTCAAACTTTTTCTCTCAACTAATTTGGTAGATCCTTCGACCGTCATAGTTTAATGACAACAACACTATCAATTTGATGTTATGATATATTCTTAAAAAAATATCACTTGAAATCTCGTATTATATTTTACATATCTTTAGAAAACGAATTAAACCTTTTTCCATCCAAACATAGTTTATTAAATTTTCTGAATCATGTGGAACATCCATTTATATGACATATCAATTGTGGGAAAAAACCAAACCAAGAAATAGAATGGTTTATGCTCAAATGAGCTTATTAACATAGAAATCTAAGATTGAAAATAAGATAGCTCATTGGAGCTTTATTAGGTGCAAGAATAAAGAAAGGAAGAAGCTTTAGATTGTCACCAATAGCAAAATCATTCAAGATTGATACTTTGATAAAGATGAAGAATGAGAGTTGTTTTGAGACAACTTTCAAAGTTACTTTTTAACAAAAAAAAAAAAAAATCTCAACGTTACTTACATTGATTCTCATCATAATATATAGCCTCACGGTTGAAGGATCTACCAAATTAGTTGAGAGACACTATTTGGACTTGTAATGCAAGCTCTAATATCAATAAGTATTTTATTGTAAAAAAGGAATTTTTTGTTTGTTACTGCTATAGTTTTGCAGATCAATTTGAGCATGTAGGGTTTAAAGTGTAAACTCGCTAGGAATTGGATTCAATTTCTCTTGCGAACAACCAAAATACGAATGGGTGACTTCTTATCTCGGACTTCGGCAGATTTAACATTGCGGGTCTGTATAGCGATGCGGCTTGGTCATCTCCGGATTAGTTGGGTTTAACCGGACACTATCGTCAGTATCAAAATGGTCTTGCAAAACGATTGTTTAGGACGTGTGTGGTGGGAAAGGTAATAAAGTTGACATAGACAAGTGACAAAGTTCAGTGGCCCAAAATGAATACTATCAAATGGCTCAACCCTAAACTATGATTGAATTGCTTGGGATTGATAAAAGGCCGTCTTTTTTCAAGCCCAGGCCCATAGAATGAAATACTCATACTCTACAAGTGGAGGAGTGTAACTAAAAATACGGTGGTTCAAGCGTGTTATCATTCAGGATCATGAACACAGAATAGACGACAGCATCAAGTATAAGCTGATTTATATAAGAATATGATTAATAAACGACAAAACAAGTATCTTAGGCTGCCCTTCTGGCTCCTAGTGATACACAATTATTAGTACAGAAATAATTAAGAATTGAATATTAGGTGTGGGATTAAGAAAAGAAAAGTATAAAGTAATGAGTAATTAGTGGAATTTGCTTTATGATAATTAATCTAATTGTTTTATCAAAGTAATTGGGAGAATCTAATACGAGAATCGATGTGTTTCGACATAGGAGACATATACTTGTTGCCTTGTGGCAGCTTCTAGATCTCTTATTGTAAACAATGATCCGAGAAACTCCATCAAACTTGAAGAACAAGCCTGTTCTCGGGGTTATTAAACTACACTTAAAGTAATTAATATTATAATCAAGTTGCTAATTGTATGGACTTTTATTTTTGTTTCCAATGTTTTATAGATCTATATAAATAATTAGTGGCCTGGTGCTCCACAAATGTTGTTCCCTTTTTTAACTCATCCCATGTGACAAACTCGATGATTATATAGTACAGTATTTAATCATAATTATTGCTTCACGAACTGTCTGCAAATTATCGTACGGATACACAAAAATTACTCCATGGGAGAATTGTTATGCATTGTTTTCGAATATCGTATAATACTGACTGTCGAATATATACCAAATAGGATGATACAACTGTCACTAACAAATTTAAATGGTAACCGATTATATCATTTGGTTTTATAGAAATAATTTTTAGAATTTTCACTCTTAATATGAAGTTGTTTATGAATAGTACTAAGTTGGAATTTGATCATTTCTTAGTTGATTAAGAGATTGATTCATAAATATTTTTAACTAGACGTGACTTGTTATACAGTGATACTATATTTATGTCTTGTGTTGAATACTTTCATAAATAGTTTTTAATTAAACCTGGTGTAATACTATTATTAGACCGCCGGCTTATAATTTTGTTGAAAAATTCAAAACTGGACTGAAATGTACTCCGGAGTATTTGATTAAAATACACTAGATTATATAAAAATAAATGTAACATATAAATAAAATAATATTCTTTTCGATGTTGACAAGAACTTTTTTAAAAAGATAGTAGAGTAAAATTAGGGGGAGACTTGACTGACGAGATTCGGTATATGGACCCCAGAATAATCAATTATGAATCGTACGATGCAGAAACGATGATTTGTATATCAAAACATTGTGAACCGTCCATCTTGGAAACGAAGGACGGCATTTTGATTGACCTGGTAAGTAGTCAAGTACTGCTCTTTTAAGGCGTACGTGTCAGGGTATGCCAAGTACTGGGACACACGTGTCCTTCGTGTGAATCTACAGATAGAGAATACATTATTCATCCATCGAAATAAATTTGTAATTTAAATCGAAAATCTAAACAAATATCTTGATTCTTGACTATTTTTTTCTTTCAGAAAAGGCATTATTTTAAAAACCTTCTTGTAAGATCAACAACTTATGACCTAAAGTTACTAAAAAAAGATCAGAAAAGGTTTATTTGAAATTACATTAGAGATCTGAAGTTAACTATAATAAAAGACTCAATCGAAGATTGACAAAAAGAAATAAACTCAACAAGGCACCCCATTGAAAATAAAACCGTACCGGACATGTATTATAAGCACCCAAAAAAAGTTTTGTTAGGATACATAAGCAACAAATTACACATTCATAACTTATTGTTTATGTTTATTTTTCTTAATTCTGTAGTCGTTCAACCACTACAATATTTTATACGGATATATAATGAACCAACAAGTGTAATACTTTGTCTAATCCCCTTTAATAATCATATAAATCAACCTCATAAATTCAACATTTGTTTTTCTTGCTACAGCAACACATTCACATACTAACCTGTATTTCGTCAAAAAAAAAAAAAAAACTCAAATAATGATTACAGTAAAAAAAACCATCACCGCATTTTGTTCAAAAATCACAATCACACATTCATTGTATAATTTCACAAATTATCGATGCCACCTTATGCAAATTATCGACGACTGATCATAGACAATGATGATAGGTGTTATTCAAGAATAAGAACGTAAACAACGGTCCAATAGATGCAATGGCAAGGGCAAGTAAATAAGCAGCTTAAGAAAAGGGAATTGGGACCCTCCGATCCTATGGGCTAGGAAATATGGGGCCACAGGATTTATGCAGTTGAGAGATAATGACATAAGTATATATTTTTCATTTTAAAATACAGAGAAAAGACAGGAAAGATGGAGAATCTGGAAAAATGAAGAGAATAAAATATTTATAACAATTAAAAATGACGGAGAGTGACGTGGTTCCATAGATATTTTATATTTAGACATAATATTGAAAATGAAAAACTTCGTGACCAGAAAAAATATTCAGCATCAGAATTGTATAATAATAATTCACTGGACACATACACACAAGTAATATAATTGATGCAGGCGCCTTAATAATTCATACACATATTATATAGCATTGAAGGCTAATTTATCAAATACCGAACCATAAATCTTACTAAAAAACTATGAAAATCATATTAAATTATGGAGTGAAATTTATTAAAGGGACAGGTGGGGCAAGACTTTGGGAACTTCCGAGCCTTGCGCAAGTGTACGACGTTTACTTGTTTTAATTATTGCTTACACGCATCCTTTAGGCGCGTGTTTCACACTTCAAGGAGGCTCCTTCGTTATTAGTTATTGTTTCCAAGGAAGTCCAACAACATTTAATGTATTTTTAGTTGTTGTTACTATTGTTTAAATTAATCATGGAGTATTATTCAAACCAAACCCTGTTCTCACATAACATAGATCACTCCATCAATTTCCATGATGTCAGATGTTTTAAATTTTTTACACAGTATTAGAGAATTTTGATGACATCTTGTTGTATACCTATTTTTTCGTTTGTTATAACTCTAATTAATAGTAGTCTAACAGGAGTAAATTACGAAATGTCATGAGACTTTTGCATGGAAATTGCAAAACATTGTTTTTGAAACAATTATATATTCCTCCTAAAACATCTGCTATCATCGGTTTTCAATTTTCTGTGAAAATAGTGGCGAATTTACATGTTAAAATCAAATTTAAGCTTTTGATTGATAAGCTAAAAGGCCTAAAAGTAATTTTAATTTTTTGAATCATTTGAAAATGTTGAGTGCGGAGTCGTCACAAACCTTTTTTCCAAAGTCTTTGCAAAAACGTCATTCATCACAAGAAACAAAAAACAAAAAAAACAAAAAAAAAAAAAAAAACTAGAAAAAGGAAGAAAACGACGTCGTATATGTTCTATTAATAATTTAAAGTGGGTGTCCTTGCCAATAAAGAGAAGACACAAGTGGTCTGTGTTGATATTACGTAACGCGCAATCTCACGCGCGTGTGGAACCCACGATCCAATGACTTTCTTCACGTCCAAGTGCGGGTGGGACCCATGTTTTATGGAACCGTTTCGAAGATTTTCTTTTCAGTGGTTATTAATTTTACGTTTATACCCCTTCTTCTTAGCTTCAACAACAATGTTGCCATTTCTCCAAAGAATTTAATTGCAATTTTATATTTCCCCGTTTAACAGAGAGTATCGTTTTAAGGTTTTAATCTCGTTTCACAAGGAGTATCTTTTTGTGTTTTCAATGTAGTTTTAAAAACTAACTAGATCATCACCCGTACTACAGTACGAGTTGAATTTTATTTATTATAAAATTTATAAATTTTATGTTTTAGAATAAAGTTGTGATATATTTTAATAGTAAGTGAAAAAATAATATTTTTTTCAATCTGTATATATATATTATTAGAATGAATATATTTTCTTTTTTCTATAGTATTCAATTATGGATATTTTTTTAAGATATGAAAACGGAAAATAAGATTATTTTTTTAAAAAATTAATATTTTTTGAACAATGAGTTAATTTATGTTAACAACCACAAAATGAGAGTGCATATATTTTAGTTAGATCAAAAATCAAAATATCATAAATGAATCGCATCTAAAACGTAGATTAGTTGAATTACTTAAGAAAATTAGCTATTATTTTGTATTAATTTAGGAAATTATTTTTTCAAATTCTGATTCATGGGTTGTTGAAATAGAGATTTGTTTGAGCTAGTTACGGAATTTACCAATTATTCACATAATCAAATATGTTATGAACATATATTTGGTATATAATAATACCAAATTCAATCCGTGTGTGGATTCTATATTTTCATTTTACAATCCCTATGAAAATATTTCGGTACAATCTATTATTTATTATTTTCAAAATTGCTTGCAGAATCAAATTTTCAAATATTTAGAAGTGTCAAACCTTATTTAACCTATCTCATCATAAAATCTTAAAATGTCGTCTGTTGTAAGGATCATAACTTTCTACCATATAATACATTACATTTAACCCGCCGCCTACTATAAATATTTTAAACATATCTTTTCAGAAAATCAAATTAATGTATTTATAATTTTTTTATATTTTTAATCTATTAAATATTTATGATATTCTTTAATATATTAAATTAAACTTTTTAAAAATGTTCCAAATTAAAATCTTTAAAAACTTTTATTGTAGTATGAAAAATTATGATTTTTTAAAAAAATGATACAAAATTAAATATAAATATTCAAATAGTTATAAGGATCATAAATCATTTCATCATATAATATATTATACTCAACTCGCAGCATATTATAAATATTTGTTTCAAAAAATCAAATTATAGTATTTATACTTCATAAATTTTTGATCTATTAAGTTATGTTGATATTAAAAAAAAAAAGGAATATATTACTCAAATATGAATTTTTAACCCGTTAAATTTGTTCTTTCATACATTGAATAATTTATATTCGTTTTTAAAAATTCAAATCTTGGTATATGCGGAAAAAAATTTACTCTTTTTTTATTATATAGATTATATAATGATTTATTTATATATAGAAATAGAATCATATAAAGATTAGAGGTGAAGTATAATGATTAATAACAAATTAATATGGTAAGTTAGATATCATATCTTATATGTTCATTTTGATTGGTCATTCTTTTTAAAGAAATCAATAATAGATTTTCGTTTTTATAATTAAATTAAATTAATTAAATTACATAAAATAGTATTTGACTTGTTTTTCTTTAATGAGTTGAATTAATTTACTCTATAAAATTTTATTTCTAATGACATTCTTATGTAAATTCTTACAAAGGGGAAGGTTAGTTAAGGGTAATTATAAATTGTACTCCCCAAATAATAGTATAGGATTTTTTTTTCATCCCTAATATTTCAGCTTAATAATTAGATAGAAAGTATTATTTAGTGTATTAATAAGGGGTAAAAATAAAATTTGTTTATGAAAAATGCTAGAATGACTGAAACAAAGTGAGTATAGTTGAAATAATACCGTGTAGGTTAATGATGTTATTAATACTACTAGTAATATTGATTAGACAACAAATCATAGTGGTATTATAGTGTTTTTTAAGATCATAATAATTTGTAGCTAAATATCTTCTAGTAATATGGTGAATGACAAAGTAATTTTAACTGGAACTTTCTTATGAAAATTAAGGGGGTGTTATTGGTTTGTGATTTAAATAGAGTTTTGATGACTTTAATAAAATCATAGAAAGTGAATAAGTGAATGATTTAGAAGAATTGTTAGAGAGTTTTCTATAGTCTTGTTGATTAGTTTTTCTATAATCTTGTAGAGTCTCCCAAACAATCTCAATATTTCAGCATACTTTTCATGACTTTATTTTGTAAAGAAAAATGTTTAAAATCATAAACCAATAACACAATAATTGAATTCATTAACAATCATAGATTGTCATAGATTGTTTTGTTTTAGTTGAATAACACAAAACTTTTAATGACTTTATAAAACTCTTAATCCAATAACACAATATTCATTAAGATTTTAAATGACTTTTTACAAATCACAAACTAATAACACCAAACTTTAAGAGAGTTTAACAAAATCTTGATTGAATAACAACAGATTCTACACAACAATTAAAGTCATTAAAACTCTATTTAAATCACAAACCAATAACACCCCCTAAGTTTCTTTCATGTTATTGTCTCTTTTTTTTTTGCCTGGTTTAATTTTGATTACTTAGCTTGGATTAAAATTTGATTGAATCTTTTTAGTTCAATTTTACATTGCTATTTTATGAAAATTTGAATTCTGTGTCTAAATAAAATAGTCTTCCACTATTCCACAATTTAGCTATTTGATTTGGTTCATAAGAAAATGGTTATAAGCTTGAGGAAGACTAAAAACAATAATTATGTTAGTGCCTCAATTATTCACCATAATGTAATGGTCTAGGTTGCATGGAATCAGAAGCGGGTACGCGGAAGCGAAGCGTTTGGAAACGTGGAAGCGATTTTTATAGAAATTATAGAAAGTGGGTACGTGTTGGAAGCGTATATAAAAATTAATATATATATATATATATATATATACATATATAATAAACATTAAACATTATATCATATAAAAAATTATAATTAACATACAAATCTAATACATAAATTCTAAATATCTCTCTATATTTAAAAATCAAATAGTGTACGTTTACAATAGAAAAAAGTCAAATAGTTCAAAGTCAAAAATTTAAGATCATTCTTCATTCTCATTTTACTAATTCCATCAAATAAAATTGTTTTAATTTTTTTTTACCAATAAAAACATCGTCAAACTCAAATTTTTCGAAATTAATTTAATTCAATTAATCATTTCAACATCTCCCTAATAAATGATCCATGCTGCTATCATTTTTCTAACTACTATCAAAAATAATTTCATATTTCTTATTTATTTTGTAACATCAAATTTCTTAAATGGAATCGCAAGCTTCCAAAATAGAATCGTAAGCTTCCAAGGAGCTTCCAAAATGAATTTTTTAGAAGCGTTATGGAAGCGAGATTCCAAAAGCTTCCGAGAGCTTCCGATTCCGACTAAGATTCCGAAGCGGGAAGCGGACGTCCGACGAAGCTTCCGTGCTTCCTAGGTAATGGTTAGGTAGTTAAAAATATTAAAGAAATATCAATAAAGGAAAAAAGCGGTATTGCAAAAACAAGAAGCCAATAGATTCTCTCTTCAGTTTTTTCCTCAAACTTGCTTCTTCTTCCTTGCTTTCTCTCTCTTAACCAGAATCAAACCTGTCCTTCTATTCCTATAAAAACCTTCTCCATTTTCTCTCAAATCTCCTCCACACCAAACTTTTTTTTCTCTCTCTCCTCATAACAAGAACACAAGACGAAACAAGACGAAAGACAAGATTCAGAAAATGGAGGTTTCAACGAGAAAGCCTTATTTCATAGAAGAAGAAGACGATGGATTGGTTTCTCTATCTGAGATGGAAGCTGGAGTTTCAAGTCCTTGTTACAACTATCCTCAGAGTTATTATTACCATCATCATCAGTACTCTGTGTCATCTCCCAGATCTGGAAAATTCCATGATTTTAGATTCGACAATAGCTATTACGGACAGCCACTTCCTCATTTCTTGGACTCTTGTTTCCTCTGCAAGAAACGTCTCGGTGATAACAGAGACATCTTCATGTACAGGTACTTCTTTGTTCCAGATCTTATTTCCTTTTCGAAACAAACCCATATTCTATTTTGCTATATAATCTAAGAAATTTGAATACTTTAACCATTAGGTTTAGATTTGCTTGATAAAGTTTTGATCTTTTAGTCAACAAAAGAAGAAACCCTAATTCGGATTTGCCTTGTAGATGAAGGATCTTTTAAAGATCTATAAATTGTGTCTGATTTAAGTTGTTTGATTTCACAGAGGAGACACACCGTTCTGTAGTGAAGAGTGTAGAGAAGAACAGATAGAGAGAGACGAAGCAAAAGAGAAGAAACAGAGTCTGTCTTCATCTGTGAAAGCTATGAGAAGAAATGAAAAGCGAAGCTCTTCTTCTTCTCCAACTAGATCTCGTGATTATGCTTTCCACACTGGAACTGTTGCTGCTGCCTAATTTAAAGTTTAAGAAAAGGAAAAAAAAAAAAAAGGAGATAGAGAATCCATTAACGCTCGCTGTTGTGAAAGCTCCTGGTTAATGGTTTTATGGGTTTTTTTTTCTTCATCTAAAGAAAGATCTTTAGTTTGAATTTGAATACTAAGCAAAAAAAAAAAAAATGGTTAGGGAAAAGAGAGAAAAAAAAAAGCGAAGAAACCTCTCTTTTTCAAAGGGTTTGTGCTTTCTTTGTTTTATTTTCTTGTTTATTAGTTTTTCTTTTGTTTCTTGAAAAAAAAAATATATGCAATTTTGGGTACAAGAAAACTATGGCCAAAACGCCTATGTGAATTTGGTAAATCTTTGTTTTTTTTTTAATGGTAAAGAAAATATGTAATATGAAGATCATCAGCCTGAATGTTCTCTTATTTTGGAATGATGGGATTGTAATGAAAAAGTACAAATTAATATATATAATGATAATAAATAACTCACCTATTATTTAGAAATTTTCAGTATTTAAATATAAATGTGGTTAAAATTTATGATTCGAAATAAATTTGGTGTAAGTAATGGTATCAATTCTTCTTATTGGAGTAGGTTTGATGTCATGACTCATAAGAATAATATAATGGGATATCAAAAGTAATCTTTTTCTGCGCATGTTCTGTGATATCATTTCTGCAGTACAACTTTTTTATTTTATTTTTCCATTTAAAGAGTAGTACAATTTTCTTTTTCCATAAAACTCTTTTTCAAAACATTACATTTACACTTGCAGGTTTGTTAACTTTTGTATTAAAAATTTAAGATTCATCTCCTACTCATGATTTTATAACTCACAAAGATAGGATTTCGTTAATCACAAATTCTTTTTAAGACTCGTAATATATATAGCCAATTCCTTAAATATTTGACAAAAATAATGAGACTTTCTAGTTAATGGGCTTAATATTATTACTTGGGCTTCTTTTCACTACATATATCCTCTACTCTTGAAAATATAATCCTCTAACTCGTTGATTTGCCAACAGAGTCAGAAGTTCCCATATCTTCAGAAGTTACTTCCTCAATAATCTTCGTAAGACTTTCGACGACAAAGGCCATGGTGGGTCTCTTTTTATCGATCTTGTTCACACAATGATCAGCCAATTTAGCCACTCTCCTGACCATAGGAAGACGATACTTATTGCATAGCTTCGGGTCAATGATCTTTTTGAATCTTTTGCTATCGACAGGATATTCTCGGACCCATTCTAGAAGCTTTTGTTCAGCCAAAGGTTTCATTCGTTCCAATGTGCGACGACCAGTGATGATCTCGTACAAAACAACTCCAAAGCTATAGACATCGCAATGTGTTTTGAGATGGCCGGTTGTTACATACTCTGGTGCTGCATAGCCGTCCGTTCCAATTCTCTTTTTAAGAGAATCAAGAAAGAAGAAGTAAAAGCTGTTACTTGCGGATGAAGAAACTAATCAAACTTCAAATTTCTAAGGAAGGAAGGAGAAATGTGACTTACTGCGGTTGTAACGTGAGTATTGTCTCCTTCTGGACCTTCTCTAGCGAGACCAAAATCCGATAATTTCGGATGAAATTCTTCGTTTAAAAGCACATTTGATGATTTAAAGTCTCTGTATATTACCTGCCCAAAAAAGGGACATGTCTCTAGTTAGTAGTTCTACCTTGTTTAATACGGTATAGAAAGAGATTCGCGAAAGGTTTATATAGAAAGTTTGTTTAGGGCCTAATTACGTATAAAACAATCAAAAGTTTTGTTGTTGTTGATGGTTTTAGGGTTTAAAAATCACCTGGATTTCGTGCAAATAAGCCAATCCTTGAGCTGCACCAAGCATGATCTCAAGCCTTTGTTTCCACGACAACGTTAAGGTTTTTCGAGTGAAGAGATGATCCTCCAAACTACGATTCGACATCAGCTCGTAAACCAAAAGTCTCTCTCTGTCCTCTGAGCAATACCCTAAGAGCCTCACTACGTTAGGGTGATTCACCACGCCCAACAAATGAACCTCTGCTAGCCATTGCTTGTGACCCTTTCATTACAAAACAGAGGATCAACTAATAATATTCAAGATCAAACATCATTCAACAAACAAACAAATCTCTGAAAAGTTGTAGTTCCTTGGTCAAAGTTTGAATCGTTTCGCATACCTGTAGACTTTGTCGATTAAGTTTCTTAACGGCGACGGTAAGTGGAGAAGAATGAGGATCTCCTCCGGTGGGATTGTCAATGGTGGCTTTATAGACACTACCAAAACCACCTTCTCCGATCTTCAGCTTTCTGCTAAACTCACACGTGGCGTCACTCAGTTCCTTGTAAGAGAAAACCATTAGGTTTTGATTTTGATTTTGCTCTCTCTCAGTGTACAAGTCTTTGATACTCGTTGGAGATGGCAGAGATCTTGGTGTTGGGAGATTGAACGACAAAGATGTTCTTCTTGTCGTTAATTCTGGAGCAGACTTTTGTAAAAACTCTCTTCCTCTTATGTTTTTGTAATCTTTCTCCAGATTTCTTCTGGATTTTGGTTTCTTGGACTTGAACAAGAACATACAATTCATGTCTCCTCTGTTTTCTTTTTCTTTGCTCTTTGGTTAGTGTGAAGATTTGGGTGTATCTAATTGTGTAAAGCTAAAACTTCTCTTATACACAAAACAGCCACAAGAATTTCTAAGGTGAAATTAAGAAAAGTCAGGAGCTATGAATGAAAGAGTGAGACTTTTTCTTTTGTTTGCAGAAAAAGGGAAGGTTTGTTTTCTTGGTAAGAGAGTAGATTGTAAGAAGAAACCCTAAAATGGGTTGAGTCACAATCAGTGGAAGATTAGATTGGTATGAACACAAAAGAGAGAGGTAAGTAAAAGACAGAAAATCTTCTATATATGGATAGACGATACACAAGTAGATTTTGCTTATAAATTAGTTTTTGATCGAGAAGAAGAAAATGAAAGAGAAATGGAAACAGACGTCGAAAAGTAAATAGACAACAACAGTAAACAGAGGACCAGAGTTATTTCATAATTGACTTAACTGAGACAAAGACCAAACCAAGCCCATAGTTCTCTTTGTATTTTTATTCATTGCTTTTTTTTTTAAATAGAAGCGTGTGATTTAGTCAAGTCAATA
Source organism: Arabidopsis thaliana x Arabidopsis arenosa (assembly GCA_019202795.1). Classification (NCBI taxonomy): domain Eukaryota; kingdom Viridiplantae; phylum Streptophyta; class Magnoliopsida; order Brassicales; family Brassicaceae; genus Arabidopsis; species Arabidopsis thaliana x Arabidopsis arenosa. The sequence continues at coordinate 10,031,074 of CM032924.1, forward strand.
CTCTAGTCGTCTTATGTATTTATTGGATCGGGTCATAGACTCATAGTTATTGCATAGTTGTTGCAAGTCAATGTGTTAAACAGCGACGATACATCTTGAAATTCGGACCTCGTAACTTCGAATTTAGTAGGTACATATTATAATGTTTGAATTTTTTTTTATTCTTTTGTATATAACTTATGCATTATTCTATCATTTAGAGAACCTGATATACAATAATACACCGACTCGTTTCTCTTCTCTTTTCCACTCCTTGGTTTATTTATCTAAAATGGAACAAAAAGTAGGAGAAATTCCATGAAAGTTTGACTAAAAAGAGATGCTTTTATTTTTTTGGTCATTGGAGAAAATGATGAAGCAAAAGGCAAAACCGCGTCTCCACTTCCGTTCCTTAGTTTTCTTCTTTTCTTTACCTTCCGACAAAATGCCACAATCTTGAAATTGATCCCATAACAAATCCAAAGAGCATTATACGTATTTTTAGGGTAAACTTATATCTTTTCTTTCTGATTTCATATCTTTATTTTAGGTTACTTAGTTCCCGAGAGAGAAGTATCAAGACAAATGTACCTTTAAAAAAAGTGGCAAAACCATATTTTTGCATTACCCTTCATATTTTTACACATTACTATGTTATGTTCATAAAAAAAACGCACTCTAACAACACATTAACGAATTTATTGTACTAGTTTCTGTAAACTCCATTAAATCATATGAAAGTTGTTTACCTAATTACAAAGAGAGGATTTATTTAACATATGAATACTCTTTACTTGAACCAATATAGTTATAGAACCAAGTCTATCCTTGGTTAAATGCCAAAACATTTCTAACTGACCGGACTAAAAAGAACATTTTCTTCTTTAAGTTCAATGGTTAAGACTAGATTTGGACAGGAGAAGTTAAAGACTTTTGATTTCCTACTAATGTTCATCTCCCAGACCTTTTAGACTTTTCCAGTTAGTTACATTACCTCACCACATACCTCAGCATTTGTGTCGTCATTACCAATATTTAGATTAACAAAGAGGTAATAAAAGAAAAAATGACTCCAAAAGAGAAATGGATGTGTTTATTTTCTGCTTTTACATTAAACAAACATCTAATGTGTTCATTTTCTTATGCAAAAGCATTCATATATATGAAAAAACAAAACATGCTATGCGCGCAATCGATCTCTAGCAAACAAGATGAAAACTAAACTGATGTGTTACTTCCATTATATATATATATAGATATGTCTCAAGCTCTTTGCTCATATGCGTTTTCATCTACTCGGACTCCTGGACCATACACTAGTCGGCAACGATCACTGAATGCCCCCACAAGTCTTGTTGCTACCTCCTTTAAGAACATTGAAGCCACCTTCAAAAAGAAACACAATTTCAAACTTTTACATTAACCAAGATTCACCTTCTGAGTAACAGAGAAACCATAATCTTCATGTAGATTTCTTTAATTCTTATTAACAATTTCCAAGTTTCAATCTTTAGAGGAAGAAAGGAATCCTATTTCTCTTGAGAAGTAGTTTTTACCTGGCGATAGAGAGGTGAGTTGAATTTGAAATCTACATGGAAATGAAGGTCGCAGGTTCCTGGAATGGGTCCTGGCTTAAATTGCCAGAGGTTTATCAAATGGTCAAATAGGCCGGTGTCCCTCGCTGTTGTCTGAAAAATACGGATTCAATTAATGTCGTAAAATTCATCACTCACTCAAATTCAACAAACAGAAAGCTGAAAACAAGTCTTTTACCTTAATCCATTTCGGCCTTTCGGATTCGACATGGGAAATGTAACTCTCAACAAGAAACTTGAAACCAATCTCCAATTCAGCATCAAATGAGCCATCTGGGTATTCTTTAAGAACCTCGGAGCGTTGACACCAAGGAACAAATCCGTGGTACAAGTCTACAGCTGCAACTACGTTAAACAATTGCTCCGGAGAATACCTGTAATAAAAGAAACACATGAGTAACTCAATCTTCATTGCTTGAGAGGATATGAGCTTCATTTCATTGTTATCAGAAATAAACAATGTATTGCCGACATGAAATTCTCAATGTAGCCATCAAACAAGGATCAAGGATTCCCTGAAATTTCACAGGGAACACAACTTTTGTCTAAACCAACCTATATATTACGCAATGAGTTCTTCAGATAATCGTCTTTCTGCAGAATTAGTTCATAGAAGATCACTAGATCGGTTGGAAACAAGAAAAACACAAAGGAAAATCCTATTCCTGCATAATTGAACCATTCTTTCACAGATTGATTTACAAAACAAGAAATTGAGGACCACTACACTAAACAGCATAATAGATTACTGAACCATTTCTCAAAGTTGTGCCATTTCAGATGATTTAGGAAGAGGCGAGAAAAGCTATTGCAAGCACAAAACATATAATAGAGGAGATAATCGATAAAAAAACTGAAACAGAGGATAGATCCAAAATGGGATCAAAGTTTAAAGTAATTACCCTAAAACACGTCTCTCTTCGTAGATCTTTGATAACTCACCACCACCTTCTTCCCCATCTCCACAACCCAGAAAATGCCGTCTCTGAAGTACGCTCACAGAGCTGGGTAATCTCCCGAATGAGATTCTAGCATCATCATTGGACATCAACCACCCATTAGAAGAACATCTCTCGACGCCCGAAAGAGAACCAAATCTCCTAATTTGATCGGATACAAAACTCCCCCGAGGGATCCCCGAACGACTAACCAAGTTCCTGCTAATCGCGTTTCGACATGAAATTAAGGAAGATACAGCTCTCAGGCCAGACATAAACGGTGGCATTATTCCAAAACAACGCCCAATTTGGTAGAGATCCAAAAACAAACGGAGAAATTCTCTTGGCGATTTTAGTTTTAGGGTTGCTAATCAAGAATAGAGGGACGACGAAAGGTCGAAACTTTCAATTCGATACGAATTCGATTAGAAGCTGTAGAAGAAGGAAACAATCACAACAAGGCCCTCTTCGAGAGAGAGGGAGAGAGAGACTCTTACGTAATCTACAGCGCTATTTGCTCGCAGGAACACACACCTATACAACCAAATTATTAAAAAAAAAAAAAAGAGAAACCTTTTCTTGTTCACTGGTCAGAGAAAGCAACAGGTTTGATTATAAAGGCCGAAATTTTGTTGGCCTTATGGATCGTTGGGCCTAATGGGCTTTATGGAACAATTGTAGGTCAGATCATGGAACTCACATCAAAATGACAAAATCCTAAGAGACAAACATGAATAAAAGCAAGAGCTCACAAATCTAATACATTGGTACAAGCAAGCAATTTGGGAAACTAATTGGGTAGTGGGAAGAAGAAAGCATAAAGAACAACAATAAGGTAAAGTATTACAATTATAATAATGGGATTTCATTTCACCAGTCCATGCTGCTAATGTTTTTATCTAAACCTAAGGACACAATACAAAAAAAAAAAAACAAAGAGAGGAGAAGAGAGAGAACTAGTTTCACCTTCATACTGGTCTTTTTTTGTTTGTTTGTTTTGTTTACACACGTTTTTTGTTTCTCAAAACCCAAGGGTGCATTTCTTCTTCCTTGTTCCCTTCACGGCTTGTGTAACTTGAACCCAAACACTCTTGGAGTGTAGCTTTGTGATGCCTTTTGTGGCTTCAGATGTCCGTACGTCATCAAGAACAGATGTGGAAACGTTGTCCCAAAGTAAGCTCCATCTATGTCTGTTTTTTGTGTGTTAAAGAATGACATAACCAAAGATAGCAGCAACGAAAACAGTATAATATAGAAACATCTAATGAGAATCAAAGTACAACTGTGTGTAACCGCATAGAACTGCTTTAAGCATGCAAATATATGTTACCACTGAGATTAGAAAAAGGATACTTCCTTGGTACTTTGATCGTGGGTAGTAAACGTCTTCACATTTGGGGCAATATATCTTTACGGTACTTGCTCGAGGGATATCAGATTGCCCGACTGGTAAACAAGGTTGGCCACAACAATAAACTCTTGGGCATCTTCCAAAGTCATAGTTTTTGTACTTGTCTAACTACAAAACCATGGTAAAGAAGAAAACAACAATCAGTGTATGTTCTACAGGAGTTGTTAAGTATGCAACTTGAGTAAGAAACTAAAAAGTTTATTTACCATAGAAGCCAGCCCTTTGCTTGTCAATATGTAACGAGCATGAATCATTCCATATAGCATCTCTGCTGCTGACTCGATCAATTCATTCTGTTCCTCTGTAAACATCTCACCTGTTAACCCGTCAATTCAAATCAAACATTGGAGACACAATAACAAAAGGCCAACCAGTTTTCGCCTATACTATTATTATCCCATACTACTATGTAAAACCCGCAATCACATACTAATATTCATGGGTAAGACTTACCATGCGAAGATTCCACATCCAAAATCAAATCAAGCGCATAGTCGTAGTAAGGAACTTGATGGCTGAGTCCACACAAGTTAAAGTCATCCTGGATGTAATCATCATCAACTTCACAGAAGAACTCGTTCCCACGTAGGTTGCAGAACCACGATATCCATGAGGTATCCTCTCCATCAGAACCACTGACCTCTGATTCTTCACTGTCTGTGTCTGATATATCCACAGCTAATATAACCACAAAAAAATGCCCAGGAAACAATTCATCAGCATCAGTCTTATAATTTGTTCTTAAGCAAATAACAATGATTTGATCGATATCAGTAAAATGAATACACAGAAACCAAAACTAGACTGCGTCTAATATCAAAGCTTCTAGCTTTTGCTTACATCCAAAATGAATAACATTTCCTCAAGAACAATAGGTCAAATTAAGAAATTTCTCATCAATTTAAAGAAATTTGAATCCAAATCAGGAGACCCACGGGGCAAACCCTAAATACGAACTTGAATCGAACAATCTGCGATTATGATAAACATAGAGAAATGGCGATAGAGAGGGGAAAATCGAATCTCACCGTCGGAAATGTTAGTCTTGGAGATAGAACCAGAACGTGAATCTCTATCATGCAATTGCTGCTTCCCCATCAAAACGGAGGTCGCTGTTACCTTGCCTTTTCCATTGACGGGCTGAGACATCGAATGCGAGGGTCGATTATCGTGAATCTCGTTTATTCGTTTCCGATCGACAACCTCCGACTTCGATCCAACCATACCCCTCTCTCTATACATGATCTAATCTCTCCAAAATTCAGAATCTCCCGTCACCGGAGATCCACGCCGGTGAAAGCCAAAAATGAAAAGACCGTACCTGGAGAGAGATGAGCTCTAGGGTTTTGAATTGGAGCTTCTCGTCTCGCGAATATCTATCTGACAACTAGTATCTTGGTGGTACATAGACAGTTTTTTTTTTTTGTTCTTGCTCGGAGTTTTTTTTTGTAGATAAGAAAAAGAATAAAAGAACAGGGAAGGGCAAAACGGTAAAGGAAGGAAACATATTGGGTTCTCCGGTGATTCGTCAGCCAACGAGAGAGAGAGAGAGAAATATAAACACGTGATGCTCACGTGGTAAGATTATAAGGCTTAGACAAAGTTAAAACAGGCCCGGCCCATGTTAGATTCGCTTTCGGCTTTTCACATAAAACAAGTCAACAAGCGTCAAAGTTAGAACTAGAATTTTTTTTCCTTTCTCAATGTTTGGGATTTTGGTTAATAAAATGTTACAAAAGAAATCCAAAATCAAAAACCTTTATTTCAAATTTGATTTTGAACCCTAGGTATTACAGTTTATGACTCCACTAAAGAAGCACAAAGTTACTGAGGTGGAGGTGGTGGTGATGCAGGATGTTGTAGAAGGTGAACATGATTAGTGATGGCATCAGGACAAGATTGAGCATGAAGAAGCTCTAGTCTCATGAAAGGGTGCACGAACTGAAGTATGTAATCTTCGTCTGCAAAACACATTGTTGGAAAATATAAATTCAAAGATCTTCCATTGATCTATGTAGACAGACGTAACAAAACATAAACTTACTTTCTTTAACAGTGCCGTATAGCCAGCAAAGAACTTCATCGGCATATGCCAAGCACACTTTTCCCTAATTCCCGAAAATCAATTTGATTATACATAATTATCATTCATGTCTGTAATGAGAAGAACTGATAACACTAACCTGCCAAAAGTTTTTCAATCTGGCTCTGTGCGCAATTTCTTTCGTTCTTAGTCTCTCTGTGCGTACTAGTCTTCCTCCATCATCTCTACACCAATATGAAAAGGGGAATGGTAATGTTTACTTGAATCACGAAAGGTTAAGACTTTTTGAGTTTATCCTTAGAATGATTGGCAAATTCATACCTATATCCAACGACAATGTATGGAACTCCCGCCACGAATGATTGTATCTGCAGCATGTTAAACCATTTTAAGACTGAACAAGAATGGGGAAATAAAGAAGATATATGCAACCCGTGATACATCATACTTACCCAGAATTTAAGCAGTTTCTCTCTTTCAAATCTGTCAACGGTACGATCATCCAACTGGAGAGTAAACAGTAGGGACATTACTGGCCAATGTGTATGTGTGTGAAATGAAAAAGAGAAGCTGAAACAACAAACGAGCTTTTAGGAAAACTGTAGCAAGAAGAGGCATACCTCACGAGATGTTTTCAACTCTATGTAAATCCTTTTTCCCTCTTCAGTTTCATCACAGCAGTCCATTTCAGCACCCATCAGAACTCGGTGAGCTCCTAGTTTAGTCTTGACAACAGAACAGAATTCAACATTTGCATCCACATGATGTACTTCTTCTCCATAAGCTCTTCCTGGATCTTCCGTCGCAAGGCTTTCGAAACAATAACCCCAGTAACATCTGATGGAAATATAACATCAACTTTATTAGTAGCAATAAAATGCAGAGCAGTGTTATAAACTCTTTATGACCCCTTTTTTCTCAAAACATTCCTTCCTATTTTTTAACATTGTCTTCTACACAGACAGTCTTTAGCACCATTTATAAAAAAACTAGTAGAATCACTCTTATCCGCAAATACAATTAAAACGAAGATTACCTGCGGCGATCTAAGTCACTCTGCGGCCTTTCAGGCAATTTATGCACATCTAAATATATGGTTCCATTTCTCTTATGGACGCCCATTTCCCACGGTTCATGCCGATTGTAAGCAGCGCCCAATATCTGAAAGAATAAAACAAAGTGCATAGATTGATTCATTTGATATCATAAAGATCAAATAACTGTTGGGGATCTCACTTACCTTATTTAGATTATTACGAAATGTCTGTCCAAAAAAGCAAAAATAAAAGACACCATTAAGATAACCTCTTCAAAGTAATGAATTGATAGTGAAATGGACATATATACATCCGCACTTCGTACCACAAAATGAATGTTCTCCAGCGAAATGTTTTTTGCTCTAATACTGCCAAGAAGGTCACCAAAGCCCTCAGAGCCCAGGTCTGCCTCAAAAGAACAATTAATCAGATGAATATATTACACTTCTTCATTTTACACATGCTAATAGTTCACTGGTGCCACTAATTTATTACCTTTTTTCTCAATAAAAGTATCATAACCTTGATTTAAATCCGCACCAATCTCTTCAGCAACATGACGTTTGAAAAGCCTCTGGGAAACAAGAAGTGGATACATATAATCTGTGATATATTTGGTATATTTACATGTCTGCATACATATGTGTGCCTAAACAAAAATATATATACATACTCCAACAATTAACTAGTTCAATGGGATGACAAAAAAAAAGAAAATAGAGAATCAAAAGGAACAATAATATCAAAAGCTCTCACCAATCCTCGGTCATCGTAGAATACTTCTCCACCTTCTACTCGACTGTAGCAAGCAAGCTCACATGGCTGTTAACATGAAGCAATTTGAAACGTGTTACCATATCCATAAATATAGGCATAGATTAAACAGGAAGTAATGTATATCTGTGCCTTAAATAATTTAGAAGTTAAAACAGTGTTCCTTGATATATATTACCTCCTGAAAGTTGGTTTGTTTTCTAGCCAACGTTTCATTGCTTTTTGAAAGCTTAAGCTCAGAAACAAAACGTTCATCACGCTGATAATTCTGGTATCTCCCGCCAAAACCACCACGATTACCACCACGTCCAGGGTAAGGTCCAGGCCGAGGAAGAAGCCCAGGTCCTCCTCTCCCATTTGACCAACGACCACGTCCCATTCCCCCTCTCCCACCATGGTTATCATTGCTCCATCCCGCAGGCAAAACTGTCATTATTTCATAACAGCAAAAACAATTTAGTCTCAGAACAATTTACACTAGATAATAATAGTGTGACAAAAAGATTCCATGGTACCACAACAAGCACAATCAAGAGGACACAAAAGCTACAAAAATCAATCTTATAAATGCATAGAGATGAAATTGTTCTGAGTCTCAAGCCTTTTGGTTCCTAATATTGTTCGAACAAACCTGGAATTGAGTAAGTGCTAATTGCAGGTGTCTTAGTATACTCTTCATTATCAGACCCAAAAAGATCTTTCTCGTCTTCTTCTACTTCCTCCTCCTCTTCATAAGGATAAATTCCACTTTCTCCATTATCATTGCTCCTATAGCTCTCTACTCTATCATCACCATGCTCCTCTTTCCCGCCGCTACTTCCACTTCCGCTATCGCTTACGCTGCCAGATTCCGCACCACCACCATCTCCATCTCCTCCCGCCGCAGAAGACGAAGATGAAGAAGACGAGGAGGAAGAAGATGACGAAGAAGCATTACCGGAAGAAGATGATTTCGAACGCGAAGATGGAGAGTCGTTGTCGGAATCTTCTCCGAACAAATCATCCATCGGATTTTTCTTCGGCGGTGAATCAATGACCAAATTTAGGTATAGTTCTCTATTTCTCCTCCGTTGCAGAGAGTTGCCGATCGAATTCTACGCAAATAGCCACCAAACCCAAATCCGAGAGTTAAAAAAAGTCCGACCCGACCGAGTTTATGAGTTCACTCGGTTTAAAAATCAGGCCCATTTAGGATGTTATTAGTTCCTATTTAAGAATTTTGATGATTTTAAAAAGAGTAAATAAATGAAAGATTTTAAACAATTTTGTAAAGTTTTTCAAATAATCTTTTTATTTTGATGATACTTTTCATGATTTTATTTTGTAAAGAAAAATGTAAAAAATCATAGACCAATAACATAATAATTTAATTTATTAACAATCACAGATTCTTTTGTTTTAATTAAATAACACAAAACTTTTAATGACTTTATATAAGCATTAATCCAATAACTCCAGATTTATAAAGATTTTATATTATTTTTTACAAATCTTAAATTAATAACACCAAACTTTAACAAACTTTTTAAAAATCTTGATTGAATAACAACAAATTCTACATAACATTTAGAGTCACTAAAACTCTATTTAAATCACAAATCCTTAACAATAGATTTTTATGTATTAAAGGCCATTTTTTAGGAGCAAAATTTTCAAGTAACCCCTGAGTTTTAAATAATATTCCAAAAAACCTCCAACTTTGGTTTACCTTCGGCATAACCTTTGTTGTCACCAGATATTACGATTTCTAATTTCACATTCTAGACACCAATATTGAGTTATATAATACAGGGGATAAATAAATAAAATCATACTATACCAACTAGTTTCCTGAAGGCCTTGACATGCTCAAGCCTCTGAGCTTGAGCCTCTGTTACAGCATCTGATGCTTTCAAGGTTCTATATAGATTCTTATGAAGCTTAAGATACTCATTCTTATACATGGTTAGATCATTATACATATCATTCTCCTTCATATAACTGATAACCTCCATTACTCTCTCGAAATACCCGCCTCTGAGAAAGTTCACCACAAGCTTCTCTAACAGATCTTGTGTTACCTTTAAGTTTTTGCTCCCAATGTTTCTTTTGATATCTCCCCACACGATTGTGATCTCCCGGTACATGCCAAGAGAGGAGTACATGTCGATTAAGATCCAAAAGCTTTGGACCGTTGGTGGGATTTTCATCTTGGGGATTTTCCGGTAGGTTATTATGGCATCTCCTTGCATTTTAGCTTTGCAGAAGTAGTAGAGGGACGAGTTTAGCTCGTAGAGCATACTTGGAACTTTCTCTTGTTTTCCTGCATTGATTTCCTGAACCAAGAGATCCCTGAGCTCTGTGTTTTCACGGTCTTTCTCTTCAGTTTCTGGTGAAACCACAATCTCATTTGATGGATCAGTAATTAGACCGGTCATTTGTTTCAGAAGAACTTCTGCATTTCTCAACATCTTGCTCTTGTAATAACCTGACAAGACTTTTCTATACGTGGCCAATTCCATGGGATGACCAGCAGAAACCATGTCGTCAAGAATATCATGAGCAGCTTCTAACCAACCAATAGCAACAAAAGCATCAATGACATCAGCACATAACCTGGATCCACCCAGCGAAAACAGAAGCTTTGATAGCTCAGGGAGAATATCATGTCTCTTGTGCCCATATACTAACTTCGCAAGAGTCTTGTTTGTGATATCAAGCTTGGAATTGGAATAATTGACAAATGTTGCTTCAGTATCCACTCCGAGAGATGAATCTCTCTGCAAAAGCTTAGGTGAAATATGGATCTTTAACCCGGATCTGATATGGTGAGACCCAACAGGTAAAACCCGAGGCTTTTCAGAATCAAATCCAAGATTCTGAACTGAAACCAAGTCCTTACTCTTGCACATATCTAAGACAAGCCGACCCGCAGAACCGATATCATCAAATTTGAACTCCAGGCTTAACAAATTATCATACAAATGCCGATAGTGACAAAGAAGTTGAGGCGGTACCTGACCAATATGCTCCTTGAACTTCCTCAACTCATCCCGCATACCATTCATTTCATAAATGCACGACATGATCACAATCGAGTACGCATCCGCAACAACATCAACTTTAGCCATTAGCTCGATAAGTTCTTGGCCTTTGAGAGAAAAACCAAATCTCACACAAGAACCAAGTACAAGATTAAACAAGACTGTATCAGGCTTCACAACATTCCCGGAGCTACTATTTCTTTTCCCCACATTTAACTCCACAAAACGATCACAAACCTGAACTAAATAATTCGAAGCTAAGCAAGTCCCAACCTCTGTTTTCACCATATGCATCACTACAAGCCTCAATACATCTGATGTTAAAACATAACCCTTCTCCAGCATTATTCGAAGTATACCACAAGCAGATTCAACCATCTGAGCTCTCGCTAAAGACAACGACAACTTAGTCAAAACATCGCCACTTAACAGACCTGGGTTTTGCTTCAAAGCTAAACGAGTCAGATCATTAGCCTTGCAAAGCCAACCAGAATCAGACGAGTAAGACAACACAGTAACAAACCTGTTCATGACTACACTATCGGGAAATCCATAGAGCCGTTTGAAATCTTTAAACACGTCCCAAGCATCATCTACACGGTGATCCTTGAGAGCTGTTTCGAGCTTCTTCTTGAGAATTACTTGAGAAGAAACTTCCCAGCTTAATCTAGCAGGTTCAATACTAGTACAGAACAGAGCCGGTATTGAGATGTGACTGCACAAGACTTGTGAAATTAGGGTTTCTACAGTACTGAGATCGAATCGACGCAACGTTTTCCTAAACATCAGTCTAGAATTTAGCAATGAAGAAGCTGAAGCCAAATCGAAATGCAAACAGTGACGAGAACTATCTGGAAATTTGGAGTCGAGAGAGAAATCGCTGGAACAAGAAGAAAGTGGCAAGACAGTAAATTTCATTGGGTCCAAGGGCAATTGTATTGTAAGCTTTGCGGTAAAAAGGGCTAACAAAATGTTACATTCTCAAATTTATAGTATAAGATTTGATTGGAACAATTAGACCCCCGAATAACGTAACAGATCTTTAATCTTTTTTACTTGAAAAAATCAATTACAACAAACGTATGATGTAATATGTACAACGAACTCATTAACATTTCCTAACTATATGAAGTGAAGGATTGGTGATTACGCTCTTTTATCTTTTTGTAAGCTAAAAACACATAATTTCAAAACTGTTCTGAGAAGAAAAAAAGGAACCCAAACAATTTCAAGAAAATATGCTCTACTGATTTTACAAACAGATGTTGATTACACCGATCAGCTCTGTATTGTTCTTCCAAAAACGACTCGGTCTTAAACCAGTTTGTTTTCTTCATGTGGCAATCTCATCGACCTCCGAATTGAAGACAAAACTCGGAAACGTTGTCGTTATATCCCTGCATTGTTTTATGTATACGTTGAGTGGCGGAGCCAGAAAAATTGTTTATAGGGGTCAATTTTTTTTTAATATAATATAGAAAATATAATTTTATTAAAAAAATAAAATATAATCAAAATACAATTTTTAGAAATCTTTTTTAGAATTATTTATATTTTGAATGTTTTCTTATTTTTTCGTTTGTCACAGTGTTACATATTTTTCATTCAAAAACTAGAAAGTTATTTGAAATTGTATCAACGATACGATTACGTGAAGTCGTTTTCAAAATATTCATAGTAAAGAAAATTTTTCAACTGTTGCAATTGCAAATTAAACATCAAAAATAGTTTTAAAAGTCGATAAAAAAAACTGAGACATATTTGTCTTTTTAATATACGAGCAAAATCATCAAAACGTATATAAATTTTAACTTAAAATTTTATTTTTAAAATTTTATTTTCAATATGATTTTCAATGGATAATGTTAATTGAAATAGAGGAAAAAGTAAAAAAAAATCATAAAGTAGCTAAAGAATAGTGATAATTAAGTTGAACTCATTTTAATGGATATATTTTTATATTTATTTGTAATGAGTTTAATTATAATAATTCTTTTTGATATATAATATTTAGTGGTTTTTTCTTAAATTAAAATTTGATGGGGGTCAAATTTTATTTTATAATGGGGTCAATTTATAAATGATTAATCAAATTAAACTAAGTTTTCAAAATCCATGGGTGTCAATTGACCCCCATGGTAATACACTACCTCCGCCACTGTATACGTTAAGAAAGATGATTTGGACATTTCGTTTAGCATCTTTTCAAATATTTCTTGTCTTTTTGGTTTCCATAAAAGGCAATTTGTAATATACCTGAGATATGGAAGAGTCATGATCTTTAGCAATGATGGATTTTTGTTAACGAAATCACTCCACTCTAATTTATCAATCTTTCCATCTTGATTCACGTCTGCATCTTCAAATGTCTGTTCATGAATGAAAAGAGAGAAAGAAACCACATTTAGAACATTACTTACCTCTTAATGTTTGAATTCTAGAAAAACATAACCAATGACAACAACAGACCTTATCGAGTATAATCTCTATGGTTTCATCAGCCAATTTCATTTCAGATTCGCAGAGAAGGGCGATTAACATTTGCTTGACCTGCAAAAAATATCACATTCAATACGATTTCTAGCAAAGTTATTAAGTAAAAGATGCATAATCAAGAACATGGCAAGAATCTTTCATGAATAGTATTCAAAGCTTGCAAATTATTATTACCTCTTGGCGTTCAATGTAACCCGTGCAGTCCATGTCATAAAGCCTAAACGTAACTGAGAAAAAAATTGCAGACCAGAATCAATAAAACTCTTCACGTTAAGGCTTCGACAAACACTAGATATGAAACTGTCTTTTTTCAACTTACAATCTATTTTGTCTTCTAGAGAAGCATTTGGGTGGAAAACATTGAGTGATCTTACAAAGTCCCCAAAATCGATGACTCCTTTTCGTTTAACATCAAACATATCAAATATCTGCAAAGAAGCATAACTGTTTAGTTTCACGGACATATTATCTTATCGATTAACCAAGAGTTCTTGGTTCAAATCACTCTTCCTAAAGACCAAATTTGTTAAAGGCTGATGAACTCAGATTTACCCTATTAGCAAATATATTCTCCCTCTTCCGGCTTTTGAACAATGCAAGTTGAAACTCCTCCTGCATACAAATGAATCGAGAATTAAAAAAACAACATAAATACAGTGGGCCATGAAAGCCTCATATTTCAAAATCCAAGCAATCAATAAAATAAGTTACAAATTCAAGTCAAACATTAAGGGCTACGATACATTGAATCGATGCAATATGGAACAGACAGATCATCATGTAAGAATAATTATTGCTGAAATAAAGTCAACTAAGTTGAAAAATACTGTAGATGAATAGCGTAAAGAACAAAAAGATACTACGATGGGGTCATGAAAGATCCAAATTGGGTCAAAAGAAACAAACTTTATCAATCTTTGTACCTTGTTTATCAGACCATCATCAACAACCGAACTGCTTATGCTCTTGAACAGCTCAAATAATGCTTCAACCTCACTCACACTAACTGGAAAACAGAAAGAAACAAGCGACACTACGAGATCAAACAAAAGAAGAACCAGGAACAAACAAAGAAATTAATCCACAACAAAAGTTTTTTGAATATCAATATAAAGCATGGTGACAAACATCCTTCTTGACAGTTTTTGATGCAGACAAGAAACATAATGGAAACATGAGTAAAATTAACTAAGTTTGGGATATTTGTAGATAAGATAGTATATGCATGGAGGGGTAATATGATCTAGCTGATGATTCTCATATCAGACAACAAATGAGCATGCAGCTTTGAGAGAAATAAATCTAGAGGGGGTTTAAACTTATTGAGCAAGTAAACTTACAAGCTGTCTCAGAGGCAAGCTTAACAGGGTCTTCGTGTCCTCGAAATTCTCTTGCTGCCTTTGAGTGGAAGCAGCCCATTTACAGATGAAAATAAGACGGTGAAACCTTAAAAACCCGATCCGCAGATTACGAAGAAAGGCGGATAAATCCAACAGCTAATTCAGCGATTGCTATAGCTTGATTGCTACTGTTTACTGCACATTCATCACAAACATCTTTTTAGAATCCACACCTATTTCATGGAAACAGAACACGAAAATATTCAGAAAAAAAAAGAGAGAGACGAACAATGCCATTTCAATAGAACCAGACCATCAAATAAACTTTGTGAAACGTAAAATTGAAAACAGTCTAACAAAGAAAAAGTGTAAACCCTAGCAAAAGTAGCATCAATAAGGAAAAAAAAAATACAAAGCTCTTCGAATCCATAACAGAGAGTAAAGAAATGAAATCGAAATTATGATTCGAAACCAGAAGATCAATGTAGGCACATCGAGAATTCCACAGACGAAAAATCAAATTAAACGACGAAATTCGACGGAAATAGAAAGAAAAAAAATCAGAAGCAACACTCACCACCCAAGAGAAACGGCTCGCCGGCGAGATCCAGAGAGAGAGGAGCGAGAAACAGAAGAAGAAAGAAAGAGAGAGAGGAGACGAAGAAGATTGGTGAACGGTGATGGCAAGATGGATGATCGGACGGTTGAGATCAATTACTCTATTAGATGCTTTAAAGGCTTTTTTTTTCTTATTTATTTTTGTTTTCGTTTGGTGTAAAAGAATTGAGAATGAATTTTAGTAGTGGCTTTAGCTTATATTATGGATTATTCACACGTGTGAAACTAGTAAGCGCGTGTGAGACGAGTCAGTTTTGGAAGTTAATAGAATCATCGTTTGTTTTTGTTGTCGTTTATATATTTCAGTTAGACCGAACCTAATTGTACCTAATTTCCATAGTTTGATTTCTGTTACGTTTCTTCATTCTGTACTATTTTTCATTATCTTCTGTCTTTTTTTTTGTTTACAACTTTATTTGATTGTTACGTAAGCATACACGATATTATTCTATGTTCAGAAAAAAATTATGTATACTAATGGTTGAATGGAAAAATATATTTGGAAAAGAGAGATTCAAAACTTGGGTTTTTTCAAATATCCATTCACTTCCGGAAACAATCAAAGATCCGTCCATTTTATTAGTCAAAATGGCACCTCTTAGGAATATTCTAAACAGTGCCGGCCCAAAATTATTTGATGCCTAAAGCAAATTAAAAAATTGATGCCCCATATTTTTTTTTCCGCATAACAAAACAAAATAATTCTTTAAAACTTAATGTTAACATGAAAAAAATAAAAAAGGAAAAGTGTTAAAACCAAAAGAAAAATACAGAAGCATCAATTTTTTTCTTCACGAAAGATATTCCTCGTTGCTTTCTTTCTTGCAAATTCATTCATTAATTTTGAATAATCGAGCTTCTCAACCAGATCTTCGTCGTCACTTAGCAAATTAGGTTTTAAAAACAAATTAAATTGTTTAGTTAATAATTTAATGTTAATCAGTCTAATATAAAAATAATAATAATATAAAAGGTAACTGAAGTTAAGAAATTCAAATCGATTAAATTTTTTTAGGAAAAAAAAAAAGAAAAATTCGTTTTTGCAAAAAGGGAATAAGAGGCTTGAACCTTGGTTACAAAGGTTACACAAAAGCTACTTAACCACTATACTACTGGACACTTCAAAAATTGATGCCCTTAAAATTATTTATAAACTTTGATGCCTAAAGCATTGGCTTGTTGGGCTTTACCCATGGGCCGGCCCTGATTCTAAATATACGGAATTGGTGACCATGTATTATAATAACTTTTTATATAGTTTATTAGATAGTTCGCGATGCTCCATAATTTGACTATGGGAGCAAAATGGAAACGCAAATAAATAAAGTCGGGAAACATTTTTCTTCGACTGATCGTGTTAGTGGTCACCATATCTTCTTTTGATTTTGCTTATCTAAAAAAAACAAGTGTTTAAATATATTTACCGGGTGCCATTTAAAAACCATAGCACTACTGACAACTGGGAAGCCTATAGGGCTCTAACTGTAATTATCTGTTGAAAATGGTCATATAATTTTAGCATATGTATATAAACTAAATTAATTAGATCATGAAGCCAATTCTCTAAGATATCTCGAATCAATTTAATTATATAGTAATGTGTTTTATGATAAAAATATGTCGTAGACCAGTCGGTGTGGAATTAGTACATCGGTCTGCAATGTGGCAGGCAAACGTTGACATAATTAGGACCTTAATCACGACCAAACCACGTGATTATCGTTCAAAACAATACTAATAAATATCGTAATGCAGTATTATTAATTTTCTTGATCATAATTGACTCTTTGGTCACCGGACGTGTTGGGAACGCGTCCTCAAAATGTTTTTTTTATTACTAAATCAATATTATATACTTATACGTTATAATGCAAGGTAATAACATCCGGATCCGTGGCGCAATGGTAGCGCGTCTGACTCCAGATCAGAAGGTTGCGTGTTCGATTCACGTCGGGTTCAATCCCCCGAACTATTTCCGGATTCCTTTTTTTTTTCCTGAAGTCTATCCGTTCGGCCCAATTAAGCCCAATCAAGCCCATATCAATAATTCTAATTTTCCCCCTAATTATACGAACTAGGGTTTATCTGTCCTAAGCCATGAAAATAATTTGAAAGTAAGTAAGAGCCAAAAGGGTTTAACAGAGGGATTCTTCGTAACAATTCTCTCTGTACTAATTTCAAATTCGTTTACGTTTCTTCATCTAATTCGGCTGCTTGCAGCCATTTTTTCGAAGCTCGAGGTTTCAATTGAAATGGATTCGTCTGTGATTAGTTCATTGTCACTGAGCTTCAAGCAAGTTCCACCGCCAGCTATTCCTGCTTTTCTTGATTGTGTTTTAAGCTCCACAGGCGTATCTCCCTCTACCGTTTTCGAATCTCTTATCGAGAAATTTCCTTTTCGTTTAAAGGTATTGATTGATTGGTTTATTGTTTCACACTTTGGCAATTTGCTTCGGATTGTTCAATTTAAGATTGGGACATGTTTTTTAATAGGACACGGTAAATGGGGACAAGAGGTTTGATTCTGATGATTGCAACCACATTGCTTCATTGGTGGCTGGGCTTTGTCATCTACTAAAGAATTTTGGTTAGTTACAAATTTTGAATTTTTAGATATGTATGGGGTGTTTGAGATTAGAGAATTGATTAATTGAGGGTTTTGAGGTTGAAGCAGGATTTGGTACTGCGGATAATCAGAATGCGTTGCAGTTATTTGTGTGGAGAGTGTTTATTCCACTCATGAAGATGGTTCGTGCATATGATTTGGATATGCTTAATAAGGTAAATTTTTATATACTGCCATAATCCTCGAGTTACGATCTCCTCGAGCTTATTGATCATTTTGTTGGTTTTTTTGCTTTTCTTTGTTTGATTGTACCAGATTGTAGAATCGTTCTTTGATGTAGTGATTGAGACTAGTTTATTGGAAATATTGGGAGTGAGCTTGGTGCCATTTTTACTGAGATCAGTTGGTGTTTCGATGGGAATGCTTCAACACGAGCAATCAGATTTCATCAAATGGGGCGAGCTCTGCCTCCGTGACTCTTTGAATACAATAGATATGGATGAAAACTACATTGCACATTTGTCTGGATCATTTCCAATTCCATTGTCGTGCCATCTTCTGAATTTGATTCTAAATGCTGCTTTTCAAAGTCACCAAGCAGCTCCAGAGGTGGAAACTTTTGCAGCTGGTATGCTTTGGGATTTGTGTAATATGACTGAGCGGCTTTTGTCACAAAGTTTAGAACATCGTTCATGTGCTGTTAGTTTCCTCCTCCCTGCTATTTTCAAGGCATTCTCTTCTCAGTCCTCCCTGAAGATCTCACACCAAGGAAATATGTACATACTTTCAAGGTGAGGATAAGGACCAAAAATTTATGTGCTTGTAGGTTAGTTTTTTCTTTGATCTCTTTTATGATTTGTAAAGCTGTAAACTCCAGGAATGGCTTCAAGAAAAGAATATGGGAATGCTGCAAGAAGCTGTTCTCGGTTGGATCAATAGAGAGAAGGGACGCTTACAGTGTCCTGTCTTTGTGTCTTTCTTCTGGCTCTTGGACTGACGGAACTGAAAGTTTTGTTTCAGAAAAAGACGCTGTTGAATTTGACCTGAGATCCGAACAAGAGTTTTGGGATGAAATCAAGAAAGGCTTGGTATGGCAAAAATACCTGTTATTCTTACAGATTCTCCAATTTCCACACTAGGGCCATCCATGAGTAGTTGAGTACAAAACATTTCCTTTCAGGTTGTTGATGAGAGCTTAGTAAGGAAGCAGTCATTGCATATACTAAAATCAGTTTTATCCATAAGTGAAGTGAGTAAGACCAGTTCTGAGAAGAAGCCTGAAGGGAATTCAGGTAATCGGTCTATGACAAGAAAGGAGACGTGGGCAGAAAAGGAAGCCAAGTCGCTTGGTGTCGGAGAATTGTATGGCTCTGTCAACTCTGGGTTGACTAGTCAGCAGGGGTGGCAAGCTTTTCTGCTCTTGTATGAGATGCTTGAAGAGTACGGCACGCATCTTGTAGAAGCAGCATGGAGTAACCAGGTCATGTTTTTATCTCTCTGGTCTTTGTAAATTTTCTACTCTTGATGCTTTTCTCCTCTGCTCATTGCTTTTTTAATTTACCTTTCAGATTGACTTATTAATCAAGTCATCTCTCAGATATGATGGAACCTTGAAATCCGACTGTAATAACTCTCATCATGTTCACATGGAAACTCCAGATGAAGAAGCTAAAATTTTTGACTGGTTAGAGGTTCTTTGGAATCGAGGCTTTCGTCATGATAACCCTCTAGGTACTGTTTGCTTCTTGGAGCATACTGTGTAGTTAGAATTCAACAAATTTTTACACTTGTTCATCAGATAAAAAAATCAGTATCTGAAGTGGTCCCATTGTGGCCAAAATTCTCCTTTACTCATGAATAGAGCATCATTTAAAGTAAAGTATCCATGTTGGCAACACATTTTGATTAATTCAGACCTCCATTTCATATCAGTTCTGTTTCTAATTCATCTATTTAAATTGTAGTCAGGTGCACGGTCATGGAGTCTTTTTTCGGTATCGAGTGGAGAAGATACAAAACATGTACACAATCAATGTCCCAAACTTTCGTTCTTGGGCCTTTCATAGAGGGTTTGAATGATCCTACACACCACAAGGATTTTGGTATGTGCTTCTTGAAGAGATGTATTCCAATGTCTTTAATAAATTGTATTGGAACTCTTCATTGTTTTACTGCCATCTTGCCGAAGTGACAACAGATAACTAGACATATTTCTTGCTTATTCTGCTCTCCTAGGGCTGAAAGGAATATATACCTCAAGAACAATTGAAGGTGCAGCTCAATATGTGTGTGCGTACACAAGTTGCCTCAACCCAAGGTAGATGTCCCAAGTTACAATTCCAAATTTTTATGTTTGTTGCTTTCATGTAAATACGTTATCGGTCATGTGTGGCTGGATATGTTCTCAAGGGTCTGTGAATTATTAAACCATAAAATTTAATCATTATGATTATTGAACTGTTTACTCATTTCATAGGAATCGGGTTGGATTTTTGATCAACCTGGCATCTCTTGCGAAGAAACAGTCTTTTTGTAGAGCTGGATTTATGGCTCTCGTACAATGCATTGTTTCTGCAGCATATGTGGTTGGAGGATACGAGGACAAGGAAATGGGGCACCTCGAAGATAAATTCTCTGGGACTGCCCATGAACCTTCTTGTGAACATTTAAGTCAAGATGATATGACATATATACTGGATGTCTTGAAGTTTGTTGCAGAGAGCAGCAGACAGCATTTTAATCATAAATACCGTATTCGAGGTCACTAATCAGTTATCTTGTTAGAGTTAATTATACGTATGTGGAATTATAATTTTGTGGCTTCCCTCATGATATTAAACACACTAAAAGTCCTTCTTTTGATTGTTTTTTTTTTTTTTTCCATTTTCTAGTTTATCAAAAAGTGTTAGAAACTGCTGCTGTTGCGGTGAACCCTTGTAATGTTCCTCTTGGAACGCTATTGCAGTTTGTTTCAGCAATTCCTCGGGAGTTTACTGACCATGATGGTGAGCGGCAGACTATTTATATATGGAAAATAAATGGAAGGTCATTGTCTAACATCATATGCTTTCTTCTATGTCAGGTTCATTGCGCAAAATGATGTTAGAATGGCTCCAGGGGTGCAACAGAAAGATTTCCAACAGTTTATGTACTGATGGCACTCGTCTTCTGGCGAGCCTTTATGAGTATCTGAAAGGATTTATCAGTGATAATGTTGAGAGTTTTGATGATGAAGACTTGGAGGCATGGGATTCCCAAACAAAACGATGGGCAAGAGTATTTTTCCTCTTAATTAATAAAGAAGAACATCTCACCGATATCATAATGGTTTGTGTTCCTTGACTTTGATTTTGACCTGTCAACAAAATATTTCTGGGAGTTCTTTTCCATATTGGATACTTTTAGGTGTAACAGGTTGCAAATTTGACAATCATCTCTAACTCTGCAGTTTGTGCAAAATAGCGGCCTTAGTTTTTTCCAAGAGAAGAACCATTTAGAACGAGCACCTGCGAAGTTTTTAATCTTTATTCTGAGTATGCTTTTAGAGCTCCAGAACATGCGAGATGGAATTTCTGAGCTTAGTTCTTCGGTGAAAAGCAAGTCGTGCATTGGCTCTGATGAGCAAACTGGCAAGCAGATTGTTGGCGATGCTTCCAATATTAAGAAAAAGTTTGCTGTTGTTCTCGTATCAATACTGGTATGTGCCAACACTTTTATTGATACGCAATAATATAATTGTCCTCTCACTAACTTGGCTTACTATGATTTCTTTCCTGGTCTGATGTTACAGAAGGAGCTGATTTCATTTGCTGATTCATCTTGTTCAATATTCTGGTCTCACACTACTGTGGAGAATGGTGCTCTGCCTGGTTCTGTCATAGGAAAACTAGGGGGTCCAAGTCAACGCCGGCTATCTATTCCTACTACAACAGCTGTACTGGAAGCTGTATGATTTCTTTTCTTCTTGTTTTTATAGGACAATTACATGCAAATTTCCATAAGCTTAGTTCTTTGCAGGACAATTACTTACAAATTTCGTAAGCTCAGTTCCTTGACGACAACATTGAACAAGTTTCATGCCAGTTCTTTATGATGGCAGGTATTGTCGGTGAAAACTATTGGGTTGATCTCGTCATACTGTGCTCGATTCACTAGTGGTGTTGGTGAACTCAAATTAGCATTGGGTTTCTTTTGGAAGTTCACCCAGCATACCATATCACCTCAAATCTGTAATTCTGAGGTAATGCCCTGCTTCTGAATTGTCAAGTTTGATAAGATGCATGTAATGTGTTAAGCTCTCAGCTTTCTTGTGTCTTCTGTGGAATCACATTGCACTAATTCACTACAAATGTTTCTGACCAGGCCGCAGCTGAGATCTATCTTGCCTCATTTGAGGCGCTAGCTGCAGTACTGAATGCATTTGTGTCCTTGTGCTCAGCTGGAGCTTTCAACCTTTTAGAAAACGATAATACATTGTTAACCATGGTAGATGGTGAATTTTGGTTACAAGTTTCGGTTCCGGCTTTCCTCCATAACATTAACCATCTTCTCACAGCAGGAGTTCTGGTAAGAAGTAGAAGGGCAGTTCTGCTAAGCTGGAAGGTAATGCATAGTTTTATTATGTGACAGAGCTATAGCCGTTTACCAGTGGAATCATACATTACAAGATCTTATCAGTGGCCTTTTGCTTTTGGATGGCCAAAGGAAAATTCTGAGTCTCTGACCCTTTTGTACTTGATTCAGTGGCTTTGTGTGGAGTCTCTATTATCAGTCATGCATACTCTTGATGCCAGACGTACTCCAGGGGATAGAAAGTCGTTCTTCTCAGATGATACAGTTAAAAGCATTTTTCAAGATATTGTAGAGAGGTGGGATGTGTGATAAATTTGATTCAAGTAGTCTTAGGATGTAACCATGCATATATTTTTTGTATGAACTCTAACTTTCCCTTCACGATTTGGCAGCCTTGAAAATGCTGGGGAGGGTTCTGCTTTGCCTATGCTGAAATCTGTCAGACTTGCTTTGGGGATACTTGCGTCTGGGAAATCATCTTTGGATGGTTTCTCGGGTGTGGATACTCAGGTTCTGTAATATTTTTGATCTAGATTGGATGGAAGTTTTGTGTTCATCCTTTATGAATAATTAAAATATATTTCATTTCTTGTGATGCCTTGCAAGTAGACGATGTGGCAGTTGGTCAAATCATGTTGGATATTGCATATCAGCTGCAAGAAAAGAAGGGTTGCACCCATTGCTGCGCTTTTGTCTTCTGTGTTACATTCTTCTTTGTTTAGTAATAAAGACATGCACATAGCTGAAGATGGACATGGTCCACTGAAGTGGGTATGCATTAATCCTTCCTAATTAAATTAATTGAGGGAACCGAAGAGAAAAAATGTGTTTATTTGCAATGTCTTGTTTCACAGTTTGTTGAAAAAGTACTTGAGGAAGGTCAAAAAAGTCCACGCACAATTCGCCTTGCGGCCTTGCACCTATCAGGACTCTGGCTCATGTACCCAAGGACGATAAAGTACTATATTAAAGAATTGAGGCTTCTGACGCTCTATGGTTCTGGTCTGTACTAGCTTTTATTTCTCTTAAGCTGTTATTGCAATGACTTTGTGATATTGAATTGCTAACTGTTTTACTATGATTTTAGTTGCATTTGATGAAGATTTTGAGGCTGAATTGTCTGACAATACTGATGCAAGAACTGAAGTATCATTATTGGCCAAAAGCCCAGACCCTGAACTGACAGAAGTAAGATTTCAGTTTTGACAGATCATGGATTGATAGATTTGCTAAATTATTTTGCTCCGTAAAGTGACAGGTTCTGTATTTTTCCTCAGCTTTTTATCAACACGGAGTTGTATGCACGTGTCTCTGTCGCTGGTCTGTTTCAGAAGCTGGCTAATTTGGCCTATATGGTTGAACCAGCAAGTCAAAATCAAGATTGTCAGGATGCTCTTGTGGCTGGAAAATTGTTTCTATTGGAGCTTCTTGATGCAGCGGTATTTATTTTTTGTTAGTTTTCACAAAATATTGCTAAACAACTAGCAGGCACGACAATATGCTGAAAATCTAATTATAATGATATGCACAGGTGCATGATAAAGACTTGGCAAAGGAGCTTTACAAGAAGTATAGTGCTGTAAGTGTTGCATGTCTTTCCTTTGTGTTCCTTCATTAAGTTTTAGATGGACACTTGGTAAAGGATAAATCTCTACAAGTGACAGACCACTTTGACAGTAATTTCTGGTTTCTATAACAGATCCATAGACGGAAAATACGTGCTTGGCAGATGATATGCATTATGTCGCGATTTGTCAGCAATGACATTGTTGGCCAAGTTATGGAAAGTGTGCACATATGCTTACATGTAAGTTTACTAGAACAGACTGAAGTTAGTAGCCCACACATTTATGCATGAGAAACCAACCATTCAGACAGAAACTAATATAGGAAAAGATTGCTGCGTTGATGACTAGACAAGTGTCGGTGACTGCTATACAAGTTTTTGTTTGTCGAGTTAAATGGAAAGCTGATTGTTTGTGTGTTTTGTTTGCTTGCAGAGAAATAACCTGCCTGCTGTTCGACAATACCTGGAAACATTTGCCATCAACATTTACCTGAAATTTCCAGCATTGGTATCTAACTTTTCTATGTATTTCCAAAAGTAAATTTGTAATCAAACTATAAACCGTTGCTGTCCTAACGGGCTGTGTTATTACACATTTTTTATTTATCTCTGAAGTAACTACTATTTGGTTGTTGTATCACAGGTGAAAGAGCAGTTAGTTCCTATACTAAAAAATTATGACAGTAAAGCTCAGGTAAATTACGCAAAACTTAGATGAAAGTATTTGGTATGAGTTTTCTGTTCAGTATATTGATAGATGTTCTCTTGTAATCTGCAGCAAGCTCTCTCGTCCTATGTCTTTGTAGCAGCCAATGTCATCCTCCATGCCGAAAAGATAGCTCAACAGACACATCTGAGAGAACTTCTTCCACCAATAATACCGTTACTAACTTCTCATCATCATAGCTTACGTGGTTTCGCTCAGGTTGGTCTTATATAGATGCCATCTTTGTCTTCTTTCTGGTAGTTCATACTAGCTTCTTTCTGTTTGGCAGTTATTAGTGCATCGAGTACTCTTTAGACTGTTTCCCCCTGTGGAGTCCACATCCTCTCATACAATATCCCTGGAGAAACTTTCTTTTGAGAATTTGAAGTCTTACCTGGACAAGAATCCTGATTGTTCAAGGTGCGTGGTTCTACGTAGTGTGATTAGAATTTTAATATGTTGGTCATAGAATAATCTTTTGTGGACAAAGCCATCTAGAAGGTTTTGGCTTACTACACAAATTCAGTTGTGACTTGTCTCTCCTGGTCTAGATTGCGAGCATCGATGGAAGGATTTCTTGATGCCTATGATCCCAGCACATCTGCTACTCCAGCTGGTGTTTTCGTAAACCGTGTTGAGGTAATAGTGCAATCTTCAAGTTGTTCTTGCACCAATGGGCTAATTGAAATATTGAGACATTTCTGAAATTTACCATAATGCCAAGTGACCGCAATATTGAGATTATTTTATTGTGGGTTCCTACTGATCCTTCAACATTTGGCTGTTTTAATTTCACAAAGCTGCTTTCGTATTTCAATACAATTTTACTTTAAGATAATTTTGTGAATGTTGTGTGTAGGAAAGTGAGTTTGAATGTGTTCCAACATGCCTCATGGATAACGTGCTCTCTTTTCTGAATGTAAGCAAATAAAGATATTTAAGAATCTTTTTCAGTTTTTTTTCTGTCTCTCTGCCTTATCTTCACATCTTGCAGGATGTAAGGGAAGATCTCCGTGCTTCCATGGCAAATGATGTAGTTACCATCAAAAATGAAGGCTTCAAGACTGATGAAGAGCCCAACCGTCGGTTGATCATGTCAACGACAGATGAAGAAAGGCTTTCTGAGCCATCTTCGTTGGATTTCCAGAGGAAGATCACTCTTTCCAAACATGAGAAGCAAGATGCTAGTTCAACTTCTGTGCTCCGAAACGGGGAAACTTACAAGCGGCTCTTTGGTATGCAAATATTATATAGCTATTCCTCTCGATATTATTATTTTGTAAACATGATTATGTACCAATTCACGTAAGTTTTCAGAAATGGAAAAAGAAGATGAGCTCGTGACTCAGCTCTTACGATCTAGAAGTATGGAGGTCGAAAGGTTGAAATCTGGTCGACAGAGTTTGATCCTTGTGGCTTCATTGGTTGATCGTATTCCTAATCTTGCTGGATTAGCCCGGACATGTGAGGTATAGCTATTACTTTCTTTGTGTATTTCCTTACCATTTCTGCAATTCAAGGAAGCAAGAAAAAGCTAAGAGTCTTGTACTTGTATCTAGTTCAGCGTTAACATCCACTCTCTGCATCTTTTACAGGTGTTTAAAGCATCAAGTCTTGCTGTTGCAGATGCAAACATAATACATGACAAACAGTTCCAACTAATTAGGTATGGTTATATATTCTAGTCATCCTTGTATCATCGAAGGACGGTGCAAGAGTTTACACGAGTTTTTCTTTTTTTCTTTTCTTCAGTGTGACTGCTGAAAAATGGGTTCCAATCATGGAAGTCCCAGTGAACAGTTTGAAACTGTTCTTGGAGAAGAAGAAACGGGAAGGCTTCTCAATATTGGGACTGGAACAGACAGCGAATAGCGTTTCACTTGACAAATACCAATTCCCAAAGAAAACGGTAAGTTGATGGGAAAACACAAGAACATAGGTCATTTGCTCTCACTTGTCACTTTCCCATAGAAACTAAACGGATCTCTCTGTTGTTCCAAAGGTTTTGGTGCTGGGTCGTGAAAAGGAAGGCATCCCAGTGGATATAATCCATATACTGGATGCTTGTATCGAGATCCCACAACTTGGAGTTGTTAGGTCCCTCAATGTTCATGTCAGCGGCGCCATTGCCCTCTGGGAATACACTCGGCAGCAACGCATTCAATAGTCCCAAAATTTATCTGCTTGTGAGTACTTGAAGGAGCTTTTGAACAAGTATGCCTGAGAAAACATCTTCAAATCTCCTTAAGCTTTTTGTTTGACTAATTACACCATCATAAACTTTGTTTAACTTCTTTGAACCCAATGATGATTAGTTCACATAATCTTTCATCGGAAGATTGATACATAGTTTGTAATCGGCATAGATGATAATGAAAAGTTCTAGTTTGAGGGAGAATGAGAGAGAAAAATATTTCAATATATTCCACAGTTAATAAATTGCTAAAGCAGTTACACATACAATCAGCAGAGAAATCAAAGCCTTGTGTGTAACTGATCCGTTAGTTCCTTTGCTATGATAGCTTTAGTAATTAGATTAAGTGAAGTAGAGATGGTTAAAAGAAATGATCAAGGATAATCTGAGGAAACATTGTTCAAATCTCTTCATATTACATTTGGTAAGTTCATCTCCTAATTACAACAAAAACAAAGAAAGCAAGAAAATCTTTGTTATCACTTCTTAGAAGCCCCCAACGACTCATCATCATCATTTTTCCAAGCTGCTTGCCATTGCTTATCATATAATGTAGTCTCATCAAACAAGTTCTTGAGTTTATCCACATCCTCATTCTTACGAATGAACAAAACTCCAGCAACAGACACAAACAATAGTGTCTTGCAGAAGAAATTCCCCATTTGATCGACAAGTCCTACTCCGGTAAGACTATCGACAAAGTAAGCCATAAAGAATCCTATCATCGCAGCACGACCTACAAAAGTAACATCTTAGATAAGTGTATTTGAGTTACACTAGATTGATCTTTTGATGATGAAAACACAAACCATTTAAGAGTTCAGCTTCAGGTAAGTGGTATCTCTTAATCCAAGCCCACCATGGAATAATCGATGTATCGAAAAGCAATGGTTCGTCGTTACTCGTTGTTTCTGGATTCTCTTCTAGCCATTTTCTTCTCTTTGCCTCTTCCATAAAGAAAAACATTAACATCAAAATTCAAATTTCGTTTTCATCAACATTACTAGTGATTAGAGCCAAAACACTAAAATTTCGAAGATCTAATCTAACCAGCAACGATTACTGAATCCCAATCGGTTTTTCCATCTTTCTCGAACTGTTTCAGATCCCAAGTTCCATTAATCCATCTCGCATCCTGGAATTTGATAACCGTCTCCGTCGTCTTCATCTCTTCACCTTCGACGGCGACATTATCGGTGGTGGAAATTGCTTCTTTCTTAACCGCCGGTGTTGATTGCGGAGGCTCTTTGACTATCACCTCCACAGGCTCAGGAGCCTCCACGGCGGTGGCGGCGGTGGGAGAGGTTGATCCACTGTCGGAGGAAGCTCGAGTGACGGAGAGGAAAGAGAAGCGGTTAGTGGAGAGAAGAGAGAATGAGAATTTGGGGATGAAATTGGGATTTTGAAGAGATGAAGAAGAGATTGGCGGGGAGAACAACGCCATTGTTATGCTTTCTTCTTCTTCACTTGAGAGCTCAACTAGTGGTTCTAAATAGACTTGTTATCGTCGAAGAAGTAACATGTCTGTCGTTTCTTTCTCCGAAATGGAAACTACGTAACGTTTTTTGCCACTCTACACATACAGAAACAAAGAAACTGACTGTTCTCTTCATGGGCTCGTATTAAAAAAAGCCCATCTTAGGATTTTGGAAAAATTCCACGTGGCTCTGGAATCGTAACTTTAAGGTATTATTGTCAAATTACATTAAGTGGATATGATTAATATTGACTTATTGACCTGTATAAATAAGGAAAGTCTTCCATTTTGGGGAATCGCATTTGTCTTCTCTGAAGCAACAAATTTAGCTCAACAATGGAAGCGTTCTCTTCCTTCTTTGACTCTCAGAATCGTAGGAGTTGGAGCTATGATTCTCTCAAGAACTTCCGTCAGATCTCTCCGGCCGTACAGAATCATCTTAAACGGGTTAGTTTTTTTTTTGTATCCGATTGATTCTCGTCTTTCACGCAAAATCCAGATTCGTGAGAAGATTGATTGGGATTCGTTTCGATTGTGTTTCAAGTTTTCTAGGGTTTGATTCTCGTTTTTGTAATGCGTGCCGCTGATAATTTCTACGATTAGTTTCTTGATCGTTGGTTTCTATCCCTTTGTTCTTGGATGGTGAAAATAAAATTGAGTTTTGAAAAAAAAAAAAAGAGTGGATTTTTCTTCGTATTGGTGCTGGTATAGTGATGGAGTGTACTCAGTGTAGTTGATTCTATGTTCGTTGTGAAAAAAAATTGTAGGTTTATCTCACGTTATGCTGTGCGCTTGTTGCATCTGCATTTGGAGCTTACCTCCATATGCTCTGGAATATTGGTGGACTTCTCACTACTATTGGATGCTTTGGAAGCATGATTTGGTTGATTTCAACTCCTCCGTATCAGCAATCATGTGGGTTTCATCACTTACACTTGTTGTTTGAAGATGTGTCACAGTTTATAGTTTTACAATCTTCTTTCATTAACTCTAATTGTTTGCTTTGATGCAGAAAAGAGGCTTTCCCTTCTGTTTCTCTCTGCTGTTCTTCAAGGTGCTTCAGTAGGTCCATTGATTAAAGTCGCCATTGATGTTGACCCAAGGTGATTGTTTTAAGTATGCTTTGTTCATGTCCTCTTACACAATCCCAAATCTAATGTCTCTAGGAGCTGACAGTTGGATGTTTGTTTTCCAGCATCCTGATCACTGCATTTGTGGGAACAGCAGTGGCATTTGTGTGTTTCTCGGTTGCAGCAATGTTGGCAAGGCGTAGAGAGTACCTTTACCTTGGAGGTCTGCTTTCTTCTGCTCTGTCCATCCTTATGTGGCTGCAGTTTGCCTCTTCCATCTTTGGAGGCTCAGCATCTGTCTTTAAGTTTGAGGTAAACTTTCTTCAATAGGGGAGAGTTTTGTTTGTAAATTCTTCATCAAAATACTTACTTGTACGTAACTATCAACATTGTCATTTGCAGCTGTACTTTGGACTGTTGATCTTTGTGGGATACATGGTGGTGGACACTCAAGAGATAATCGAGAAAGCACACCTAGGTGACATGGACTATGTGAAACATTCTCTGACCCTTTTCACTGATTTTGTTGCTGTGTTTGTTCGAATTCTCATCATCATGGTAAGTTCCTTACTTTAACCCTTGGTGGGCTCAGTGTTATCTTTAACGGCTATATCTATAGATAACAACACATAAATATCCCCTATCTTTTGTGCAGTTGAAGAACTCTACTGACAAGAAAGAGAAGAAGAAGAAAAGAAGAAACTAAAACCACCAAAACAGAGTGTTTAAACAAGCCATCTTCTGTTCCACTTTCCCCTCTGACTCTGGATTTGCTAGTGTCTCTGTTATGACTAATACAACAAAATTTAGATTGTAAATGACTCGTGTACTTGTCTGTCTCCTCTACACTTCTGTATTTGGTGTTTTCTCTACTGTCTAATATTGACAAAGTGATAAGTGTACATGTTTCAACAATCCCCTCTCTGCATAGAATTCTAAAGCATCAGGTCTTGCCATTGTTATGGTTTTCTTTGTTTCCTCAGCTCACTCACTCACAGTGTCAAAAAGAGGTTCTTTAATAAGTCATTAGCCTTTTTCAAAAAAAATAAATAAATAGCCTTTTTCAAAAAATAAAAATAAATAAAATAAGTCATTAGGAGAGACGTGTTGTCGTCAAGAGTTAACATGTTATGTCGTTTCTTTCTCCGAAACAGAAACTACGTAACGTTTTTGCACTCTACTACACAAACACCACTATCAAAGAAACTGACAGCTATGTTGCATGGAAACTCTCTTCGAGGTGCGTTTCCCGTTTCCGAAACGTTTCGGAAACGGAAACTCTTCGGAAACACGAAAAACGTCACGGAAACGCGTTTCCTAAAAATCTATGTTTGGAAACACGATGGAAACTCACGTTTCCAAAATAGAAACTCACATTTCCAAAATAGAAACGCGACAAATCCTTTTTATTGAATTTGGAAATTTACTAAATAAAAGTTGAAAATATTAAGATTTATAATACATATAACTAATTTTGGAAGACTCTGAATTTGGAGGCATCTTTATATGATCTATGATGAAACTAATGAAAATGAGAATGAAAATGTTGGTTTAAATTAAATATTTGAACTTGAACCTTTTAATTTTTATTTTTTAGAATTATAGTTAACCTATTTAATATTGATGTTTTGGACTTGTATTGTTTAATACTTTAATTAAACCATTTTTTAAATATAATATAGTTTTATGTTAATGTTATAAATATACATATATTATATATATGTATGTGTATACGTTTCCAAAACGTTTCCAATCCCTAATTTTAAAAAAAAATCGTTTCCCGTTTCCGAAACGTTTCGCTTCCACGTTTCCGTTTCCGTTTCCATGCAACATAGACTGACAGTATTGATCATGGGCTCGTATTTAAAAGCCCACCACGCCTTTTTGGAGTGTTCTTCTGAGGAATTCCACGTGGATAAGGGTAGTTCTGGAAACTTGTTAAACAAAACAGAATTGATTTATGTGACCGTATAAATAAGGAATTGAAGTCTCTGCATTTGAAATTCTCTTCTCTGAAGCATTATCAAGCAAAATCAACAATGGAAGCGAACGGTACGATTTGGAGCCATGATTCTCTCAGAAACTTCCATGAATTCACTCCGGCTGTGCAGAATCATCTAAAGCGGGTAACATCTTCATAATCTTTCACGAAAAGTTGTTGTTTCTTGGAATGAGATTCGTGATTCCATTGATTGGTGAATCATTTCGTTTCAATGAAACAGTTTGTTTCGTGATCTTCCTTTCGATTTTGTAGTGTTCATGGTTCTCGTTGTTGTATTCTTGATCGTTGCTATTTATAAGTTAAAAAGAAACGCACTCTTTAAGAGATTTTCTTGGTGTTTCTTGATTATATGTTCGTTGTTACGTTATGCTTTGCTCTTCTTGGTGTTTTTTCAATTTTGTCTTGGTTCTGTTGTTGTGTATCGTTGGTATCTATTAGTGAAAAGAAACACACTTCTTTGAGAGATTTTCTTGGTGTTTCTTGAATATTTTCTATGTTCGTTGTGTAGGTCTATCTCACGTTATTCTGTGCTCTTATTGCGTCTGCATTTGGAGCTTACTTCCATATGGTCTGGAATATCGGTGGAAATGTCACTACTCTTGGATTCACTGGAACCATGATCTGGTTGCGTTTCACTCCTTCACATGAACAACAATGTGGGTTTCATTCATCAGTTAAAACTTGTTTTTTTGACGATGTGTTCTCTTCCAATCTTGTTTCCTTCGTCAACTCTAATGTTTTCTTTGATGCAGCAAAGAGGCTTTTCCTTCTGTATCTATCTGCCCTTCTTAAAGGCGCTTCAGTTGGTCCCATGATCATGTTGGTCATTGATTTTGATTCAAGGTGATTTCTCTGATCATGTCTTTAACAAGAAACATCTCTACACAAGCTTCAAGGTTCTGTCAGTGTTGAATGTTTGTGTGTTCCTTCTTTAAACCAGCGTCCTGGTCACTGCATTTGTGGGAACAGCAGTAGTATTTGTGTGTTTCTCCGCTGCAGCAATGTTGGCAACGCGTAGAGAGTACCTTTACCTCGGAGGCCGGAGCTTCACTTTCTTGTAGTATGTCCATCCTTTGGTGGGTACAAATTGCCTCTTCGATCTTCGGAGGCTCTATAACTGTCGTCAAATTTGAGGTAAACTTCTTTGTCTTCAAGAGGCAGAGAATTGTATGTTCATCGTAGATAAAATCTTGCTTGTATTAACATACATTATCATCCTATGCAGCTATATTTTGGACTCTTGATTTTTGTGGGGTACATAGTTGTAGTGATGATAATCGAGAAAGCACACCATGGTGATATGGACTATGTGCAACATTCTTTTACCTTTTTCACTGACTTTGCTTCTCTGTTTGTTCGAATTCTCGTTCTCAACATGGTAAGTTCTTTTCTTAAATCCTTGGTGAGTTCATTGTTACCTTTAATGTCTCTATCTATATAATTTCGTCTTATTTTGCGCAGTTTAGGAAGATGAAGAAAGGAAGAAAAGACCGAAGAAAATGAAACCATCAAATCAAGTCTACATAGCTCAGAGTTTTAGGCAGATCATCACTCTTTCCACTTGTCTTTTGACTAGTTTCTCTGCTATCATAAATACATTAAAACTTCAGATTGTAAATGACTTTGTACTCTGGCTTTGTGTTTACTGTCTAATATCAAACTTTTAACAAAAATGACAAGTTAGGAGAGAGTCACAAGTGTACATGTTTCAACAACTGTTTCAATGTAATATCTTGGTCAGCGCTTATGTTATATTTGGATGGTTTTAAAATGAGTAAACAATTTGATCACACATTTTCTAGTTTGAGTGAAATTAAAGATATTAGGGAGAATTAACCACACTTTTTGTCTATCTTAAAATTTGAAGAAGCTAGTTGATATTTGATACTAAATATTATTATAGGACATTGTTTTATTGCTGTAGTAGTTGTTATTAGCGTATGATATGAAAATGAAATGTTGTGATTTGTAAGCACGACTGGGGCATGACTTTTTGTCTTTGACCTCTAATAGCAATCCAATTCTCATCGTCTTTTCTCAGCCGTCCGATCATACCTCCATCATTTTGCCTACACCTCTCACACCATTTCATTATTACATTACCATCGTTTTTTTTTAATAGATCAGAGATGTGATTGGCATCTGAATTTCTGGTTACACTATTTTAAAATTTGGTAAGACTACTCTTCAATTCGGTCTCTGACACATTATTCTTCAGTTTTCGTAACTAAATGCTTCATAACATTTTACCAATCACATTAGATTATATCATTTACAAAAGAAAAATTCATACTATTTTTGTTTTCTTTTGTTATGTATGAAACCAAAAAAACAAAACACAAAGTACTAAGATCTCAATACATACTACTAGTTAAATGCAAAAGAAATCCGAATATTATAGTAATAAATTACACGTATAATATAATGTATGGTGTTGATCTCGCATTAGTTCCCTAATCACATTCACAAATTACCAAAGAAACATAAGTAGGACCCATGTTTGAATATCTTTAACTAAATCAAACGGTGGAGAGAGGAGTTGTGTCCATGATCGTCATGGTGGACGGTGACTTTACATACCATTTCTTTCTTTTTTAACTTTGTTTTTCTTTTATCACACAAAATTATATCAATAATTTTTAGTCTTCTCTTGTTAGAAAAATCAAATATCCCACCTAGCTTATAAATATTTATTTTACCAGCATCGTATCGTCACACATGTATAAGAAAAGGCAAAATTAACCTAATCTCTTAATCTAGTCGTTGACAAAACTTGAGTCTTTTCTAAGTTAAAAAAACTAAAAATAAGAACCCAATTATAACCTTATTTAGCAAATTCAAAGGCATGAATAAATCTACCTATCGTTATGGTATATACTATATAGCCTCGTAGCTAAATAATTTCACATTCTGTCGACACATTATTTATCTACATACACTTGAAAATATTATTTATAAAGAGTGTATTATGTGAATCTTAGATAGAAAAATTTGATGGAGTTAATAATTTTAGAAAAAATAGCTTACCACTGCTTTTTCTTCCTCATTTTTTTTCTTAGGATAGTCATTAATGTTTTTAATTGTCGTTATTATAATTTATTATACTTGTTGGAAATATCAATAGAAAAACAAACAAGAAAGAAAAGTCTATAGTCAACAAGAAGGAAGGAACCATTAGGCATAAGCAATAATATTCCTCCTACCCAAAATAATACTAAAAACTTTATATTAAATCTGATAGATCTCATTTCTTGTTAAACTAATTTTCTAAAATAGAAATCTCAAATTTTATGAAAAGAAGCTGAAACATTTACTTCAAAATAACAAAAGAAAACAAAATGAGATGAAAGTGGCCATTTTATGTCGACAAAAAAAGCCATTTTATATGATGTCAAAAAATAAAAAAATAAAGCCATTATATGATGAAGTAATCTTTTTTTTTTCTAAAATGAAATTGAAAGGAGGAAAAAATCATATTTTTTTTATGAAAGGAAGCTGAAACAATTACTTCATCGTTACATAATAATAATGCAAAACAAAGCAAAGGAACAAAAAAATAAAAATAAAAAAGAGACCATTTTATTATTATACACAAACAGTTTCTCGCTCTAAACCCTCAAAGTTGCTCTATCTCTCTCTTCTCCTTTTTCACAGCCATTTATTAGATTCCTCTCTCACAATTAGTCTCTTCTCTTTTCTATTGGATTGTTGTATTAGACTGATAGCTCAAGGAACCCAAAAAAAAAAAAAAAGATAAACAAAGGATAAAAAAAATTATCTTCTTGAAATTGTTCTCTTTCTTGCTTTGATTTTGTCAATTTTCATAAACTGAGTTTTTGAGATTTTGTATTTCTGTATTTTCTAGAATTTGCTCATAGGAAATTTTCTGGGTTTTTTCTTGGCTTCAATTTGCAGAAAAAAAAAATTCTGGGTTTTTTCCTTAGCAGAGAGAAGGTTCTTATTACTGGTTTGTTGTATATTCCAATTATAGCTGAATATTAAACACAATTTATAAACTTCAATTTTTTTCCAAAAAAATCTCTTCTTTAAGTCTATAAAAATTGCAACTTTCCTCTGAAAATTATATTTTCATTTTTTTGAAAAAAACAAAACAAAAAAGAGAGAGATAGAGAGATTATGGGGAAGCAAGGACCTTGCTACCACTGTGGAGTTACAAGTGAGTGTCTCCAATTTCTATTTCATGATGAGAAAATTTGTATGAATATGAATACTTCTGGGTGAGATGCTCTTTGTTTTTCTGGGAAAATGATTTGATTACATGTTTTTATATGCTTTTTGTGTATCAAATTGTTATAATGATTGGAGTGATACAGCAAAGACTTCCTGGAGTCAAGAATATCAATGAACATTTTGGAATTATGTTCCTTTAACAAATATATATATTTGTTTCTGTTGAATGATCTTAAGAACAACACTTTGTCTCTGTTTGTGAGTTTCTTGTGTTGTTGTTGTTCTTAGTATGATTGGAATTAATGGATTAGGCAACAAAGACATGATCTTGGGATCTGAATTTGTGTTTATAATTGATAATTGTCGTAGAAAGGAGCTAAATTTTGTTCTGGTTGATGCTTAAAGACTTTAAGATGTTTGGTATTTGAGATCATTGTTCTTCTTATTGGTTTGGAGTTTGAATTTGCATTGTTAACTCACATTTCAAGTGTTGTCTGATGAAGAACTCTTATGTTGTCTTGATTTCAAAGCTCCAACTGCAAATTTGTGACATTTTGTTTCTTTCATTGAAACAGACACACCTTTGTGGCGAAATGGACCACCAGAGAAGCCTGTATTGTGCAATGCGTGTGGATCGCGTTGGAGAACAAAGGGAACACTTGTGAACTATACACCGCTTCATGCTCGTGCTGATGGTGATGAGAATGATGATCAGCACAGGTTTCAAAGAATGAAGAGCATTTCTGTAAGCTATAAGAACAAAGAGACAAAGATGCTCAAGAGGAAAGCAATTCAAGAAAACATCATCATTAAAAGACCGGTCTTGGAATTCAGTTATGGTTTGAAGAAGGCTGTGATAGAGGAGGATGCTAGTAATAGATCAAGTTCTGGTTCAGCTGTATCAAACTCTGAGAGCTGTGCACAGTTTAGTAGTGCAGATGGGAGTGAGTTATCAGGTTTGGTTACTTTGTTATTCTTCGGTTTGATTAACAATATGGGATTTTAAAAAATAGCTCCTTAGTGTCCATGTGAACTTTGTTTTTTCAGGTCCATCTCAATCTAATGCGTGGGACACAACTGTTCCTTGCAAGAGGAGGACGTGTGTGGGCCGTCCAAAGTCCTCTTCTGTTGAAAAGCTCACAAAAGACCTTTACAATATTTTACAAGAGCAGCAATCTTCGTGTCTCTCAGTTTCATCAGAGGAAGATCTTCTTTTTGAGAATGAAATGTCAATGGTCTCTGTTGAGATTGGACATGGGAGTGTTCTGATGAAGAATCCCCACTCGTTTTCTCGGGAAGAGGAGTCTGAAGCCAGCTCGCTCTCTTCGATTGAGAACAAGTCTTCCATCAGTGAGGCATACTCACATTCTGTGAAGCGTGTTGAGATTGGAGCAGAGAGACGTTCATACTATGGTGGGCAAGAAATGAAGCAAGAACTATTCAAGAGGTAAAGTATTCTTAAATGTGTCTTCAAGATATTCTATACAATAGCTCGCAAATTAGTCAAGAAAGATGAAAATGGATCCGTTTTTAATTGTTGGCAGAACCAAGTCTCATATTGAAAGAGTGCATGTCCTGGGGAGCCATGGTTCACCTCTCTGTAGCATAGATTTGAAGGTAGTTTCCAAGAAACTCTCACCAAGTCTGTTCAATAATTAAGTTGAATATTATTGAACAAATGACTCTGGGACAATGCCTAAAACAATAAACTTTATTGCAGGATGTTTTCAACTTTGATGAGTTCATAGAACAATTCACAGAGGAAGAACAAAAGAAACTGATGAGATTGCTTCCACAGATTGACTCTGATAACCTCCCTGATAGGTTCGAACTGCTTTGCATTACAAAGAACAACGAAACCAGATCGTACAAAGTTTCTAATCTATCATATTTTGCCTCTGCAGCCTCAGAATGATGTTCGAAAGTGCTCAGTTCAAGGACAACTTCTCTTTGTTTCAGCAGCTCATTGCTGATGGTGTCTTTGATGTGTCTTCTTCCTCTGGGGCAAAACTCGAAGACATCAGAACTTTTAAGAAGCTTGCTTTGACAGATTTCAACAAATCTCGTTTGGTGGAAAGCTATAACCTCCTCAAGGTTGGGCTTACTCTTATTGAAACACTGGCATAATAATAACTTTTGGCCAGAGATTCACCGGATATGTGACTGCAGGAACGAGAAAAAGGGACCGGAGATTCTGTTACTACAACTTCAAAAAGCTCAATCCCAAATGTACCTAAAAATATTGTAACCATTAAGAGGCGCTGTGAAGACCAAAACCAATTAAAGTCAGGTCAGTCTTAAGGACCATTTTCATTTGTCTTGTTGATTCTGCAATCAATCTTTGTGGTTTGTTGATCTTCTTGTTGTGGTCACAGATTCAAGGGGGCTAATGAGGAGCCCCAAAAGGGTGATGAAGATGAAAGCAAGCCATGAAAGCAAAGTTATGACTGAGAACAATGTCTCATGCTTCAGACCAAGAAGCTTGGCTTCTGTGTTTGCACAAGAAGGTGGCTCTGCAGTGTTTGGCTATGAAGGTAATTGCAGTTCTGATCAAGATCTCCTTCTTCTGGACTTGCCGTCAAACGGGTCATTTCCTCAAGCAGAGCTGCTTCACCAACTATGAGAGGTCAAAGCTTCAGACCTCATTGAGCTTCTCAGAGCTTAAAGGAAGGATTTTTAAGCTCTCTATCTTATCTTGATTGATTGAGGTTGATGAGAGCGACTCTTAGGCTTTCTGAGAAAACACCAAATGAGGTTTCTGCTTTAGAAATTGGAATTTGCAGACATTAAAAAAAAAAGGAAGGATTTTTATTTGAGTCTTGCTTGGGCTTCTCTTTGGTGGTAAAGTTTATAAAGGTTGGTCTTATAATATACATATATACATAAAACCTCTTCTCTTACCTCTCTTTCAGTGACCCTTTTAAACTTAAGTTCCATTTTTTTGGTTTCTTTTCTTTGGACTTTTTTAGTTTCTGCCTTTTTTTTTTGTATAGGGTGAAAAGATACTGTAATATCATGTAAACTTCCCCAAACGCATAAAATGGAGTAAATGAGTACTTTATTAGACTTTTGGGAGTAATGCAAAAATACCTAGAGTTGTCCAAACTAGTATTAAAGATTACCTCTTTTTCTTTTTTTTTTTTTTTTGTGTATTAATGCAAAAGATGTTGATGCCCTTGCTTTTATATATGTATATATAAATACTTGTATATTTTATCTTTATAATCAAATATCAACTTTTGAGTAATTTTTACTTATTTTTTTCTACCACTTGAATTACAACAAATTTTCAATTTTAACGTGCTTTCTTTGTTGACAAAAAAGATGTTTTATTTATTCACAAAAATGTTTGGATTGTTACGGATAAAATGTAATTGAAAAACGAATTGATAAAGAATCATTAATATTCAACTTGATATGCGTAGAAATAATTGAGTTGACTGAAAATTGGCAGTTTTTCTTTTCTAATTTTTGTTAGTTTATCAAATTTGCATATTTACAGATTTGATAAAATATACATGTAATTTTTAGAGAATTAAAAAAAAAAAAATTATATATTATATTATATGGATTTCTTTTTCAACCATTAATTAAAAAATAACATAAGATGAAATACTCACATTTACTTTATTGTATGAAAAGATTAGTCTATTTTATATTTTAAAAACGTAATAATATGAAATATATGTTTATCTTTTTATTTACAGGATGATAGAGAAGGCAAAAAAAAAATATTTTAAATATAAATTTAATTAGAATTTAGGTTGTATTTTCAACAATTCTTTTATCCTTTCGCATGCTATATATAATTTAAACAGTCTATGATCACTAGAAAAATATTTCTCACAAACTATTTTGTAAATAAAATGATCTCCCAAAAAATATGATTTTGACCAAAAATTATCACAAATATGAGTCTGACCAAAAACAATTGCAAGCTTGTAGTATTTTTGCTAAAAAAGTTTGTCAGAGCTACGGGAGTTAAAAAAAAAAAAAAACCTAAAAGGGAAATTATATAGTTGTAGGACTATGTTTTCCATTTTTATATTTCTATTTTCAAGTAAACAAAGGATGGAAATATTTACATAATCTTACAAAATTAGGAGTTTGGGGATCTTAAATGGAGAAGTGCGTACGAGCTGGTAACTAAATATCTCTTGCGTGTCAAACACGTTTTGAAATTTCGAGCAATGGACCAAAGCGACAAGAACCCTAATCGGCGGCTCCGGGCGATTCCCAAGTGGTCGGAGCTTTGTTCGGACTTGTTACGAAGTATTTTCGAACAATTGAGTTTCACAAATCTCAATAGAGCAAAATTAGTTTGTAGGTCATGGAACTCTGCTTCGAGAGGATGCGTCCCCAAACGAAATCAGATTCCGTGGCTGATAATATTCCCTCGAAAGAACGAAAACAATAGTAGCAATAACTGTGTTTTATTCGTTCCTGTTGATAAAGACAAAGTTTACAAGACTCGAGATCTCGGTGTTGACTTTGCGCAGAGTTGTTGCCTTGCGACTTACGGTAGCTGGCTTTTGATGTTTGACCATCTTCAGAATCTCTACATTCTTAATCCATTGACGTTAGAGAGGATTGATCTACCACATTCGACCTCTATATTTCCTAATATGTCCTATCGAAACATCAGATACAGATGCAGCCGATCAGCTTGTCTCTGGATAGACGACATAACCAAAGATTACCTAGTTGTTTGGCTCATCGATAACATAATTTATTTTGCAAAGAAAGGTGATGAAACATGGCGATTCGTTCCCACTGATATGTTTAGGACGAATGATCAAATTATATATAATCACAAAGATCACAAGGTCTACCAGTATGCTTTCTATGGCACTATCTCTGTTTGGGATTTCTCTGGTGATATCCCTCATGTAGATAAGCATCATTTACCTGGGAGCTTCATTGATCATGAGATTGGTGACGAGAACATACACTATCGGGTAACTCATCAGATTGTATCATCATTGTCTAGAAAAGTTGTGCTGGTAAGAATAAAGCACTACTGCCACCTCTCAAGATGGCGTTTTCGCATCTACGAGTTCAATCCTCTGACGCATAGATTGGTAAAAATCAATTCTTTAGATGATGCGGCTATAATCTTGGACATGGGTATCACTGTTGTCGCCAAAGATATCCCAGGGATAAAGAAAAACTCCATTTATTTCAGTGGCCTCGACCACCCCACAACGGATCCCAAACTTAAATTTGTCTATGATCTCACCACCCACACCATGGAACCTGTGCCACAATGCGTCTTCTCCTCCATGCCCTTCTCTGATTCTCGATGGTTCTTACCTGGTTTCAAAGGTTAATTGGACATGTTTCTGCTTAGTGCTCCACTTCTTTTGGTTTTAATTAATTCTAGCTACTATATATATAATGTTGCCTTTATAGCTTTCCCTATCCTTTGATCGTTAGTTTATTTGTGTTATGCATATATTTTATATTGTCTCCACTCTCCATCACTTCAACTGTTACATCTTTCAATTTTCTTATCTTGATACTCCTAGTCAATAGTTGAGAAAGAAATCCTAAAGGAATTCATCGACCATATCCTAATAGCATTTTCATCAACAGATTTTAAATAATTTTGCCAAAAAAGGGAACAAGAGCTACCATGGTAAAAAAGGGAAAAGAGAAAATTAAAATAATTGTAGGAATAAATTTTCATTTTTATATCTATTTTTCGATAATATTGTTTCAACTAAATATATATCTTTTTCATAAAATAAAATAAAAACTAAATATATAATCTTATCATTTTACCCTAATTATAGGTCAGTTTAATTTGAGGTCTATAAATTAGGAAGTAGGACTCGTAACCAAAAATCTGTGCATGTCAAACAAGTTCTGATCATTTGAAAGCAATGGACCAAAACAAGAAGAATTCGAATCGGCTTTCGGTGATTCCTAATAAGTGGTCAGAACTTTGTCAGGACTTGTTACGAAGTGTTTTCGAACGATTGAGTTTCACAAATCTTACTCGAGCGAAATCAGTTTGTAGGTCGTGGAACTTTGCTTCTAGAGACTGCCTCCCCAATCTGATTCCGTGGCTGATACTCTTCCCTCTCGAGGAGGAGGTAATCAACAG
This sequence comes from Arabidopsis thaliana x Arabidopsis arenosa, assembly GCA_019202795.1. Classification (NCBI taxonomy): domain Eukaryota; kingdom Viridiplantae; phylum Streptophyta; class Magnoliopsida; order Brassicales; family Brassicaceae; genus Arabidopsis; species Arabidopsis thaliana x Arabidopsis arenosa. The sequence continues at coordinate 10,072,783 of CM032924.1, forward strand.
CGATAACAATAGCTGCTTGTTGTTTGTTCCTGATGATAAAGACAAAATTTACAAGACTCGAGATCTCGGTGTTGACTTTGCACATAGTCTTTGTCTTGCGACTTACGGTAGCTGGCTCTTGATGTTTGACCATCTTCGGAAGCCCTACATTCTTAATCCCTTGACGTTAGAGAGGATTGATCTACCACAATCACTCTTTATACATCATTATATGTCCAAACAAGATGGCAGATGCAACCGATCAGCTTGTTTCTGGATAGACGACATAACCAAAGATTACCTAGTTGTGTGGTTCATCTATAACATTATTGTTTTTACAAAGAAAGGTTATGACACGTGGAGATTAGTTCAAACTAGTGAAATTCGAATGTATGATCAAATTGTCTATAATCACAAAGATCACAAAGTATACACTTATGTTCCTTATGGTCATGTCTATGTTTGGGATTTCTCTGGTGATGTCCCTCCCAAAGACGGGTATCATTTACCTGCTAGTTTCGTTGATCGTGAGATTGAGCAAGGGGATAGATTCTATTGGGGAAAGTATCTTAACTACAAGGTAAAGATTGCAACGACATTGTCTGGAGAAGTTGTGCTGGTAGAAATAATGCATCGCCTCACAAGTTGGCAATTTCGCATCAACGAGTTAAATCCTCTAACGAAGAGATGGGTAAAAATCGACGTTTTAGGTGATGAGGCTTTACTCTTGGACATGGGTTTCACTATTGTCGCCAAAGATATCCCAGGGATCAAGAAAAACTCCATTTATTTCAGTGGCCTCAACCATCCCATAAAGGATCCTAAACATATATTTGTCTATGATCTCACCACCCACACCATGGAACCTGTGCCACAATGCGTTTTCTCATCCATGTTCTTCTCTGATGCTCGATGGTTCGTACCTGGTTTTAATTAGAGCTGTTTCTGCTTCGTGTTCCAATTCTTTTGGTTTTAAATCTACTAATATTTTGCTTTTACTTTGTGTTATATGCACACGTTTGATTGTCTTAGTCTCTTAGACTTTATCACATCAAAGTGTTACATATTTCAGTTTTCTTATTTTGTTACCAGTAGTAATAGTTAGTTAGAACTTCGATGATACAGGTTTTCAAATCCTCATTATGTGACCCAAAAGAAAAAGAAAAGAAAAAACAAATCATAATGTGGAATTCATCGACCAAATCCTAATACAGTAATACCTATGCTGAATTATTCAATGAAACAAATTAGGGTAGTATAATAATAAAAAGTTGGGTACCACCTTCACAAGTTCAAAATCAAGATTCTAATAGTTGAGACGAAGTCCCAAAGAAATAAAACAAGAACATGTCTTTCTGTTTTTGTTCCTAATGACTCTCAAGGGTCAAGACCCACCAAACAACAAATGCAGAGAACACAGACTCATTCATAAATAATTACTATTAAAGTATGGACATAAGTCCATACTGAGATCCTAAATCCTAAAAGATCATATATCATTCATTGTCAAACAAGGACCAGGTCTACATCCATCAACCGGAAGTTCAACTAATCTTGATTTACTTTATCAGAAAATGTGCAGGCAATGACTTACAGGCTTAAAAAAGAAAGAAAGAAACAATTCTTACAAAAACAGAGCACAAAGCGGAAGATTACTACCTCTGGCAGCACGGTGGATGGTCTTCACTTGAAAGTGGAGAGACGAGGAAGCTTGTCTCTCAGATAGTAAAGCCTTGCTCTTCTCACTTTTCTGTGACTCACCACTTTTATCTCTTTGATGTTGGGAGAGTATCTGTCAAATGAAACGATTAGGAGAATCAACACATACCAAACACTTTTCTTAATTCCCACATTGTAAGAAAATAATCGATATATAAAAGGAAGTTTCTCGTGACTCCTATGTTATAGAGCAGAATGAAAGATAGGGAAACATGAGCAGACATAATAGTTGCCATAATGATTTAGGCTGCCATAACTGGCAAGGTAAAACAGCAACTAAGGACTAATTAAAGTTAAATCTATGCACAGAATCCAAATACTACTCAGGGACTTTTCTGTAAGAAATAAAAAGTATAACTCGGTATCAATGTAAACTCGGATTTATTGACAAGCCATGAGTCAACATAAGGCTCAGTTGCTAGTTTTCTCTTACATGAAGAAGGCTTATGAATATATCAGAACATATGGGAGAACCTCACAATCAAAAGTAGGTTATACCAAATGGTAATTGGAGAGAAAGAAAAAAACTCACATGGGAAACACAATTTCAACACCAATACCCGCAATAATTCTCCGAATACGAATGGTAGTGTGTATGCCTGCGTTTTGTCTCGACATCACTATGCCTTTGTAGATAGATAGCCTACGTTTGTTCTCAGGAACTTCCTGCAATTCAACACCATATCCCAATATCAAAAACTTACACACAACATAGAAGGCTTCAAAAACATCAACAACTTACCAATTTGATTTCTACAATATCTCCTGTCCTGATTTCTGGAACAGGTCTCACTTTCTCTGAAACCTCAATTGCTCTCTGATTCAATATCTACACACAAAAAAAACAGATAATAACATTCAATCTCCCTCAACATTGCCTGTAAGATAACTACAAATCAAGAAAGCAAGTCACTCAAGTACATAGAGACTTACTGACTCATAATTTTGGATTACTGATAACAAAGAACTTCACTTACCCCCATGACATCTCCGAGCTTGATCCTCGGTTTTCTCTGAGGTTTAGCTTCACCAACTTCTTCTACATTGCCTTCCGTATCAGCGATTTCAGCAACAGCTTCTTCAGATTCAGCTTCAGTGTTACCTTCTTCTGCTCTAACGATAAACTCATTTCTCACCCTAGTATCGAGTGAGAACCCAAATTTCGAGCCGGAATGATTCATAGAAAGCCTAGAAACTGACACACGAGAATTCACCGATGGTGCGCATGATAGAAACGAAGAAAACCCTAAATTATTCGATGATTGAGTAGGGTTTCTCGGGATCATATGCAATGCCTGAATCCCATAAAAACAAATTAATCAACATAAATGAATTAAATGAAAATTCAGATTTCAAAAGCTCTTCGTATATATATACCTGAGGAAGACGATGAAAGCTCGTCGCCATAGCTGCTGCAAACTCTCAGTTACTCGGAGAAAATGGAGGGAAGCTAGTGGCAAAGAGCCTTATCTGCTTTTCGCTTCCAATTTTGGCACACGTATGCCGTCGCACGTGTGAATTTTCTTTATGGGCCGTTGGTTGTTATAGTGGGCCTTTAATCTATCAATATTATATAGTACTATGATTTATAAAAATAGTAATAAAGAGGCGGCTTTTGACCCAGACTTATGATGATTACATAAACCTATAATTTGGGCCCACTACCACGTTGGTCGTGTGGGCCACGCGCCGTCGCTTCATGCGTACCAAAGTGGTCACCGTGGCATGACAACTGTTGTTCTGCCTTTTGGCTCTACCGTAACAAAGAGGACACGTGTCGTATCTTCACAGTTTACGTCGTGTTCTCTCTCTCTCCCGCCAATATCTCTCTCCCTCTGGTCTCCTCTCTCTAATCTTTCTCTCTCAATCAAATTAAATCGTGATTCTGATTTATCATACATCAAACAATGGATTTGGGTATTTGATTTTGATCCGTAAAGGTTGATTCTTTTTTTTTTATCATTGAAAATTTTGTTTTTGGGAGAGTTTTTTGTGTTGTGATAGATGGCGATGAATTCGAAGAGGAAAACACCACCTGGGATTGCGCTTCTCAGGAGAGTCAGAGGAAGAAATTGGAGTCCAAAGACGTTTCGGTACGCAATTTTGTTGATTACTTTCATCGCATATGCTTGTTACCATGCTTCTCGTAAACCAAGCAGCATAGTGAAAAGCGTTTTACACCCAGACTCAAGCACTAAGCCACCTCAAGAACACAACAGCAACAAAATTTATCCTTGGCCTATGGGCAACGTGTTTGTGAAGAGAGAAATTGATGAGGTTTTGTTACATCGTAAGTCTAAAGGATGGGAACCGTTTAATGGGAAAGATGGGACGTCTAGGTTGGGAGAGATTGATGTGGCGTTTCTTGCTTGTTACTCTATAGGAATGTATGTTGCTGGACATTTGGGTGATAGTTTGGATCTGAGATTGTTTCTCACTTGGGGAATGATTGGGAGTGGGTTTTTTGTTGGCTTGTTTGGTATGGGTTATTTCTGGAACATTCATGCGTTTTGGTTCTTTTTGGTTATGCAAATGGCGGCTGGGTTGTTTCAGGCGACTGGATGGCCATCTGTTGTGGCTGTGGTTGGGAATTGGTTTGGGAAAAGGAAGAGAGGTCTTATAATGGGGATTTGGAATGCTCATACTTCGGTTGGGAACATTTGTGGTTCTTTGATTGCGGCTGGTGTTCTTGAGTATGGTTGGGGATGGTCTTTTATAGCTCCTGGTTTTGTGATGTCTTTAGGAGGAGTTATTGTTTATTTGTTCTTGGCTGCGTATCCTGAGGATGTTGGGTTTCCAGATATCAATTCTAACTCTGGTAAGTTCATTAAGAGGAAGCGAGATGTTGAAGAAGAAGAAGAGGAAGTAGAAGAAGGTTTAGGGACAGATGTTGAAGGCGAAGGGGAGGGATCATCAGGGTCAGGTTCAGGGTATGAGAATAAAAGAAGTGTTGGACTTTTGCAAGCTTGTATGATTCCTGGTGTTATACCGTTTGCGCTGTGTCTCTTCTTCTCGAAGTTGGTCGCATACACGTTCTTGTACTGGTTACCGTTTTATCTGAGCCAAACAAGTAAGTTTTGATTGTCATTTTCTGCTTGTATAACCAGATTCAGACCATGTTCTTACTTGCTCTTATTTGCAGCTATTGGTGGAGAGTACGTGTCTGTGAAAACAGCAGGAAATCTCTCCACACTATTTGATGTTGGAGGCATTGTAGGAGGGATTCTTTGTGGTTACATTTCAGACAAATTCAAAGCAAGGGCTACAACTGCAGCAGCATTCATGTACGCTGCGATTCCAGCAATGCTTGTGTACCATTCCTATGGAGGTGTCTCTCAGACAGTCAACATCCTCCTCATGATGGTTGCTGGTTTATTCGTCAATGGTCCTTATGCACTCATCACAACCGCAGTCTCAGCGGATCTTGGAACGCACAAGTCTTTACAAGGCGATTCAAGGGCGCTTGCAACTGTGACTGCTATCATTGATGGGACTGGATCTGCTGGTGCGGCTTTAGGTCCACTTTTGACAGGGTTTCTTTCGACCATGGGCTGGCAAGCTGTGTTCTATATGTTGGTCGTTGGAGCTCTTTGTGCTGGTTTGCTTTTGACCCGTCTGGTTATTGCTGAAATTAGAGAGAAACTTGGATATGTTGATGAAGGTAATAACCAAATCTCTTTTTGAGTTTTGTTTGGCTAATCTAATCATTAGGATCTGACTTTATCCTTGTTCGTTTTGCAGTTCCTGCGTCTGAACCACTGTTAACAGACAGAAGATGATGGAGAAGAGAGCAGCGAGAGAGTCAGTGTGAACAGAATCCATTGTTTGCGCAAGAGTTTTGTTCTGTTATATAACTATGAGTTTGCCAGAGGAACTCACAGTTCGTTGTATTCTGTGTTTTGTCTGATATTGTGATTTTTTTTTTATCTCATAACAAATGAAGGAATTGGCTTACAGCTTTCTTCCTCTATTTCTTCTCTGTTTTCTACGACACTCGAAGCAATCTTTGCATGGTGGTGTTTCGTACTTGTAAGAGGAAACTAATTTGAGTTTTTCGGGTGAAACTTTGAGATCTTCTATGATTATCCTTCGAAGCTTTTCGTTCTCTTCCATTACTTCATCGATGAGTTTCTGATGTTTCAGCACCTACAAAATCAATTTCTTTACCATTCGAAGGATAAAATAATGTAACAGAAAGAAGAGAGACTTGAAGTCAAGAACGAGACGATACCATTTGAAGCATTAAGCTCTCTGATTCCAGTTGTGTGACCTACCGATGTCATGAAACAAAAGCTTTCTGAGATCAAAGCAGGGAGGGGGAAACGTTCTGTGATAGAATCATTACCTGTCGTTCTACTGCAGTTGTGTCTTGCTGTTTTAGAATCGGATTTTCCAGAAAACTATTGATCACTTTTTCAGTTCGAGTACCAAACGTTCTTGAATCAATAGAGGAACCACTGTTCTTGAAAGATGCTTTTGTGTCCTCATGTTTCTTGTGACCGGTTACAGATGAAGACACCTGGTCTTTAATCTCGGTTTGACTTGAGGTGGTCTCACTCGTTCTTCCAAGTTTAGTCATCAAGCTAGATGCAGTTCCCTAGAAAGATTTATACTCATGGTTTTATGTGAATGAACAGACTAATTATTGACACTTTTTGAAAGACTTGTGGTTACCATAATAGAAGCTTGAAGTTTGTGTATGGCACTTGGTTTCACTGCAATGCCTGTCAATGATTGATATAAGTTACTAAAATAAGAGAGTGATAGTTTAAAGAAGCAATTCAAGGGATGCTTTCATAACCAACAAATCCAAGTAACTCAAATGTTCAGAAAGTAAACAACTAGAATCTCATGTATCAAAACTGAAGAGCATTTGGAACAAAATGGAGAACAAGACGTTTTACTTAATAACGGAAACGTACCAACTCCAAAACCATGACCGAAGCCAACTCCACAGCCAACACCTGCTTGAATGTTCCTAGCTCCAAGCTTCCGCAGCTAAAGATAGCGCAAGTACACAACCAGATTCAGAATAGCATAATGCAGGAAGATTGAAAAAAGAGCAAAAGTAAATGGAGAAATTAAAGAAAGAAAAGTTTGACTATACTGTACAGCGCCATTGACGTGGTGTGTGGCACCCGAAAATACATTGGTTGCTCCTCTAGCTGAATTCATTATTTCCCCCACCATTGGAATACTACCTGAATATGTAAATAACAACAAAATCAATACGGATTAGTGACTTCACAATCATGATGCTGTGAAAGCCAAACCAATTGGCAAAGTAAATAGTCTTCAACAAAGAATAGAACTTCTTCTCTTTTGCAATTAGAGATAGACTGGTTTGGATAAGTACATAATCATCAGTGGCAACAATACACTAAGAACCAAATTAAACTTTCAAAATCAGGTCATTTTGAGCTGATTGATTTCAATCAATCTCACCAGATTGCTTAATTTCACATTCTCTTCACACCTCAGAAATGCAGCAAAAGGAAAGAGAGTATATACCGAGATTCAAAGGTGCACCACTACCGATACCAACTCCACAACCAACGCCAAATCCCGTGAATACTTGAAGAGCTCTAAAAGCAAAAGGATTCTCTAATTTCATTCCCCCATTAGAAAACCCTAATCCTTCCTTCTTCATCACCACACCATTGCTGCTGATGCTTCCGCCGCCGCTTTCCTCCATCTCTTTCACTCTCTCACTAAGCTTAAAAATACAATAATGGGACTTCCAGAGAAAAAGCTAAGAATCCTCCATTGATTTGGTTTCCCGCCTGTTTTCCATTGGCGTAGTAGAAGTTACCGAACTGTTGAGAAAGCAAGAAAGCGACTCGGAAAATGAGAAAGAGAAGATGATTCAGCGTTCTATGTTGCCTGGTCGATAAGAAAATGATTAATGGGCCTTAGTGTAAGTTTTTCCATTAGGCCCATTAGATTCGAATTAGTGTCTTTTTTTTCTTTTTTTTAATATCGTATTGAAACTTTCTCGTCCACGCATCTTCTGGGTTGGCGAAGACACGTCAGCAATGCAACAAAAAAAAAAGACGTATTTAAAAAAAAGACGTATTTAAAAAAGACGTAACACGTCGTCGACAACAAACCGATCGTGTTACGTCTCTCTCTCAGTCTCTCCTCACCGACGAAGATCACGGCTCTTTTCTCTGTTTAATCGGCGGAATCTCTCTTCTTAATTTTTTTTTTCTTCCGGTAGATCGATCCAGCTACGAGATTAACCATGAATCCTGAATAGTAAGAACCTTCTTCTTCTTCTCTGATTGTTCAGATCGATTATAGCGTCTTTGAAATTTGTAACTTGTTATGTAATTTACTTTCTCTTTAGATTTTCTTCGGATCATTTTTTTACAAGGAGATTCGTGAAATTAACCTTATGTTCATGCCGGCTTTGTTAATCTGTCTGATCAATTTCTTGATTTGGAGTCTCGTTTTCGTGGATCGGAGTTTTGATTAGATCTATACAAATATTGGTTGAGATCTGTTGTTTCTCTTCAATACACAGATGATTCTCCTAGTTTGAAATTCTAGGTGTGTGTGAATACATAGTCGATTTGGATTATGGTGTTTTGAGATTGCATTTTGAATTTCGTGATTGTGAGATTGCGTTTTGAATTTCGTGATTGTGAAAAATGGCGTTTAGAAATCTATGAGCTTCTTCACTATAATATGTCCTAAACTCTTAATATAGCTGGAGAAATATCAAAAATGCTTTATATCTTACATGTGTCTTATGCTTCTTTCTAATCTTTTGATTTGCAGTGACTATTTGTTCAAGCTTTTGCTCATTGGTGATTCTGGTGTTGGAAAGTCATGCTTGCTTCTAAGGTTTGCTGTAAGTAATTTCATTTCTCTCTCTCTCTCTTTCTCTAAATTTAAATTTGCCACAACTTTTTCTGGGGCTTTGAGGATTAGGAAACTGGACATTAATATGTGTTGTGCATATGCCATTGCAATTATCTTAATCACCTAGTTTATGATGATTGTATACACAAATAGGCTTCTCTATTAAGTGCCATTGTTTATCTTCTGAAATGGTGTCTCAATTTGTTTGTATGTGCAGGATGATTCCTACCTAGATAGCTACATCAGCACCATTGGTGTTGACTTTGTAAGCCTCCTCCTCTTTATCTATTGGTCATGCATGAATCATAAAAGTTTTAATTTTGTAATGCTGTTTTTGCAGAAAATCCGCACAGTCGAACAAGATGGAAAGACCATCAAACTCCAGATTGTAAGTTGCCACGACTAGTGTCAATCACTTGAAATTGTTGTATGTGCATATATATGATCACTCTCCTTATTACTATCACCAATTATGCAGTGGGATACCGCAGGCCAAGAGCGTTTCAGAACGATTACTAGCAGTTACTACAGAGGAGCTCATGGAATAATTGTATGTTCGTTATCACACTTACATTATCTCCCTGTTATCTGACATCCATCAATGAAACTGAACTGTTGTGTTCATTTTTCATTTTTGTCAGGTGACTTATGATGTAACAGATCTAGAAAGCTTCAACAACGTCAAGCAATGGCTAAATGAAATCGACCGCTACGCCAGTGAGAATGTTAACAAGCTACTGGTTGGGAACAAGTGTGATCTCACATCACAGAAAGTTGTATCCACTGAGACAGCCAAGGTAATATGCTTCAGAAGTTCGTCACAGTTAAAGGTTCTTTGAAACTTTTCTGTCTTGTCTTAAGGATTTACTGTAATGGTTGTTCTGTCTACACAGGCTTTCGCAGATGAACTTGGAATCCCATTCTTGGAAACAAGTGCTAAGAATGCTACCAATGTCGAAGAAGCTTTCATGGCCATGACTGCTGCAATCAAGACAAGGTAGCGTGCCAATCATTATTGTATCGCGCTCATATATTTATTACACATTACAGACCAGCAGCCTTAACCGGATTTTGTCTTGCAGAATGGCGAGCCAACCTGCAGGAGGATCTAAGCCACCAACGGTCCAGATCAGAGGACAACCTGTTAACCAGCAATCAGGTTGCTGCTCCTCTTGATTCTCTTTGGTAACACTTAACCATATTATCATTCGTTTGCATGTAAGAAATCTAAACAACGTTGCTTCTTAAATCTTTTGTATTTGGTTTTTTAATTTTTCACTTATGTCCAAAAGCTTTTAAATTCTTTGTAATGGTACTTGGATTAATAAACTCCTTTAGTAAAAGTTCCTTCTGCTTATGAAATGTAGAATAAAAACACACCTAAATAAAATTGAAATCTAAATATTACACACGAAAAATGGAGAATGGTTGATTTTTTTGCCTCGTTGAACTTTAAAACTCCCAAAATTGGATTCGTAAAACAAAAAAAAACTCCAGCTCTCTAAAGGGAAGAGTATAACAATAAAAATAGCAGAAGAAGAAGAACAAAATCCAAACCGACTGAGAGATATTACAGAGACAAAAGAGTCCAGACAGAAACTGAAGGACCAAACCCAAGAGCCTGCCTTACTTACCCAAAGTAGGGAACTGTGCAGTGTCCCCAATGGCCGGTGCCGGTGCAGGTGCTGGTGCCCGTGCAGCTGCTCCTCCGTCCCTCTGGTTTCTCCCGCCTTCCCTTGGGTTTCTACCTCCGTCCCTCTGGTTTCTTCCTCCGTCCTTCTGGTTTCCTTCTCCTCTTGGTCCACGTCCTTCCCTTCCACCTCTTGGTCTGTAATTCTTTCCATCCGCAGGTTTCAGAAACTCATTGATGCTCAATGACTACAACAGAAGTGTGCAAGCAATGAGAAAGAATTCGAACGGAATACTTAATCTCTCTCTCTCTCTTTAGTAAATAAATGGGAAAACATAAGTAAACTAGTTACCTTCCTTGTCTTCTCTTCTCTCTCAGTAAGACGCTTGTCCTTCTCTGTTCCCTGATAATACCATTTCAAGGTTCGATAAGCAAACACTCAATCATAAATACAAGATACTAATGTAGATTACTGAGACTAAAATCTATAAGTTTAAAGTGGACAGTGATCATCCAGATACTTACCAGTTTGATGAAGACTTCATCGTTGTTGCTCTTTTTGCTTGAGAGCTGTTGCATGGCCTCAAATGCTTTAGTGTCAACCTTCCTCTCCTCAACCTTGGTTGCCTGCAGAGCTTTCTTCTTCTCCTCTAAAACCTTCTCATACTCTTCCAAAGTCATCTCCTACAAACAGTAAATTGGCATTAGATAACCAAAAATTCTTCTTAAGCTGTTAATATAAACAGATATGAATTCAAGATGTGATACTGTACCTTGTCCTCAGGCTTTTCCTCTGCTTTCACTTCAGCAGGTGTCTCTTTGTTTGCATCAGTTGCTTCACCTTCACCATCTTGCTTCTCAACAGTCAAATTCTTGTCCACAACAGCTGTGGATTCTTCAGTCACCCTAGTGATTCAGAGAACACGAGTTAATTTATCAAACACCAACAAAACAGAAAGACGTATCTAGAACAAAAAAAAACTATCTTTACAAGAATACTTACGGAGCAATATCATCCTGAGTGGTTCCCCAGTTGCCACGGCCAGCTCCATCACGTTTAACCTCATTTCTACTCAACAATGAGTTTACAATTAAAAACCACACAGAAATCAATCAGTACAAGACGAACAAACAATTAAGAAGCTAGCTTACCCGTGAGCTGTTCTACTGTGACGCTCATAGTTCTTGCGTGGTCGTTCAAAGTCACCAGAATCACCATTGCTGTAGCCTCCACGGCGATCACCACCACGGTAACCACCAACAGGCCCACCACGTCTCGCTCCATCTCCTTCTTCTGAGCGTCTGTAGCCTCCACCATATCCGTTTTCATTGGCCGGAGCATCATTGTTCCTTGAATCCCTGTTGTAACCCCCACGTCCACCACGACCATAACCCTCTCCACGTCCACCACCACGACCTCCAACAGGAGCGTTCCTGGCCTCCCTCACTACTCAAATAAAAGAAAATGTAACATCTGATTAAATTAACGCAACAAAGTAACAAATTAACAAAATATATCTGGTTATGAAATTAAAGCAATCTAAGAGATTCATATCCCAAATCCACAACAACGACCAAACTAAGTAAAACTTAACTAATCAAGAAAATAATCACACTTTGTAGTCAAAACTATAAGTCTAATCAATAACTTTGACTAAATCAAAAACTAAGCTATCAAATCTATCAAAGTCTAATCTAGTATAAGACTTACCGGCTTGAGCAGGAGGAGGCGGCTTAGTCGGCATCTTACCAGACTTAGCCGGCTGAACCGGAGCAGCAACCTTCAATGGCTTAGCAGCAACAATCTGGCTGGGATCCTCTGCGTCATCGTCCAGGAGATCGAAAGGGTTCATAGACGCCATTTTTTTCCGGTCTGACTGAATCGAAAGAGAAACTGGTCACGAGATTATTTTGATTGGGTTTTTGTTTTGAAGATTGAAAAACCTTATTGGCTATACGAATCCATGGAGAAAAAAATCAGAATCAGAATCGAAGATATGATTCAGACAGCGTTGTTTAGACGCCAAACAAAAGAGTGACTAACAGAAAAAGAAAAAAGGTTAGAGAGAGAAGAGAACCAAAAACCCTAGGATGTATGAAAGAAACCTAATCATCAACTTATAAGAGATATCATGAACAATGGGCTAATGAAATTTATTGGGCCGGACCCGTTAATATTAATGTTAGGCATTTCTCCAGCAAGCACTAACCACTAGCAACTTTTTCCAACTAAAATCTCCAAAAAAGAATAAACCACTAACTAGTTTAGTAAAAAAAAAAATACACTTCCTCATCCCATATTTACTTCAAAGCTTTTATTTAATTTTATCGTTTATGAACTCAAATAAACAGTTTTTGTACAAGCTGAGAGTTTTTAATTGTACTAAATGACAAAAGATTTGAAACGATGAGAAAAAATTTAGTATTTTTTTAGCTAAAAATCTAAAATGTATTGTAAAATAGTGACTTTATTAAAAACTTCTTCCAAAAGGTTTTTCATTCTATAACCCTACAAACACGGATATTCACATGGATGGAGGCAGTATAGTTTTATGGGAGTCAACTGACCACTATAAATTTTAAAAAATCAACTATATTTTCTTAAAATTAATTATAATAACCACAATATTTTATAGCTTTTGATCCCCATACAAAATTAATTTAACTACATGTGATAAAATTGTCCACATACATGAAACAAAAATATTATTCTTTTATAATGTACAAAAATTCTTTCATTTTGGTTGATTTTCAAGTAAATATTTCATTTTTCTTATGGGAAGTTTATTTCTAAGCAAAATTAAGAATATTTTTTTATATATAATGTATATTATTTTATATTTAAAAAAATTTGGACCTTTACATAAACAATTTTTAGCTCCGCCACTGGATATCCGTCTTTTTCAATTTTTCATTCATTTTTGTTTGTTTTGTTGTTTGAAAAACAGTAGGAATGCTTTGCTGTATGAAAGAAAAAAACCTAATCTTCGAAATTTATACGAGATATCATGCTGGCTAACAATGGGCTAATGGAAGAATTATTGGACCGGGTCCATAATACTAATGTTAGATATTTCTCTAATGTGTAGCGAGCACTAGCAGTTTTTTCCAACTAAAATCTCCAAAAAATAAACCATCAACTAGTTTACTAAATACAACATTCCTCAGGAATGGCTCTTTTGAGCTCTAATTAATTTTGGATGACAAAAAAAAAACTAGTTTACTAAATACACTTCCTCATCGAAGATTTACTTCAAGGCTTTTATTTAGTTTTATCGTTTTTGAACTCAAATACAGTTTGTGTACAAGGTGAGGTTTTTAATTGTACTAAATGTTAAAGGGTTTGAAACTATTTTGGTCATTTTTTTATAGTTGAAAATCTAAAATAAATTGTAAAATGGTGACTTTTCTTTGAGCTTCTTCCAAAAAAATTTCCATTTTATAATCCTACAAACACGGATATCCACATGGGCGGAAGCAGTATAGTTTTATAGGGGTCAATTGACCACTATAAATTTTAAAATATTAACTATATTTTCTTAAAAAATAGTTATAATAACCGTAATATTTTATTGCTTTTGACCTCCATACAAAATTAATTTAACTACATGGGATAAAAATTGTCCATATACATTGAAACAAAAGTATTATTCTTTTATAATGTATAAAAATTCTTTCATTTTGGTTGATTTTCAGGTAAATATTTCATTTTTTCTTATGGAAAATTTCTTTCTAAGAAAAATTAAAAATATTTTTTTATATGTAATGTTTATTATTTTATATTTAAAAAAATTTGGACCCCTACAACAACAATTTTTAGCTCCGCCAATGGATATTCGTCTTTTTCATCTTTTTATTCATTTTGTGTATGTTTATACCAAATATCTGTAAATCTAGTAAAAATATTTTATTTTTTAGTGAAAGCTAACAAAAAAGAAAGTTTTTAAGTTTTCTGAATTTTGATTGAATATATTGAACTTTTGTAGAACACCCTCATTTGCCTATATTCGCAGACCAACCTAAGATAAATTCTTTTGGCCCGTCTCGGAGTGGACTTGATAGAGCGGGTTGACCTGCTTCGACCGACCAAGTCATAGTTTTGTCCCCAAAAAAAACAGAGTGACGAGAAAAATCAGAAGATGACGACAGTAGACGAAGGTTATTCAGCTAAGAAATGGCTTCCACTTGAAGCTAACCCAGATGTTATCAATCAGGTATTGCTTCACTCTCCAATTCCCCAACTTTTCCTTCTGATTCCTCAAAGTATTCATCGATTCTCGTCTCCGATCATTGGAGAAAACGTTTTGAAATCGGGAAGATTATTAGTTTTTTTTTTTCATTGATTGTTCGTATCGGGTCATTACAGTATCTTTGGGGACTTGGTCTTGCTCCTGATGAAGTAGAGTGCAATGATGTGTTTGGCTTAGACGATGAACTTCTCGAGATGGTTCCAAAGCCTGTTCTTGCTGTTCTCTTTCTTTACCCAATCACCAAAAAGGTCTCTCCTTTGTAATAATCCATCTATGATTCTGATAAATTTCTGCTTGAATTGATTGAAAAACCCTTCATTTTTGCTCTGTAGTGTGAAGAAGAGAGAATCAAGCAAGACAAAGAAATTAAGGACAAGGTGAGTTTGTCTGATCAATATCTGATTTGTTTTAAAAAGGAGGAACCCTTGTCTTTGTAGGTAAGTCTCGTTCATGTTTTGTGTGGATGAATGATAGGTACATCAGAGTGACAAAGTCTACTTCATGAAACAAACTGTGGATAATGCTTGTGGAACCATTGGCCTTCTTCATGCTATTGGGAATATAACCTCTGAGATCAAACTCTGTAAGTTATATATACTCAGGCTTTCTATGTGCTTCTTCTTTAATCTTAGGATATGAATCCTTATCGATTATCACTTTTGATTTCTTTTTTCAGCCGAGGGATCGTTTTTGGATAGATTCTTCAAATCCACTGCCAATATGACTCCTATAGAGGTGTTTCTCTCTCTCTTGTCTTCCTTCTCTATGTTTGATCTTTCTTAGAGTGTTTGCTTCGTGTCTAATGTTTCTATGGAAATTCTGATAGCGTGCAAGGTTTCTTGAGAACGACAGTCAAATAGAAGATGCTCATTCTGTAGCTGTTATAGCTGGTGATACAACGGTAACTTCTCATCTCCCATTGATGCTAATGTATTTGTGACTAGTTCATTTAGATCTTACATTGGTTTTTTTATGTTTGTCCATCTTCAGGCTTCAGACGAGGTGGACACCCATTTCATCTGTTTAGCTTGTGTAGATGGTAAGAAATTTTCATATCAACACCAAAATTAAAATACTGAAATCAAACTCACTTCCAAGTTGGCACTAAATTGTGACACTCTATAATGCAGGTGAGCTCTATGAACTTGATGGAGATAGGGCAGGGCCAGTTTCACATGGTGCTTCCTCTCCAGCTACTTTGTTACAGGTACTATAAACCCTTCACTCTTTAAGCTTAGAGTTATCAAAACGTCAAAAGAATCCAAGAAAATGCAATAGTTGTGTATCAAACAATACCTATATATATACTTGAATAGCTTTAATGTATATCTTGGGGTGATATTATACTCGCAGGACGCAGCGAAAGTGATAAAGACGATAATCGAGAAGAATCCAGATTCTCTCAACTTCAATGTGATAGCCATCTCTAAGAGAGCATGAGGGACTGTTCTTAAGAAGCAAAGCTCCTAAGTCTTGTTTTTGAGTTTATGACTTACTCGTTTTTTTGCTTTTGTATATTCTGAATCTTCTGGTTTAGAGAATCCATATTTGTAGAACAACAACTTTCCTTGAAGAGTGCCATTTTATTGATATCGATAAACCGATCGGCCTATGATTTTTAAGTCAAGAAACATATTAAAATGGGCCAAGGCCCGTTAATAGCACTAATGGGCTTCACTCTCGGATTTTGAGGGATTCGTATCTTGGAGCCGAAGTGTTTTCTTATAGAAAGATCAAAGATTGATTTCTTCTGTCAAAATTCGATCGAAAGTGACGAAGAAAGATCCGAAGATGGCGACCGCAAGCGAGAGTTCTAAGAGATGGCTTCCACTTGAATCTAACCCAGATGTTATGAATCAGGTATTGCTCCACTCTCCTATTTTCCCTTCTGGTTCCGCAAACTACTCCTCCGATCACCGGAATTTCGAAATCGGGAAGAATCTAGGTCATTTATGTGTGTTTTTATCCGTATCGGTATGTACAGTATCTTTGGGGACTTGGTCTCTCCCCTGATGAAGTAGAGTGCAATGATGTGTTTGGCTTAGACGATGAACTTCTCGAGATGGTTCCAAAGCCTGTTCTTGCTGTTCTCTTCCTTTACCCCATCACCACAAAGGTTCTCCTCTTTCTGATGTTCAATCGAAACCCATTTATGATTCTGTGTATTGATTCAATTTGAAAACTTGTGATCTTGCTTTATAGAGTGAAGAAGAGAGAATCGAGCAAGACAAGGAAATCAAGGAAAAGGTGAGTTTCTGATCGTTCTACATCAAAAAGAACCTTTGTTTCTGTAACATAGTTCTTATTTTGATTCTGTGTTGATGAATGATATAGGTGCATAGTGATAGAGTTTACTTCATGAAACAAACTGTTGGTAATGCTTGTGGAACCATTGGCCTTCTTCATGCTATTGGGAATATAACCTCTGAAATCAAACTCTGTGAGTTTTTCAAACTCTATACGTGTTTCTTCTTTAATCGTAGGATATGAATTCTTATTGATTGTTACTTTCTCCTTGCTTTTTAAGCCGAGGGATCGTTCTTGGATAGATTCTTCAAATCCACTGCCAACATGACTCCCATGGAGGTGTTTTTTCTTATCTCTATATTATTAACTATTAACAATTCTGAGTGTTTGCTTTGCGTCTAATGTTTCTATGGAAAATTTGATAGCGTGCAAAGTATCTTGAGAATGACAGTCAAATAGAAGATGCTCATTCTGTAGCTGTTTCAGCGGGTGATACAGCTGTAAGTTCTCACCTCCCATTGATACTAATTTTTCTGTGTAACTTGTTCACTTAAGTGTTACGTTGGTTTTAAACTTTTTCCCATCTTCAGGCTTCAGACGATGCGGTCACGCATTTCATCTGTTTAGCTTGTGTAGAAGGTAACGACTTCTCACATCAACCACCAAAATGAGAATAGTGAAATCAAACTCACTTCTGAATTGACACTAAATTATGGCACTCCTCCTTTCATTATCATATAACGTAGGTGAGCTCTATGAACTTGATGGAAGAAAGGCAGGACCGATTTCACACGGTGCTTCCTCTCCAGCTACCCTCTTGAAGGTACTATAAAAAACCTTCATTCTTGAATCTTAATTTCACCTGAGTGTTGAAGAATCCGGGGAATATGCAATCGTTTTGTTTTAGACGAACTGGTAAACATTTGCATTTGTTTGATGTATATCTTGGGTGATATTAAACTTTGCAGGACGCAACGATAGTGATAAAGAAGATGATTGAGAAGAACCCGGATTCTCTGAACTTCAATCTGATAGCTATCTCTAAGAGAACCTGAGGCTCTTATTAGAAAGCGAAGCTCCTAAGTCTTGTTTCTGAGTTTGTGACTATTTTATATCTTCGGATTCTGCTTTTCTATGTTCTGAACAAATCGCAGTTGATGATCATGGTTTAGAGAATGCATTTCTAGATGAGTAACACTTATGAATCGATCACAATATCTGTAGATTCGTATTGAATTATTGTCTCGTCGCGTTTTGAAAGCAGAGTCAATAATTCTCAATATAACTAGTTATCTATGTGTGGTTGTGTGAAAGTATAACTAGTTAAAAACTTATACAAGGTAAAAAAAAACTATTTAATAACTAGTTAAAAACTTATTCAAGGGGAAAAAAATAACTATTTATACAACATGAAACGTTTTGGTGATAATTTTAGCTGCAAAGAAAAAAATACAGTATAATACCAATAAAGAAAAATATCTTAAACGAAAAAGGTAACTGATGAAGAAAAAATTAACTGAGAAACTTTATATCCTGAAATATTCCTCATCAAATTTGAAGCAGCTTATCTTGTTCTAACATTTATTAGTTTCCTTTGTTCATGTTTTACATTGCTTTATATTTGGTTTATCCACTTTGAAGGATAATTTAGTCCTAAGTGACAATTTAGTAAAAAAAATATAGATGGACAAATCCAATTTCAAAAATTCGATTCTATATTTTTGAAAAACTTAGAACAAATCTTCGAAAGAATTTTGTCTTTCTAAACTTTTCCAAGAAAATTGAAGAAATGAATCCAATAATAACATGTGCAGCTTGCAAATATCTTAGAAGAAGAAGATGCCCTCAAATTTGTATTTTTTTTTTTCTCACCTATTTCCCTCCTAGTATGAATATCCCCCAAAAATTTAAATATATGGAGCTAGCAATGTTGCCAAGATTCTTCAGGTAATATCTTGATATATCTTCTTACTTTCTTTTTCCTCATTTATACTTCATACATTCTATGTGAAATCAATCATTCTAATTAAGATAGTTGTTGTCAAAAAAAAAAAATTAAGATAGTTGTTAGACTATTCAAAGTCATCGGTGGAAAGGAGAAGCTCGAGTTTACGTATAAAACTCTTCTAATATTAAAATAAAATAATTTTAAGTCAATGTTCTAGTTGAGTTGAGATATTGGATATTTCATGCAAGGAAAATATCGGAATAAATAGTTTCGAATGTAACAATATATACCTTCATGAATGAGTTTAGCAAGTTTTAAAAGTGAATAGATAAATTTCAATCGATAATTTAGATGAATATATATTGTGAAACATTTTGTATTGCAGTATATTTCACACTGAGATGGATAAATAAACAGATCGGTTTGGGTTCCCACAAGATGAAGGAGCAGCAGCAGCGGATTCTCTCCAGCTCCTTTGAAGCCCAATGCAGAATCGTAGATCCTAGTTTAATATTTATGGTTGTGTTGGGATTATCTCTTTATTACAATCCCAAAAAAAAAAAAAACGAAAATCTCTTAGCAAAAAAAAACCAATCTTGTCCGAACCACCTTGCCCAATTCCAATTTCTATTGATATGTTCGACATTGACTTCTGCTATTAATTGTTTATCGATTTGGTTACATTTTTTAAAGAAAATAATACTATTGTGGCTGTTATCTTTCTATCAGATTCTCGTGTTTGGTCGTATGTTTATATCAGTTTGTGTTTGATTTAGTAGTTAATTAGTTCTGTGACTCTGTCTTTTTCTCCAATAATTGGGTTGTATAACTTTTATATATACATCATACATCTATAACAAATCTAATGTTTACATCAAAAATACACCACACAGAATTTAAATTAGTTGAAAATTAATATTTTAAAATACTAATATTTATTAACGAACCAACTAATTCAAACTGTGGTGACGTTTTTTGGCTTAAGCATTACCAAAGACAATACTCATTTATTTCAGAAAGTCAAAATTTTGCTGTGTTTCACTTTTATGTACATGTATCTGTTCAGTGTTCACAAATATCTTATTCTACTGTAATGTATATTACAAATTCAGGAAATTGAATTTTCTAACAAATATTATGATTTTCCTAAACAAAATTGATCCCACTTGTAATGGGAATGATTTGTTTTCTACGAATGATATAGTTTCCTTCAGAAAAAAGTTTGATCCCACTACTAAATGGAATGATTAGGAAGTTAAATATAATAATAAACGAATTTCTTATTAACGTTCTTCCTTTTTGAAGAATCATATATAATCCAACAAAGAAAAATCAAAATTATAAAACCAATAAATGGTCGCCACGTGTAACTTCAACAACCTCGCACTTCACGGTCAATCCCTTATCCGTCCCACCACCGGCGGCCACCATTCTCCTCTTCTTCGGAGCTCCGTTTTCGGAAGAAGAAGAAGAAGAAGATCTCTTGGACTTGATCCGAACCGGGTCGGGTTCTCCTGAATTAACTCTCAACGGAAAATTCAACAAAGCGCGGGAACCACGCATCCTGAAAGCAGCTCTGTCGTAAGCCAACGCCGCGTCCTCCGCCGTCTCAAACGTCCCTAACCAAACCCTAGCTCCGTTCTTCGCCGGATCTCTAATCTCCGCCGCAAATTTCCCCCACGGCCTTTGTCTCACTCCTCTATAATGCTTTCCCTTCGCCGCCGTCACCGCCGAAACCGGACTAGTCGTCTCCTTCTTCACCGGAACAGAATCCACCGCCGCGAAAATCTCAGGAGTCTCGATCTTAACTACCGGAAAAGAGCTACGATCTTCGTCGGAAGATGAAGAAGACGGTTCCCAACCGCCGTGAAAAGCGTCGTTGAGGATACCGTAAACTAACATATCCTCAGAATCGTTTTCTTTCAACGGCAAATCTCCCCAGCTCTCGGTGAAGCAAGGATACAACTTGCTGAAGCTAGGGTTTCGTCCGTACACCGGTTTAACGCTCTGACCGGTTACACAAGATTGCGCCACCGAACTCGTTATAGACTCACTGAGTCGCGCCTCCGATTCTCCTAGTAAGTGTCGTCGTATGGACTCAAGAAAAGCGTAGTCGGATTGAGAGTCCGCCGTCATCGACATAACAGAGAGAGATTTATTAAGAATGTTTTTTTTTTGTTTTTTTGGTTCTTGTTGAGATTTCAAAATGTCTGGTGTGAATGAAAAATAAAGAGTATGTTATATTTATATATAGAGAGAGTAGATTGAGATAAAAAGGTTCATGAACCTGGAAAAATTTGAATTTTTGACAAAGACTTGTAAATTATTATTTTAAGCATGTAGTGGGTAATAAAAAAAGTTGAAAATATGAAAGTAATGGAATTTTCTTATTGCTATGAAGGTTCGTGAATTAAACACGTGCGTTTTATCCAAATAAGACACAAATGAAAGTAGCCGTCAAGGATGATGTCACGCAATCTACGGAAGCAATGTTGTGATTGGTCTCGTCTCTCAACTTGTCTTTGGCTTTTTGTCTTAAGGTGACTTTAGCGTTTGGTTTTTTTTTTCGTTTTTTTCCCAACTTGAACCGCCGGTTTACCGAAACAATTCAACAAATCTAATATAAAATCAGCTTTGTTGATCAAACAAGGTTATACCATTTTAGAATCCTAGTGAAGTTTTGTTAAATATAGTCTTGTATAGATGGCAAGTATATCTGTAAAAAAAATATAGCAAGTAGTTATACAAAATCTAACTTATCTTTTTTTTTTTGAAGTTACAAGAGAGAAAAGATTAAGATATGCGAAAAAAACAAAAAAAAAGATTAAGATATGCGTTCCAAATGTTTGTACGATTAGGAATTTAGAGATTTGGTTTAATGATCACTCTAAAGCAAAGACCACTGACACTCCTCAGTGGTTCGCTTGAAACAAAGAATGCAACTTCGTCATCATCATTCACATGGGTTTGTACTGTTGAGGTTAAGCAATAGGTTGGGAGACAATATCAGCTAGCCACACCAAACTAGTAGTTTAACGAAGAGAGAGGCTCTGAAAACAACTCGAGTAGAAAAGCAAGTTGTGTGAACCTTTTTGTCTTTATAAAGAAATGTGTACCTCTGTTTTCAGTGTGAGAAGTTTGTAACATGAGATATTTGTAAACTTTAAATGCTCGAATTTGAGCAAACATTTTTTTAGTGGGTTTTCAAAAATATCTGCTAAAAATTTTCTATTTCTAGCATCTTATTTCTTAAACAAACGAGAAATAAAGTGAATTTGATGGAAAACGTGATTCAAGTTTTTTCAAACATTACTTATTAAGACTTCATCTCTCTAGGTTTTATATCTCACAATGTACAACCAAATTTAATTTTTTGTTTGACACTAGATACAATAGAGGGGGAGTTGGAAAATAGAGGAGGTGAAATTGAGGAAGCAGAGAAGATTCCGAAGGAAAAAGATACTGAGGAGATTCAAAAGGTAGATCATTTGGCTGCGACTAAGGGGGTAAAAGATTTGCCTCTGAGACAGTCCTTACCAAGAGGATCTAAAACAGCTCATAAGTCAGTCTCGGTTCCTACTACTCAATCGGCTAGGATTATTCCTAAAGATCAGAGTAAGAGGACCTCTTCTAAGCATCATTAATGTCGGGTTTCTTTTGGAATGTTCGCGGCTTAAACAAATCAACTAAACATTCCGTAATAAAAAAATGGGTGGATGGACAAAGTTTTCAGTTTGGATGCTTGTTAGAGACAAGAGTACAAGAGCGTAAGATGCAGAGTTTGATGTCAAGTATATTTCAGGATTGGTCTGTGCTGACAAATTACGAGTATAATAGACGTGGTCGCATTTGGGTCGTATGGCGTAACAATGCAAGGCTTAGTCCATTCTACAAAAGTGGTCAGCTTATAACGTGTTCAGTGAAATTGGAAGACCGAGAGGAGGAATTTTTTTGTTTTTTCCTCTATGCCTCAAATTTTGCAACAGAACGTAAAGAGTTATGGAATGAGCTGCGAGATCATTATGACTCTCAAATCATCCGAAATAAACCATGGATTATTTTCGGAGATTTTAATGAAATTCTAGATATGGAGGAGCACTCCCGAGGAGAGGAGAATCCCCATATTACGTCGGGGATGCGTGATTTCCAAGCTGCGGTAAATTATTGTGCTCTCACAGATTTAGCTTCTCATGGCCCGCTCTACACCTGGAGCAATAGACAAGAAGGTGATCTTATATCCAAAAAGTTGGACCGGGTATTGGTGAATGACTGTTGGAAGCAGAGTTTTCCGCATTCGTATAATGTGTTTGAGGCAGGAGGGTGCTCGGACCATTTACGATGTCGGATTAATCTCAATATGGCAGCTGGCGCACGTGTCAAGGGGAAAAAACCGTTCAAATTCATTAATGCAATCACGGATATGACTGAATTTAAGCCGATGGTAGAGGACTACTGGTCCAAAACAGAGCCTATTTTCATGTCAACATCTTCCATGTTCAGATTTACAAAGAAGCTGAAAGCTTTAAAGCCGAAGATAAGACATTTGGCAAAAGAAAGAATGGGAAATTTGACAAAGAAAACAAAGGAGGCGTACGAAACGCTCTGTGAGAAGCAAGAAACGAATTTAAAAACTCCTTCACCACAGGCCATGGAAGAGGAAGCTACTGCTCATGATAGATGGGAAAGACTGGCGGGTATAGAGGAGAAGTTCTTAAAGCAAAAATCCAAGCTTCACTGGCTTAAGGTGGGAGACAAAAATAATAAAACCTTTCATAGAGAAGTCATGGCTAGAGTAGCGCAAAATTCAATCCGGGAGATTCAAAGACAGGATGGAAGTGTCACAGCAAAAGAAGAAGAGATTAAAGAGGAAGCTGAAAGATTCTTCAGAGAATTCTTACAGTTGATACCTAATGATTATGAGGGAGCTACAATGGAGGACCTAGCTGACTTGTTACCGTTTCGGTGTAACGATGATGAGAAGGAGAGACTAATAAGACCAATCACAGAGATGGAAATCAAGGAGGTGTTATTCTCCATGCCTAATGATAAATCGCCGGGGCCAGATGGGTTTACCACAGAATTTTATAAAGAAACATGGGACATTATCGGTATGGAGTTTGTGGTGGCTGTGAAATCTTTTTTTTGAAAAAGGTTTCTTACCAAAAGGAGTTAACTCTACTATTCTTGCCCTTATCCCTAAGAAATTGGAAGCGAGGGAGATGAAAGATTACAGGCCAATCTCATGTTGTAACGTGCTCTACAAAACCATCTCGAAAATCATTGCAAATAGACTTAAAATGGTTCTCCCACAGTTTATCGCGGGAAATCAGTCGGCTTTCGTGAAAGATCGCTTATTGATGGAAAATCTGCTGCTTGCGACGGAGATTGTAAAGGACTATCATAAAGAGTCAATTTCAGAACGCTGCGCTATAAAAATCGACATCTCCAAGGCTTTTGATTCTGTTCAGTGGTCTTTCCTCAGGAATGTCCTCTTAACTTTAAACTTCCCCCCGGAATTTGTTCATTGGATTATGCTTTGCGTTACCACAGCGTCATTCTCGGTCCAAGTAAATGGAGAATTAGCGGGTTTTTTCAACAGCTCACGTGGCCTGCGACAAGGATGTTCACTATCCCCTTATCTCTTCGTTATAGTTATGGATGTGTTATCTAAAATGTTGGACCGGGCAGCCGGAGATCGGCGTTTTGGATACCATCCACGATGTAAAAGCATTGGCTTGACTCACCTTACTTTTGCTGATGATCTCATGGTGCTATCTGATGGTAAAATTCGATCTATCGAGGGTATCATGGAGGTATTTGATCAGTTCGCAAAGCGCTCAGGTCTAAAAATCAGTGTGGAGAAGTCCACTATTTACCTTGCGGGAATATCAGACTCGGGTCGCTGCGAGATTGAGTCTCATTTTCAGTTTGCTGTAGGTTGCCTCCCGGTGAGATACCTTGGACTGCCTCTTGTCACAAAGCGTCTCACGTCAACTGATTACAGCCCTTTGCTTGAACATATACGGAAGAAAATAGGGACTTGGACAGCACGTTTTTTGTCCTACGCAGGACGACTAAACTTGGTCAGCTCGGTTTTATGGAGTATATGTAACTTTTGGCTCGCCGCTTTCAGACTTCCTCGGGAGTGTATCAAAGAGATCGATAAGATTTGTTCCGCTTTTCTTTGGTCTGGTCCAGATTTAAATGCTCATAAAGCAAAGGTTGCATGGGAGGCAGTGTGTAGGCCAAAAAAAGAAGGGGGACTTGGATTGAGATCTATCCATGAGGCAAACGATGTTTGTTGCTTGAAATTAATCTGGAGATTAATCTCGCATGCGGACTCGCTGTGGGTAACGTGGATAAAAACCAATCTTCTTAAACAAGACACATTTTGGTCAGTCAAGCAAACGTATCAAGGCTCTTGGATGTGGAAAAAGCTATTAAAATTCAGAGAGGTTGCAAGAGATTTCTGCAAAGTTGATGTAAAGAATGGAGAAAGAACGTCATTTCGGTATGATAATTGGTCAAGTATGGGGCCGTTGTTTGATGCTGCAGGGGAACGAGGCCAAATTGTTTTGGGAATTAGTAAACATAAAAAAGTTGCAGAGGCATGGGTTGGCCGGAGACATCGCCTGCATCGAGCTGAACTTCATAATAAAATTGAGAGGGAATTGCTTTCTACATGGCGAAACAGAGCAGAGGAAGAGGACATTGTCCTTTGGAAGGGCAAGAACAATCTCTATCGGCCAAGATTCTCCACCAAAGACACTTGGCAGCTTACACGGACTGTTTCAAATGAAGTCGCTTGGCACAAGAGCGTTTGGTTTGCTCATGCTACGCCCAAATTTTCCTTTTGCGTTTGGTTAGCAGCTCAAAACCGCTTATCAACGGGTGACAAAATGACACATTGGAATAGAGGTCTCTCCACAGGATGTGTTCTCTGCAACAACACTTTTGAATCACGTGATCATCTCTTTTTTTCCTGCAGATTCTCCACTGAAGTATGGCAGGCCTTGGCAAAAAATATTTACCGATCAAGATATTCCACAAACTGGCACGATTTGATTGGCACTACGTCTGGTCAATGGCAGAACAGAATCATAAGCTTCCTTGCTCGCTATATCTTCCAGGCAACGATCCATGCTATTTGGCGGGAACGAAACGGAAGAAGACATGGTGAAGATCCGAACCCTCCAGCTCGATTAATCAAATGGATAGATAAGCAAGTCAAGAATCAGCTCTCCTCAATCAAAGCAACCGGAGACAGAAGATATGATACGGGTCTCCAAATCTGGTTCGCGGCTAGGAGTTAATGTCTATAAACCAAGTTTGCTAAAGTCATGTTTTCCTTAAGTTTTCTCAAACACACGATGCACTCGATGTAAAAACGAACATTTTTCTTTTGAATCTAATTTAACATTACATTCAAAAAAAAAAAAAAATAGATACAATAATAACTACAAATTTATATTATGACTCCTTAATGGGCATAATGATTTTCAAATTCCCCGCCGGAGAAAGATAGTTCATGTGGTAAACCGAAAATTCGAATTTTTCTTAGTAAGTATCGGAAAAAAAAACGTCAATACATCCCTAAACAAAAGAAAATATACAATTTCTCTAATGTCGAGCTAAACTAAAAGTTAAAAGTGAATGGGTGGGTCTCTCGCTTTTGCCAACTTGCAATGAAGACTCCTTCGAGGAAGGATGGTAAGAATGTAAGAAGATGATTTTGTACATATTACTCAATTGCACTGCCTCTATTGGTTTAAAATCACATCAACCTCTTACCTCTATATTCTTATCGTTGTTGGAAAATCTAACTGGAGGACCCCATTCTCATTGGGTTTTAGACTTTTAGTTCCACGTCAGAAACATAATGGGACAATCAAAATTTCGAAAACAAGGTAAATAGATAACATTTTAAACTTACAATAAACAAATTAAAGACATCAACTGTTAAAAAAAAACTGTAAAACATGTACTGTATGTATTCAATTTCATGGTTTATGAAAAACATATTCGCTAACCTATTTATTTAAATTAGTTACACATACATTTTCTGGATGTTTAATTTTTGATATTGTAGATTAATTTTAACGGTTGGTTTCCATATTTTATGTGATTAGTTTATTTTAAAACGTTTGATTTATATATATTTTTATGGATATTTTTCACATTGTAGACTTATTTATGTTGTTGATTAAAAATCTGGTAATTAATCTAGCTTTGCTGAAACTTTTTTTGGTTTTCACTTTTCAGAGTTAAAGAAAAGAAACTAAATGATAAAATTTCTCAAAGTATATGAATAACGAGATCGCATGTTTATCACCAACAACAACAACTAAATTATCCAGTATATGGTTTGTAGTCATGACTAAATCAATAAAGTTTACCAAATGATCGCTAATTTAAAATTTTAAAATCTAAAATTATAGTAACTATGAACCGAAGAAAATTTCATCGCTAATGGCTATAAAACAAACAACAAAAAATGTCATTAATCACTAATTAACTATTGATAGTCGCTATTAGTAATTGCTCATGACGGCTTCCAAAATGGACATACCCATCATAAAACGGTGGCCTATAGAGATCTCACACGAGTTTGGAGTGAATGCAGAGCAGCTACCATTGTTTAGATTATTGACAAAAGGAATTATTTATGTAAGAACTAATTATGTCCAATTTAATTCAGTTGCATTACATCATTGTCAAAAGATAATGAAAATTCATAGATTATTGTGATGTCGTTTTCATGGTTGAAACGTCTCCAAATCTTATAGATTTATTTGTTTGTAGATAACTATTAACCAAGATGTTCTATAATTATTAGCAAAAAAAAAAAAAAAAAAGATGTTCTATAATTAATGAAGATGTGGTGAATAAAATCTGCCATTTGAGTTACATAATTTTTTAGGGTCTAAACTAAAAATTGATAAATTTGGCGTCTCGCAAATGCCTCTAATGACAAAAGAACCCAATTTTCTATAGTCATCCGTTTAGATTTCGATTTGGAGTTCCCCTAATTAAAAAAAAAAAAAAAAAAGATGTTCTTAATTTAGAACACAATTAGATTTGATATGATTAAATTTTCGAGAAAGTTGATTTTTCTCCTGTCTTCCATTTTATTTATATATTTTGAATAATCATAATTATTAATTTTCGTAATCATCAGAATCTATGGCTTAAAAGATAGATAAAAATTTTAGAATATATACGACATTAGATTATTACATACTTGATATTTGAGTCTCTCTC
Organism: Arabidopsis thaliana x Arabidopsis arenosa; assembly: GCA_019202795.1. NCBI lineage: Eukaryota > Viridiplantae > Streptophyta > Magnoliopsida > Brassicales > Brassicaceae > Arabidopsis > Arabidopsis thaliana x Arabidopsis arenosa. The sequence goes on from CM032924.1 coordinate 10,100,684, forward strand.
AAATTTTAATAAAAATGGTATACATTTGAAAGAGGGGAAGCATATGAGTCTATGACACATCAGCTTTGAAATTGACCAAATCCGGTCGTGTAAGACTTTTTGACCATTAGAATTTTCAAACTTTCTATGTACGTGGAAACAAAACCCACACGTGCATTCCCACTGCAATTGAGTTCTTCGACAAAGATGATATACTGTACTTTTGTTTTTGGCAACAAAGATGACAATTATTTTTTCCACAATTCTTTAAAAATTTTGTTGAAAGATTAATATAAAATTAAAAAAAAACAATCCTTTTTTTTTCTACATAAGAAAACTATCCTTTTAAGTTCTTAGGTTCTCATATTAATATTAACAAACCATAAAAACATTCTTATAAAACAAACCAAAAAACATTTTCTTTAAATAGTCGTACTTTTGACAATTTTCAGTTTTAAAGTTGAAACTGTACTCCATATAAAAGTGAGATAAATGTAATAAATGCACGTGTTCAATCATATGTTTGAAAGAGACTAGATACATGCATATACGTACACACCTCAAACCATTTTTTAATAAAAAGGTAAGTGTTTGATTACTTTTACCCACAAGTATTTAATAGAATAGTATTATAGTATACTTTCGCAGAAAATACAAATTCCAACTTAATTGTAATATACTGTTCAGAAAGAATAATTATTTATGTCCAATTGCTAAAATTAAATATTTTATAAAGGAAGTCATTGAATAGTTTTGTTGAATGGAATTCGAGGAGAACAATTTAAGTATGAACTATAGTATATCAATATCATACGATCAAACTTTTCGTTCTCATTTTATTAAATGAACGAGGACCGCGATCACACAATTAGGACATGTTGTGTTGTGTAGTGGTTAAAACTAATCTCGTCTAACTTCGTTAAACGTTTTTAAAGGCTTAAAGATCCCCTCTAGGCTCTAGATATAATAACAATAAGAATCATCAGCTTCTGAATAAAACAAAGCGTCTAAAAGATTAGTTTAAACTTAAATACGTAACGTAAACCTAGTTTTGCAAACATGTGGCCCTCTTAAGTTTTCATTTGTTGTGGATTTAGGCAATTGGTTGTTTTCTAAGTTCTAACACATAAAGCACAACTCGATCTGGTGTTACGTACGGTACCATTATCCCAGTTTAAATATGTATAATATAATGCATGTTGTTATTAAAAAAAAAAAGACTAATAAGAAGAAATCAATCAATAATCGATTATTTATAAGTATTAGATTTTTTTTCTTCAGTTTTTGACATCCTAGATTTCCAGAAAATCTTGAAAAAACTATTTTTTTTTGTTTACAAATATAATAAACACGAATACTTTATAATTATCGAAAACTATATTTATATGAAAATACATGTTGAAACAAAGATATTTGTAAGAACATACGTACGTAGGCACAAAGAGCTGAACTAGACATGTAAAGTATTTACAAATGTTTTAAATAAGTGAAAGCGTTGATTTGAAAAATATATTAGAAGATTCATTTAAACCTACATTTAGGATAAAACTAAGCTTGAGCAATACCAATATGTTCATTCACAAAAAAAAAAAAAAAAAAAAAAAAAAAAAAAAAAAAATGTTCATTCATATATATAGATACTGACATACTGATATTAGAAAATTGCATGTGTTGGTAGGCTTTGTAAATTATAGCTTCAAGTATGAATCAATATCTATGATGAAGTAAGCACATTCGTATGAAGACGTAAAACGGATATATCACGTTCGAAAGCAGCAAACAAAGCCAAAAGTGGGCACATGGTTTGTTGTTGTAGAATATTTTTTTTGGTTATAATTATTGTTGGATAATTGAGACTAGAACTTAATTTTTTTTTTTTTTTTTTTTTTTTTTTTGACTAGAACTTAATTAGTATTACGATTCCGCTAATTACGCAGCCCTAATTCGAGTTTAGAACTTTAATATTACGATTCCTCGATCTGATAGTCTAATTATGCATATGCATTTTTGTGTGTTTGCGTTTTAGTTTATGTTTTATACGTCAGATAATATCTTTTCACTTTCAAATGAAGCGATAATCTTATAATTTTGTAGATTGTACCCGTAGACACAAAACACAGTAAAAACACAGTCCCATCTTATAATTTTGTAGATGGGACTCCAGCTCTTTCGAGTTGTGGAAATCACGCAAATTTCCGAGATTGACTTCTCGGAATCGGTGTTTCTTTTTTCGTTTCCGTTCGGGACATTCGTTCTATTCCTTTGCTGTTTTGTTATTGTCTGTTTTTTCTGTAGATTATTGTTTTTTCCGCTACTTGTATTCCTTGTAATTTCTGTCGAAACTTCGAAAATGGTATAAATACTTCACATTTTACCAGAAAAAAAAAAAAACACAGTAAAAAGGTATATTTTGATCGATCGGTGTAATGTTATACTATTTTCTGCAACATTTGAACAAAATTTAGTTTTCAAAGTTTATACAACAGCTAGAAATGAACATATATAGTGTTAATCATTGAAATAAAAACAGCTTTCTGGTCTGAGATGTAGAAAACAAAGATAGTTGTAATGAATATTTTATCCCCAAATATTCTGTAGATATTGGATTGAACAAATTACTGGTTGAACTTGAAATTATTGGATTTTAAGAAAATGTTTTTGGGCAGCAATACGAGAATTCCATGGGTCTTTGTCTACCAAATGTTGGCGTCCATACAAAAACATCATCCACAAAGAGAATCTAGTCTTCTTAACTAACATATTTTTTATATCCAAAAGCAAAAATAACATCCACGTTCGTGAAAGTTTCAATACAAACGTGTGTTTATCCAAACATTCAGTTGATACGGCCGATAACTTTTGATATTGCAAATGCATGCATGTGAACAAATTCTCACAACTAGTAGTAAGTTAATCAATTATTAACACCAAAAGGTACTTTATAATAGTTATTACTAAACCGTACTAATATTTCGATAAACATGAATCGATAAAATCTTGTCTAATCTGCAAAAAGAACAATATAAAATAGCCAAAGAAACCATATGTAACTAGCTCGATCGCAGCCTAATTAAATATTTGTTTTTTTTTTCTCAGCTGCCATTGCTGAACCACACGATCAAACCGTTGACTAGGGGTTTATAATCTAATCAAACGGTGTAAAACCGATGAAACACGCAAGTTAGATAAACCCTTTCGCATCTGATTATTTAGATTTAAATTTAAAAAATCTGAGGATGTTGCCTTGAAAGAGTCTCTCATTGACTTGACTCTTTCCTATAAATACCTTCCCCACTCTCTTCTCCACTGTCAAATCAAATCTTTCTTCCTTAATCATCTTCGTCTTCTATTCTCTTTTTACTCCAAAATTTTCAGAGAATTTGAAATCTCTCATTCAATGGCTACACCAAACGAAGTATCAGCTCTTTTCCTCATCAAGAAGTATCTCCTCGACGAATTGTCTCCGTTGCCTACTGCCACCACCAATCCATGGATGAACGATTTCACGTCATTTGATCAAACCGGTTTCGAGTTTTCTGAATTTGAAACTAAACCGGAAATAATCGATCTCGTCACACCCAAACCGGAGATTTCTGATTTCGAGCTTAAACCTATAATTGATTCACAAGTGAAATCTGAAATTCCACTTGAATCGAACGATTCCTTCACGTTCCAATCGAATCCTCCTCGCGTTATTGTTCAATCCAATCGAAAACCGCCGTTGAAAATCGCGCCACCGAACCGAACCAAGTGGATTCAATTCGCAACCGGAAATCCTAAACCGGAACTTCCCGTACCGGTTGTAGCAGCAGAAGAGAAGAGGCATTACAGAGGGGTGAGGATGAGGCCGTGGGGGAAATTCGCGGCGGAGATTCGAGATCCGAACCGTCGTGGAACTAGAGTTTGGCTCGGGACGTTTGAGACGGCGATCGAAGCGGCTAGAGCTTACGACAAAGCAGCGTTTAGACTCCGAGGATCAAAAGCGATTCTGAATTTCCCGCTTGAAGTTGGCAAGTGGAATCCACACGCTGAAGATGGTCATGGCCTGAACAACAAACGGAAGAGAGACGGCGAGGAGGAGGAAGTGACGGTGGTTGATAAAGTGCTTAAGACAGAGGAGAGTTACGCCGTTAGCGGCCGCGAGAATGTTGAATCAGCGGCGTCAGGTTTGACGGCGTTTGATGACTGGGACATGACGGAGTTTCTGAGCATGCCGCTTTTATCGCCGTTATCTCCACACCCACCGTTTGGTTATCCACAATTGACCGTTGTTTGAATTTTATGTCTTCTGTTGGGTCAGCTTTGTTGTATGCTGACGTGGAATTATGGCATATCTTTTGCTTTTTTTTATGTTGCACATTCGAGGAAATTCATTCATTTATTTTAATTTTTTTTTTTAATACAGCTCTCAATATTCTTTTTTTTTTTTTTCTCTCAATATTCTAACCAGTCACGAGTCACCTATTACCGCCTAGACATAGTGAGACAAAAAACGCATGAAGAGTGAATCATATCGAAACAACACATAATAACACGAAGCTCCGATCAAATGACTTTTATAATATAACGTATACTTACTTTCAATGGTCTTTGTGATATATTTATTGAAAAATCTATGACTCGTTTTGCATGTATAAACTTCAGTTTATTAATTTGATAATTTTATAATATCACGTAGACAATTATATCATATATCGATCTATGACCTTTTTTTGTATGATATATGCTCGGATTTATTAACTTATATATCTTTAGCAATCTCGATTATATCCTATTTGTGACTTAATTTTTGAAAGCTAGCTCCATGACTCTTTTTTTCATGTATAAACTCTGATCAATTGACTTTTACAATATCACGTATACGTTTTCTATAGATTGTATCATTTCTCATTTGTGATTTAATTCTTGAAAGATCTATACCCTAAGTACTTTGTAATAGTAGCGGAAAAAACCTCTAATCTATTAACTTTTACATTATGTGGGAATCAATTGGTCTTAACAATTTCCATTTATATATTCATATCATTTGTGACTTAATTTCTGTGTAATCGATGACTCTTTTTGCATGTAAAAGCTTTCCATCTATAGACTTTTATACTATCGCGTATATATATGTCGATGTTGATCCTTAACAGGGTCTACTAATTTGTTATTTGTAATGCTTACACAAAATACAACTCATACTCTCATAGATTATTAGATAACTTTAATTATCTCTAGCTTTGTAAACTGATCACTTGGTTTATAGTTTATTTATTTATTTTATTCTGAGGCTTTTTAAAAATATCACCGAATCTTCCTTTTGTGAAATATCTTAGTCTTCAAATAACTTTTATTATTCAGTAATATTAAAATTGAGAGAGAGTAAAGGGAATAATTTTTTTTTTGATAAAGTAAAGTGTAAATAATCAACCAAAACTTAAAATAATATATTAAAATGTTAAATATACTATTTTTTTGCCTAATAATAACATGTATTAGTATAGTAGAGATATATGATATATCGAATTAATTCGTTGTTATCTTTGACTTTCATTAGTTTTTTTGTTCAACACTTATATGCTTAAGTTTTAACGAAAAAAAAAAGCAAATCTTGAAAAACAAAGAGGCTCCGTTTCGCGATCATTTTTGCAGTGTCTCTCCCAACCAATCCCTTCTTCTCGACTCTCACGTAAGCTCTCTTATCGTTTCCTTCGTCTTCGTCTTCGTCGTCTCTCTCTCGCGCTTGATTTCTGTATATGAATGTTCAATTTTGTTTCGTGGATTTTCCTGATTTGGAATTCTAGCGATTTGCGTTAGATTTCATGTTTGATAGATTTCCTTTTCCAGGCTTAGGTTTTGATTGTATGTATAATTGCTACTGTGGAATCGAATGAATCCTTGGATCTGTTCTCGTTAGCCGCCGAAGAAGTTGTTTACATGTGGATTGTTTTATGTTCGAATTGCTTGAATTCCAATTATTTTGATCTAGGTTATGTAACTTTTGGTGTTATATGATGAATATGACCATCAGTTTTTTAGTGTTGCAGAGGTTTAGGAAGAAAGGAATGATTCGATCGTGACTTTGAATTGGGAATTTGTGTGTGTGTGGTTGGTTGGTGTTTTGTGGTGTAAAATGTGGGTGCCTACTTTGAGCTCAAGCTCATCTTCAAGTGATGAAAGGGAAGAGAGCAGTGGAGAGGCCGGGCTTACGCCGGTTTATCTCAATGTCTATGATCTAACGCCTGTCAACAATTACCTTTATTGGTTTGGGATTGGCATTTTCCATTCTGGAATTGAGGGTATGTTTATCCTCTTTCTCTTTAAACTCTTCTCTCTTTTATAACTTGATAGAGATCACAAAAAGAAACCTTTTTATCTGTAAACTCAGAGATCATTGTCTACTTAGTATGCTTTTGAGAAAGGGGATTGTTTGTGGATATAGAAAAAATAGCTGTCTTAATGTTCTAGGCAAGTCATGCTTTAATGATTTGGCGACAATGCTAGGCTCTTCTGAGAAGGGGATTGTTTGTGGATATAGATGTAGGACCAAGAAAAGTGTTGAACTCTCAGGATTATTTAATGGAAATCTTACCTGATCCTTTATAACTCAGATTTTACCTGTTATGTTATTTATCGTTCATTGCTTTCTATAACACAGTTGTTCAACTTAAATGTAGCTCATAATTTGGAATATTGCTATGGAGCTCACGAGTATCCAACAAGTGGGGTATATGAGGTAGAACCTAGGAGCTGTCCAGGGTTCATCTTTAGACGGTCGGTTTTATTGGGAACTACCAGCATGTCTCGTTCAGATTTCCGCTCATACATGGAGAAGCTTTCAAGAAAATACCATGGTGACACTTACCATTTGATTGCCAAGAACTGTAACCATTTCACCGAAGAAGTATGCTTGCAGCTTACAGGAAAGCCTATTCCAGGATGGATTAATAGGCTAGCCCGAGTAGGTAAAAGATATAATAAACCTTTCCCTGTGCTATGTTACAAACAAATTGTGTCCTAAATATTTACTCGTGGTTTGTTGAGTTTCAGGTTCGTTCTGTAATTGTCTTCTGCCAGAAAGTATTCAGCTTACAGCTGTTAGTGCTCTTCCCGAACGCCTTGAATTCTCCGGTAAGCTCCTAACTAAGAGACTGTTATAACCAAAAAATCCAACTCCTTTGTGATCAAACCAAATCATGAATGGCTTCGTATTTTCCTTATGTAGATGAGGAGGAATCAAACTCAGAGGCATCTTCTGTGTCGGATGAAGAAGGGTCAGAACAGCATCTCATAAATGCAGCAGACAGAGAGATTGTGTATCTACAAAACAAACCAGTGCGACTTACCAGAGAGGAGATCCCCTGAGAAACCAACCAGCGACGACTTCATCAGAACTTGCAGTGTGTAACACACTAACACAGTGTGTGTGCCGATGGAAGCTGAAAGGGAGTAAGTGATATCTCCTTTTGTCACCTTAATGCTGCGCTTGTTCTGTTGAAAATTCGATTTGGTATTCTTCTCATCATTTTAGGAATGTAAAAACGGATTCCGGATTTATTTTAATTAGACCACCCATTTGGCAGTTAAAATCTGAAGATTTCTCCATATTTTCCATATACATAGTTGCCCCGGTTCTACCCATAACCGATTTCATAGAGTTACCAAAGATTTGAACATTTAAAAAAAATTGTTGCGTAATAAGTCAAAAATGCAAGTGCATGTTTCAAGGATCAACAAAATTCCAAAAATCAGTAGATGACCATAATACAAGATTTGAACTTGCATTTATATGAACCTTGATGATCTTGACCGTGGCTTTGTACCAAAAAAAAAAAATAGAGTACTGAAGAAAGCTTTAGGGGGGTGTATTGGAACCAATATTTTAGAAGATTTGGTAGAATTTCTATATTTCAGTTTTTTGAGAGATTTGAGTAATTTTTCAGGATATTTGGTGGAATTGTTATATTTTTTATTTTTAAAAGAAAAAAAATGATTGGTGATTTGGTAAGGATTAAGAGGTGATTTAAGAGGGTTTATTTTTAATTTGGGATTTGGGATATGTCCCGTGAAAGGATTGTTATTGGAAACAAACATGTTTTCTCGAGTAAGAAGAAGATTTTTATAATCTTACATTTTCTACCAACAAATATATCGACATAGTAGTTGTAGTTCAAAACATAGGAAAAAAAAAACTTGCATCTTTGAGCAATTTCCTGAGCTACAAACATTTATATCATCATGAGGAAGTATAACTGAGGTCTTACTTAGGGATAGACAAACAAGTAGCTTATATATACACCAAGAGTTGCAGGAAAAAAGTCCACAATATATGTCATCTCGTAGATAAAGAATCAAAAAAAAAGCCACGAAATTTCTAAAGAAGAAATCAAACGAACCCAAACCTTTGCAACAACTAAAAGACGAGTGAACTAATACCCCTTCCTTTTAACTTAAAAGACCATAGCACCATTGCCTTGTTACTGCATACATAAATTAAATTGAATTTCCAGTAAATGAAGTTAAAGAGGGAGCAATTACCACCAACTGAAGTTAAAGAGGGAGCAATTACCACCAACTCCAAAATCTCAGCATCCTCACCACACACATGAAAATGAATTCAAGAGATACGTGTCCCCATACAAAAAAATCCAGTTCAGAAAAGAATAAGAACATGTAAAAAAACATATTTTCATCAATTAGAGGGAATATGAGATAGTCTCATTCTCATGACAGTTCTAAAGTGGGATAAAAGAGTAAGTTAAGCATAAACCATAATGCTTGGCATATGTCTACTCTAATGTCGACCATCAAAAGATCACACACTAATTAGTTCATGGACTTTCTGAAACCGGAATTTCAAGGATGGCTTCTTCATCTATATTTGGAATTGCAGCAAGAAATCATTGTACATATTTGCAGTAGAAGATAACAAAAAGAAGCAATCAAAGGAAAATCACAAACGTTTGGAAAAAATGATTTATACGCGAAGAAGAACACTAAGCTCACGTCGAGAATTAAAAAATCTCATCAATTTAAGAATGTGGCCGTCAAGAAGCTTTCTCACAACCGGGTGCTTGTCTCCTGGTGGTATAGGAACCTCGGCTGAGGCACCCGCCACCCGGCTTCGAGTCCCGGCCACTGCGCAATTTACCTACGGGGCGCAGCGTCCCAGACCACCAGATCCGAGGGGCCCTTAAGTGGAGGCTTAAAAATCCAAGGAACGCGGGCTTAGGCCCAGTGGGCTAGTCGGATCACAGTGTGGTCTGGACACTGGGTTATCAAAAAGAAGCTTTCTCACAGCCTCCTCAAGCTCTGTATCAGAAACCAACATGAGTCTCTCTCTCAAATATCTCTCAAAATCCTAACTATAAAAGTACAGACGTCTCGGCACGAGAAACCTAGCAATCGTTTCCAAGATTTGAAGGATAGTGACGCCGGATTGAGAGAAAGTCAACATGATATTCCAATGGGACTCACTGAAACACACGTAAAGCAACGAGAAAGTTTTCGAGAGTGAATCAGAGCATGAAACCCCTTTCTCTAAGAATGAAGAACAGATGATGATAAGAGGGACGGTAAGAAAATTTCTGCAATTTTTTGCTGTGAACAATTTTTTTTAAATTGAAATTCCCCCAAATAACACCTATTGAGGTGGGATTGTTTCATTTCTATTTTTCAACTAAAAAAGTATCAAAAGTCTCTCAAAATCAATGTTCACTGTTTTTATTAAAAATACTTGTTAAGTTTGAATAACACTTGATTTGATATAAGTTTAATAAATCATTGATTGAATAACAAGAGGTTGTGAATGATTTTGGGTGATTTTGTATAAATTTCAAGTTCAATAACAAGGGATTTGGAAATCTATTTAAAAATCACAACTTGAATAACATGTGATTTTAATAAAAGACTAAAGTCTTCTAAAATTCTTATTTCAATACACCCCCCTTAGAATTGTTGTAGAATTGGAGAATTCGAGCGATATACGTGTTAGATTGCAATTTATTAACACTGATGACCCTTCTGCAAATTGCAATTCTACTCAGAAGATTTCTCCACCACGTTTTTTACCTATTGCTTGCTCTTAATCATTTAATACAACACTTTTTATTTAATATGATTACTACTTTACTAGCTATAACAAATCTAAGAATTTATGGTGGTGAATTAATCTTGTTTGGAATATTAAAAACTTAACATATATTTAAGTGTCCCTATATTTGACTATCTTATTAAATTTTTTCTTCTAAAATACTTTTATATCAATAGGAAATAAACCAGCTAGAATATTAAAATTTGAAAACAATTGAGGTCAATATTTTATTATTTTGACATAAAAAATAAATAAATCTGCAGTAGAACAAAATATCACAAAACAACAAATATGTGGTTTAGTTAATTACGCCTATAAATATGTCAAGTGAAGAAAACACACAACTCTTTGATCCAAAAAAAAAGACACAACTCTGGTTTAAAATTGAAGGAGTCCAAATTAATTTTTTTTTTTTTTTTTTTTTTTGGTAAAAGTCCAAATTAATTTTGATGATAAATAGGAGAGAAAACGTTTTGACTCACATAACGTAAAAAGAGAGAGAGAGAGAGAGAGAGAGAGAGAGAGAAAAAAAAAAAGGAATATTCCGGCGAAGATTGAGACTCTCAATTATGAATTATCCAATGGAGAAGTATTTCCGGCTGTCTGTTCTCCTTTTCACGGTGATCGCCGCCGTGTTATTCTCTTTTATTCCGGTTTCAATCTCTATTCCCTTCATACTCTTTCACGGTAATTAACGATTCTCCTTTCTCTTCCTCATCAGTTTTTATGTTTAATTCATTCGATAATTAATAAACACAATTAAGTTTAAAAAAAAAAAAAAACAGGAATTGGAGATAAATGTTCTGGTGGAGTTAGTAACTTCACGCAACTCCTAACCAACCTCACTGGCTCTCCTGGCTTCTGCTTGTAACTAATCAACAACTAAACATTACTTACCTAACTTGTTTTGATTATGTGTTTTTTTTTTTAATCTTAAAAGGATCTTTTTAATCAATTTGTAGAGAAATAGGAGACGGAGAAAAGGACTCATGGTTCATGCCATTGATAAAGCAAACTAGTTTAGCGTGTGAGAAAGTGAAAACGATGAAAGAGTTGAGTCAAGGTTACAACATTGTCGCAGAGTCTCAAGGAAACTTAGTTGCTAGAGGACTAATCGAGTTTTGCGATAATGCTCCTCCTGTCATCAATTATATCTCCTTAGGAGGTCCTCATGCTGGCATTGCCAAAATCCCTAAGTGTGCTGTATACTTTCATTTTTACTATTTCTTTGGTTAGTATCTTAATCATAGTAATTAACAAAAATTGTTTTGATTAATTATGTGTTTTCTGTTTTGTGTCAAGTCTGGTCCAATATGTGATATAGGTGAAGCCATGTTGAAGTTAGAGGTCTATACTGACTTCGTACAAGTAACACTCTTATCTCTATATCTCTCTAAGATCAAAACCTTTTAATGATGGTTTGATTAATTTGTGACTATGCAGGATCATATTGCTCCTAGTGGTTATATCAAAATTCCTGGTGTAAGTTAGTTACTTAAACAAGTCAATTAATTCAAAATCGATTCGAGTTTTCAACACAAATGGGTTGGTTTTCTCAGGAATTCTCAAAGTATTTGGAACACTCAAAGTTTCTACCAAAGGTTAACAATGAGAGACCTGACGAAAGAAACTCCACTTTCAAAGACCGATTCACTAACTTACAAAACTTAGTTCTTGTCATGGTACCTTATTGCCTTCTTTTTTTCAACTTAGAGATTTTAAAACATGTTTTTAGCTCATTGTTCTGTTTTTTTATTCTTTATTCGTAAACAGTTCGAGAGCGATACAACATTAATCCCTAAAGAAACTGCATGGTTTGGATATTATGAAGATGATGGATTCGATACTCTTTTGTCAACTCAACAGGTGAATTTCTCTAGATCTCATTTGTTTCATGGATCATTTGGTTTATAGAAATCTAAATATATATGTATACATTCTTCATTAGACAAAGTTGTACAGAGAAGATTGGATTGGTCTGAAAGCATTGGATGTTGCCGGAAAAGTGAAGTTTGAAAGTGTGTTAGGGGACCACCTCAGTATATCGGATGAGGAGGTTGTGGAATATGTTGTGCCTTACTTAATGCAAAGCTATATGTGAATTTCTTTAACTACATGAGACTATAAGAGGTATGTAAAAGTTTATGGGGTCTTCTTATTCAATTTAATAATTTTCTAAATCCAAGTATCATTTATTTTGATAAAGTTTTTCTAAATTTCTGGTTAAATTTAAAACTTTATGTGTCATTGGATTTGTTATTTACACATTATGTAAAGTGTTGTTATTCAAACAAATATTTTAAATGTAATTCAATGTTGTTTAAGACTAATAGAATTTTAAAATCTCTAAACTTGAAAAGATTTATAATTAATTTTCCAGGTAAGTTATAGGTATGAAAATCTATATTATTAATTTATTACTCAAAAAAATTTGAGATTCACCTAAATTATAGTATCTATTAATGAAAGAAAATTTAAAATTCAGAAAACATAAAACTGGTTTAACAGTTAATCTTTCTTTGGCCTATTTTTACAAGGTTATAAAGATGTTTAAAAAAAAAAAACTTTCAAATAATTTGTTTTACCTTTCTTTAAATTTTCAAGTCAGTGCCGACAAAGAAAAAAAAACAAAGAATTTCATTTCACAGAAGAAATTTAGGTGAGTATGATCAGTAGATACAAAACACCAACCACCAAGTAATAAATTCTCTTCCATTTTATGACTAAAGCACAAAAAATTAGATAAATCTGTATCAAACGTAAACTTATTGCTTTCTTGCTTCTTGTGGTTCCCCAAAACTCAAAAGTACTCTTTTTGTGTGTAAACAAAAAAATTCAACGGTACTCTTTCTCTAAGTTGTTCCATGGAGAAGAGTTTCTTTAGATCTACTCTCCTTGTGACATTGACTCTCTTCTTCTTTATTCCAGTTTCAATCTCGGTTCCATTCATTCTCTTTCATGGTGATTAACAATCTTTCTTCTTCCTCCGATCCTCTTTCCTTTTTTGATCGACACTAGCTAATGGATATTGATTGAAATAGGGATTAGAGATCAATGCTCCAATGATGGAGTGAGCAGATTCGTACAGCTCCTTAGCAACCTCTCTAGCTCCCCTGGATCTTGCTTGTACTGACCCAACTCCTTCTTGTTCTTGTTTTATTCTAATCTTGCAAAATGGTTTATTGTTGTCTCTTTCTTTGTTATGTGTCATCTTGTAGAGAAATAGGAGATGGAGAGCAAGATTCGGTGACTATGCCGCTTACGGAACAAGCGAGTGTAGCGTGTGAGAAAGTTAAACAGATGAAAGAGTTGAGTCAAGGCTACAACATTGTTGCACAGTCTCAAGGAAACTTGGTAGCTAGAGGTCTAATCGAGTTTTGCGACAATGCTCCTCCGGTCTTCAACTATATATCTTTAGGAGGTCCTCACGCTGGCATATCCGACATCCCCAAGTGTAATGTGAGTTCTCTTTCCATTTCTATTTGTCTGTGTGTCCTAATCACAATCATAATAACAACAATGGGGGTTCTCTGTTTGAAGTCTACACTTTGCGAGTTGCTGAAAACAGAGGTCTACACCGACTTCGTACAAGTAAACCTTCTCTCTTCTTCTTCTCTAATTAGGATTCAAAACCTTTGAGCATTAATAATACCCATCATTAACAACACTACTAATGACTCTACAGGATCATATTGCTCCAAGTGGTTATATCAAGATCCCTACCGTAAACTCAAAACCCTTTTCTTTCTAATCATCAAATCATTTCCTATTAGATGAATACTTCAATTGAGAAAGCATGAAACTGGTTTTCAGGATATAAAAAATTACCTGGAACACTCCAAGTATCTGCCACAGCTCAACAACGAGAGACCTAAAGAAAGGAACGCCACTTTTAAAGACCGGTTCACTAGCTTGCACAACTTGGTCCTTGTCATGGTGCCTCTCTTTCTTAAACTAACCAAATCTTGAACAACATTGTTGATTAGCCTCATTAATTTTGTTTTTCTTGATTTCCTAAACAGTTTGAGGGTGATACAGTAGTGATTCCTAAAGAAAGTTCTTGGTTCGGATATTACCCGGATGGAGCTTCCACACCTCTTTTGTCTCCTCAAGAGGTGAAACCTTGATCATCTCCATTTCATTTCTTTGCCTGATCATCAACCACTTGTTTCTAACTTTGTATTCTCCAGACAAAGCTCTATACTGAGGATTGGATTGGTCTGAAAACCTTGAATACTGCTGGAAAAGTTAAGTTTGTCAGTGTCCATGGCGAGCACCTAAGAATAGCTCAAGAGGACGTTGTAAAATACGTCGCGCCTTACCTCAAGAACCAGCCTGCGTCTATGAGTGAAGATTTGGAGATACTGCATCTATGAGTGAAAGACTTCATTGTTTTGCTCTCTTATGATTAAATTAAAAGTGAAGAACTTTAAAGGCTACTTCTTCTTAATCATAAATCCAAATAATTACATCATGTACAAAGCTAGAGGCTACTTATTCTTGTTTTTCACGGTACATGAAATTCTAGAAAATTCAATAAAACTCGATCAATTTTATGAGACGAGGAAATTGCATGTGCCTTAATAAATCAACCAATCTCTTCAAGGATTAAGTGGCATGTACACACACACACACACACACACACACACACACTCTATCTATATCTCTTTATTCAAGATCAAAAACCTTTAATCACTATGCAGGATCACATTGCTCCTAGTGTAAGTTAGTTACGTAACCAATTAAGTCAAAATCGATTGACACAATGGTTTGGTTTTCTAAGGAAATGTCAAAGTATCTACCAAAGCTTAACAACTAGAGACCTGACGAAAGAACCTCCACCTTGAAAGACCGATTCACCAACTTACAAAACTTTTAGTTTTTGTCATGGTATTGTACTGTACTTCTTTCTTTAATTTTCAGATATTGAAAATCTCGGTTTATCCTAGCACATTGATATGTTTTTCTTCTTCTTAATTTGTAATCAGTTACAGAACGATACAATTAACAATGTTACCTAAATATATACATTATGCACCAGACAAAAAGCTATACAGATAAGAGTAGGTAGGTCTGAAAGCTGGATGCTGCCGGAGAAGTCAAGTTTGCGAGTATCTCGGGAGAGTTGTGAAACACGTTGTGTCTACTTAATGCAAGCTGGTCCGTGACTTCATAAATATTTTATTAGGATCAAATATTCAATCAATTATTAGTTCCAAAGAATGGGTGAACATATCAACCCTATGGAAAAACGTTTTGTAAGATATTAATTTGTGTAGAGCCTACAGTATTTATATACGCACAATAATTTACCTTTTGTGTATATATATAAAGGATCGAAACTAACTCATACACCTCAAAACTCCTCTAATATCGATCTATTACTCTTCTCCTTTGAATCTTTAACTTCTACAGAGGTATTATCTTCTCTATTAGTAATTTAAATATCAACCATAAACCATACTTATATTGTTTAAACACACAAATAAAAGTTTTTTAAACCAGTAAACCGTTCTATAACTTATGAAAGTCACTGCCCACGAAAAAGTTAACGATATCTATCATTCCCGTGAAGAATTTTAGATCAGTAAATATATTGCATACATAGTTCTCTTCCATTTGTGTGTGATGAAAGCACAAAACATTATATTTAATACGCAAAACTTGTTGCACCCCAAAAATTAAAATACTCTGTTTTGTGTTTAAGAAAGAATCAACGGTACTCTCCCACTGAGTAGCTCCATGGAGAAGAGTTTCCAACGATCTGCTCTCAGGGGCGGAGGCAGTGAGATAGGAGGGGGTCAGTTGACCCCCATGACTTTTATAAAAAAAATTTTTTTAAGCTTATTCAATTATTCATTTGACTTCAAATCTCTGATATGACCCCCATGTGCCTAGTTAAAATTTCCTCTTTGCACCCTAAGTCCAATTATTAATTAATCCTTTAACCTTTTTTTTTTTCTTTCCATAACAATTAAAAAACTAATAACTGTATTTGACTCAATAAGCCTGCAATCTGTTGCTTTTTTGACGTTTATTCAATTACCATGTAATCTGTGTTTACCTCTTCATCCTTTCTTGATATTAATTTTTCATGTTTCCTTTTTTACTTAAATATATTTCTTCTTATCCCTGCATATGAAATAAATTTTTATAATTGTTATAATTTTTTCTAATATTATATTTATGGCTGTCAATTAAAAGAGTCTGGTTTTAGAAGTATCAATTAATTAATATATGCACACTAAGCTATAGTAAACAAATATTGAGAAAATAGGTTAAATAACATACAACTTTTTTCTTAACATAACTTTAAATTAATTTTAAAAATAGAAAACGATGAAAATTATGAAGTTACATATATATCTTCTACGAAACGTGCGTTATATTATTTTCAAAAAAATATGATTAGTGGAGTTTATAGTAATAAAATGAGATGTTACTATTTTATCAAAGAAAAATGTAATAGCAAAACATATGTTTAAAAATCAGTAATGAAATGTTGAGTTAAAAAAAATCAGCAATAAAATTTTTGTTATTATATACTTACGTTAATATATGACCCCTGTGGCAAATATTTCTGCCTCTGCCACTGTGCTCTCCTTGTGACTTTGTCTCTCTTCTTCTTCTCCATTCCGGTTTCGCTCTCAGTTCCATTCGTTCTGTTTCATGGTTGGTTATTAACAATCCTTATTCTTCCTCGTGTTTTTTTTTTGTCCTTTTCTAATCGACACTAATGGATTTGATTGAAACAGGGTTTGGTGGTGAATGCTCCAATAATAAAGTTAGCAACTTAACACAGTTCCTTATCAACCACTCCGGCTACCCTGGAACTTGCGTGTACCGACCCAACCCCTTCTTCTTGTTTCACCCTGATCTTGCAAAATGGTTTATAGCTGTATGTTTATGTGTCCTCTTGTAGAGAAATAGGAAATGGAGTGCAAGATTCCTTGTTCATGCCGCTTAGGCAACAAGCAAGCATAGCTTGTGAGAAAATTAAACAGATGAAAGAGCTGAGTGAAGGTTACAACATCGTAGCAGAGTCTCAAGGAAACTTAGTCGCTAGAGGACTAATCGAGTTTTGCGACAATGCTCCACCAGTCATCAACTATGTCTCCTTAGGAGGACCTCATGCTGGTGTCGCTGCAATCCCCAAAGGGTGTAATGTGAGTTCTCTTCCATTTCTATTCGTCTGTTTATTTGTGTCAACCACAATCACATTCTTAATCACAATAACAACAATGGTATTCTCTGTTTATAGTCTCCATTTTGTATGCTCCTGAAGGCGGTGTTTGCAGTGATTTACACCGATCTCGCTCATGTAAACCTTCTACTCTTCTTTTTCTCTAATCTAAACCATGATTAATATCAATCATTAACAACACCTATAATGACTCTGCAGGACCATACTGCTCCAAGTGGTTATGTAAAAAAACCTATGGTAAAGTGAAACCCTTTTCTTTCTAATCCTCAAATATATGAAATACTTTGAATCGACAAAACATTATCTGGTTTTCAGGAAATAGCAAATTATCTGGAACACTCCAAGTATCTGCCAAAGCTAAACAACGAGAGACCGGGCGAGAAGAACTCCACTTTTAAAGACCGTTTCACCAGCTTGCAAAACTTGGTTCTCATCATGGTGCCTCCCTCTCTTTCTGAGACCAATAATCTTTGAGATGATGACACCACAAATCTTGAACAATATTTTCATTAATTTTCTTTTCTTTTTGGCATTTCCTAAACAGTTTAGAAATGATACAATATTGGTTCCAAGAGAAACTTCTTGGTTCGGATATTACCCGGATGGAGCTTCATCTTCAACACCTGTTTTGCCTCCTCAAAAGGTCAACCAGAAATCATCTCTCGAATTCATTTTGTTCACTTGATCATATCATCAACCACTGGTTTTTAACTAACTAACAGTATATATATTCTTTCTGCAGACAAAGCTCTACACTGAGGATTGGATTGGTCTGAAAACCTTGGATGATGCTGGAAAAGTGAAGTTTATTAGTGTCCCTGGCGGACACATCGAAATAGCGGAAGAAGACCTTGTCAAATACGTTGTGCCTTACCTCCAGAACGAGTCTACGTTCACTTCTGAACACGAGGCAATGTAGACATTGCAATCTTGAACCCATCTAATAAAAAAGGCCTCATCCGAAAATAATAAGGTCCTATATCATCAATGTAACATCATCATCTATGTATCACAGTATCAGTGAGATTAAAATAAAAGCTTCATCATTTATCAAAGACTAATTATCATCTCATCTCGTATAAGCTTGAGACTTACGGTACTCGTGCTTTTAACTATTTTAAACATGCAAAAAAAAAAATCAATAAAACTCGATAATGGATTTGTGATACTGATACATACCCTTTGCTTAAGCTTTCTTCTGGTGGCCTTGCAGTTGCAAAAAAAAAATGAATCAAACCCCTAGTTTCTCTGGTGAATTTGGGCCGATATATTCGGCCCATTAAGTGCACCTTGTTAAGAGTTAAGACTTAACCCAATAAGATTGAAGCATTTAAAAAAATCAATCTTCTCCCTCGCCTACCACTCCTTGGGTCCCTTTAAGATTTGTGTGGGTAAGAAAGAAATAATATCAAACCGTCTAATTTTGAACAACTTGACGGTTCAACTTTTGTATATGAAAAATTCTAGAGTATTTAAATCGATTATTCTTTAATTCTTTTGATGTTAGAAAAAAGAAGGGTATGAAAAAGATCTTGTCTAACATCTGAAAATAAAAAAAAAGTTTTGTTTTCCTTAAAGGTTAAGCTGGTCGCATATACTAAGATCTTGTCAACGTAAATGAAGATGGATTCATGATTTTGTCAAACATTGTAGGATGGTTAAGAAGAGCTGAGTTTATCAAAAACAAATAAAAGAAGAGCTGATTTTTCTTTTCCTGTTTTTTATAAAAAAAAAATTTGTTATCATCAAGAAGACAAGAATAACTAATTTAATCAGATTAGAGTAAATTTAAAATGAAAAGGGCTTTTAAGGATACATAGCTGAGAGTCAATAATCTAAAAAGTACAATGACCCACATAACAACCCATAGAACCGGCATTAAAGTTAAGACCTAGGACACATCACATCAAAGGTTGACCCATGGGCCATTTGGAGCCATGGACTCAAAGAGACAGATCGTTGGTTGTGGTTAGATGAGGATGGTCCGGCCACGCGTTCGCACGATGGACACATTAAAAGAGTGGTTGGTGGACTCATCTGACCATACAACCGCGGTGAAAGCTTTAATGCTCTTAGTTCCGCCGCCTCTTTCTCGAGCCGCCGATTCTCTTCAGTTAATTTCTCTACACATCTTTTCAAATACTCGCAATCCACTTCGGTTTGCTTCAATTTTGTCCTATTGGGCACAAAAAATGGATTGTATTGTAAATAACATTGCTCTTGAGGGGTAAAATGGTCAATTAATATGTAAGAATGAGGTCTCTAGTTCTCTCACCTTGCTCTTCTGTTTTGGAACCACACTTCCACTTGTCTTGCTGTTAAACCTAGCTTCTTAGCCAAAGCCAGCTTCTGTTTCTGTACATTTACCATAAAGCCCTCATTAAAACAGAGTGTTTACAAGAATACCCTCACACCAAGATGATGAATGACTTACGGGATTGAGAGTATTGTGCTCCTTGAAAGTGTCTTCGAGAACTGCGGATTGATCTTTGGATAGCCTGAGCTTCTTCCGACAAGTCTCACCTCCGTAATCTTCTTCTTCATCGGAGGTTCCACGTGAGGATGATCTATCTAGAGTGATGTCAAGGTCATCTCCGGCACCACCACCGGAGGTTCCTTCTCTCTCACTCCTCCTCTTGCCGCTCACGGTGCTCGATATCGTACTGTTTGGAGATGAAACTCCTGTCTCCTCCTCCAAATCCACCGTCGTTGGTAAGCTGTTCACGTCGATTTTCCTAAGAGACTGTTGCTTTTGATGATCTGAAAAATGATAAAAGGGTTATTTCAAGATCTGGTTGGTTTCTTGATGAAAAAGGTTGTTAATACTTTGTAGAAGAAGAAACGTACCTGAGGAAGAAACAAAGGTTTGGTTCCATGGAAACATCTGGAGATTGGACATTGGTGAAGAAGTGGGTTTTAGATTTAGCTGAAGAGGATGGTGGTTTTGTGCAAATCCCAAGCTAAGACTTAAACCCAGATCCTCTTTTCCCATCATCATGATATACTCTCTTGGTTTTGAATGAGAATGATTTGATCTTTATGGGTAGAGATGACAAAAGAAACCTTGATCTAAAGCTGATTTTTCCTCAAAAACTCTATTTTTTTCAGTGGTGGCAAGTGTATAGAGGATAAGAGACACCTTCTTTTAGGGTTCTTATAGAGAGAGAGAGAGATGTGAAATGGGAAATGAAAAGAGAAAGAGAGGATTAATATAGGAAGTGAATGATATGAGATGTTGTCAGGTTGGCCAATTATAATCTATAATGCCCTTTTGAAAACTCAATTATTATATCCCCAACTTGTTCCCTCTTTGTCTTCTCCTTTCTCTTTTTTTTCTTTTTCTTTTCCTTCTTCTTCTTTTACTATTATAGTAGTAAATAGTATAAGTCCTCTCTTTTGCTAACTTTCCCCATAACCTCAAAGTACTTCTATATATGTATGGAATCCAAAGTCTATATTTCAAATTTAAAATTTAAATTCATATTTTCCGGTCTCTACTTTATTTCTTGCAAATTTGTGGACTAGGAAAAAATAACTTGAGGGTAGAATATATGTGGCGCAAATCCATCATGACATTTATTTAGCGACAGTAAGTACATATATAACTATATACATAATCAACTAAAAAACGATTCAAGTTTTCATTATATACCTTTTTTTTTTGGGTAGGATTTATATTAGATATAAGCAGGCGTATGATTTAATAATTCCGAGAAATTTGCGCTAATTTGATACCATTTCGATATATATAGACATTAGTTTTTTTTTTTAAAAGGATTTATTTGTAAGAGTTGTAAATTGCTAAGTTTTTCTAATTATTATTACACAAAAAAAAAATTTACTTAAAGTTCAGCTGAATAATTACTCTACTTTAAAGAAATAAACGTTACATTTTTTGTTTTCTACTCCACCTAAAAGTGGTAGTAAATATTTCAGTTCATTTTTATTAACTCTCAAATTTTACCAATCATTGGTGCAAGAACTTGTAAAGAAAAACAAAAACAAAACAACTCAATCAGTCAAGATCACACACGGATGAGAACAGATATCGAAGAAATAGTTGGCAATTAAATGTTGAAAAAATGAAAAAAAAAATGGAGTAAATCAAGTGGTTGGTACAAAACACAATCCACATGAATCTGAGCTCCTTCAAAGTTGTGGGCCAATCAACTGTTGTGATCCAATCATATCCATGTGGGATGTGGGATCTATCATTACAATAACACCATTTTTATTACATATGAATCCAATATTCATTGACTGTTTCTCTATCTTCAGTTCAAGTTTTTAAACTTTCTAATCAGAATTGCAGAATTTTGAAGTATTATGATATATGTAGAAGATAGTGATTTAAATAACGGTGTTCTTGAAAACAAAATTTACAATCAGATAGATTTTGGATTGGTGCTAATCAGAATCATTTTTCTTTGTTATTGACAAAAAAAAGAAGAATGAATATAAACTGCCGAAAGATGATGATCTAATAAATAAGTCTCAAATAGTTTTGGGCTCAAGAGAGAACATGGGCAGGTGGGTCATGGTCACGTGACAACAAGGGACCCGAAAACACTCGACCCGGCCGTGCGTTTTATTTTGTTTCCTCACGCGCAGACATCTTATCATTTGCCGCCACGCGCCTTCATCATTTTCGCTTCGTTGTAATCATTATACGCATGATTTTCAAATGAAATAACTCCTTCTCATTAATGATCTAATCTCTATAGAATTTGAGACAAGAAAGAACACAAGGATTCAATAAGAATAACTCTCTTTATTGATGTTTAGAAAATAACTCAAAACTAAACAAAGTTTTCTCTCTTTCTCAAACTCTCACACAAAACTCATAAGGACTACCACACCTTTGGCATCTCTTATATAGAAAACCCTAAAGACCTAATCCAAGTCTAACTAGGTTTAGTATTTAGATAACTCCTAAATACTTTTGGATAATTTCCAAATCTCTCAAACTATATCCTTTTATTAGTTAACTTATAACTCAAGCTAACTAACCCGAGTTAACTAACTCTTAAGCTTTATTCAAGCTTAACTCAACATTCTCCCCCTTAAGCTTGAAATTGTCTTTCTTCACATCTTGAACTCCAATAAGACTTCTCATCTCCTTAAACTTGATTCTTCCAAGTGGCTTTGTTAGAATGTCCGCCTTTTGCTCGTTACCGGGAACGTGCTCTACCTCTACTTGCTCATTCTCAACACATTCTCTAATGAAATGATATCTTCTATGGATGTGCTTACTTCTTCCATGAAACACCGGGTTCTTTGTCAAAGCTATAGCCGACTTGTTGTCAATTCTTAACAAGACCTTCTTACCTTCAGTGTTTAGTATTTCACTCAACAACTCTTTAAGCCATATAGCTTGCTTTGCAGCTTCTGTGGCCGCCATAAATTCAGCTTCACAAGAAGACATCGCCACTGTTTCTTGCTTTTGAGAGCACCAAGTAATAGGACAATCATCAAGAAAGAAAATGTGGCATGTTGTGCTTCTTCCATCATCCAAGTCAACATTATGCGAGCTATCACTATAGCCCATCAAATTTATCTTGTCTGTCCGCTTGAACAGGAGACCAAGAGAGGTGGTTCCACGTATGTACCTCAAGACTTGCTTCAATGCTGCTCCATGAGATTCCTTGGGCTCTTGCATATACCTGCTCAAGACACCAACACTATAGGAGAGATCCGGACGCGTGTGAATCAAGTAACGCAGGCAGCCAATACTCCTTCTGTAATCTATAGTGATACTAATAGAGAAAACATACATTCGAATTATACGTTGTATACATAATGAATTACATAATTCACCTTTTAGTAGCTACTAGTTTATCAAAAATTACTAGTAGTTTATGCGTTCTAAACGAAAACATGAAATATCTATTTAGAAGCTCTATTTGAGAATGTTATTGGATTTGAACACTCACGAGTCACGAGTAAGAAGAAATATTTCTACTTTTTTTATATATATATAAAAAACATTATATTTAATCGTGAGAAATCATGGATTTTTAAAACCAATTGACAATAAGTACGTTGGTTTATTTATATCTCTTGTATAATACTTTAAGCCTTTATGTCTTGTCTACACTTCCACTATGAATTTTTTAACACATGTAGTCTCAGTAAATATACGTATAAAGCAAATGAAGATCCACATATAAAAACTTTAATAATACAAATCGTATTTTCTAATGTTGTAATCATTTGAGGCGTATATATATGTTTTGCTTTTATAGTAGGACTAATAATTATGAATTTAGTTAGTCATATTTGATTTGTAGCTTAATTATTCTCTACAGAATTGGCTGTAGGTTAATGTCATCATTGGGGAACTTTATATGTTTGGACCTAACTTCCCCATTATAGTCGAATATTATATATTCTCTAGTACATGTAATAATTCGAATGTTTAAACACTTGAAAGAAAATACTCATTGACATCGACATAATGAAGAAAGAGGCCTAGCAATAAAACGAATGATAATTTGAATTTGACGTTTCATAACATAGTTAAATGTTTTGAGTCTTGATCACTATTTTAACGCATCAAATGTTATGAATTTATATGCATAACTAGATTTTAACCCGCGGTACACCGCGGGGCTATAAATTTTTTGAAAATTATCTATTGTTTTGTTTGATTTAAATGTACTTATTATATATATTATCCCGCATTAAACCCACGGGTCGATTTTTGATAACTAAAAATTGAAATTTTAAGTTGAATTTATTTTGTTAATATTGTTTGTTTTGTTTAGCATTTATTGTATTTTGATAGTTAATTCTACGATTTCACTCGTAATACCGCCTCGTATTAATATTGATTCAAACCCGTCCTACCATATAACCCTGTCCCGTGAAATTAAACATTATTTTGTTATTATTTTTTATAATATTTTAATTTAAAAGACATATATAATTTGAGTCAATTTAAAAGTTTGCTTTAAAATGGCTCCCATAATATATATATATATATATATATATTTTAATTTTTATAGAGTTCAAATATCATTAATATTATAAACTTTTTATAAAATTAAAATATTATAAATACTTTAAACGTTTTATCATCTTAAAATATTTACAATGTTTAAACTTCTTATAAATTCTTATAAAGTTTAAATATTTATAATATTTGAAACTTCATAAAAGTTTTAATATCGACCCAAACTTCATAATTGTATTTTGGTTGTTAATTCTAAGATTTCACTCGTAGTATATCGTTCTGTATTAATATCGACACAAACCCGTCACACCATATAATCCCGTCCCGTGAAATTAAACATCATGTTATTTTTCTTTTTAATAATAATTTTATTTAGAAGACATATAATTCGAGTAAATTTAAAAGTTTGCTTTTAAATTGTCTCTATAGTATATATATTTATAATTTTTATAGAGTTCAAATGTTATTAATATATATTTTTTTTATAGAATTGAAATATTATAGATACTTTAAAAGTTTTATAAAATTTTAATATTTATAATATTTAAATTCCTTATAAGTTTAAAATTAATAATATTTAAAATTCTTATAAAGTTAAAATATTCATAATATTTGAAACCTTATGAAATAATAATAATCTAAAATAACATAATATTCCGTAGACATAAATAATATTTATATATTTGGTAATAATGTTTTTTTGGAGTTAATCTAATTTATAACTAAACAAATTATATATAGCCAAAATGAGTTTGGTTTATAATAAGTAATATAGCAAAATGAGTTTGTAAAATAACGAATAGTAACCATAATTTAATTAATGTACATTAAAATATATATATTTAAAAATGAATTACTTAAAAAAATTGATTTTGTCAAAATTAATTAATATCTTTAAGATATTATGGAAAGGATTAGTTATGGTTAAGATATTATGTTAAGATTTTTTGGTAATTAATATCTTTGATTTAAATTTTTGAAATTAAATAATTAATGCCAATGGCATTCTTTGTAAATACTTAGCAATTCTAGGATTTATTTGCTAAGTGTACTCCAAAAATGTATATATAGATTATTGAGATTCTAGTATCGTCATGATTACTCTTAACAAATGGTTTTGGGAATCTATGTTTTTAATTGTTTTTTAAAAATAGTTGGTGTACAAAATGAAGCTTCAAGGAATGCTTGTAATTGAGAAAAAATGAGGAAAAAGGACCAAGTTGGCTCGTGCGATATATCCTCCCATGTGGAACCGACGTGGCGCACACATTCCTAAGAGAACCACACCACCCATGACAGCAAAGCACACGTGTGCTCGTGTCCACCCACACGTGCATGCATTCCTGGTCAAAATATTCCTATGTTCTTGGTTGTCCTCAGTCAATGGTCAAACTTCTATAATTTCAGTATGTTAGAGTAAAATAGGAAGAAGTAGCCAACTCTCTCATTAGAAGAATGTGGCTTCTTCTCTTTGGGATTTTCAAAGATGGCTTATCACTTTCGACGTTATAATTTAATTCTTTTTTCCTAATTGGTTTCAGGTTCAGCCCCTTCAAGTCTCTAATAATTATTTGGGGAAAAAAAGACAATGAGAGAAAGATTTATAAGAAACAAGAAAGATTGCAAATGAAAAAGGTTTTCTACTATTGCTAGAAAAAGGGATTTGTTTTTTTAATTGCAATAAGAAGATTTCGTTTACAATTACAAATAGGAATGTTTTAGTTAGTCGTACATTTAGATGATATTGATTTTGCACGTTTACTTTAACCTTTGAGAGATTTGAACCTCTCTTTTTCACTCAAAGAGTTTAGTTGGTTAAGAAACTAAAGAAAGAAAACTGCAAAAAAAAATGTAACACTGACTTTCGAATATATCCAGACATAAATTTTGATTAATGAAGCCATCTAACATTTCTTTCGGTTTCGTTCGTTTTGGATCTATAAGATTTGAATATTGGCTAAGCCAAAAAGTGGAATATTTATGAAACATATTCTCCAAAAACATATGTTTTTCTACTTCTCACATATTTTAATTCTTCTAATGGCGGTGAGCTGGTGGTCATGTGGATTCATCGGTTAACCAAAAATCGTTTGGAATATTTTTCGGTTGTAATGCTTGACACGTGCACTAATATGTACGGACTCATTTAACTACCTTAAATTAATACTCCCATCTAACGAATTTTTAACATGACAACGTTGCTTTAAAATATTTACATTCAAGGTAAAAATGAACACTACTAGTTTATCTCTCCCTATATAGGCAAATATTTGATGTACCGTTTTATGGAGAAATTATAGTTACATGATTTGAAAATGGCCACACAATAAACCATTCTAAAAGTGTAATAAAGTAAAACCAAACCCATGAATTTATGCTTCTAATTTATGGAGTAGTAACTTACATGCAGAGTAACAAAACAATTCTACATATTTTGTACGTATTATTCTTTTGTAGATTTCCACTATTTATGTGTTGTCATTATATATATTCTTCCTCTAGTTAATTGACAACAAAACCATTGTTCGGCCAATCCTATCTTTTGTTGTCATTACATAACATTGAATCGGGGCCGGCTAGTTCTCGAAGACGTGAAACTATATTATGGCTTGAGACTTGAGAGACGTCGGAAATAATTTGGATATTTTAGTAGAAACGAAGGGTAATCATGGAATTTAGCTGAAGACCCTGATTTTCCACTGGGTGACAGGGTAAGGAATCATTTTTTTTGTGCCATTGTGTGTGGTTGGTCGTTGAAGGTTTACATCTCAAGTACAACGAGGACTGTGTATGACGTGGATAAAGCAATTAATGTCACATGATATATTACCAATCACATCATTTAATTTATTAGTATCATCATCATCATTGTACAGTATTATCTTACATTCTTAATGTTATGTTAAGAAAAGTAATATAATCGTTAATTTCTATCACAATTAGCAATCTCTATGTAAAAGACAAGCATATACATAAAATGATACAAATAAATGGACATGCGATCACCTTCTGTTTGTTTTTTTTGGTTTGGATTCAATTACGTTTGAACTTTGATATCACTTTAAAAAAAAAAAAAAAAATAAAGATTGAAACTGTATATGATACTTTTGTGGGTGTGTGTGATGTAATCGGTGAAAGTTGTTCTCGAATGAATTGGCTTTTTAGAAACAAGAGGAGCCCACTGAGAATGATACTCTTCATTGATTATTCGGCAAAGAACTACATGTAATAATGATTTAAGTTTTTGAGTCGGAACTAATTTTTTAATTTTCTTAAAAAGAAACAATTAAACCCGACAAACTGACCATTTGGCTTCGCTGTAGAAGAGCATAAATGGTGAGAGTCAAATGATTGTGGACTAGAATCATTATGTGATGAAACATAAAAGGCCTAAGATAACCAATGATATTATGCCCTAACCCCTAAATAATCATTCCCATGATAGTAATAATGAGAAGAGTTCATAATTAATGGAACAAACCTTCTTCAAAGTAAGCATGCTCTTGCAAATATAATACTACTAAACACAAGAAATCACATTTCCAAAAAAAGATAGAGAAGTCATAATTGGTGTATAGGGCCTTTTGGATTTGAAATACTGAATGTTAGCCCATTTAGCTTATTGGGGTTTAGGTACTCCATTCTCATATTAGGACTTCAAGTCTTAAAATGCAAATTTATCACATGCATATGAACAGTGATCAATTTTCTTTTTGCAGATTTTTTTGGTTGTTGTTAAGTGGGTATGCAGATTTTTTGTACACAGAGGAAACTACGAAAAAGCAAATACTACTACAACCTCTTAGCTTCACATTTTTGGTATAATTAGAAACACTAATGCATAACTATTAACTATTTTTAGTTTTAGCCGTAGTGTCATTATTTATTCTACAAATTGAATGATTATGAAAAATAATCTGCGAACCCACAGATTTTAGTTAGATAAAATGTTGAAAACAGTTTCATCACTTTATTTTGCTGCATGATCGATCGATCAGAGCTGTTCCTCTTCAACAATGTTACTTATCGGAGCCATTAAATAAGTTTGTACTTAGTCAAAAAAAAAAAAAATAAGTTTGTACTTCAAACAAACTTATATGGATCTTAATACACTTTCTAACTATGTGTTAATAAGTGGTATAAATGGTTTAATAAATCATTTTCTGTGCTAATAAGAGTTATAAATGGTTTAAAAACTCACTTTTTAACATAGATTATGTTGTTTTGCTCTACCATTATATTAAACTTCGACGCATCTTACTAACCAATTTTCTGCATTTCATCATCAAGTAACTCAAAAACAAACCCCTCTCGCTCTCTTTTCTTTATATATCTATAATTATATGAACTTACCGATATTTACTTATAATTTAGTTACTACTAAGTTGGATACGAGACAATAACATGTCTCTTGATATACCTTCTTCCTATCTTCTACTGTGGTGTGTATCTGGATTCTTGATCACCAGCATACCTATCTACCCTGCAACAAACCAGAAACAATGTCCCAACTACTTAAGCACAAACCTCAGAATGATCAAGCAATGCTATAACAAAACAACGCTACCATATCCATGAAAATGATAAGTTTTAATTAGGAAGATGACTTCACCTTTTTCCTTCACCAAAAGACTCCTTTGCATCGATCATCACTGCAAATGGAATACAATCGCTGTTATGGGAATCTTAACATTAAAGCAGTAGTACCATTAGATTATGTAAAGCTAATTAGCTCTCCAAATGTGGGTTTAATGCATCTTTGTAAGCACTAAAGGTCTGGACTTTCATCCATTTCATACTATCTACCGATCAATGTGGCAAAAGGGTAGGTTGATCCACGCTTTAATCGAGCAAGTAAGTGAAATTGATCAAAGCTAACCTTAGCCGGAGAAGTGGTTACTCTGAAGCAATCAGCATTCATCCCAACGAGACACAATCCAGGGAAAATGACCTACAATTGCAGACATTGAATTGCCAAGAAATGGAGAGACTAAAAAAACGTAATCTTGTTCGAAATTCTCTGTGAGGCAATTCGTCGAACACCTGGTGACTTACATCGAGATATTTCTGCAAAGTTTTGGCCCTCTTTCTTGGCCGGCGAGATGGCCTGTTCCCACTCATGCTGAACAAATCTTCTTCGATCTCGTCTCGAGAAAGAGCAACCCAAAGCCTATGATTCTCGTTCGTAACCTCACCACCGCCTAATCCGGGAGATTCCGCCGGGATTCCTCTCTGCCTGTTCGATTTCGGCTCCATTCCTCCGCTTGATTTCTGATTCTTCACCTCCGAACCTCCTCCTCCTCCTCCGCCGCCGCCGCAGACCTCCGTCGCGAATACGCCGTTTCCTTTTTTCAAACCACCACAAGCTTTCCTCGGCCTTAGATTCCAAGTCCTCTTCGCTTCCTCCTCCTCCGTTTCTTCTCTTTCCTTCACCGACAACGGAACTTCCTCTCTCGTCGGAGAAATCTCATCGGATTTCAGCTTCTTCAGGTAATCGTGCTCTGATGACGGAGCAAAGGAGGAGAAAGAGAGCCGCGGCTGACGACTTGACCGTGACGCAACGACACGGTTAGAAACAGCCACCGTCTCCGCCGATTGAGAAGCAGACCTCTCCGACTTGGAATTAGCAGACATTGGGATGAGATTATACCAAAATCTATTCACCTGAGAGATG
This sequence comes from Arabidopsis thaliana x Arabidopsis arenosa, assembly GCA_019202795.1. Lineage (NCBI taxonomy): Eukaryota > Viridiplantae > Streptophyta > Magnoliopsida > Brassicales > Brassicaceae > Arabidopsis > Arabidopsis thaliana x Arabidopsis arenosa. The sequence goes on from CM032924.1 coordinate 10,130,571, forward strand.
ATCAAAAACCCTAGAAAGCAAAAAGCAGAGAGGAGAGAGATAGAGAGATGAAGGAGATTTACGGAAGCTGATGCATGCGTAAGTTTCTAATTATGTTTTATTTTGATTTTCTTTAATTCTTCTTTCTTTACAAGTCTTTCTTCTCTGAATTTTAATTGTTGTTATTGGACTTTTTCTTACCCAATTTTTGTTTCCAAGTAGTCTTAGAGCAGGATTATCGGTGTATCTTAACATTAGATCTTAACCTTATTTTAAATTAAAATTTCACTATTTGTAAGTTAAGAAAAGTTATACAATATCTTAACAAATTTTTACTCCATTGGTTAAAAAGCAAGGAGTTCTTAAGGACATACAAATTTTTACTCTATTTAGTTTTGTTTTTTCTTTTTCCCACTCAAATCGTGACACGTGTGCGCTTCTAAACTTAAGAAAAACATCTTAACTAAGATACATATCTTAGCAAATATTTGTTGGTTTGATTAAATATATTTACTTTTAATGCTAAGATTTGTGTTAAGATGTTGCTAAGATACACCGATAATCATGCTCTTAGTCTCTTAGACATACAATTTACCAAATTTAAAATTTATATGTGAATGCTAGGACAAATAAATTAGGAAAAAGAACAAAGAGAATTAATGGAATTTTCAGCGACTATTTTTATTTTTGTTATTAAAACGGTGGAATTAATCAAATTTTAAAACTCCCTTTGTGCTTTAAAGTTAAAATCATTTTTTTTTTGCCAATGCATGCCATGCCACTTAACCCATTTCAGCTTCTCTGTTTCTATACAAATCCTTTTTTCGGCTGTTTTTCTTTTCTTGAAAGTTTTGTAACCTAAATCACAATGCAAAAAATGTTCGCATATGCAAAGAAACAATAATTTATTTGGTGTATTGACTCGAGCACTTAACTTAACAACGTAGTAGAAGAAACATAAACGGTCTTTTTGATCAGATTTCCATGTTCTTTGTCACTGGATCTTCTCATTCTTTATAGGGTATAGGAAGTTAAGACATTTTTAGAGAATCCAATCGAATCGAATCAAATCAAATCTCTTCTTCAGCCATAAACATCGACTTAAACTTTCCAGTAAATTTGTCTTGAGATAGTGTTATGTTAGCTGACCTCCTTAAACTTAAAAATTATGTCCTACGGAGATAATCTTGTACATAAGCAATTTTTAAAATATTAAATATGAAATCTATAGAAAATTAACATCATTTTAGATATAGATATAAAGAAAGGTATATTTGTCATTTGCTCTTTTTGACTGAACCATCTCCATCCAATTGGTCCAATTAAGTTCATCCAAATGAGTTTGATAATTTTGCCTAAATTTACAAACTCATTCAGATGATCCATCCAACTGATTCATCCAACTGCTATGTTAAATTGTCAAAAACAAACATCATTTTTCATCTCGATTCAGATGAATCATTTGAATGGAGAAACAAACATGACCATATGACTACACTTCTAAATACATGAGATTTATAGCTAGCCTCCAAAAACCAAACATTCATTTTTTTAAGAAAATAATACATGAGAAATTCCTAAAAATGGCCCTAAAACAAGTTTTATTGACAATAATAGCACACACTCCATAAATTTCCAAAAATAGCACTAGTTAACTTACTATTAGTGTTTTTGTTCTAAAAATTTTATCACTAGTTTTTTTTTTCAATAATACCACAATTTTTATATAAAAGCTATTCAACAAAATAAATTAGAAATAAATTTAAAATATTATATTTGGGTTCTCTATTTCCAATTTAGGGTATATATTTCCACCATTTAAAAGAGATTTTGATTCATTTTAATATTAGTTTATGGTATTATATTTGGGTTCCCTATTTCCAATTTAGGGTATATATTTTCACCATTTCAAAGAAATTTTTATTTTAATATTAGTTTGTGCTATTATATTTGGGTTCCCTATTTCCAAATTAGGATATATATTTCCACTATTTAAAAACAATTTTGATTCAATTTAATATTAGATTAGTGTTTGCTCTCTTTTTTATTTTCTATCTTATATTTTTATTAAGTTTAATTGAAGTTTAGGGTGCTATTTGTGGAACTTTTCAAATGAGGTGCTATTTTAGGAAAAAACAACTTTTTTGGGGCTATTTGTGTCAATCTCCCATAATACATTAGAATTATTTAAATCTAAAATACGACTAAAGTTTTCTATAGCATATATAGTCTTTCATTGTCCATATTTTTATCACCTCGAGAAAAAATCAAATAAATATGCTTATTTAATCGTTTTAAATGTTAATTTCATATATGAATTTAAATCACACCATGAGATTTGTGTTTCAAGTTTCAACAAAGTATTTTATTTTAACGTTTGTTTGATATAACTATTTCTTAAATCTATTCAGTAAAATAAGTGGGTTTAATAACAAAGGGCCCAAACTCAAAATAGAGATCAGGCCCACCGACAATCATTTCGTAGGGTTGAGCAACGAAGTCAATTTACGCAGCAATCTCCGAAAACTCTCCGAAGAAATCGGTACGAAATTCGCAACAAGGTAATGATAATGTTGATTCCAATGATGATGATGGTGAGAATGGTGGAGCGGACAATGAGGATGAAGGACAGAAAGATAAGGATGATGAGGATGATGATGATGAGAACAAGATGGATGAAGGAAAGAAACAGAAAGGATAATGAAGAGGAATAAATTTGTATGTTATGATAGTGTTGTTTAATTACGTCGTACGTATATTAGTTATGTGACTATTATGTTTTTAATGTTTGTGCTTGCTAGTTTGAATACACTACTACCTTATCTTAATTACCAAAAAATTAATACTTTAATATATTTTGAAGTGGTTATAATATACATGATAAAAGCCATAAAAAATATTTGATAAAATTTTGAGAGTTGTTGAGAAGTTATAATATGCATGACAAAAACCATAAAAAAAAATATGTAATAAAATTTTAAGATTTGTTGAGAAGTTTGAGAGTGGGAGTGAGAGTGAAGGTGATGATAATGATGATGATGATGATGATGATGATGATGATGATGATGATGATGAGTGATGATGATGATGATGATCATGATGATGCAATGGTGAAGAGGACAATGAGGATGAGGATGAGGAAGAGAATGATAAATGATCATGAATAGAAAGAGGAAGATGATGGTGATAATGATAATGATGATGATGATGATGAGGATGATGATGATGAGGAGGAGGATGATGATGATGATGAGGAGGAGGAGGAGGAGGAGGAATACATTTGTATGTTATGATAGTATTATATTATACATTAATTATGTTGTATATACGTTAATTGTGAGACTATCATGTTTTAATTAATGTTTGTGCTTGCTAGTTTGAATAGAAAATATTATCAGGAAGTATATTAACAGCTATAATCTTATTAGATTAGAAACAATGATATTACCACAATAAAAGAAGTACATTAATTATTTGGGCAGAGCCTCATTTAATTATTTCATTTTGTAGATGGATTGCTACAATATTATACTAGGCGATTTGGTTGGTATTTGTCTTTATCAACTTATTGAAAACTCTAGTGAATTTATGAATCAACTGTTACAATCAGTCTTCTAAAGATTGCTCACAACGGCAGTAACAAATTTGCTGTATGCGATTAAGAAATCGTTGAAGATGAAAATCTATCTACAACTTTATTTTTTGGTAAGAAAATCATAAATGAAAAGTAGATGATCTTTGATTTCCTGAAGGCGTTGGTGGATGATCCTTCAACAGATTCTATTGTCTCATGGGCGTCCAACGGTTGGTCTTTCGTAGTTTGGCAACCGCTGGAGTTTACTAAAGACCTTCTTCCCCGACACTTACAAATCACCCACTTCGCAAAATTTCATACATATGTAAGTCAAGTTTTTTTTTACATTATACATATATGTATGAATGTACCAATTCAATGAGAAAACTTATCTTGTTACATGTTTTTGTTCTACTTAGGGATTTAGAAAGCTTGTTATATCGTCCGGACAACAATTGAAATTCATATGCAATGATTTTGTGAGAGGCAAGCCTGAGCTTTTGGACAAGATTGCCCAACGCTATATGACAAAGATGAAAGATACGGAACTTTGGAAACTAGATGAAAGACTGGAAAATGACACTTCCAAGGAAGAGTATGATTTAGCCATGAAGGACAAGGAGGAGATGTTTGTGAGGAAGAGCAAGGAGGGAAATGTGAGAATGGCGACAGGGAGGAAATCAACATAATCTTCCAGCGCGACGTCTCGAGGTGCAAGTGTAGCATCTTGGAATCTGAAATATCTATCCTTATGAATAAAATCATGTATCTATCTATCTCTTTTTTATTGCACAACTTTCTTATTTTATCTCTAAACTATGCTACTGTTTGTGTTATGAATACTAGTCTCTGGATTTCTTTAGTTGTTCTCTGGCATCTGTTTCATTTGTTCCTCTACACAAACTTTCTTAATCTCGTCTTTTTCGGTCCATCCTGAGAGAATATATTTCTGTTTTGAATTAATATTAGTTCATGTTCTTCCTTTAGTTCTCTGACACTGAGCTTGAACAGCTGTTTCTGATGACCGGAGAGATGCTGCCGAACAAGTAACCGCATGACTGAATCCACATGACCGCAACAAACAGAAGCCATCTATTAATGATAAACGATATCACTCTTTATCGCATCTATTTTTCGGCCTCTGGATTATTCACGATCAACCTTTATTGGTCTGTTGATGATATTAAGATATGTTGTAAAAAATGACCTACAGTGGCAGACATTGTTGAATTGCCAAGAAATGGAGAGACTAAAAAAAACGTAATCTTGTTCGAAAAATTCTCTGTGAGGCAATTTACGAAATTTATAAAATATAATATTTATACGTGAATGCTAGGACAAATAAATTATGAAAAAAAAAATAAAGAGAGTTAATCGAATTTTCAGTGATTATTTTTTTTTTGTTATTAGAACGGTGGAATTAATCAAATTTTAAAAATCCTTTTATAGGCTCAAAGATAATCAAATCAAAGTCGCCATGCCATACCACTTAGAAAGTAAGTAACCCATTTTGTTTTTAAAGTATAATTTTATTAAACAACCTTTGACGAGGGTGATTGGAAAAGCGTAGAAATACACCAGGAAACGTTACAAAATAATCAGAAAGCTGTAAAAACTACAACGAAAACTAGAGTCATCAGATTATAGGTGAACCAAAACCAGTTTGAAGATGTGTACAGTACTAAGATGTGGCTAAAGCCGATCAGAGAATATTAGTTAGGCCCAAAATAGTTATACTCACCGTTTTGGCATCGTCTACGCACGAGCATAATAACTATTAAGTAGACGCAACGCAATGATGGCGTCTCAAAGGAAAAACTCAAGAGCAAAAAACATGAACTGATTTCTACGGTTACCATGTGGGTTTTAAAAATGATTGGGCCTAATGGCACAAAAGCCCATTGAATTCACGTTTCTAATATTCTATAAATAAGTTATAGTGCTTTTGGTTGTTTACAAAGATTCATTCATTAAGAAAAGAAGAAAATACAAAGAGAGAAGGATGAGTGATGCTAAGAGAGAGAAGTCAAGAGACAAGGCTCATGCAAGGAAATTAGCAATTAAGAAACACGGAGAGTTGCAAGAATCTTTGAAGGAGTATGTTGATCTTGTTCATGTAAGTTTTGGTTAATTTTCATTATCGGTGAATTGGTTTTGTTTCCAACAATGTCACCAATATGTAGCACTCACCACTGCAGGTTGCCCAGAGAAATCAGAATAATGGAGAGAACGAAGTAGAGTCTGACATCACGTTCGAAGAAAACACCAAAACTATTGATAATGACATCTTTTTGTAGAAGATTATCTTTTGTATTTTAGTTTAATTGATATCTTATTTTCGAAGATTTATATTAATGTCATATCTTGATATCTTTCGTGAAAGCTATATCAAAATTTTGAAAATTAATTGGATCCGGTGTTTCTAAAGAGAGAAAATTATTATAGATAAAGTTAGACAATATGAATCTGGTGTTTCAAATGAATGGTACTAGTATATTGGTGTATGATAGAGCTAGCGTCAACAACAATAATCATCTCAACCAAATTTTTTTGAGATAATGCTCGTTTCTAACATGATAAGATTTACCAAAAATAAGAATAGAGATTTCTATCTCTTAAAAGCATTGTAAAATGCCAATGATTTGATAACATTTGATTTGTACTAAAATTGCTTAATTTGTGTAAAGGATTTATCTTTTGTATTTGAAGTTATTTGATATCTTAGTGTCAAGGATTCATATTAATGTCATTTCTTTTTATAGAGAATTTATCTTTTGTATTTTAGGTTATTTGATATCTTACTCTCGAGGATTCATCTTAATGACATATTTTGTTGATATCTTTTGTGAAAGCTATATCATATTTTTGGAAATTGGATTCGGTATATCTAAATAAATGAAGCTCTTATAGAGAAATTACTATATTTAACTTGGGTATATCAGAGAAATATTGTAACCTCTCATACTACTTCACCAAAGAAGATAAATAATGAAATAACTTGTTTGTAAACTAATGGATGAAATATAATGATTATTTGCTGTGCCGAAGAACATTGAGGATTATAATTAACAAAAGATGCAAAACAAATTTAATAATTGGTTGTAATACTACCAGAGACAAAATTAAGAAAACTTTGAGATAAATTTATCGATATTTGTAATAAATTTGATTTTATGATTTAAGTGACCGTTTTGTTATTTATTGAAAAATAAGTGAGGTATAACTACAAACAAATTAGTATGGATCCCCTTCTTATTTATGAAAAGCTTTTGTTTTACTCAGTCTAGCTAGTACCATAAGAAAACACTCATTAACTTGGACATCAACTAGTTTTTGGAGCTCAAGCAAGTGGTAAGAATCGAATTATCCTAACATTTATCATTAAAAGTGTTGATTGTCACATGTCCAATAATGTAATGTAAACATACCAATATGATCATGTCTAAACATTCGATTCTTATGAATAGTTTAGGTAGAAAGTTTAGGATAGAAACCGAAAAGAATTCGATTAGAATTGGTTCGGTTGAACAAATATACAAAAACGAGACAAAGCAGTTCAACTAACACCATTAGTAATCTTACATGAAATATGATTCTCGTCAATTTTTCCTTAGGAATTGAAAATGATAATCGGCAAATAAGATTCTCATAAACAATTGTAATTTTAAATATCTTCAAATTTTTATTTTAAATGTTGATATGGTGTTAGTAAAGTGATGGTAATTTGGGTGTTTTACCTTTCTAAGATACTTAAGTAGCAAATGAACTAAAAAACTGCCTATTCTTCAAATAAACTTTTGAAAACCTAATGTGTTAATTTTCGCTTAAATTTTCTAACAAAACCAAATAATAAAATTACGAAACAAATTTGAATAATCTTCTATTAATTATTATTAATAATTTTTTTTTGAATATGGTCAACAAATTGTTTGAACCGACTCTCATAGAATCCTGTGAAATTGTGACTTGTGACAACTAACAAATGTCACTAACAATATTATATTCTAGAAATATCACCATAAGAAAAAAATTCTGATCTAAATAGCAAAGAGATGTTCTATATTTCATACAAAATTGTTTTAAACCAAAACATAATAAATTGTGCTAATATATTGTTGTATGATAGAACGGAAACAATAATAATCAGCTCAACCAAATGATTCTTTACAAGAATTTTTGTTTGGGACTTGTCAGCTCAACTGAAAATTCGAGAAACTCTTTATTCGTAACATGATTGTTGAAACTTGTTAAAATTTCTAAAGATCTGTAAAATAGAAGAATAGAAGCATTATAAAATGTAAAATACTAGTGGTTTGATATCCTTTAATCCCATATGAAGATGTACTAAATTTGCTTAATATTTTAGGAATCATACTATACTATAGTTTTAACATTAAACCATTGTTAATTTATGTGTTCGATTTTGGACTAAGATGTAGCTAAAGCCCATCAGAGAATATTAGTTAGGCCCAAAACAGTGATACAGAGCGTTGTGGCATCGTCTACACACGAGCAACGCAATGATGGCGTCTCAGAAACCTCAGGCAAAAAACATGAACAACTTCTTCAATCCCAGTAGACCAAGCCCGCGTCCATGGCCGAACAGGAAGAAGCAAACCAACAAATCTGCCATTTTCATTTGCTCCGTTTCTCTACTTGTTGTTTTCTTCGTCGTCGTCGTCTTCTTCATCACTTACTCCGAGATGCCCAAGTCCTTGTTCTCAATCTCTGCCTTTTCTGGATACGTTCAATTCCCTCAGTGCAGATCCGAGATACTAACCCGAACTCTTCTAGGTCAGAAGTTTCTCTGGTACGCTCCTCATAGTGGATTCAGTAATCAGCTATCGGAATTTAAGAATGCGGTTTTAATGGCGGGAATTCTTAATCGGACCTTAATTATTCCTCCGATTCTGGATCATCACGCCGTCGCTCTCGGTAGCTGTCCGAAATTTAGGGTTTTGAGCCCTAGTGAGATACGAATCTCAGTTTGGAATCATTCAATTGAGCTTCTTAGGACTGACAGGTACAAAATCTCTTTTTTCGTTATGGGTTTTAGTAATTAGTCATGGTGGCTGAAGAATTTTGGTGTTTATAGGTACGTTTCGATGGCTGATATTGTAGACATTTCGTCGCTGGTATCTTCTTCGGCTGTTCGAGTCATTGATTTTAGGTACTTTGCATCACTACTGTGTGGTGTTGACTTGGAGACTCTATGCTCTGATGATTTAGCTGAACAGTCTCAGGCTTATGAATCACTGAAACAGTGTGGCTATTTGTTATCTGGAGTTCGTGGCAATGTGGATAAATGTTTGTATGCTGTGGATGAAGATTGTAGAACCACAGTTTGGACTTATAAAAACGGAGATGCTGATGGAAGATTAGATTCGTTCCAGCCTGATGAGAAGCTCAAGAAGAAAAAGAAATTGTCCTATGTGAGAAGGCGTAGAGATGTGTATAAGACTCTTGGACATGGTACAGAAGCCGAGTCTGCAGCTATTCTAGCGTTTGGGAGCCTCTTCACAGCTCCATACAAAGGCTCAGAACTGTATATCGATATACATAAATCTCCAAAGATAAAACCTTTGGTTGAGAAGGTCGATTTCCTTCCTTTTGTTCGAGAGATAATGAGGGCGGGCAAGAAATTTGCCTCAGAAACTATAAAGGCACCGTTTCTTTGTGCACAGCTTAGATTACTAGATGGCCAGTTCAAGAATCATCGGGAGAGCACGTTTACTGGTTTATACCAGAAGTTGGAATCTTTGAGCATAAAGAATCCTGGTCTAATTAATGTGTTTGTAATGACAGACCTTCCTGAAAGTAACTGGAACGGAACTTACTTGGGTGATTTGTCTAAGAACTCTACAAATTTCAAGCTTCACTTTATAGGGGAACAAGATGAGTCCTTAGTGCGAACAGAGCATGAGCTTGCTTCTGCGGGTCACGGCCAGAAATTTGGGTCTATACCGATGAGTCTGGATAGTATAAAAAAGATGCAGAACCATTGTGCTCCTCATGGAGGATCCAATGTGCAGCTTTACATAGAGGAAGCTGTTTGCAGCTGTGCGTCACTGGGTTTTGTTGGTACTGCAGGGTCTACAATAGCGGATAGTGTAGAGATGATGAGGAAATACAATGCGTGTAGTAGTAGTTGAACTCAGACTTGCATTTCTATGATTCTTGTTTCCAGATTGGATTCATCTACTGGATGAGCCGGTCTTTTGTATAGAGATGGGTAAGAGATAGATGTGTAATCTGTCTCCACTTGAGGTATTGGTAATGAAAAGAGGCTTTTGGATTGTTTTGTGTTGTTAAGTTATTTGGGAGAAACTATCTAGTTTCTTATTAATAGAATAAAGCTACTTGGTTCCATTCTGGTAATCCACACAACGAAAGGCTCGGGCCTGAGATCAAAGACAACAATGGAAGAGTGAAGAGTGGTTGCTCGGTGAGAAGTGTCTGACTCTAAAAGTTTTTCGAGTTTTGTAGATGTCTCTTCCTTCTCGTGGTCGACAAGATTTGTAATTGTTGTACCAATGTCTTTAAACCGGTTTTGAATAAGAAGTTTTGTACCAAATAATTAGTGGGAGTGGTTTGGTTGAGAAGAAATCTAATTAAATTAAACCGGATTGAAAATTTACGTCGATGTGTATTTTGTGACCAATGAGATCTCTCCACGTTGGCAGATTCCACGTGCAGCTTTGACAGTAGTGTGATTTAAGCGAATTTAATCTGTGTCGTTTTGTTGGGTTCCCGTCGGTGACATCCACCGCGAACATTTCGACCGGAGTTTTGAGAAAATTGGATCTGCGATCTGATCGTTTCGCATCGACGCGCAAAGTTTCGAATCCAATTTGTGTGGAGAGGTTCTGTTGAATTTTGGATTCGGAGGTTATCACCGCCATGGCTGCTCCGTTTTTCTCTACTCCATTTCAGCCTTATGTCTATCAGGTTGTCTTCTATCTTCATTCTCTTCTCGCCTCTTAGATTCGTATTTTTGTCTGTCACTCTCGAGAAGGCTAGTGTTCAAATATACTTCTTCGCGAGTGTTTTTGATCTCTTGAATCTGTCTATAAGAGTATAATCTCAAAAGTGTTTATGTGATGAAGAGTCAAGAAGATACGATCACACCTTTCCAAATTTTGGGTGGTGAAGCACAGGTTGTTCAAGTAAGTCCACATTAATTTTGTAGTCTGCGCATTTTGTGTTTATGTGACATATCCTCAAGATAACCATTTGATTGATTTTGACAGATAATGTTAAAACCACAGGAGAAGGTCATTGCTAAGCCTGGTAATGTCCATATTATGATTGCTCATTAAGTTTTGCAAGATTTGTTGGGTTGGATTGTATATGTTAACTGATTAGATATGGTTCTTTTAGGTTCAATGTGCTACATGTCTGGGTCCATTGAGATGGATAATACTTATACCCCTGAACAAGAAGTTGGAGTTGTACAATGGATTTTAGGAAAGAGTGTTAGCAGTATTGTTCTTCGCAACACCGGGCAGAACGATGGATTTGTTGGTATCGCTGCACCTTCTTTGGCAAGGATTCTCCCAGTTAGTGATTCATACTTGCCATGATTTTCTTCCATATTATTAATTATTATGGTTAATATGACTTCTTATGTGTTTTGTTGACCTTCGGTTTATTTCTTTCCGTGAAGCTTGATTTGGCAATGTTTGGTGGGGACATCTTATGCCAGGTAGAGCTGATGAACTATAACCGTCAATTTTTAGATGCTTAGACTCAGTTTTTTCCTCCCCGTTCAATGATGTTACCTTTTCTTCTTGTTGTGTAGCCAGATGCATTTCTCTGTTCTGTCCATGATGTGAAGGTCGTAAACTCTGTTTACCAGAGACATCGAGCAAGAAACATTGCTGCAGCTGGGGCTGAGGTAATGAAAACAATACATTGCATTGGCTTTTGACACAGTTCATTCAAAACTTAGAGTTATACCTTTTCTAGTTACTTCTTGGAGTTGCTGCTATGTGAAAAATTATATATATGTCTGGCTTTAACTCAGAGAGTCGTTGTTGCAGGGGTTTCTGAGACAAAGGCTATCTGGTCAGGGTCTTGCTTTTATTATCGCTGGTGGCTCTGGTATGTAACTAAGGTTTATCTCAACATGCTGTTCTTTCAGTTTAGGCCCTTTTAAACTAATCCGACTCCATTTGCTTCATAAGTTGTACAGAAAAACCTGGAGGTGGGAGAAGTTCTCACCATTGACGTTTCTTGCATTGCCGCTCTCACTCCCTCGATCAACTTCCAAATCAAATACAATGCTGCACCTGTAAGAAGGGCAGTCTTTGGGGTATGTTACGTTTCTTCCTTATCCATTACAAACAAAATGTATCAAAGATTGTTCCTATTGTCAAACTTACAAATCTTTTATGTTTTATCAATAAAAAGGGTGATAACGTAGTAACAGCGACTCTAACGGGACCAGGCATCGTGTTCATCCAAAGTTTACCGTTCCATCGACTCTCGCAGCGAATTGCAAGGTTAAGAAACGAAATCTCCTCTTGGGTATAAATAACTTTGGTTTCTTGTATAAGAAGAACTAATCAAAACTAACTCACCAAGGGTTTTTGCTTGCAGGTCGGTGACGTCCCCAAATATGAGAGAAAATCCAAGATTATTAGTTCAAATAGGATTATTCATATTTCTTGCATACGTTGTAATTGTGTCCTCTTTAATCCTTACTGAAATGTGAAAAGTAGAGAGGTTTCTCTTGTCCCGTCGCTGCAAAACATACACTCACTTTTGTCTGTTTTATTCTCTTTTGTTATATACAGAGGTTTTACACCAATATCACAACATTAAAATTTTTAAGGAAGATGTTGCATGAGATTGGATATACACACTAGAAGAGATTTTTAGACATTTATTTATCTTTTTTTCTTCGCAAAATTGAATTACATTTCAAAACGACACTCATGCAAAATTGAATTACATTTCAAAACGACACTCATGACTAAGTTCCATTTAACGAACTGCAGGGTGTCAGGACGTGTGACGTGGCGGGTTGCTTATTTGATCAGATATAGGTATTGTCAATGTATCATGAAGCTAAACTTGGTAACCACATCCTTTCAAGGTTGTTCTACATGTGTTTGGTTCGTGCTATTGCCTTGGCAGTATCTCTCTGAAGTGAACATTGGTTTTGTTGACCAACCATTATTATTTTTTTTTTTTTTGCTACGCATGTAAATATCATTAGAATGAATAATCAGGTTTTACAAACTTGTTAAACCTATACAAATTGAAACCTTGGCAAAAAAGTTTAAAAACAAGGTAATCAATAGATTCTGGGAGAACTCTTGGTAGAATTCATCGCAGCCAAAGTGTCATTAACCTGTGGAAATGACGGTTCTGCCTTCTCGATGTGATTGTGTTAACCGTTCTCAGATTCATGTTGGGATATTTATTGTGAATAGATACTTGAAAATTGAAATCATTCATATAGTCGAAATAACCTTTGAGCTCCCCAAAACTTTCATCATCTTCCACAAGATTAACTTTGCTAGAGCACAATATCATAACCTTATAACTTCAGCAGGTTCAAAACTTTCTTGAAATGTCGTAAAATGATTTCAAGACAAATTTGTCTTGCATACGCACATGTTTTTCCAATATTCAAATTTGTGTATGTTGTAGTGCTATAATTTGAAACAAAAATAGTTATATCTCGTAAACTTTTGGAGAAGTCAGAGTTGTAGATACTTATTACAAAAATAGTTATGTCTCGATAACAAACAAAATTGTAGATTAAATAGACGATTAATCCATGATACTTATTATAAACGTGCAATTGTATGCATATAAACAAAATTACAATTATAAAATCATATAATAATCATTATGATACCAATATTAAGACTAATTCATACTCCAGTTCTACAAATATTTTAACATATACAAATACTAACTTCACATAGTTTAAAATCGAATATCACAAATTTTTTCAAAAACAATGATCCGGCTAGTATTATTAATTAAAATAAGAAGTCATACAAAAGAGCAACATTAATCGTTCTAAATAAAAACTGAAGATAGTGAGAATTAAAACCCATTTATATAACAAAAACATTCGATTACATATGACTTTTTCTTAAACTAAACGCAACACAGCAGATTATTTAAACTTCCATCTCTGAGTCAGAGGGCATTCTCGTCATTGTACAGGCTATGGCTTCGTCTCCGTGAAGATAATGAAGGGCGTTTCAGTCATTTACGCACACATTTGAATCTTCATTTGTTCGAATCAAGCTCGCGCTCTTTCTCCTTTTGATCGCTTGGAATGGCGGAAATGCTCATCACCGGCGTCGGAAGGTGCCACCGAAGGAGATCGCTTGTACCTTGATGGCTTCCTCTTGAAATGTCTGTCTTCATCATCACTTGAATCGTATTCTACCATCTCTCTTTCTCTTCGACTGTGACGACGACCCGATGAAACGGCCGCGACTGAGCTCTCTGGAGGCGCTGGAGAAGACTTTGATGTCTTTCGTTGTTTGCCAGAAGATTCCTCCTCTGGAAAACTTATCCGAGTGAATACGTTAGACTTATGGTTATCATCGATCTCTGCAGTTGGCTCCGACGATGGCTTTTCGGATCTCTTACGGTGCTTGCGATCAGTATCTCTGTGGCGGTCACGGCGGCGGTCGTGTTCGGAATCCAAGTCTTGGTGACGGGCATGGTGACGAACACTCTCAGATTTCCTGCTGGATGATCGAGAGGGAGATTTGACCCTCCGCGATGACTGACGCTCCGATGTTAAGTTCTCCGATCTCCTGCGACGGTCATAATCCGACGTAATCGGTGGCGGAGGTGCTTGTCTCTGTTTATTCAAGAACAAGGCCATTATTGGTAAAATAATAGAAACGAAATTTGAGCCTTGAGCCCAATAAGAGATACATTGGGCCCGACCCATTTTCTTTTACTTTATTCTAATTAGGTTATTTAATTAAGCACAAAGAAAAGAGCCAGTAAACAGTAAAATAAATATCAAATATGTTTATTAAAAAATAAATTAAAACGTGTTACAAACGTGTTTTTAAAAATGTAATTTAAAATTAAAATATGTCCGGATTTAATATGATTTTGATATCAGTATTTAACTTTTACTTCAAAAATGAATAGATCAAATATTTACGTTTAAATAAATAACAAAAAATTAATATTGTCAAAAAGTTTCTAACATAAAATAAGAAAAATAATATTTTATAAGTTCGGCAATAATACCAAACTAATAATATTGGTCTGTTTGGGACCACGTCTCATGTAAGCCCAACGTTGAACAACTATATGAAGCAATAAAAAACACTTCCTACAACTCTCTACTTAACCCCTTTTTTCCTCCTACGAAAATTTCTATTTTGATGAGGCCAAAACTTATGGTATAGTTTTTACTTGTGGAAATAACTTTCAATTCATTTATGCATTCTATAGTTTTTACACATTTTATGACATTAATTCAATTTCTCTATCTACCTCATCCTAATCTTAAATGTCTCTCCTTTGAGTTTTAGCCCTAAACCAAATTAAGCATAAAACAGACGCCTATATAGCAATTGTGGAATCAACCCCTTTTTTTTTTAACGTAAAAAGAAATGCAGAGACCGAGAAATATAAAAATAAAAAGAGAGAAAGAGGGTGTTGAGAAAACGTCATCTCTTGCAAGCCGAGAGAGAGAGCGAGAGAGAACTGAGACAACAAAATGATACATACAGATTTTGGCTTCATGGGTGAGGAAGATGCTGCCGAGTTGTTCATTATTCTGCTCTTTTCACCGTCCCTGACGACATTCCCTCTGTACCACACAATAAACAAACAACTAGTTAACATGCTGCAGTATACATAGATAAGCCTGAAACTAGTGAATGCACAGACAGTGCTTTACCCTTCTGACCGTCGAATCTCGTTTTCACGCTTTCTTTTCATCTCAGCTTTCTTAGCTTCAAATTCTTCTCTCCCCATTATAGGATGCTGGAGATTCATACGATTCCCCATCTCCGCAAGGTCCCTGCTCAAGGCACATGTCCTGGTTACTAATAGCTATAATGAAGATACAAAATCACAAACTATTTATGAACTGAGAGAGCAAATCTCAGCTTCTCAGTACCTATAAGGTGGTCGTATATTCGGGAACCCGAAGCCCTGTGCAGCAAAAGGATCTGGATGCATCACACCGCCAAACGACATGTCCATGGGGCCTAATCCATAGCCAACAAAAGGAGGCATCGCACCAGGAAAAGGGCCTGGAAACCCATTGAAACCATGATGAAAGCCATTGAACCCAGGTTGAACGCCATTGAACCCATGTTGGCCGCCGTTGAAGCCGGGTTGCAGACCATTGAAGTACTGCTTACCGGGACCTGGACCCATGTGCATCACATAGTCAGGGCCTGCTAGATCTGGCAAAGGACCACGAAGACAAACAATCTGTTAAGCCTCTCTATACAGTTAACATAGACTGGGAAGAAAGATCATGAGTAGTCCACAGAAAAATAAGAAAAAGCTACCGGTTCCAGTCATCCGTGGTTTCTTCTTCTTCCTTTTTCCTGGTGAAGAGCAAAAGTATGCATTATTACTTTACTGATGATAGTAATCGCCAAACATCAATGTACATTGTATAACGTGCAAAAGGTGATGCTTTCTCTTCTTTATATGTGGTAAATGCAAAAGTTTCTCGTGCTAATGGGAAATAGCCAGTGATTACCTTGCTCCCCAGAAGCAACCTGCTGCGGCATTTCTTCCTTGGGGGCCTGCGTATTCAGTTGTGAAACTGCTGCTTCCTTGCCATTTGAGGATCCTTGAATGTTTTCAGATGCATCAACTGGCTTTTCCACTTTAACTATTTCTGCAGACGCCCGAGGAGTACTTGTGATCTCCGGTATTTCTATTGACGGCTTTAAAGTTGAAATCTCATTGTTGTTACTAGGAGCTGGTTTCTTTTCGCTCCCAGATGCAGCAGATGTAGTAGGAGATAGAACCTTGGAAGGTGGACACCGTGCAGACTCCATATCTAGATTTAATACTCATTAGTTTACCAATGATGGTACAAACAAATATAAAAGACTGCGAATGAGAGAATGAAATACCTTGGACTTGACACATGCTGCCAGCGTTCTCAGCACTACTGTTACCAGACTCCAAGATACGGTTTATAGTATCCCTTAGGGTCTTGTTTGGTAGCAGATCATCAGCAAGGACATCAGTTGCTGTACAAGCACACATTGACTTTGCAATGATGTGATCTCTAATACCTGAATTGTAGATAATGATTACAGAAAAAGGCGTTAGTGGAACAGCAAAAGGAATCAGATGCATTGGCAATTTGACAAGAAAACTTACACTTGTCACAGTAGCTCTTGAGACAGCATTTGCTTGCCAGTGCAGCATCTCTCATCACTTCTTTGCACAATGGGCATTTTAATTCAGGAGGAAATTCCCCGACTGATCGTGTTGTTGATGTTAATCCTTCCATTTCCTTCTCAAACGCATCCCTAAATTTGTCAAATTGACATAAGTGATCAACATTATGACTAATTTCTGTGAAAAGGTACTAACAAATAACTCGCCATGTTACTTTAGCGATAACGTACTCGTTTGGTTTTAAAACTGCTACTGCGCCACTTGGCAAGGAGTAAGAGCCATTTGGGGTCGCCATCAGCATTGACTTGGGGATACCAGTAGGTGGTTTAACTCTCTTAACATCAAAATTAGGATTACCGTTTGTGGAGCAGTGTTGAATAAAATGTCCTGAGACAGAAAGAGATGCTCAGAACACTCGAGACAATATTAAACCAAATTAAAAAATATATAAGGATTCTCTAAGTCTGTCATACCAGAAACATTGCACCGATGACAAACATAGCCTGGTGGCGGCGTTTTCCTTTCCATTCCTATTCAAACAAATACAACCAGTCTCTGTATATTACATTTCAATGAAAGAGTGAAGAAAATATTTGGATAATAATTGACAAAACATCCCAGTCTCGGAACAAATTACAAGAGGGGATTGAAGCATATAAGTCAATCATATACAGAAATATAATTACCAAAACCGCGGCCACCCATCCTTCCAGCCATACCCCTCCCATAACCTCTGCCCGGGCCAAAACCATCCGCACCTTGTCTGTAACATGAAAGAAAAATAAGTGTTATGCAAAATGTATGTCAAGATCTTATTCCGCATGCTCATGTCCATCAGTTCGAGAAGACTACTTACTGCTGCCAGTCTAGTGCTGGGGTGTCAATTAATGCCTTTATTTTGGTTTCTTCATCTACTTTATCATCGGCTGGTGCAGGATTATGACATAGGTTATTAGAATGGACTGCTGGGGCATCAGGAATTGAATACAAATCATTCCCAAACTCATCCCATTCATCTTCAACCTAAAACGTAGATTAACGTGTAAATTAATATTTGTGTAGAAGAATTCAATGCCAATAGAAACTGAGAAAATTTGCCATAATCAACTCACAGCAAATGCATCAGCAGTAATAACATTGTTCGTATCAGCTTGAACGTTTTCCACTTTATCCTCGACCCTCGGCCTGCAAAATGTAGTTATTTACATCATTACACATGAGGGTCCGGTATAACTTAACAAAAATCGTAATGAAATGCCCAACTTAGAGTGAAAGAACACAAAGATTGAACAAAGCAGTTGAGAAAGTAAGTATTAAAGTTATAGATCTCAGAATTTACTCTGGTATGGTAATAATTCTGATGCGAGGGCGTCCAGGGACCCGGCGAATTAGAACAGAAGTATTTTTGGGTATTAACATTGCTTCATCCAGATATTCTGAAATTGCAAAAGAAGAAAAATATATGAAGGCCACATATTGTTACTATATATCAACAGAGAATTGTAGTTAAGTGTTTCAACGTAACTCTTTCTAATGATTAACAACCACAAACCAATCAAGAACACTCTAATCTCAGACGTAATAACATTTAACGCATAAGATTGTACAGTACATAATCAAATCCATTTTACTGAAGCAGTTAGATACTCAACAATCCATGGCCAGATTAACATTACTAAATGTGATTACTTCGATAAGTGAATAAAGAAGACAGCCACATGAATATTGATCACAATCAGATCAGAATCCAACCCTAGTTAACAACAAAACATATGGATCAATATCTTCTAGGTGCATAAGCATAAGAGGAGGAGGACAAACCTTCATTAGTTTGGGCATTAGAGATGACAATGTCAAGGTCTTTACCACTTCCCAAATGCTTAGTTTCGTAAATTTTTTCTTTGAGAAAACCAACTGTTATATAAGGACCATCCATGGAGATGGTATCATAATCCCTCGCACTCTTAAACTTGTAATAAATTGCCATTCGATTTAATCTGATAATGAATAAAAAATACAATATATGTATTACTAATTTAATAAAACACACAATAATCTACTCTTTTGAAAAACCTTAATCCAGGCCAAAAAAATCGAGGCCAGAAATTTGATTTCCAAAAAAACAAAAAGTAACTACAATTTGATTCTTTACTTCTCTGATTGGACTTCAACAGATTCGACAGACGAAACCTCTCACGCGCTTCAAGACGACATCAGATCAACGAGAAAGCTCAGGAACGAGAACGTCCGTGTTGAATTGAATCCAATAGATCGCAGGGACAATGCTCAGATGTCTCCAAATCTCTGAAAGGATCTTCACGTGAACCACGACAAGCAAATTGAATTCACTGGCTTCAATTCAGAAGATCCTGAAACTCTCCAAGCACCGAATCGAGGATATAGAATCGAAAACCACTGTATCCCTAATGATTCACGGTGAAATTGCAGACGATCTCGAGAGAAAATTAGAGAATCTTCGTATATCAAGGAGAAACCGATGAATATCGCACGAACACGAACTCTAGGGTTTGGACCGAGAACTGTCGTATCCAAAAGACTCTTCCCCTAATCCTCTCTTAAAGAATAAGAGCCTAAACGTAAAGGTCTTATGGGCCCTACAGTAGTTCATTTAGGCCCAATAAGTAAAAAGGCCCAATAAGGTTTTTCTCAATCTGATGGAAACCCTAGCTCCCATGGATGGGAGACATCTATTTAAAGCAGAAACCTAATTGGAAGAAAGAAGTGACTGCGACGCCGGAAAAACGCAATGGGTATGTTTCTCAGTATTCTCTCTCGCTTTGATGTTGTTTCTGTATTATTCATTTGATTTTGGGTATACATATGTTTGAGTAAGAAGTGTGAATTAAGAAGGACGAAATGTGATTTTTGATGATAGGTGCGTACAAGTACGTGTCGGAGCTATGGAGGAAGAAGCAATCGGATGTGATGAGGTTTCTGCAGAGGGTTAGGTGTTGGGAGTATCGCCAGCAGCCTTCCATTGTTCGTCTTGTTCGTCCCACTCGTCCCGACAAAGCTCGTCGTCTCGGCTACAAGGCCAAGCAGGTCTTTTTCTTCTTCTTCTCATCATTTTGTTTATCATTCTAATAGTTTTAGGTAATGTTGAATCTAGCCTTATCGATTACATTGCTGGTTAAGCGGTGTCTTGATGCGTAGTCATTTATGTCTGCGCTTTATGATAGAATACTTCCTGAACCCAGCTAGAACGATTCATTCTTCTGACTGAACAGCTCTTTATCTTTTGTGGACTCTGTTCCTGTCTAAGATTGATACATTTTTTAAGCCTTTGATCATAAAATGTACTATGTTTGATTAGTTATTCACTGTCTTTGTTGCTTACTTCTCTTGGTTCTCTGTATTAGGGATTTGTTGTTTACCGTGTTCGTGTCAGACGTGGTGGTCGCAAGAGGCCTGTTCCCAAGGGTATTGTGTATGGTAAACCCACCAACCAGGGAGTGACACAGCTCAAATTCCAGCGTAGTAAGAGATCTGTTGCTGAGGAACGTGCTGGTCGCAAATTGGGTGGCCTTAGGGTCGTTAACTCTTACTGGCTCAATGAGGTATGCATCACACCATTGGTCGTTATTGTAGTTACTGTCCATAGTAGAATTCTAGGTGTCAAATGAACTTGACTCCTGTACATTCAGACGTTGGCATGGTATAGAAACCTGTATATCTAAATCATCCTATAAATGTGTAATGAAATGGCATGTGTATATTGACCTGTATATCTAAATCATCCTATAATTGTGTAATTGAATGGATTCGGATGATTAACTGTTTGTGCTTTCTCTGTTTCTTAGGACTCTACCTACAAGTACTACGAGATTATTCTAGTAGACCCCGCACACAATGCTGTCCGAAATGATCCAAGGATCAACTGGATCTGCAACCCGGTGCACAAGCACAGAGAACTCAGAGGGCTCACCTCCGAAGGAAAGAAGAATCGTGGTCTTCGTGGAAAGGGTCACAACAACCACAAGAACAGGCCTTCCCGCAGGGCTACCTGGAAGAAGAACAACAGTCTCTCTCTCCGTCGTTACCGGTGATCAGTTTTATGTTTTGTTTTTCTCGAAGTGGTATATCTTCTGTGTGGATTTGTGTTTCGGAATTCTGGAATTACATTGGGATGGAAGACTTTCATATTCTAGAGTTTGTTTCAAGTTTTGAGTTCTTAAAAACTTTGATTCTGACCATAAGGCAAAGTTTATTAGTTAATTTTGATGATGATTTTGTTTTTACTTAATATCAAGAGTGTAGATTTGCTCCTACCTATTACTTATGAATGCCAATAAACTGAAATGTGAAACCTTTTAAAAAATTAACTATGATATTGTAATCAATCAAGAACGTGAATGTATCCAAGATATTTCTATTTAGAGCCTTTCTTCAATGAAGCTGTCCTTCAGATTTTGGAGAGCTTGACGGATTGAGTCTTCTGTCTGTCTAGAGTATTTCAAGCATATCAACCTTTGAGCGACTCGGTAGATCCTATGTATTTCGTGGTGCTTACCACAATTTAGCTCTATTCTTTTATTTTCCTGCCCAACATTCATCATGAACATGAGAACAAAAGTCTTAATAATAGTTTTTATGCTAGCCTATTAAGTTTTGGGTAATACCTTGTCTGTGATCCTTGTGGTTATGGTCCTAGCTGTATCGATCACTGTAGTAGGCAGACCAGCCACTTCGGCTAATAGAAGGCCATAGTGTGGAACATGTAATGTTCCAT
Organism: Arabidopsis thaliana x Arabidopsis arenosa; assembly: GCA_019202795.1. NCBI lineage: Eukaryota > Viridiplantae > Streptophyta > Magnoliopsida > Brassicales > Brassicaceae > Arabidopsis > Arabidopsis thaliana x Arabidopsis arenosa. The sequence goes on from CM032924.1 coordinate 10,152,251, forward strand.
CTCGCAGTTGAAACTGATCAGAGAAATGTAACATTTAGCAGCAATATTTAAAATCTTGAATTCATACGAGAGGAAGGCAGATAGAACCTTGAAGTCTAAGCGGTTGTCTCTGATGTCTACATAAAAGTGAAGAACCTTGACATTTGGGTAGATGGTTGCTAACTCTGCGAGACTGTCCATATGGGTTGCAAATACTGTATACCTGAAAGTTTAAAGCCACAAAACCACATTTGCATTTACTTATTAAGTACCCTTCGACAGTGGGAAAAACTCAGTGAAATGCTTACGCTTTGAGTGATAAGAGATACTCGCAGCAGCTCCATGCCATTGCTAACCCGTCTGAGGAAGAAGTCGCCCTCCCGAGTTCATCCATGACTATCAAACTCCTACAGTTTGAGGAGCTTATAAGGTATGAAACTGAGGGGGAGGTTTGTTTGTATCAACTGCTTTCACAAAGCCTACCTGTTGGTGACATTCTGCATTATGAAAGCGGTCTCTCTCATCTCCGTCATAAACTGTGACAGTGAAAAGTAAGGAATGAGAATTGTAATATCAATTTTCCTCATGTTAAAATTTTTGTGGTAATAGTGGGCGGGTCTCCTTTCGAAGTAAAGGCCTTCGCATTCCTAATTTGCTCTCCTTGTGATCATAAATGTTGGGATTCATCAACAAGCCAAATCCTTGGAAATGATCATATTGATAATGCTCATCTACCAATATTGGAGAATATCTGAGCGAGAATTTAAAGGTTTACCGTGCTTGAATTTGACTCAAGGTTATCCATGGTCCCCATTCTTGTAAATATGCGGTCAACCACCCTTATAGTTGCAAAGCGAGCTGGAACATAGCAGCCAATCTGAGCAAGAATGACTACTAGACACACCTGTTGGAGATATGTGCTCTTTCCGCTCCTTGAGATGTGGGGTACAAATTCAAACATGAGTCGATGAGGATTTTCTGGAAAATTGATCAGCAGTAGAGGAAGTAATGCAAGAGTTCCCTTACATGTTTGGACCCATAACTACCAACATGTTGGTTGCTTCTGACATGAAGATACTATTAGACTGCAAAAGAGAAAATTTGTGAGTTAAACAAGCGTGCACAGGGCTTATAATGAAAACAAAGGACACAAGAAAGTTGGTGAAGAGAGCATAAACTGCAGAACACACAAATATGAACTTCTTCAAATTCTTGGAGCTAATGTTAGAGAGAATTAGAATATCAGATACTTTTCTTCAAGCTTTGCCAACAAGATGATGTCTCAGAATAGTATCATGAGAAATAGCACTCAGAACTTACAACAAAGTCGTTGTGTATGCTTTCTAGGATGGGATGCCTTCCAGCGTCAATTGCCAGTGGGCCACTATCTGCCAAACAATATATAGACAAGTAAATTCCACAAAAAACGTTGATCAATCATTTCACTTAATTGTTCAAGAATTCTTTAGAGCTAAGGAATATGAGAGGTTACGATGGTAGGTGTTTGAGGAATGATAGTGAGAGAGTCAGCTACCTGTTAGTTCTGGTCTAGAGTATCGATCCACTGGCTTTGTGGATATTGTATGAGCAAATGAATTAACAATCATATCTAGGAGACATAAGACTTCTGCTAGGAGTGTGAGGGCAGAAATATCTTCCCTTATAGCATCCATTAGTGCTGCATACATACGAAAAACATTTCGCGTAATAGGAATAAACAAAACGAGCATGGATTATAATGAATTGTGTTATTATATATAGTGTAGAGCAATGTGAAATTATCAACCTTCCAAGCATGTTTCCGTTCGAATGAAACACTCTCCAGCAGCAGACTTATTCCTGACATTCAACTGCACAGCAGATCAAGGTACATTGTGTCTAGGTTCCTGAAATCATGAATATAGCTCCTACTAGTGCTAGATTTGAGGGCTCATTCTTCTCAAATCAAAAAGATCCAAGGTGTTTCAAGTCCTTGCTGGATTAAAACCTTGGTAAGGAAATTTTGTTCATTTAAAATTATTTGTAGCAAACATCAAACTTTGTATAGATAGCTGTAACGTAATCCTGAACTATATCACTTCATGAACTGATAAAAATGATTAAGCACCAAGAGAATCACACAAGGAAACGAAGCATCTGAAATTGTTATAGTTCAACTTACAGAAGCTAGTTCCAGACTAGAACAATGAATGTTTTTCCCATGTTTTACAACCTGAATTACATGCCACGTACAAGAAAAATAAAATCAGGAAAACCATATATATAGAGAGAACATTAAGTTTCAAATGGAAGTACGTTTTTTACCTGAGTGAATTTGTTTGGAAGTTTTCCCTGAACTTCCTTCTGAGGAATTCTGAAAAAGAAGCCCTGCCTGTTGTTGAAAGGGAGTTTCAGATTTGGCAAGTTGAATTCCTCACGATACTTACTCGCCAGATTATGTATTGCTGTCAGTGTTTTCAAGATTTCAGATTAGCAAACCAGATTTGTAAAAGGGAAAAGCAGTGATAATACAAAATGAAGCATATTCTTGGTTCACCTTCACTAGTATCACAGAAGGTTCTTCTTGCAATATCCAAAAATCCATCAATTCCAGCTTTTAAAGCAAAACACTGCTGTGTGCGGGCAACAAACGGAACCCGTGCATGGAGGACATCATCATCAATAACTTCCCCGATTCTGAAACAAAAAGAGTCTAGTTACTAGAAACCTTATAGGATAAACGAAGTTCATAGTTGCTATCTACTAGCCAGACCCACTAATGGCGTACTTTTTTCTGATAGAAGCATATCTATCATTTTCACACACAGACTTGTAAACATTGGCAAGGAGAAAACACTTTGCGTCCTTCAGAACCTGCAATTTTTTACATAGGATAGGGCGCAACTAAGGTTAGAGGTAAGGTCATAGACATAATTGCTACATAAACCAAAAAACTAATCACAAAATGAGAAAGAAAAACACCTTTGCAAGTAGAGGCAAAGCATCCAATGCAGTTTTAAGTAAGATAATGCTTGAAATCATGTTTTGGCTCCTTCTGGTATTTTCAAAACCTATGACCGCTTCTGTGACTTTCTTTGGCTTGAAGCAGAAATGACAAAGAACTCGATCTGATAGTTGTGAATGATTGTCAGGAATCTCTTGAGATGATGTGATTAAGAGAACCAAGCTCAATATATTGGATGCAACGAGAAAAATTCCAGATCTTCCCACTTTTCTCTTGATTACTTACCAGTCTCTTTTGGAAATTTACGTAAAACCTGTGAAAGCCCAAAGAATAGTTGTTCATTGCTCATCAACTCATCCTGAAATTACAATAAGGGGAAACTATGATTAATGCATCATCATACATGGAAAAATTCCGGTAGCTACACAATGGATCAAGCTCTGTATATAACACTCTAATCTTAACTATACTAACCAGGCAGTCCAGGCGAGTGTTAATGGTTTCAATATCTTTCAGAGGCTGCAACAAATTTGCACGAAGAAGCCTAGTCCTGACCAACATATCATGCATGAAATAAAATGACTAGTGAGTTAAAGAAACAACGAAATATGCTGACCTACAGAGCCAAGATGTCTTCAATAGTGAATTCAACTAAGAAATATGCGTTTCTAGATACCCGCCAACTGTTTTTGTTGTCTTGAACATCTGGAACAAACTCCTCTTTTTGTTGCTAGTGCCCAAAAGTGCGTTGTGGAATGGATCAATGATTTCCAGATTCTCAACACTACCATCAAATCAAGGAAACAATGAAACAACGATTTACAGTTTTGATGCTAGAATTCTATATAATTTAATAGACAAACATGAATAATATCAAGGTAATCGTACCTAGTTGCATCGATATTCATGTGATCAAACGATCCATTAAAAGTTATCTAGACATAGGCATCACAATCCACCAAAAATGCTATTAGTATCCATCAGCAACAAAGGCCAAAGAAGAAACAGATAAATGCCCAAAAACAGAAAGAAACAATGACTCATTTTGCAAGAAATTGTGAAACTACTGCATATAAAACTTTTACAACCAAGTAATTGAGAATTGTACATAACCAAACACATACAGTCAGTGAGTGGTTGGTGACTATCACACCCTTTTCCGCCTCTATCCTGCTCATGAGTCATGACACAACACACCAAAACTCAGTATTTCCGAAACACCAAACTGATAATGTAATGAGGCAAAAAGTTCAAGATTAGACACCATTTGATTGTAGCCGCAGCAGCAGCCAATGAGAGATAATGTTGCTTATAGTAAGTGTCTAAACCAAGCGCCAAAGGTTCTTCTGCAGCCAAGTTTTGTATTAGCACAGCACCCTGAAACATATAACCGAAAATGCATATCCATTTAGAAACACATGACTACAAGGATCAATGGATGATTGTACTATAAGAAGTTCCTGTATCAACCTTAGTGTCATCGAAACAACCACGGGCAAACACAACCTGCAAGAAGGGAATTGACAGTAACAGTCAATTAATTCTTCTATAGCTAAAGACATATGCATTCGTATCCCCAATTTGTACAGGAATATAATCCATGGCACAGAAAATTTCACCTTCCTAACGGTGCTATAACATCTATCCACCAGTTCTGATACCCCAACCATGCCATCGGCTGCCAATTTGTTGGGAGGAACAATTATCACAGACGGATCATAGAAACGCAACAGCGTCTTCGTGTTTTGGTATGAGCTACTTGTCTCTATATACTGAGATAGATGCAGTGAAGCCGATCTTAGGTCAAAAGCAGCCATTCCGACCTATCCAGAGAAATCCAAAATCGAATCCAACATCACCATAGATATATCATGCGAACAACAAGAACATCGATCCCAGAAATCGCCGTTGCATAATCAAGACCCAAAGAGAACACAAATGACAAATCAGATCATAATCCTGCCAAATCCGAGCAACGGAGAAGCCGTGCGTACCTCTTTGGCTCTGTTCTCAATTAGGCCGGCGACGAAACTCGATCTCTCTCCCCCGTCGTCTTCCATTTTCGCTCCACAGATCAGAATTTGAAAATTGAGCGAAAGGTACAGAGTTCCGAAAATGAAGGCAAAAGCGCGCCACTGTGAATTTTATCAATCGGTTTGCACTCACCACGCTGATTCTGCTTTCGTAAACCGGCTTAAATTAGACAGCTGAGGGAATATTTCCGGTTCCACATTGTCGATATACGAAAACCAACCAAAATCAAATCAAATACATTTGCTAGATTTCCGTTTTAATTCAATTTTTAATCGAATACATTTGTATATTTTTTCAATGGAATAAGTTTTTGTCAAAAGTACTTTAAAAGAAAAGAAAAGAATTACCAAATTTAAATTTGGTTTGGTTCGGTTATTTTGGTTCAACAGAGTTTGAATCTGTTTTTGTTATCCGGATTGTAGAGAAATTGAGGGGCCACTTTGATCCAGTTGCCACTGCCAAGCAGGACAATTAAGTTGCTATTTCAATTTAAACCTCTACTAAAGTACTAACAAAGAAAAGAATTCTTGGCTTATCTTATAACAGTTGATGATCACTCTCCTTCTTACAATAAACAGTGTTGTATGGCAAACATAAGAACAGATATATTACCAGATTAACAAAGGCTGTATTTTAGTTTCTTTACCTATCTGCCAGTCACAAATCACAAGACCTCGTCAATGGTTACATAGCGGCGCTCCTGAATGGAGAGCTGTGCAGCAACTCCCATGGCAACAGCCATCAATCCGTCTTCCAAATCAATAGCTGCTCTTCCTTCACCTCTGATTGCTGATAAGAAGGTGAGGTGTTCCAAGTAACTTGACCCGTGATGTAACCCTTCATATCTGAATAAACCAACATCGTGTGATGTGAGACTATGATACATTGTTGAGAGTGCAAGACAATATGTAGATGAATAAAGCTTACTTTATTCTTTCATCTTCAGCTTTTATTGTTTGAACGTGTTCTCTTCCTCCAACACGACTGCCAGATCGAACTATACCCTCTGGAACAAGTGCCTCCCCCTGCAACATGCTTGCCACGTCAGTTGGAAAGAAAGCAGATGAACATATTGACCAAACTCAAAACTCATGGATCATATGAAAAACTCCAAAGAAATAGTCTGAGAACACTTTATGCTAATCTTCCATCTATATGCAAGAGCATGTAATGCCATGTGATTTGGGAATAAATGGAAAATATGTACTCTTAGGGAATAATGTCGAATGATTCAGAGAATTCAATACAAAGAAAGAACAACCAGCTCTGTCTTTTTCATTTCACACCAAGAGCATAAATAAGCGCACACACACACACACAAAAAAAGGGACCATAATTTTTCAAAGGTACTCACCTTTCCAATGTCACCAGTAACAGAAATTTCTTGCTCGTTTTTGCTTCCCTCAGCAAACATGCAAAGGTCGAGCATCCCACGGCATCCATTGTCAAACTCAATTATAACATATGCGTTATCAATTATATCAGGCACCTACATCGCAAAGAAACATCTAGTATGAAACTCGCAACACGTTGATTGACTGTAAAATGGGATTAATATGTACCTTTCCATCATAAATTTCATCCTTGTGGTTCACATCCATGCCACCAGAAGCCATCACACAAACAGGATTTGCACCGGCAAAGAGCCTCATTAGATCAAAGAAGTGGCAGCATTTCTCCACTAGAGTCCCTCCAGTGTTCACATTGAATCTATTCCAGTTGTTCACCTAGTGATGTGTTCTCTCAGCAATCATATAAAAATGGGATGTGTAAACACTACACATAGTCCATCTTGTTTGAGCATACCTTAACCAAGAAAGGGAATCTATGTTCTCGGATTGCTACCATCTTGACATTACCAAAATCTCTGCCTTTTACTTTTTCTATTAACTTCGCTACCGGCGGCATGTATCTGTACTCCAACCCAACTTGCACCACCATATCTGACCTTTTCTTGGCAGCCTCCAGGACCTGATTCCAGACACAATTCTATGAATTGATCAATCATAGTCAGCAAGATTTAGTACCAAACCAAAAAGGAGAAAAATGACCTGTTTGCAATCTGCAACTGTGGTGCATAATGGCTTCTCAACAAGAACATGATGTGGTTTTGGATAACTGATAATGTCCATAAGAATCTGATGATGAGTCATATTTGGAGAAGACACAACAATCACGTCACACAGCTCACTCTTGAGCAACTCTTCGTGTCCTGAGAAAACCTTAATCACAACAAAATTTTTAAAAAATCTTAAATCCAAAATCGGAGAAATCAAAGTATCGAAAGAATTTATCAATTAAAAAGACCAGGAATCAAACAATCATGCACTATATATAGAAACACTGCATAAGAGTCCGCTCTAAGTAAGTCCTAAGTTTGACTGTGTAAGATTGTTCCGGGAAATTCAAAATACCTTAAGCTCCCATCCAAAAGATCGAGCGAGTTCAATGGCCAGGAGCTGTGAGGGAGGGTGAGGATCGGCGATGCAAACGACAGCGAGGCCTTGGTCTCGGAGATGGTGAAGATTGATGAGATGTTCTCTTCCCATCATACCAATCCCTACGATTCCGTACTTGGTAATCGCTGAGTCCTTAGCATCCGCCATTAAAGAACGTCTGAGCTCTCTCTCTGACTCTCTCTATCCCTTGCTTTGAGCTAAACGACGTCGATGGGGGGCCTATCTCAAATATTGTACGGTTATCCTCTTTATAATATGTAAAACTTTTTTGAGTAAATGATATTTTTACTTTTTAGGATGAGACCGATTTGGAGCGGACACAAATCTATGAGGAGTCGTATTTTATGAAATAGTACAGAACATACATATGTGGGAAAGAAACATGATACTTTTTTGGTCATTTATCTTTTTGTGGTGTACTGAAACTTGGAAGCTTTAGGAGGATATGGCTGTGCTTAGGCCTGGGCATATGGGTAACCCATTCGGGTTCGGGTAAAACCCGTTCGGGTTCGGGTTGAATGGGTAATGAATTTATGGTCCATTCGGGTATTCTTAAAGTTTCGGTTCCGGTCCGGTTCGGGTATCGTCGGGTTCGGGTAAAACCCATTCGGGTTCGGGTTGTCTTATTTTTCTTCTTAGAACTACTACCTCCGTCACCTTCATCTCCAGTTTCTCTCTCTTTACGCTTCTCCTTTCTTCCGGAAGTAGGAGTTTGAACCTCATCTTCATCATGTCCACTTAAATCAACATCATCAAAATCTTCTGGAGTTTGAGTTTCATTTGACGCCATCTACATTAAAAAACTTGACAAAATTAACAACAAAAACTTGACAAAACTAGACTCAAATCAACAAAATTGACTCACATCAGATTCAAGAGAGACAAAGAAACTAATTAACTAAAATTAAGCAGAGACAAAGGAACTAGAATTAAGGCAAATGACTAAACAAAGAACTGTTAATACAAGCTTCTAGTGTGCATAGAACATAAGTAATTGTTTCTTTTAACTCTTAAATATTGTTTTATTTTTATTTAATTTGATATCACTTAACAATATCTCTCTTTGACGGGTCATATAATAAACCAAAACAATAATTAAACATTCATGTAAACTAGAGAAGATGCAGAGAGGAAAAGATGATGACAAGAGAGGCTTTTAAGGTTGGTGGTCGTTAAACAGACTTAAACTCATGGCAGGCCACAAAGACGACAAGTCCCGTGACGGAGAAACTGATCAAAAAAGAAGCAAAATCTGATATCACAATTTATTTCAAGCAAAGAAAAGACTCTGAGGATAACACAAATCCCATCAATATCTCAAGAAGTTCGGAGAAAAAGAAAGGATAAAAATACTAGCTGCATTCTTCATAAATTACATGTATTCTGAAATGACGAAACTTAAAATCTAGGGCATACATATAAGACTATATCTAATTATCTATATACATATATAAACACATGTGAATTATTTTGGGTTTATGGGTACCCGAAATGGGTAACGGATAATCCCCGACCCGAACCGATACCCACGGGTAAACCAATACTCTACCCAATGAGGTAATTTTCTAATACCCTAATCCGCCCCAACCCAGTTTTATCGGTTCGGGTATCGGTTCGGATATCGGGTCCGAGTTTTTTGCCCAGGCCTAGCTGTGCTCAAAGATATATTAATGAATTGAGGATATGGCTGCTCAAAGATATTTTTTTTTTGAAAATAGGGTAGAATGACCAGAAAATGGTCTATACTTTAGGAAATGACCATTAATTAAGAAGTGCCCATTTGATTCCTACCAAAAAAAAAAAAAAGCAGTGCCCATTTGATAATAAATATGATGGAATACATCTTTTTTACTTTATTTTTGTTGAAAAGAGTATGAAGAATGAAGATAAAATATTTCAACTTGAGCAAATGTAGTTGAAAAAACTAAATTTTTGTAGAACTAGAGTAACCTAAAGAGTAAGAGACAAATATAGTTGAAAATATTAAAACAATTTCATTACAAAAATTGATAGTTATATATGTCATATATGTATAAAAATGAGTATTTTGTCCCAAAAAAAAATTCCTTCTAAATTTGGTAAATATAATAATTTTTTAATACGATGAAGTAAACAGTGAAAGTCACTCTATTTTGTAGAGTTTTGAGTTATGCTCTAAAATGTCAGGATGATATGTGAATAACAGACACAACACAGAATCTAACGATAAAAAGATGAGAATGTTTATAACAAATGGATGATGAGTCAGATTCAAAAGAGTGCGGCAAGAAATAGCGGCAATGATACGAAGAGTCTCCACCACCTCATGTCTCTCCGCCACAGCTTTTAGATCATTTACGAAATGGTCCTTTAATTCCTCTCAATTTCACGGCGAGTCCCTCGATTCCTCTGTCTCACCTCTTCTCATCCCCGGCGTCCACGTCTTCCATTGTCCGGTACGTTTATGAATCCAATAATCATTCATGTTTTCTCCTAAATTTCTATTGATCCTCCTAATCTAATTGAATCCAATTTCTCTCTTTGAAGTTTAGGATGTGGTTGGGATTGTAGCGAAACTATCAGATTGTATTGCTGCTAAAGGAGGAAACATTCTTGGTTATGATGTTTTTGTTCCTGAGAATAAGAACGTCTTCTACTCTAGAAGGTAAAGTTTCGATTTTTCCATTTGCAAAATCTCACCTTTGATGCTACTTCAATAGATTCTTGCTAAAAGCTTGGAGTAGTTGAAAAGGTTTCTATTTTTGGGTTTAGTTGTGATGAGAAGGTAATTTCTTTGGGCAGTGAGTTTATATTTGATCCAGTAAAATGGCCAAGGAGCCAGATGGATGAAGATTTTCAAACTATTGCACAAAAGTTTAGTGCTTTAAGCTCAGTAGTACGAGTGCCCTCTTTAGACCCTAAATACAAGATAGCACTTCTACTGTCCAAACAGGTAAATGGTACGTCATAAAGAAGATCCTTTTATTCTGTGTCTTCTTTTTCCTGAAGTTGTGTGATTCTTTTGTCTTGTAGGATCATTGTCTTGTTGAAATGTTACATAAATGGCAGGACGGAAAGCTTCCCGTCGATATAACATGTGTGATAAGGTTTACCTTTAACTCTTCTCAACGGATTGAATGGATATATTAGTTATGCATGTATGACTAGTAATCTCTGAATATTTTCTGTATCCAGTAATCATGAAAGAGCTCCAAACACTCATATTATGCGGTTTCTCCAGAGGCATGGCATCTCTTATCATTATTTGTCAACTACCGATCAGAATAAAATAGAAGAGGAGATTTTTGAATTGGTTAAGGATACAGATTTTCTAGTTCTCGCTAGATACATGCAGGTATATCAGCTTTGAAGTTCCATCCTAAGCTCCTGAATAGTCTCATTCTGAGGACTGTGTCTTCTCTAGTTTAACACCAAAAATACAAATTTTCTCCTTTGAGTGTTCTTGCTTCGAGCTTATGCTTCTTTGCAGGAACAGCTTTATTAACAAAAGAAACTTCTTAGCATTAGTTATTATATTGATGGATGATGTTGACTGGAACAGTTTCCTTTGACAGCTACTATCCGGTAACTTCTTGAAAGGTTATGGAAAAGATGTAATCAACATCCATCATGGCCTCTTGCCATCTTTCAAGGGGAGAAATCCCGTGAAACAGGTTTCTGAGTTCTTTGAGGCTCTAGCTCGCATGAGTTGTGTTATTTATATTTAGCTCGTCCCTGTCTCTTACTGTTCTAGATTCTATCGGTAGGCATTTGATGCAGGTGTGAAACTAATTGGTGCAACAACTCACTTTGTTACGGAGGAACTTGATTCAGGTCCTATCATTGAACAAATGGTGATTCATCTCCCAACTAGTTTATTTGTTTGAGTGTTGCATTGTTCTTAAGAAGCGTCTCAATTTGATTTTTACAGGTTGAGAGAGTTTCCCACCGAGACAATTTGAAGAGCTTTGTCCAGAAATCAGAGGACCTTGAGAAAAAGTGTCTCATGAAAGCTATAAAATCTTACTGTGAACTGCGAGTATTGCCTTACGGGACACAAAAGACTGTCGTATTCTAATACAGTCTACATGAAAATCTCTGACATGTCTCTCACCTGATTCTTCATCATATGAACTTCTCACTCATGCAAAAATATACATACCACTTCTCTACAATTTTTTTACTCTTCATAGCTTACAAGTCAATGTTATGGCTTTGCAAATCAGAAACTGAATCATTGGAAATAAAAAGTTCAATTGAGATTCATCATTCTTCTGATGTCTTTCTGTACAAAGCAATGTTCCTAACACTTGTTGTGATCATTTGAACAACCTGCTGTGTTTTATCCAAAAGTCTTCTGAGGTTACAGAGACTGACATTGTTGTACATTGCCAGGTTTTACAAATACCTCACAACAGCAAAAATGTGGATATTATATATGTGTATATAATCAAATATATACAGGATCCTGTATCATGTGTGACCGGTGAGACTCAGAGATCCCAGCGAGCATTTGGCAGCCTCAAAGCAATTTACTTGGCGGAGAAGAGACTGAACACCATCAACCCATCTCTGCTTGTGAATCTTGTTCTTGCACTTGAACTCCAAAAGACCTTGTCCGGTTTTCAGACCAAAGTAGACTTCTTCTGAATTTTCCCTCTCTTTCCTGTAAGGCCAAGCTGATTTCTCGTCGCAGACTCCATAGACAACACCTTCAGAAAGGAACAACAAGTTCAGAATGTCGTCTTTCAGGTAATTTATCTAAACTGAAAGATTAGTAAATGCTTACATTTGATCTTCTTGGAGAATGCCCCTCCAACATGTTTACTTTTGAGTTTGATCATTACCTGCAAAATCATAAGTAGCATAATAAGCATTGGCTCAGAAGTGAACAGAGACGTGTTGTGTGTTACGGATACTAAATAACTCTGCTGTACCTGAGACTTCTTGTTGATATAGACGCAGACACGCTTAGTTCGCTGCACTCCTGCAAGTTAAGCACAAAGAAGAAGAGTTAAGCTCTCTCACTCTTATCTTAGTGAACTCTTCGATTGATCAGACTCTCACAGACAGAAGAGAATTACCATTTCGCGCACATTGCATCAGTTCACCTTCAAATGGAAGATTTGGTTCTTCCAATCTAAACTGAAAATTTGCATGCCAATGAGAGTCAGAGAAGCTTCTCTCAAAAGGGGTAATAGCTGCATTTTTCCTTGCTTCCTTTGGCTGCCTCGCCTTCAGAGCCGCTTCTCCTCTCAAAGCTAATGGCAGTTAAACAAAGTCAGATCAAATGCATATCAACGAAACCAAAAAAGCCTTATGAAGCTGCAACAAAGCCTTACCAGTTGCAGCAGCAGCTGTTAGAGTCATGAGATCACCGGGGCTGTGGATATCCACAGAAGATCTAACCGTGGAAGTAACACGTGCACGGTCAGCACCGGCTCGCTCAGCCATCTCAACACAGTGTGAGGCCAACAGTTCAGTGGCTGAGGCTAAAGCCAGTGCCATCTTGGAGCCTGACCCTTTGCAACTGCTTGCAGATGTTACAGAGGCTAAGCCTGCAGCCAGAGCCGCTATAGAGACGGCAGAATGCACGTGGGCGTTCTCAACACGCACCTTGTCTTTCTTCTTGAGATTGATGGTAGTGCTGCTGCTGCTGTGTTCCTTGTGATGGTGAAACCATTTAGACAATGTCCCTGCTCTGCGTGTGCCAACAGAGTTCATGATCTTCCCAGCCTAAAATCAAATTCCCAGAGTTATAAAGTATGAAAAGAGTCCACAATGTTTTGTCCATTCCAATTCCCAAGAACTAGAACTATGTTGGGAACTGGTGCAATGGTCATATACAATTGAAAAGTCTTTGACTTTTAAGGTTCATCATGATTCTAAGAAATAGTTGGAAAAAGGGTTTCATTGGAAATGGGAAAAGAGATAAAAATGTCGTACCACGAGTGGATCTGCAGCAGCATCAGGGAACAAAACAGGAGGACTGTTCTGGCCAACACAAAACTGTTCTTGTTGTTGTCTATGTTTGAGAGCAAGTGCTTTGGAGATTTCAGAAGTAGAAAGACTCCAGGATCTAGACAGAAACTCCATTGGCTCTTTTGGTGTCTGAGGCTGAGGAATCGATGAGAAAAGCTCTTCAGCTCTGAGAACTCCATCTTCCAACTCTTCCTCCATATTCTCTGATCCAAATAACGAAGAAGAAGAAGTATCTTTCCAATCTGAATAAAACCCACTTTCCATTTTCTCTCCTAAATGAATCTTCCGATGGAAAATGAAGTTTTCTCGTATATGGAAAGATGACGTGGGATCACAAGAGAGTATTTATTATCCTGGTGGAACAAGAGTTATGTTCTGAACAAAACCATGTGACCAAAACAGAGAACCAGCTCTGAGTTTCAAAAATTAAAACTTGAAAAAATGAACTGTAAAACTGAGAAAAAATATATATAAAGAAAATGATTAAAAAGGAATAAACTTTTGAAGATGAAAAGGATATGTTGACTCAGGTGGAAGAGAAGAGGAAGAGCATAAACCAAACTATACAATTAGAGAATCTTTTTTTTCTTTTTCTATGAAAAAGAGAATTATTCAAACCACAAGTCCCAAAAGTACGTGCAGACTAATCAATAATATAGATTACAATAAAAATCTGGATGAGTGTTTAATTACCGTAAGAGTCTTGGAGAGATTTTAAGAACTCGTCTCCATGTTCTTCTTATATATAACTGCGGATAAAGAGAGGATAATATTATGGTTAAGAACATTGTCCATGAATTCAGGTAATATCTTAATCTGGTGGGACGGTTTGTGAAACCACAAAGAGGCGACAAATGCATTGGTCTGAGAGCATTTTGTCTTTTGAGCGGACGGCTCTCACACGATTCATTCCCCCTAAACCGACCAGCTTCCTTCAAATAATAAACCATACGTAAAAAAAAACACTTTGTTTTTCTATAATTCTATTAATGCACTCTATCGTTTGAGTTGGTTTTACGGATTAACAGTTTTTTAAATGTCTTTCTAGCATTACTATTTATCACTTAAGTTCAGTACTCAAACGGTTGTTTAAACAATAGTGTTTCCAGCCAGTTAGACCAATTTGTGTATTAATTAGCTTGAGTTTAGGAATTTTGATTGGATTCTAATGGGCCTAATAAAGGCCTTGGAAAGATAAATATTGGCCCTTTCATAAATTATGTTTGAGCAATTTGGAATATTTTGAAACTCTGTTTTTTTTATGTCAACCTTTCAAGGATATATAATTGAAAGATTCCACAAAACATATATTTTAACTCTTACGTTAACTAGCTAACCAGGTCATGAGAGTGAATCCAAGTGTTTTTTATAAATATGTTTGATGTGATTTTAATATCATAACTAGATCGAAACCCGCGCTACGCTGCGGGATACTTTTGAAATATTTTTTATTTAATATATTATTTGTAATAATTTAATCATATAGTTTGTAATTACAATTAAATAAAACATATTGAATTTATTAACATGACTTATCATTTAAGGATATGGTTATTAAAATTAATAACATATATTTTCATTGAAATAGGTTTCTAATGATGCAAACTTATACCGATGAAAAAAGATAAGGATCGAAAATTTTGTAACTAAACTAATATAGAAAACTCTAAGAAAACCATTTAAATACGTAAAACATATATTTCCTAGCTATTGGATGTTACTTTATTTACATTACTTTCATTATTACCAAATTGAATATGTTTTAAGCATCGTTCAAAGTTACTTTTTAACTCAACTCAAATTATATCAATTATGCAACACTGCAATTGTCCTATGTAGATTAAGCAGACGATCATAAAATCTTGTTTAGCTCCAAAAATATAATTAACTCTACTTGATTTAAATGTGAACACTTCTAATAACAATAATACAAATCATCATAGATTTTTCTCTATTTTGATTCTTTTACTGCATTCCTATATCTTATAAAGTTATGATGGTGTAACCCATACTTTTATGATTAATCCAATTCAAAACAATAAAAGTCATATTTTTAACAATTCAATATTCACAAAAATGTCTATCCCGGCATAGAGGGGATGGTTTGTTAACCATTAATTGTACTTTTGGTAACGACTTAACGTATGGTTTGTTACCCATTAATTGTACCGCCACCACCACACAAGTCCCTAGATAATTGTATGATGATCATCATCATCATCATCATCATCATCATCATCATCATCATCATCATCATCATCATCATCATCATCATCATCATCATCATCATTATGATTCTTCTATACAATTTATACTAAAATTCGTAAAGAAAAATAAACATGTACATATCTGCAATTTCATATCTAGTTACCATGTAAGAGTTAGGGCAATGTGATCTTTGTCAAATTGTTAGGAGTTCGAATAATAAGAGTAAGGCCCTTAGTCAAAGGAGAAAAGACATAATAATATAATTATCCAATATTTTAATGACATCTGAATAATAATAAACCCACTTCTTATCAAACAATAAGCCCATTTTTTCTCAAACAATAAGCCCAAGATAATAAATAAGTTATAACAAAAAAAATGATGTGGAACATAGAAAAATTGTTATTGGCTGAGATATGATGAGTTGTATTAATCGAAATGTTTTTATTGGGTGACAATTTTAATGAGGTGTCAACATGAGAATAGCTTAAAAAGCTGAGGTGTCAGGCATGGAGAGACTCTTAGTGTTTTTATTGTATTGATTTAATATCATAATTCAAAAATTAGGAGTACTATTATGTCAAAACAACAGATTGGATTATATATTATTTTGATAAAAAATAAAATTGATTGGATTATTATTTGTGAACAAGTATTAATACTTGTTCATTTGTTGGATTATTATTGTGAACATGAGTTTTTATCCATTTTCGAATATAGCATGAGTTTACTAAAATACTTTTGGGATTAACACATGCAAGAAAGTAAAAAGGCAGATATAAATAGCTACTGATCAATGATCCCAACAATATACAATTCTTATTTTTAACCAACACAAAGTACAACTTTGATCTTTTTCTCCACATTCAATCATTCATTTTCGGAAGAAACTTGGACCAAACATTTTCACACAACAAAAAGCAAGCCAAACAAATTAAAATCGCATAGGATTGATCAAGGGTAGCTTTCTGTGGTGGGAGCCGGAGCGTAGGATCCGATGAAGACGTCACCGTAGATGAGTCCGGCGAGTGCACCACCGACTAGTGGACCCACCCAGTAGATCCATATCTGAGAGAAGTCACCGCTGACAACAGCTGGTCCAAATGACCTGGCCGGGTTCATCGAACCGCCGCTAAAGGGACCCGCAGCGAGGATGTTGGCACCAACGATGAAACCGATAGCAATCGGAGCGATGGTTCCAAGCGATCCTTTCTTTGGATCAGCCGCTGTAGCGTAGACTGTGTACACCAGAGCAAAGGTCACCACAATCTCCATCACTACTCCTTCAATAGCTCCTAAACCGGCTGCTACTCCATGAGTCGGTACGCTCTGCATAACCAGAAATTAAACACATTCTCGGTTGATCCATAAACCTTTTAAATCAAACCGGGTCTTAAGACCGCCATAACATTTTTTAGTCACGGTCGTTTGGACAAAACATTCACAATCGGAAATAACACATGACTTAAATAATTAGTATTGAATAATTACGAATGTTTTTGTGTACCTCGCCATTGGTCACGAAGACGAGGAGGAGACAAGCGACGATGGAGCCAAGGCATTGAGCAATCCAGTAAAAGAAACCGGTTATTACTGTGATGTTGCCACCGACGGCGAGGCCGAGTGTCACGGCGGGGTTAAGGTGTCCACCGGAAATGTTGGCGGCTATGGAAACACCGACAAAAAGGGCAAAGGCGTGAGCCACCGCGACAGCGACAAGACCAGCCGGGTCCAAGGCTGCATCGGATGTGAGCTTGGCAAAAGCAAGAGCAGAACCAACGCCAGCAAACACAAAGAGAAGAGTTGCGATAAATTCAGACAAGTAAGCCTTAAGAGATGCTACACTAAAGGAGTCACCCAAACTTCCGATCTCAATCTTCACCATTTTGATCCGACAAGATAGCTCTGTTTTTCGACTTTGGTTGATTACAAGTTATTTTTATTTCTGTGGTTTTGGGCATGTTTATTGCTTGACTTTATATATAGCAAGTTAGCAACGAGGTAAGGAAGTTGTTGGTCCCACTATACGTGGCCTGTCACAATTGGATGCCGCCCAAACCGCCATTTATTTAGACTATTCAATTTGTTTTTGAATTTTGAGGGTTAGTGACATCGAAGATGATTATAAAGACAACTAATTGGTATAATGCTATGAAAATGATGGATAAGGTATTTCATAATATGTGAAGATAAGAGTGTTCTGTTGTCATGCTAATTATATCCTGCATTTAAATTAATGTTGTCTCACACCAATTATGATACATGGTCGTCTATTTTTTTTTTTTTTTTTTGTTACAATTTCTTTGTTATTAGTTTGGGAGGTGCTAAAAACCTAAAATATTAATAAGGATTAGGAGTTAAATCAAATACCATCGTTGCTTTGTTTGGAGTTGGTGACTTGTGGTGTGTTAGATATAGGTATTTGCATAAAATAAAGTTACAAAAAACAGAAAAATTAAGATTTTAGAAAAGTGATATATCAAAATTTTTGCAGACAGGATGGTTGTTTATTATTACTTTTCCCGCCCCTGAATCTTAAAGTAATATTTTTATTTTAGCATAAGGTTTATGGATAATTTTTTTAATTAACCTGAATTTGCAATATAACAACGAAGTGGAATGCTCTTTCCTAGATTAAACCGATGCCTGACACATGTTTTAACACCCACTACCACTTAAACTATTCCATCTAAATACTTTTTTCCGAACTGAACCTAACTAATTGACATAGAAACCATATTTGTATATGATTTAAATATATATATTTTTTCTATATCTAGAAAAGCACATTTGAA
This sequence comes from Arabidopsis thaliana x Arabidopsis arenosa, assembly GCA_019202795.1. NCBI lineage: Eukaryota > Viridiplantae > Streptophyta > Magnoliopsida > Brassicales > Brassicaceae > Arabidopsis > Arabidopsis thaliana x Arabidopsis arenosa. The sequence continues at coordinate 10,170,631 of CM032924.1, forward strand.
TTTGAACTGAACAAAAAAAAAATTGATCTGAAACTGAATTGAAATCCAGACCTGAGTCTTAAACGATAACGCGGCCACTTACATTTATGGGCCTAAGCCCATATAAATAACCCAATGTTCCATTTGATCTGATGGTCCAAACACACAAAAGCCTCTATCTATAATCTATGTAGTTAGTGAGTGACATGTCTCTTCTCTAATTTCATCCGTAAGACACTTTCCATTGCGTCTAAGACCATATGCAAGGGGGGGAACTTTTGAATGTGTTCTTAGGATTTAAAAATAGGAAATAAGGTGAACAGTGGTAGAACAGTTCTAACTTATCCTGCAAACTGTTCTTCCTGAATAACATTTTTTATAATTTTAAGAACAGTTGTATCCACTATTCAACATTTTTATTATTTTAAAACCCTTAAGAACACACCAAGTGTTTCCCCTTGCATATGCTCTTATTCCACTAACAAGTCAGTAGTCAATAGTCATTTCAACAATAAATCTTTTTTACTTTTACCACAGTCACGTCAACCAAAAGATATTTTTTTTTACCTCTTGTGGTCATTAAAATTTTTATTTTCATTTAACGGAACTTTAGCCAATAAATTGCCCTAAATTTTAACGTACGTTTTAATTTAAAAGTAAAAAACCTTTCGTGTGTTTTTGTTAAATTCAATATTAGCCACAGGATCCAGAAAATTCGACACGTGTCTCTCTGGATTTGGCCGCATCAGCATCCATCTTTATTTTCTACAAATGTTGTTTATTTATTTAATTTGGACTTTACTTAAACCAGACTCATTTCATTTGCCGAGGAAAGCGAATATAATTTATCGGGCCATTTCTCTCTCAATCTGCTTCACTCGCCAAACCTCGTTTCTTCGCCGGAACCCTAGGTCACCTCCGTCAGTTTGAATTTTCCGGTGAGTTTCACTTCTTCACCAGCGTTTCAATTTATCATTTTAAGCGAGTTTACTCAGTTAGGTTTTCGTGTGCCCTTGGATTTTGAAAAGGAAGAAATTTTATAATTGACGCGTATGGTTTTGTTTGGTGGAGCAGTAGTAGATGAACGTGCGATTAGGGAACAGCTGAGGTCTGACGGCCAGGTTTTTTGTCACCGAATGGAGGGAGGTAGCGTCTCCATACACTCTTGTCTCGGTACTTTTCGTTTCCTACTGTTTACTCCACTCGACATGAAAATGACCAGAGTCGTTTTTTTTTTTTTATGTTTCACGGTGTTGGTATACTTTTGTTTCGTAATTTGATTGATATGTCTCTTATTTCAGGAATAAACCCATGGATTATGATGACAATGACTTTCAAAACCAGAATCTCCATTTAGCTGCTGAAGCCAACAATAAATTTCCACCAGTTTTACAGCCTTATGCTCTTCCAAAGTTTGATTTTGATGATACACTCAACACGCATCTAAGGTTTGACAGTTTAGGTGAAAGTGAGGCTTTTCTTGGTATTGAGGGTAACGAAGATAATAACTGGATTGAGGATTTTTCTCGTGGAAGTAGTGGTATTGTGTTTAGTTCAGGTGCAACAGAGTCCTGTGCCATTTCAAGGCACAATAATGTCTGGTCTGAGGCTACTTCGACAGAATCTGTTGAAATGCTTTTGAATTCAGTTGGACAGGACGAAGTTATTGTAAGAGAGGATACTGTCAAGAAATCTGACAAGTCTGATGAACTAGGTTGCACAATGGAACCAAAGGAGCCTGGTCAGACATCCCATGAAAAAAGTCCTTCCAAAGAGGAAACGGTGAACTTACAACCCAACCCATCTGTGGATGATACTTCAGGAGAGTTCTCTGTAGTCAAGACAGATGATGGACAGGAGCAGGTTCTGGTAAAAGATGACTCACCAAACGCTGTAGAAGAAGCATCTGTGGAGGAAAAGAATGCCATCTTGACTTCAAATACCGTGACGGTAGAGGCTGTCGATACTGCTGGTCTTGATATAATAGGACCTGAGTCGACTGATGATCTTCTTCACCAAACGGAAGAGAAAGCCAATATAGAATCAAGGATTGAAGATGATTGTAGCGATAGAACTGTACCGACTGTGATTACTTGTAGTGGTGAGTTGAATAATCAGAGCACTTTGCTTCCAGAGACTTCCAATGATGAAAATGTTATCAGTGACCACATTCAAAGTAGTTATAACCACAGTGATATAACTATAGATGCACAGTCAGTTTTGGTTGAGGCTCATTCTGATAGCCATATAGAATCAGCTTCCGAAGCTGAAAATGTGGAAGCTGAAAATATTGGCGAAACTGCAGAGCCTGATTTGAAGGAGATAGAGCTATCTGATGTCACAGTACTAGAAAGAGGGGACCAAGCTCTCCCTACTGTTGAGGTAGGTGGACAAGATGTTTCTGGGACTCAATGCCAAGATCTCCTTGTCAGCACTGTTCATACTAGGGGAGCTGTTGAAGCATCTTTGGAACTTGTCGGGGAATTGACAACTATACCAAACAGTGTTTCCATTGAGAAACCTGAGTCGCTTAGTCATCAACATATGGAAGTTATTACAAGTGTACATGAGTCTACTTTTCAGATGGAGACTGAGACACATACGCAGATACATGTAGTTGAAACTTCAGAAAGTGTTTATATTTCACCTATGGACTCGATGGTTGAAGCTACAAAAGGTGGTGTGTCTAAGAAGAGTGATAGTGAAGGTAGTGCTCCCACTTCAAATCTCGAGCAAAGAATGGAACTGCCTGTCAATGCCGACGATAGAGATCAGGATGTCAAGAACTCTCCAATTTTGTCTGAAAGTGTTGTGTCCGAGTCTGTTGGCTATGTTTCAGGAGGCCCGGCTTCCAAGCTGGCGGAGCCAAAATCTCAATCTGACACCATCCCAACAGACAAGTCAGGTAATCATATTTTCTCATCCTTTTAATGTACTCTATCTTCATATTTGCCTTCTCGTTCTCTCAGTAGCCCTTGTGCTGCATATTTTTTATTCTTTTGGGGTTAACTTCCTACTGCAAATGGTATATATTACTTGTTTACAACCCCCTAAATGTCTTCCACAGGGACTATGATTGACTATTCTCTTAACCGTGAAGAATTACAACCTTTAAATCCATATGGAGCACCTGCTGTCAGTCTTACATCTTCAATAGATTTACATATTGTAAAGACATCCTCTGATACAAGTGACCAAGGCAGTTTCTCTAAAACCGAGAAGATATCATCTGGTGAACCTGAAAATGGTCAAACCGTTCCACCTGTGGATGCAAGTAGTTCGGGGAGTCAGATGGACAAACAAGCTAGGAAGATTGCAGAAGATACTCAGCAAAGTACACACTTTGTTGAAGGCTGTCCTGGCTCTGAAGGGTCAAAGGATGCAGTAGATGCTGATGCTGATGCTGGTGCTACTGGACAAGTTTTGCTGCAGCAGTCTGGGGAAACAATTTTAGAAAAAACTCTAGTAACAGAAGTTGTAAATGCTCCTGGTAACGTTTTCCTATTTTCGGCCATAGTAATTGTACTAGCTTGATTCTTTGTATATTGCCGTTCCACGTAGACCGAATCCGATTTGTTTACCTTTCGATGGGTTGATTTATGTTGTAGCAATCTTTTTTTCTTTTGTTTTTTCCTCCGCAGATACTCAGTTAGTTCTGGACAAGGATAACAAAAATGAAAAGCCTAGTACTAGCTCCTTGGCTAATCTTGGGAGTGAAGCTGGAAAAGATCACCGGAAAGAGGATAGTTCTGCTGCATCCGGAGGGATTATGTCAGCTGGAACTCCTGTTTCAAACCCCAAAGGTGAGTCTGTATGATCTTCGTAGCATCAAGAAACTTCACTTTCTTGCAGTTTCTTCTGATTTCCTTAGAATGGTTTACAAGGAAGATACAGATTAGGTGTATCATGTATGAATACTGACAAAGTTTACACTCTGTGTTATTTAAGTAAAACGGCTTTTTATTAAAGAATACAGCTGGAAAATTCCTGACTAAGTTGAACAGATCTTGATCTTGGAACGACTTCTTTTTTTCTATATCCATGCAATTAATTTCATGCATTCATCGAAAATATGTACTTGTCCTTGGGATATTTCAGGTGATGCAATCGTACTAGGAGACTCCTGTGCTTCTACAGTTTCTGAGCCTTCTGCAAAGTCTCATGTAACTGCAAAAGAAGACGCTGCTACTAATTTGAAGACTCCTCTTAATTCTTTCCCCACTGTTACGACTGCCGAACTTCAACTTAATAAGACTGAGACAGACAGTGTCAAAAAGCCAGAAGATCAGAATATTTCGAGTTTTATGTCTGCTGGATCTTCGGTCTTGAATAATGAGACCTTCAGCAGTGAGATGAACTTAACTCCCGATCAGCTGAAAGCAGGGGAAATTTCCAAAGCTGTTAATTTTTCACAAGCTACACTGGTCTCTCCGGTACTTCCAATTTATATCTTTAACATATTTTCATCAGTGTTCAAGGCGAATTCTGTCGCATTAGTGTGTATTTGTCCTTACATAGCATTGTTTTTTGTTTATTCAGATTGTGGTGGGATCTCCTTCAACATCTAGCTTAGAGAAAACAGCTGCAAAGTCTTCCAAAACAAAATCTGAGCGGAAACCCAGGCGAACATCTAAATCTGTAGGAAGAGAGACTTCTAGAAAAGGAACTAGTGTAAAAGGGGCTACACCTTTTCAACAGTTTCAAAGTGGAGGCAAAACAAATGCTGTTAATCAAAGTTCGGCTTGTCCTATTCAGATCACACAATCTACTGAGAAACAGCAAAGTCTTCAGAGCCCTGCTCTAAAAGCTTTTGGGACCCTTTCAACCCCCACGGCAAGTCTACCGGATTTGAACTCTGCTGTTCTCTCAAGTATTCTGCGTCGACCTTTCACAGACTTGCAACAAGTGCAACTACGTGCACAAATTTTCGTATATGGGGCTCTGATGTAAGTTCTTTCTTAGTCTTTATATGTTCTCATGTCTTGTTGAGTTATTGAGATTTGAGAGCATCTCATTTGGAGTTCTTGCAAATCTTATTCTCTTGCAAAATGTTGATGGTTATGTTTTTTTTTCTGATACAGCCAAGGAACAGCACCCGATGAAGCTTATATGATTTCTGCATTTGGTGGTCCAGGTAATACTGTTATTCTTTAATCTATTGTGTTATTCACGACCCAGGTTTGAGACAAGTGTGTTCACTCTGCATTTCTTTAGATGGTGGGAAGGGCAGCTGGGAGAAAGCATGGCGTTCTTGTGTTGTAAGGGCTCAGAAATCGTTTGTTGCTACTCCTGAAACGCCATTGCAATCACGTGCAGGTTTCTACATTGATTTATTATGCATTTCAAACTCTTATGGTCTGCTTAGTTATACCTCTCACCGCTGCTGATCCAAATACCCAAAATTGCATTTCCAGGGAAGACAGAGACTCCATCAGCTGGTCACACCAATAGCAAAGAGAGTTCAGCGACAAACCCCATGATTCCACTCTCATCACCTTTATGGAGTTTATCAACTTCCCTTGATACTTTACAATCAAGTAGCATTCAGAGAGGTTCAACTGCTACTCACCAGCCATTGCTTTCTTCATCGCATGCTCACCAAACTCCACCAACTGCGAATATTGTTGGACATAATACCCCTTGGATGTCGCCTCTCCCTTTCCGTAATTCTTGGCTTGCTTCTCAGCAAACCAGTGGATTTGATGTTGGTTCTCGTTTCCCCGTCTATCCGATGACCGAACCTGTAAAATTGACTCCCATGAAAGAATCGTCCTTGACTTTCCCTGGCGCAAAGCATGTTCAGAGTGGAACTTCTGGCAATGTTTTCAAAGTGACATCATCACTTGAGCCAACGAGTACAGTTGTAGCACCTGCTCAACATTCCACCGGGACAAAATCAAGGAAACGGAAGAAGATGCCAGTCTCTGTGGAGTCTGGTCCAAACATTTTGAATTCGTTAAAGCAGACAGAGTTAGCTGCCTCACCTCTTGTTTCTATATCGACGGCAGTGCCTATTACACCTACTCCGGCTAATCTGGGTTCTAATGCTGGCACCCTGCCTAATGTTGTTTCTATCACTGCAGTCCCTATGGACCTGGTATCTACGTTCCCCGGGAAGAAAATCAAATCATCGTTGCCATCTCCAATTTTTGGTGGTAACCTTGTACCTGAAGTAAAGCAGAGATCTGTCTTGTCAGAGGATACTATGGATAAACTGAAGGAGGCTAAGATGCATGCAGAGGATGCATCTGCTCTTGCTACTGCAGCTGTTAGTCACAGCGAATATGTATGGAAGCGGATAGAGCAACAAAGTCATGCTGGCCTCCAGCCAGAAACTCAAGACAGATTAGCTTCGGCTGCTGTTGCTATAGCTGCTGCTGCTGCGGTGGCAAAAGCTGCAGCTGCTGCCGCCAATGTTGCAGCTAATGCTGCATTGCAGGCCAAATTAATGGCTGAAGAAGCATCCCTTCTAAATACTTTTGATCAGCGACTCCCAAAGTCAAATGATAATATATTATTACCAGGCCACGGTACCCCTGCTTCTATCTTGAAGGGTGAAGGTGCTGTGGGGAGCTCCAGTTCGGTTCTTATTGCTGCGAGAGAGGCATCTAAGAAGAGGGTTGAAGCTGCCACAGCGGCCACCAAGCGTGCTGAAAATATGGACTCCATTGTAAAAGCAGCTGAATTGGCATCCGACGCGGTTTCACAAGCTGGAATACTTGTGTCAATGGGTCATCCTCCGTCGCTCAATAAGCTGGTGGAGGCGGGTCCAAGTAATTATTGGAGACAGGCTCAAGGATCTCATGAAGTGCAGCCTTGTACGGTTGTTTTAGAAAAAGAATCTGTGGCTACTAGTGAGGGAACTATTGCTAGTCCCAGAACTGTGCAGACTGAGTTGGGTGGCTCTCTGCAAAAGGCAGATGGTGTGTCTGGACCAGTTTCTGCCACTGGAAAGAAAAAGGGACAAAAGGGTGATACAGGTGCAGACTTGGCTATTAACAATGATGTGGTTTTGGAACCAGAAGTTGGGTCAAAAATTTCGATTGACACCCAAACTGAAAGTCAACAGAGTATGAAAGCAACGAATAATGAGGACATCAAGGAGGGTTCTAATGTAGAGGTTTGTGCTACATTTGTATATTTACACGTCTATAACTAACTGCTCGTGGTTGATTGTGTTCTTTCGTTAACGAAGATAAAATTTCCTTTGAAGGTTTTCAAGGAAGAACCTGGATTAAGAACCGCATGGTACTCTGCCAATGTATTGAGCTTAGAGGATGATAAAGCTTACGTGTTATTCAATGACCTTTCTGTAGAACAAGGTTTGTGTGTTTACCATGATCTTTTTCTTTAAACCTTATTTATCATCAATAGATCTTTAACTTCACAAATTCTTTCAAGTATTAGGGTAAATATGTAATCCTATGTAATCACTCACTTTCCATTATTATATTATATGCATGTAAAAATTTATTTTGAAAGGATGCAGCCTGAGTACTGAAGCTCCTACGAAGAGGCTCCATTGCTTTATTAATTGATTTGTTGATCCTTTGATATTATCTTTTATGAGGAACAGATAAGCTAAAGGAGTGGGTAGCCCTCAAAGGCGAAGGTGATCAGGCCCCTAAAATAAGAACTGCTCGTTCTGTTACTGCTATGCCATATGAAGGAACCAGGAAGAGACGTAGAGCTGCTCTTGGGGATCATGTTTGGAAAATTGGGGACAGGGTAGACTCGTGGGTGCATGACAGGTAGTCACCGTCTCTATAACCAGCTGTTTTAATGCTTTGCTCTAAACAGGGATCAGACCAAAACATAAAATCTGTAAATCGATTTTAATCTTGCGTTCTGTGAAATCCTTGTTCATTCAATGAAGTTTGGAAACTTGATCTATATCTGTTTTATTTTCCTTCAGTTGGTTGGAGGGTGTTATCACAGAGAAGAACAAGAAAGATGAAAATACAGTGACTGTGCATTTTCCTGGTGCGTAAGCCTAATGAAGATATCTCATTTTTGTGCTCTAAACTGCTTGTCTGTGATACACTGTGCTCAAAACATTCTTTTTTCTAAAAAAAAAAATCTGCAGCGCAAGGAGACACTTTGACGATCAAATCTTGGAATCTTCGTCCTTCTCTTGTGTGGAAAGATGGAAAGTGGATTGAATGTTCTAGTTCAGGAGAAAACATCAGCTCGTCACATGAGGTATTTTCACTCTTTTATGGATCTAGAGGGTTCTCTTTTGGATGCTTTAGCTAATTTGCAAGACTCAAAATTTTGAATATCAGGGTGATACGCCAAAGGAAAAGCGTCCTAGATTAGGAACTCCTGCTCTTGTGGCTGAAGTAAAAGACACGAGTATGAAGATTGTTGATGATCCAAACTTAGAGAAACTGCCTCAGACTGGTGTTCTTGACCTTGGTGTTTCAGAGAACACATTTAACATTGGAAAGAGTACCAGAGAGGAGAACAAACCCGATCCACTCCGAATGAAGAGAACCGGTTTGCAAAAGCAAGGATCAAAAGTGATTTTTGGTGTCCCTAAACCTGGAAAGAAAAGGAAATTCATGGACGTGAGCAAACACTATGTTTCAGAGGCGAGCACCAAAACTCAGGAACGGAAGGAACCAGTTAAGCCTGTGAAATCAGTTGTGCCCCAAAATTCTGGAATAGGTAGCTGGAGAGTGCCTTCTAAAACTATCACCAGAGAGAAACAGACAACAATATCTAAGCCCAAGACTTTCAAACCTGCACCCAAGCCCAAAGAGAAACCGGGTGCTGCGGCTAGAACAATTCCCCGCAAGGACTTGCGTAATACAACAGCCTCAGATATGGAATCTGATGATGCCGCTGATGCGAGTGCAGAAAACAAAGGTCCTGCATCTGGTGTTCCATTTAAGGGAACAGTGGAAGAGCAAACCACATCATCCTCTCATGATACGGGTTCCAAGAATAGTTCCTCCTTGAGCACTAATAAAGGGAAAGTGGCTCCTACTGCAGGAAGGTTAGCCAAAATCGAAGAGGATAAGGCGTTGGCTGAAAATTCTTCAAAAACATCAGAGGGAATGGAGCCACGGAGATCAATCCGCAGGATCCAGCCAACTTCTAGAGTAAGTATATGGGAGATTTACATTTATGTGTGGAAGTTTGCATAATGTCCCCTGATTTCTGGTCATGACCGATTCATTTAAAACGTGTATCTGTGTTATTCTGCAGCTACTTGAAGGTCTGCAAACGTCGATGATGACCTCGAAGATTCCTTCGGTATCACACAGCAGAAGTCACCAAAGTCAAAGCAAAAAGTAGCAGTAGAGGTGATGTTTTGTTATAAAAAGTGTTCAAAAGTGGAATAACTTGGAGGTAAACCAATATTTAGCTGAGACTGTTGATGATGTTGTTGGCAGGCAAGTGAAGGAGCAGAAGAAGCAAGTGCACATAAACCCAAGTGGAGGAAACAAAAGAAGCAGTGTCGGCTGCTATTAGGTTGTTTTTAATTTTAGTTTTATGCTTTTAAAAAGAGAAAAACCAAACTTGTTTGTTGGTTGGGTGATACTCAAAAAAAGTAGGGGAAGAGAAGAAGAAAAGATGATGTTGTTATTGTAGGTGTGAATTATTATTTGCCTTTGATAATTTAGTCAGTCAGATGTTCTCTCTCTTTCTCTATCTCTCATGACTCGGTGTGTCTCAGAGAGAAGTTGTACATGTAGTTTGATTATTCACAATTATCATCTCTCTAACTCCATTTGTTCTCTCAATCAAACCCTTTTGGTTTCGTCTTTTTTTTTTCTTAATCATCCCATGATGATTTCAGGTCCGTTTCTTTTGTACTGTATATCCAAGAAATGGATGAATGAGCTTGTCTTTTTTTTTTACCATCCTATGATTTTAAAATTGCTACTTCACATTCCCAAAAGTGAAGGTTTTTTATCCGATAAAAGCCCGATCAGGGAGATAGATAGTATTTGTTTGCCTAAAACCTTGTGAAAAACCCTTCCTTTCGATCACATCGTCGTGTTTAGTCTTCTCTGATAATAATGGCATCTGCTTGTCGTAAGCTCTTTAACAGAGCTTCCGTCTTTTCCCTCAAATCCGCCCTCAGATCAACCACCGGATCTACACCGGCTGCGTCATCAGCCGGATTTCGTCTTCCGTCTCAACCCTCTCGCCATTTCTCCTTCTCCAGGTCTGCATCTGTGCATCTGTTTACCAATACCAATTTCATCCTTCTTTTTCTGAAATTTCCAATGTTTCGACCTCTTTAGGTGTCCGTCGGAGCTGGGATGTGTCCAGTCGCTATTACCGCTGCACAGCACGGTGGCGGCTGCGAGGCTGACGTCATGTTTAAGCGCAACCTCAAGGAGTAGCCGAGCTCTCTCTCAGGGTACACTCTGCTGCACCTCTCCCGATCTCTAATGCTTTTCTCTTTACTTTTCTTGTGAGTTCACTCTTTTTGCTTTCCTCCTTTTGCATTTAGTCTCCTTCTTTGTTTTAAACTTGGCTCTTTTCTGCTTGCTTTTGATTTATGGCTATAGTAGTTACTTAAATTGAAGCCAAAACCCTCCAATGTGCATTAGTAGCTGATCCAAGTATATATAGATCTTAGGAGCTGATTGATTGCTGCTATGAAACTCTGTATCTGTTTGGTACCTTTGCGTGGAATCTTTGATAGGCCTTATGACATTTCTGGCTTGAGACTAGTTTATTTGGTTAAGTGGAAACTAGAGTACTCCTCAAGTCTTTGTTTGTCCCCTGCATTAGTTACATAGTGTGGCTCAGTGTTGTAAGATTATCTTTGGGTCTTAACAAGTAGGAGACAACTATGTTGGGTGAGTGACACATTTTCTGGAGGAATGTAATAGTTTTGAGGTTTAGTGTCTAACTATGAGTACTTGGTTGATGCAGGCACATAATTTCACCATTACAATGTGGACCCTTGCATCTTTATCAAGTAGGAACCTTTTTTTTCTTAGCTCTAATAGTTGAAACGAAATCAGAGAAATTAGCGATTGGGTAACTAATGTGGGGTAAAACACTGAAAACATGTACAACTTTATTTGGAAATTTAGTAAACATAATGTCAAGTTGCATAACAGCTGCTCATTGTATTTCCTGCTTTTGTTTTTTTTTTACGTGAATGCCGGTTTCTGCAAGTTAGTTTGTGCTTTGTGTATAAGAGTGTCACACAGTAACGTAGTAATCTGCAAAATGCTCTTTGTCCAGATGGAGTCGATGGCACGTGAGATGTGTTTGCAGTTTGTTTTAAAGGTGGGTTCTGTGAACAATGATCCCTGAAAAGTTAGATTTGGGAGACGTTATTTTAGATGAGATTTTATTGTCTAGTTTAAAGGTAGCATTGCTTTGTTATTATAGTAGATTCATTAAGCCATTTGCATCCATCTTTTGTTTCTTCACCTCAATCAGTGCCCTAATCTAATCGTGGTGATCGTTTATGTTTCGTTGTTCTAGAGCTTGGCCTTTCAGTTCCAAGGTGACTCAAAAGCCGTCATGAAGGTTAACCATGGAATGATGGAAGGGGCAGGATCTCAAAGAGTTGTTTCTTTTCTTCCCTTCGTCAAACTTAGAGAAAAGAAGTGTCTGTCATTCTTTTTGTGACAAATAAGTATCATTGATTACAATCTCATGTACTTTGATTTATGATGAGAGAAACATTATATACAAAATGTTTTGTAAGAAGTAAAGTTTATTTTGTTACTAATATTATGTGTAGATTAATATGTTGTTACAATTTCACACAGTATAACACATACATCATCATCTTTTCAAACTAAACATCTCCCCACTTAACAATGAACCAATATTAATTCAATCTACTTAAATATCCTCTATCAATAAATTTTGAAGTTGATCTTATTTACATAAGTTAAAGTAATGAAGTACATATAAAAGTAAACTATCAATCTACATGAAACAAAATAAAAACCTAAAAAGTCAACTTTTGTGAAAGGGAGAGTGGTATATAAATATATTTCTAAATATGAATCAAACAATTATTTCTTTTGAGGTTTTCGTTTATGAATAATGGCACATAAGAGTACAAGAATTTGGAGGAAATGAAGAGAAAACTGTGGAGCAATGGGGGAGCCGAGTATCAGAATTCAGCAGAGGCAGGTGTGCGCGGGAAAGGAATAACGTCTCTGATATTATCAATTCCGGTGACAAATTGAACAAGCCTCTCAAACCCTAGTCCAAATCCTGCATGAGGAACTACAGACACACACACACAAATAACGAAGGCACTTACTTCATCAGCCTCCCAAAGTTTCTATCTTTAGATTCAAAGAAGAAGAAAAAGAAGAAGAAAGAGACCTGAACCATAGCGGCGAAGGTCGAGGTACCACCAGTAGCTCTCTTTGTTGAGTTTCAACTCATCAAGCCTCGCTTCCAACACCTCAAGCCTTTCCTCTCTTTGGCTTCCACCTATCAGCTCTCCTATCTTTTCAGACCCAAACCCATCATCATCATTCACTATCAACAACTTCTTATCATTAACAAGATTTTGTTATATCTTAATCTTACCCGAGGCACGAGCATATCCATTGCTGCCACTGTCTTCCCATCATCGTTCTCTCGCATATAGAATGCTTTTATCTCCTTCGGATAGTCTCTTATTATCACAGGGCGACCCCCAAATGCCTCTTCTGTTATGTACCTTTCATGCTCACTCTGCAGATCCAACCCCCACTTCACCTACAACATGCAGCTCTATCAGACAACCAACATTTGACGTGTCTACTCAAGCGACCATGAAATAATATCATTTTAAAGAACCTCCTACCCCAAAGAAATGAAAATAGAATCACAGTTACTTACACAGAAAATACCAAAACACACAAACAGGTAGACTACTAGCTCAGACTCAGAGGTCAAAAATAGTACAACTTGTTTAGAAAAAGGAATGCCTATTTGAGTTTCCAATTTCAAAATTTCCAGTTCAATCGATTCCAAAGGAGAGAGTAAAGCCTTTTTTTACCGGAAAATCAAATTTTCTGTTTGCTTTCAGAAGAATTTCAATGGCGTCTGTGTAACCCAGCTGTAGAAACTCTTTCTCAGCTACGTCCTTCACAAGACAAATTGTAAACCAATGGAAATTTCAGCCAGTGCAAACTGCATAAAATTCTTTTTCTGATCACAGAGTGAGAATCGGAGGACATACGGTCAAGCGACGAATGATTCCTTTTTCAATCCATGTATCAAAAAACTCCATGTCTTCCTTGCAATTTTCAAGAACGTATTTTACCTATCAGAATATCAAGAGATAAATTACAATCAAATTAATTCTAGATGACATTACCAAAACTGACAAGCTACATATATAGTTTGAAGGAATATAAAGTGAAAGAGTAACATACTACGTACTGGAGGTAGGCAGTGGCACAGGCCATGTCATCATCCAGGTCGGCAAAAGCAAGTTCTGGTTCAATCATCTTATATGGTAGAAAGAGAGGTCCTCAGAAAATTACACTTAGGTAAGAAAACAATTGTGAGTTTGGCTGGAGGATTTAATAATGCTGACCCAGAATTCGGCTAAGTGCCTTGACGTGTTGGAATTCTCAGCTCGAAATGTAGGACCAAATGTGTATACCTGTAATGTCATACAGATGAGGAATTCAGACACTTGCTAACCAAAAAAAATCTATATCAATATCACTCGAGTAGTCAACTTTACATCTGAGAGAGCGGTCGCATAAGTTTCTCCATTGAGCTGCCCAGAGACGGTTAAGAATGCTGGTTTCCCAAAAAAGTCCTGAGGAGTGATACAGCCATGAAATTCATTACAGTTGCAAATTCATATTCTACCATTCTTAAGATACAAAAAGTATGGAGCTGGAACACACCTGAGACCAATCGATCAACCCTCCCTTTGTCTTTGGAATTGCATCAATAGAAGTATCGGTGTTCTCATGGGAGCTGGGAATCTAAAAATTGAAGTATAGTTTAGGTGCTATGTTATTTTTTATTCCATGTGGAGTTGAGAGTTGTATTTCTTGGCGAAAACAATCAAGCTGTTAATGGGTAGTTACAGAATATTGAGATGTAGAGAGCTAAGGTCCTTACAAGTGTAGTGACACAAAACTGTTCTCCAGCTCCTTCACAATCCGACGCTGTGATAATTGGGCTTGCCACCCAGACAAATCCACTTTCTTGAAAGAACTTGTGTGTAGCATATGCCAGAGTATTCCTAACTCTGGCCACCTGAAACAAGATATTATGCATATTTAAGAATATAGAATTCGGTGATTATCACAAGGCAGTAAGTTTACAGGCAACTAAAGTGAAGCCTGAAAGGTGAGCCGTAGAAGCAGTTTTCAACATAAACAATAGATAAACAACAGTTTCTAATAAGAGATATGTTTCTGTGTGAGATAATACATCAAATTGCCAAGAAGGTAACAAGCGTTGTCTACAGTATGGAATTTCAGAACAGTATAAAAGGTAGTGAAAAAGGAAAGTTACCGCCCCAAAAGTATTGGTTCTTGGACGTAAATGAGCCTTGGTTCTCAAGAATTCCCGGCTGACCCTTTTCTTCTGGATCGGATAGGAAGAGTCACACTTTCCAACCTAGGATAAAGTGAGAGTAATAAGTGACAAAAATTCAAAGAAACATACTTTCAATCTCAAGGAACTAAAGTTCAGCGTCCAAAGTAGAAGAAGCAAAGACGTACCACAATGATTTTCTCAACCTTAAGTTCCACCTTTTGCTTTGTTCCCTGGCTAGCCACAATAGTACCTTGTACAGATACGGATGCTCCAGTCAAGATCGAACCAGATTCTACCTATTATTCCCACCCAAAGGGAATTTGGCAAACAAAAGGTTTATGTATAAATTCAAGTAGTTAAGGCTCCTAAGTCCTAATCATTGATCTCAGGTCACAGTGATTAACCTGATCATACCCCTCTGCATCCGAATTCATCACACATTGCAAATTCGATAAGCATGAACCATCATTTATCTTCAAACACACAACAACAAAAATAAAAACCAAAACATTGTCAGCAAATCAATCAAGAGACTTATAAAAGATAAAGAAAGGTTGAGAATTACCTCAATGAATGTGACACTGCTCTGAGATCGAAGTGTACGGACCCAACCCATAATGTTAAGGCTCTGCCCAACGCGACCGAGCCCTTCGTCTGCTCCTCCTTTCACTTCTGCTATCTTCAACTTCTTCCTGAATTCTCCAACTTTACTTCCAAATCGCTTCTCGTAACTCTCAACTTTCTTTCCCTCCCCGGAGCCGAGAGATTCGGAAACAGCTGAGCAAAAACATCTCCGGCGAGAGTTGGCCGGGAAAGCATCGAAGAGCGGGAGAACTCGGTGGCGTAGATGGCGGGAGAGTGAATAAGAAGGATTAGAAATGGAGAAGAAGGATAAGAAGCGGAGAGTAGAGTATGGAGTTAGACGGAGAGACGTCGCCGGCAGAAACGCGGCCGCCATTGTAGTCAGATGCTTTCACTGTTTGGGGATTATTACGTGACCCAATTCACTCTCAATATGGATCATTCACCTGACCCGGTTTGGTATAACCCGCCTCGTAAATTTTAGCTAAATAAGCCCATTTAGAGTCCAGAGGCCCATCACGTACAAATGCTTTTAGTTCAGACTAGTTATGGGGTTGAGAACAATCACATGAAATCTATTGATCTATATGCCCACAATATCACACCATCGATAAGGTGTAGTGAGAATTAAAATGATGTAGACCATGTTCTCAAGAAACTGTGTGAAATGAATTATTCGGTCAGAAGCAAAAACCTTGAAATCAATTCAACAAGTAATCGATACTAGAAAATGCATTAAGAAAGCATATTTTATGTTTCTTTTATTCAATTGTATCCAAGAGTTTCTAAAAATGTTAATAAACATTTTAAAGTTTGAGAGTAGAGAGCATAAGTCATCACCAAACAATGTGTCTTTTAGTAATTGTCGTGTGTCAAACTCGAGCATAAGTGTATGGAGACATAAGTATATTAGTATTAATTAAATACATAGTATTATTGCAATAGTTGTGGGCTGTTACATGGATTATTTTACATAAGATGTGGACTACACTAAAAAATCGTCAAATTGCTCTTGACAAGTATTTCTGTCTTTCTTTGTTTTTTTGGGAATTTTTCTATCAAATGGTATTAATGTTGATGACACTAAAAAACACATGAAAGGATATTCCATCGATAATAACAGATTTAAAAGTTAATAAGTTCAAGCACTCAGATGCATTGACTAATGTCAACAATCTTTAGTTGACAGGTGGAAGTTAATGGGACCCACATCCACATGGAGGCAGTTGAGATATTGACCAAAAGTACACTACTAAAACTCTAAAAACACAACCCCAACCACTTGGCATCGGATCTCTCACAGACCGGTGCGGTTGCTCACCTGCATTCACTTCTCATTGTCCTTTAGTTTTGTTATTATAAACATCTATGATCTATCTATCAATGGTTCCATATACTATTAGTGTAAGTAAAAGACAATACAATAAAACCAAACAAAGTAAGCTCTAAATATCAATAATTTTACTTACTTTTAGGTTGAAGATGCTACCCAATAGTAGTTGTGATGTACACATATATAGAGAGAGTGAAGTTGGTAGATACAAAGGCAGGCGAGACAGGTGTGAACCGGTTGTTGTTGACCCTTAGTTACCATTATATGTAATTAACCCATTAATTATATCCTCTGTAAACACAAGTTTTGTTCCTCATTTTTACCTAAATAACTATGATTAAGTCAACGAGCATTACTGTTGCATTTCTTGTGTAATGAGCCACTGTTTTTAATGTTGTATAAATCACACACCTTACGCTAATAAACATAACATTTCCTCACACTAGAACAAAAAAAAACAGCAAATAGATATTACCAAGCTAAGCATAATTTGATCATAAAAGAAAAGAGAAAAGTTATGATCTCTATTAGACAGCTTAACCAACAAAGCTAACCCCACTTTCCTCTTCATATTTAATCTCACTTTTTCTCCTTCTTCTTTCTGCAACTATCTCCTTCTCTTACATCTGAGTCTTTTTTTCATACTAACCCTCTGATCTATGGTGTCAATGATGAAGTTTTTGAATCAAATCCTCTGTCTCTCTCTTGTCCTTTCCATATCCATGACTACTCTCTCCTTTGCTCAGACATGTTCTAACTACAAGTTCTCAAGCAACAATGTCTTTGACTCCTGCAACGATCTTCCTTATCTTGATTCTTTCCTCCATTACACTTACGAGTCTTCTACCGGGAGCCTCCACATCGCTTATCGCCACACCAAACTCACCTCTGGCAAATGGGTTGCTTGGGCCGTGAACCCAACGTCTACGGGAATGGTGGGAGCTCAAGCCATCGTGGCTTATCCACAATCAGACGGCATTGTCAGGGTTTACACTTCCCCCATCAGAAGCTACCAGACGAGTTTACAAGAGGGTGATCTGAGTTTCAACGTCTCTGCTTTGTCTGCAACTTACCAGAACAATGAGATTGTTGTGTTGGCAAGTCTGAAGCTTTCACAGGATCTTGGGAATGGTGGAACCATTAACACAGTGTGGCAAGATGGGTCAATGTCTGGGAACAGTCTTTTGCCTCATCCAACTTCTGGCAACAATGTTCGATCCCTGTCCACTGTCAATCTGGTCTCTGGTGTTTCAGCAGCTGCTGGAGGAGCTGGAGGAAGTTCCAAGCTTCGCAAACGCAACGTGAGTTGATTCTTCTGTGGACACATCTCTTTCCCTAATTTTTTATTTGGCAACAGAGAATAATGATTGATTTTGGTAAAAATGGTGGGTAGATTCATGGAATACTGAATGGAGTGAGCTGGGGAATCATGATGCCAATAGGGGCAATCATTGCTCGATACTTGAGAGTAGCCAAATCTGCAGACCCTGCTTGGTTCTACATTCACGTTTTCTGCCAGGCTTCTGCTTACATCATCGGTGTTGCCGGATGGGCCACAGGTCTCAAACTCGGTGGCGACTCACCAGGAATTCAGTATAGCACCCACCGTGCTATCGGTATTGCTCTCTTTTCTCTAGCGACAGTTCAGGTACATTACACACTTCATATCAAAAGGAAAACCATAAAAAAATATATAGCTTTCTAAACCGGTTAATAGCTTGTTTTGCAAACATCAGGTGTTTGCGATGTTTCTGAGGCCAAAACCAGAGCACAAGCATAGGCTCTACTGGAACATTTACCACCACACGATTGGCTACACAATAATCATCTTAGGGGTGGTGAATGTTTTCAAAGGGCTGGGCATATTGAGTCCCAAGAAGCAGTGGAAAAATGCTTACATTGGTATCATTGTTGCTCTCGCCATCGTGGCCACCCTACTCGAAGCCTTCACTTGGTATGTTGTCATTAAGAGAAGGAAACTGGAGGCCAAAACGGCTCAGCATGGAGCATCCAACGGCGCTCGGTCACAGTATGCTTAAGATTAGCAATAGACTTGCTTCTTTTTCTCTTTGTGCATAGAGAGAGTGTTATTATTTCTGCTTATCTATCCATTTTCAATAGGTTTAATGTCGGGTTCCCACATGCATTTATGATTTTTTACAATTCAGGATGTAGTAATTATAATGCCATTTTATTTGATCGACACTAAAGGAGTGTACATGTGAATTCATATGATCTAAAAAATCCAGACAAGTCAATTAGTCGCTGAGAGAGAGAAAGAGAGACATTACCTAATAAATAACAACAATCTTTGATGGTCCAAAAATGTCTTTCAAAGATTAAACAGAAAGCATGAGCTTCTGTGTATATGTGCATGCTCAAGCAAGCTCTCGCAGCTTAAGGCTTGCAATCTCTCTCACAACCTGAGCTTTGTCTGCTTCAAACCTCTCGTCCTCTGCCACAAAACAGATATGAATCATAATTATAAGAAATTATTTTTATGGTGAGAGTCAGATCCATTCTCTGGTGATACAAGAGCCTCATAACACAAGTCCCATACCTTTGTCCGGCTTGATATCAGCCAACAATCTCAGAAGCTTGTTTCTGTTTGCTACTAGAATGTTGGCGATGTCTGAAGGCTTGTTTTGGTTCGCTACAAACAGCTGTACAGAAACAACAATATCAGTGAACTTTGTGTTATCAAAAATCGGACTACAATCACATAAAGACGGAAATATTTCAAAATCCGAAAAAATCCAACTGCCAGAGCGTCCGACTGATGATTATGTTTCACTGGGTAAATTTACTCCATGTCTCTAGAGTACAAGAAAGATACCTTGAAAACATGGAAAGCTTCTATCTGAATAGTCTTGCTTGATTCCTGCAAGAGAGTTTTACATCCACAGGTTTCAGTTTATTTCCATTATTAACTCTGGCTCTTAAGAATAAATCATATGGGGTATCGGATAAAGCATCATACTCTGAGAAGATTCATCAGAATCCTCAAGTTATCCATCGAGCTCACATACTTCGTCATCACAGCCGAATTTGACCGATCCAATAATATATCGCCCAACAACTGTAAAATTTTACACATTACAATTCATCAGAATGCTCTGTCACTGATATCTTTTTCGTTATTAACCATTTGTAATATCATCACTAGTACAAGTTACCCTACCTTAATAGCTTGCCGTCTGGTAATATAATTAGTTGATTCAAGAAGCTTTGAGTTGTAGTCTGCAAAAAACTGTAAATCAAAACAGCAGAGAGTCATACCAGATTGATTCTGCACTGTAAGAGATGATACAGATACGTTTTCTCTCAAGCAAAATTTTGTGATTTGGTACATTGTAAGAGAACTTACCCAGTCTTCATTCTTAATGAGAAACTCAGCAACTGTAGACTTGTGCCTTGTCAGAAGTTCCTGCAAGAAAATAATCACGGAATTGGAGTTATGATGGCGTCTTTTAGAGAAATACTCAGATCGTGATTGTAAGGGAACTCCAAATATGTTTCCAGTGTTCCCGAACCTTAAAAGTTGCAGCAGCATCAGCAGCAATGTCGAAATTGGGAAGCTGTATGTAGTAAAAAAACTTCTTCACGTGCTGTGAGTCCAAAACATATCTGAACCATAAAGAGAAGCAATTTTCATTATACTATTCCCGATGAAAAAAACACTAGTAAACTGCTTCTACTATATACAAATCCGGTAGAAGATTGTCCCTTTATGGATAAAACATATAGGATGTAATGTGGTAATCGGAGAAAATTTGCTCACTTTGCAACAATCTGATGGCGGATGCACTCTCTAAACATAGTACCATAGTGTAACGCCATATCAGTGTTTTCGAACCTGAGAGAGATTATAGAAACCCATATGAATGATAAAACAAACTCCCATGATCAAGATCTTAATTCGGAAGCCATCAACGAAATGCTTAATGCAATATTATCATCTCCTAAACTCACCCATCGACTAGAAAGTCCATAAGATCAATGTTGGATTCAAGATAATCAGCAGCAATAAGACGTGAATTGACTTGTTGCCTCTGAAGATTAGCAACAACTTGTGTAGCATCTTTCCTGGCCTAACAAAAAGACAATCTCTTTGTTGAACAGTTGCATAATAGAGAAAAAAATGACAAATCTTTGGATTTGAATCATGAGAGGAGATGTTACCTCCAAGTTCAAATTAGGAAGAGAAGTGAGCAAGCGGCGAAGAGTATCAGCCTTAAAGAACTCCTGAGTCAACTGAGCACAAGCTTCAGAAACAGGCTCAGCCTCACTGTTTCCATAGAGAATTAACTTCAAATCTCGTATGCTCTTACTTAGTTCCACCAGCTACAAGCAATTATCAGAAAATCAAAACTCAGGACTCAATCAATTCAATCAGAATGTTTCATTCAGATCAGAAAGTTTTCAGATTTCAGATTTGAGGGAAGTAAAGGAAAAACCTTTTCCTCGCGTTTGGACTCTCGAAGGTCAGGGAAAGAGTTGGATCGATCGGCATAGAGGAGGAGATCGCGAGTCTGACGAACAATATCAGCGGGAGTCCGCGGTTTGGATTTGAAAAGACCTCTCATGTCCGCCGAGTCTCCACCGGAACAACCAGAAGCGGAGACTAATACTCTTCGGCTGGAGTCAGCAGCACCACCTTCTTTTGACGCGCACGATCCTATGGTAGTTGTGTTGTGTGATTCTCTCTAGACCTAAAGCTCTCTCTGTTAGGGTCTCACTATGCTTTAATCTCTTGTTCCCTCGCGTTCTCCGTTTAGAGATTTGAGAAAGAGCGAGATCTCTTTGCTTATTTGGTTTGATTGTCAAACATTTTACTATATGAGTCCTGCCCTGCCACCTCATTCTTTTTAAGTTGGTGGGGTTTCAAGCTCATAGCCTCATAAGTCATGGTCACACCCACACAGAGCTGGTAAGTAACAATTACTATAAGAAAGATAAGCTGACCACAATAATCTGGAACTTGATGATTTTAGGAATTTCTTTCATAAAAAAACTATTTATTTCTATTTCATCATATTTCTCGATGTATTAATGTTTGTGCGGACTACCTTGCAAAAGACGCAATATCACGAGAAAAGAGCTTTTTTTCGCGCCAAAATCATCTTCGGTACTCATGATGTTAGATTGTTATGAACTTTAAAACCTCATTCTATTTCTTTTTCTGTCATCATATTTCTCACATATTAATGTTTGTGCCGATTGCCTTGCAATAGACGCAATAACACGAAAATAGCATTTTTGCGCCAAAAGTCATCATCAGAGTTCATGATGTTAGATTACTAACTTAAAAACCTCTTTCCTTATTTCTTCTATTCATCATATTTCTCGATATATTAATGTTTGTGTCGATTGCCTTACAATAGGCGCAATAACACGCTAAAAAGGCATTTTTTTGCCAAAATCCTCTTTGGTACTTAGGTGATATTAGGAACTTAAAACCTCTTTCCATTTTTTTTCCATTCATCATATCTCTCGTGTTAGTTTTTGTGTGAATAAGTGAATTGCCTTGCAAGTCCATAGAGCAAGAGGAATGATATTTTTCCTCGTAAAGAAGGCTTTTTGCGACATTTAAATGAATGAAATGTGGTCTTTTCATGGCAAAAGAATAACCTGAAAAGCAAAAAATCAGAGGATTGATATCTTAACTTTGTATCATTCTGAATTTGACACACTAATCATTTTCACATTACTGGTAACTGGACAGTCACTGAAGGCTCAAATTGTCAACCGTGTCGATTGATCTAACGCACATTCAAGTGTGTTGTGACCAAAACCCTATTTCAAAAGAGAACTCAAAGTTGGGATTATTCTGCATGAACAACATTTACATAACATATAGAGATCAACATTGACACTATCACCCGTGGGGTAATGATCATAACAAAACAAAAGTTATAAAATTGAAGCATATAGATGTGGATTTTCAAAGTCCTAATTGGCTCTGCATCTCCAATATAGTCTTTGCCGACTTCTGCAGCTTCTCAGACTCTTCATCAGTCATATGCACATTGGTCACAGCAACCACACCATTCCGTCCAAGCAAAGCAGGGAGACTGAGGAAGACATCACCGCCATCAACACCATAAAAGCCACGAGCAAGGACAGTAACCGGGTGAATCTTGCGTTGGTCACGGAGGATAGTGCGAGCCAGATTAGCAACTGAGTAGCCAATGGCCCAAGAAGTGTAACCCTTAAGCCCAATGACCTCATAGGCGCTGCCAACTACAGCTTGGTGGATGTCCTCAAGGGTTTGTTTCTCGTAAGCAATCTGTTGCTTCTCCAGAAAGCTTAAGACAGGTATGCCTCCAACACTTATACTCGACCACAATGCCACCGAGCTGTCTCCATGCTCTCCCACGATAAATGCCTGCAACAACCAAACAAACAAAACCCACTTTTACTCTTCAATTGATCTTCTCAACAATACATTATCATCATCGGATCTATTATCATTTGCAGTATTAAACCCCTAAAGCATAGATTTTTATCATACTAAACCATAAAATCCATCTAATCACTCCTTCATCGCAGTTTTAACCAAAAAAAATCACAGCTTTATCACACAAATCCCTAATTTTGGTTGGAACTGACCTGTACATCCTGAGCATTAACATCGAGATGATCTGCGATTAAGAATCGGAACCTAGAGGAATCGAGATTAGTACCAGATCCAAGAACTCGATTCACCGGAAAACCAGAGAGTTTCCAAGCAACGTAAGTCAAAACATCAACAGGATTAGAAACAATGATCAAGATAGAATCAGGAGAAGCTTTAGCGAGTGGAGGAATGATATGACGGAAGAGAGCGACGTTCCTCTGAAGCAAATTGAGTCTAGACTCTCCTGGATTCTGTCTAGCACCAGCAGTGACGATACAAAGATCAGATCCAGCAGTGACTTCGTAATCAACGGAAGCGGTGATTTTGGTTCGAGGGAGGAAAGCAGCTGCGTGTTGGAGATCGAGCATCTCGCCACGAAGCTTATCAGGTTTGGCGTCAACGAGAGCGATTTCGTCGGCGAGATCTTGAGTAAGGATGGTTTGAGCGATGGCCATTCCGACGTTACCGACTCCGACGACGGAGACTTTGGTACGTCGGTTTGAAGGGAGAGGAGGATCGGAGTTGTGGATCGGTTTGAAAAAGGCGCTGGTTAGATCTAGACCACTCGGACCCAAGTCCTTCAACGATGAAGTCGATGCGTTTTTCTCCATTGCAGAATCAAGTTTTAGGGATTTGATTTGATTTGATGATTCTGTTTCTTCTTCTTCTTCGAATTAGGCTGTGACGTTGTGTGACCGTGTGAGTGGGAAGTGTATTTAAAGGGGAAATGACAAACATCTCAGTGCATCACTTTTTTGGTTTTGACATGTTTGTCCTTTGATTTTAAAATTTTAAAATGTATTATTAAAATTAAATAATTGTTTGACATTTGAACCTTTTGATTTGTACTTTTAATTGACAGATTATTCGATGCGGATTTAAATTAGTTTTTTGGTCGGAAACAAGAAGCAGCACACTGTTTTATCATATTTTGTCCCCCAAGATGGTTTTACTATATAGCAACAATAAATATTATTTTAATGTCCAATTTTTTCATTCGTCGATTTTTCGACTTAGGAAGCAATGAAATATATAGTGAATTTTTGTTGACTTACCGAATTATTACTCAATTTTTGTTGATTACGTCATTTTAGTCACGTTTTTAAATCGTAAAACGGAACACTTTAACGGGATTTAAATTTCGTTAACAGAATCTGTTATATCGAAACGACGTCGTATTCAATTAGCTTCATAACCCCAAATCAATAATAAAATTTTCAAATCGATTACAAAAGAATTTGATTTAGGATTGATATCGATATTTTTTTAAGGTTAGAGATTTTGTAATTATTTATTGACATTTGAACCTTTGATTTGTACTTTAAATTTAAATTAGTTTTTTCTGGTCGGAAACAGGAAACAACACACTGTTTTATCATTTGTTTTCCCTCAAGATGGTTTACCATTTAGCAATAATAAGAAATCCTCAAACTTCATCAATGCTTTTAAAATAAAACTCCACGAATCAAAGCAGCATCTGTAGACAACTTGCATTGGTCTAGAGACTTGTTATTGCAAATATCCGGAAGAAAGATCAATGTTTTGGAAGAGTAGTTTTGCCTTGTCAACAAAGCAAAATTGACGACTTTGTTAGTTTGACTTGTGCATCAACCGACAAAGGAAGCTTATTATTGCTAAACTGGGTTTTAATGATCATGTACAAAAAGGTACTCAACTCTTTAAACTTGGCATCAAGTTTTTAATAGTTTGACATCAAAAAGTGTTAGTAGTTTTTGCTTGTCAAATAAGGCAAGTCAATCAACCGACAAAGAAAGGATATTATTTGCTAAATGGGTTTTATCATGTACAAAACGTAATTAATTCTTTAAACTTGACAACAAAATGTGTTATTCTACGTTGACAATGAGTTCACGGGTGGTACACTGGGACGAAGGATGAGTGAAAGAGATGGATTTATTGGTCCTATAAAACTCTCTCCATTCATCAATCTTTGCCACTTTGTGATGAGACAAAGCAGGCATGCATCTTCTGTCCACAATCTCAAGTATCTTCTCTGTTCTCCCCAAATGCATTGCCGCTTCTCTGACGGAAGCTTCTCTCACTTCCACTGCTGTAACCAAACACTTCATTCCTATTACCTGTGCCGTGTTGCAAAAGCATCCTGATACTATGTCCGATACCATCCTTTCCACATCTTTCAACAGAGTCTTCTCTGTTTCAATGTTTCTTGATTCATACTTCAACAAAAGGGTTTGGCTGATTCGGTACATTGAGTTTGCTGCCTGAGTCTTGATGGGCCATTGCGAGGGCTTATGCTTCATGCATAGTATCCGATTTTTCTCCCATGACTCTGTAAACTCTTTCTTTGCTATATCTACCAGCTCTTTAAGAACTTCTTGTGGTGTTTTGCTCTGTTGCTTGGATAGTTTTCGAAGATCCACGTTGAGCCATTTATGGTAGAGATCAACTCCTAACCAAACTACTTCTGCAGCTTTCCTGCTGTTAGCTAACTCTCCTCCGATGTCTAAGACGTCTTCGAACTTGTTGACATAGACCAATGCCTCGTTTACAGCTTTCACTAACTTCTTCAGTGAGTAAGGCTTGATGTTAGGAAGAGCGACAGCGATGCTCGTCAGTGTTACCAGTGGAAGGGCCCAACTATTAGGTGGCTCTCCAGAGGCCAGAGAAGCGACCTCGTCGCTGTCAAAATCTCGGATCCCTTCAAATCCTTTTGAGATGGGAGTTGTTGCCTCCAAGAGCTCTATCAAGTTGACAGGTTGTTTCTTCCGACCTTTTTGTATCAAGTGGTCTGTGGCCACACGGTTGCTCCGTGCCATGTAGTCCACCATCTCCTCCTCTCCTTCAAGATGCAGAACAAATTGTATCGTTGATGGATTTGAACCCGAGGACTCAGCGTTTGCAACAGAATCACTTTTGTAGGTGAAATAAAAACAACATAGCAAGATTCTACTCAGACAGTAGACCGAAATGAAACGGAAAAACTTGCTAGCCAACACTATACCATACTGTGTTGCAATGCAGATATCAAGCATCAACCGGTTTAAGTCGTGTGCAAGCTTCCTGCTGCGGGGACCATGGAGCATCCAAAAGTTCAAGGGACGTTCTTTCTTCTCAGCTAGACACTCTACCCAATAACTCTCTACTCTCAACTCATCTTTCAAAGATTTCTTTGTTCTAAATGGACACCTCAAGTTCACTGCTTTCAACCATCTGCTCGCTGGAGCAACGGTTCCTATGGCTACTGCAGCTGTTTGGGAGACTAGAACCAAAGTGGTTGACCATTTGTAATCAGAATCTCCATTTCAGAACCCAAGTGACCAGGGTTGAAGAAAGTAAGACCGGACCATGGCTTCAGCCAATGTGATTGCACTCAAGAAACAGAGGAAACCAGAGGTGGTGCAAGTAACAGAGCGAGCCATCACGAACTGAGGGCTAGAAGTGTGAGCCATCATCCAGAATTTCATCAGATCTTCTTTAAGTTTAGGAACCCCTCTCCTTCTCTCTGCATATGAAGGACACTGCTTCAAAGCAAACTCGTATCTCTTCTTGTACTTGAGCTCTAAGAAACGCTTTGTGGCCGGGACTGTGATAGCAGAGAAACTCAAGATCATAAACATCAAAAGCATCAGAACAATGACGAGAGCATGTTCTTGAGGAAAAACATAGATAGCTCCTGTACCCAATTGGATACAGATGTTAACAACATCAGTGATAACTAGAATCCCAAGAGCCACGAGGTTCATGAGGAGATCTTGTGTGACCATGAAACCAAGAGACGGCATGGAATGAGCCATCACAGTGCAGAAGAAGACGCTGCTACTGAGTTTAGCGAGCTGATCTTGGCGACTAGGCATAGGAGTGTTGAGATCCAAGGAGAGTTTGACGCAGACAGAGATAAAGGTGAGAGTGGTAGCGTTGAGAGAGAAGAATTTGCAAGGGAACCAGAACTTACGGTGCCGGAAGCCGTGAAGAAGATCGGAAAACATGGCAACTCCACAGATCAGTGAAGCTGCAGCAACGTATACACCTATTGATGGCAACGGCTTGCTGAACTCTGTGTCGCTTAGATTGCCATGTGAGTCGCAACCCATCACTAGATTTGTCTCACTCTCTCTCGATTCTTCTATTTATTTCTCTGTTTCTTCGTCTTCTTCTATGGAGAGAGAGAGCAAAAGAGTCGTGTCTTGATGTTATAAAATTATTGAGAATCGTCAAAGAAGTTTACTAGTTCAGTAGTTCTGTCCAGTGTCCACTCAAAGTCATAAGCTTTGACTTGTCTCAATTTGACTCGTTCAAAAACGACCTGTTGGTTGAGTTCACACACTAACAAGGCTCTTTATTTTTACTTTCGGGTTCGTCTCACGACAACACGATCCTACCCTCATAACAAAGAATCTACAACAGAGTGAGAGTCTACTTTTTTTGTCAACAACTAAAGTGAACAAGTCGAATTACAAGAGGGACAAAATCATCTTGTTTTGTGAACAGTTATAACCTCTCCTACCTTTTCTCACCCTAAAAGCAAGCAAACAAATTAAAATTATCAACCATCTTATTTTGACTAGCGAATTAATTCGTAATAATTTGGAAGCGAAAAGTTGTTTATGGTGAAATACTCAATTTACTTTAAGCCTGTGAAATGGTTATTTTTAAAATCTCTATTCGACTTAATGTATATATATCTCTCACCATGTTATACCACGTAAATGTGGTCAAGAAATTAATTAAGTGAAGACCTTTGCTCTTGCTCGCACTTGGAATTTTCTCCCTACTGCTAGAATCAGAATCATACCATGCCAATGGAGTTAATGCTCGTAATGTAAGTCATTCCACTTCTATTTTCTTTTCTCACTCTCAATATATATCCATTATCTTATCTAGTAACACCTCTTTTCTTTCTTTTCCAACAAGTGGGAAGTTAACACCATTCAAGACCTCATATTTCTTGAACTCCAACATTGAATAAAGCCTTTGGTCCCTCTATATTATGAGAATGTTATTGCTTCGTTACATATTGGTCTTTATTTGTTTTGCATTGTATATGATGATTCACAGAAGTGACTTTACATAAATTTTAGAGTGTGTGCAATTTTTATGATTTTATGGAATTTAAAACGACAAAGGTAACAAATTAAAACTAACTTGGAAAACATGATAGAGGTGTGAAGTGGTAAAGAAAAATAAAGAGGAAAAAAAGTGGGAAAGACCAGGAAGCTACCATATGACTAAGATGTACTCGTTAGTGGTAAGCTTTGTGAGTGAAGTTGAGGTGGGGTGGAGAAGATGTTTGTCCGGCAAGTGGGACAAGAGGAGTGGGAGGAGGAGAGCCACTTCTGGATGCAATGAACGTGGAATCCATGTTTGCATCTCTCCAACACGCGTAAGGTGTCACCGTCTTGGAATTCAGACAAACAAATGATGCACTCTGCTTCATTGCCTGCTAGGTTTAGGCTCGGGGAGTAGACAAGTGTCTGGGGAGCGTCCGGATGGGTGGCCTCAAGGTCCGGGTCGGGCTTAGGGTCATGTTGGAGGACTGGACGGAGGCAACAACGGATGGCAACGTGGAGAGAGAGGACACATATGAAAGAGCAGAAAAGGATGATGAGAAGGAGGAACGCGTTGGCAGCAAAGTCATTGGAATGAGAGTAAGGCTTCCAGCTGCAACTCTGAGAGGTACATGTAGACGTAAGTTCGGGTTGGGGATCAGATGATAGCAGCAGCCGCATTGGAACTCAGACAAGTTCCCAAAAACCTTTCATGTCTTGTTGTGTTTATAGAGAAAGAACAAAAGAGAGCATTAAAGAGAAGATGACACAAACCAAATGGTGGCTTAATTTGGTCTTACTTGTGAGGAAGGAGACGTGGATGGGTCGAGAGAAAGGGACCACTTGAGTTATGAAGATGGATTGGTGGTGAACAGATACATCTGTCCAATTCCCATTCTTGTAGACCAGATTCTTCATGATAATGCTTTCCCCTCCTGCCAAGGCAACTCTACAGTTTCCTTTTTCTTCAAATTTTAATTAAATGCTCATTTAGTTTCTATCTTATCCAGTTATCCTAAACAATTGTCTTCGACGATATTGTGAGTTAAAAGATTTGAACTTCTCATACACATACTAGTCCAGTTACGTGTTCTATTCACATTATAACTCTTATTAACTTAAGTCCTTATTATTACTACTACTTTTCCATTTCATTTTGTATATGATGACACCTACCTAACTAACATCTTAAGTCATTATTTCTATCTTAGCAAGAGGCAATAGTAGGTGGGCTACATAAACGCAGCGTTTGATGTATGTAAGGGCTTACTGTTATTAGACTTTGGTTCTATATGGACTAACGCCAACTTCATTCATTTCATCTTTTCCTCTATGCCCCAAATCGACTTCTTTCTATCTACTGCCCACAAAAATACAAAATGTTCTTAGATTAACCCCAAAAAAGGAACATGAAAGTCTTCACTATGTATCTGTCATTTCACAGTAAAGAAAAAAAAAATCTAAATTAGAACGAAACTACACAAAAAGTAAAGAAAGCTCAAAGTTGAAAACTATGGGACTCAAAGAAATTGTTCTCCAAAACTCTACTCAATCCACAACCATCTCACCTCCGTAATGGATATGAGCATTTCATTAGGAATCCATCACATTGGTTCTATCTTTCTAGAGCAAATGATTAATTATCTCATTAGTGAGATTAATTATTTGAATAACCAGAACAAGTGAAAAACAAACAAAATTCAATTTGACAAAAAAAAAAAAAAAAAAAAAATTCAAATAAACACACAAAAAAGCCGTTAACCTTTATAAGCCCATAATTGGGGCCCAATAGAGACACAAAAAGTCCATTTTAGACGGAGACAAGGATACGAAATTTGAAAAGAAAGAGAGTGGGACATTGGAAAGAGGAAAAAAACCAAATTCCCTCTGCTTCTTCTTCTTCCCCATTTTCAAATTTACAGATCCTATCCTCTCTGCAACAAATACCAATTCTTCGAACGTTCCATCGAAAATGGCATCTCGCTACAATTCCTACGATTCTAGATCATCGGTAACCTCCTCGATTCACTCAGATCTATCTTCCTCCGCCGAATTCAAATCGAACAAGCCAGTTTCATCCAAAGCCATTGTCAGATCCAAATCTTCCTACTTAACCAAAACAACGAAACCCGTAAAGGCTGATAATAATCCTGGAAACCTCACTTATATGATGAAGAAGCTGATGGAGATGAAGAAATCTAATTCCAAGAGCAAGAGGGTCGAGCTTGTGATTCCCGAGGAACTGAAGAAAATCGATACTGTGAAAGGAGGAAAGAGCGCATTGGGAACATTGCAGAGGAAGCTATTCGGGAAGGAGAAGGTGAAGCCATTGACAGAGGTTAAGGGTAACACTAGGACATTGTCTATGGTTCTACGAAGCGAGAGGGAGCTTCTTAGCATGAACAAGGACCAGGAGGTTGAAATTGCTGAGCTAAAGTTGCAGCTTGAAGAGAAGAACCGAGAAGTAAAGTCCTCTTTCCTCTCTTTAAACTTTGGTTTAGTTGTTTAGGGTTTTGGAATGTGTCCTGTGTTAGAACAGGTTAGTTTCATGAAGAGATTAGCTGGGTGAAATCTAGAATCAGCCTTTTGTAATCAAATTAAGCTGTTTTTGTAGGTGGAGAAGTTGAAGGATCTGTGCCTGAAGCAAAGGGAGGAGATAAAGTCACTGAAGAGTGCAGTTCTGTTTCCGGATGCGATGAACAGCCAAATCAGCCAAATTCAGGAGCTGAATCAGGCGAGACAGATCATCCCTAACCTTCAAAAGCAGGTCATTTCACTCAATGGCCAGCTCCAATGCATTGCTCAAGACCTTGCTGAGGTGATTTTGTTTCTTTTTTTACTCTCTTTAATTAGTGTATAGCATGTAGTCAATGGGGGGACTTAGAATCTGAGTATATTTAGTCAGGGCATTGCTGTAGCAACAGTCCAATATAGCTCTGAGTATATTTTAAAAAGGAATCTGAGATCACTCTTTCTTATCAGGTGAAGGCGAACAAGTACTTGTCAGAAAGCTGTTATTGGCAAGCACAGACTTCTTCCTATGATTCACTGGTAAGCAAAATAGGATCAGAAGTAGCAACTTTGAGATTCTGAGTACTGTCATTGTATTTATTAGAATTGCATGCATATCAGGAATTCAGCTCAGGTAGCCCTGATGGATTAGCTCTGGAAGATCTGAATCCGTGCCTAACCCCTTATACCAAGAAGAAGCCCAAGGTACTTACTTCTTAGCCTTGAGAGACAGAGCTCTGGTTGTTGGTCATTGGCTCACAATGGCTTGAAACTTTGATTTGTCCTGTAGGAGTATGAGAGGGTGGATTCAGCAGAAGAGAGCTTATCAGGGAGAAGCACTATAACAACAACAGGAGGTAAAGTCAAATCGAGTTCGAAAAGTGTAAAGATGTCAAGGAGCTCAGAGGGAAAGGCAGGGCGGAGATCAGAGGAGAGCAAAGGATGGTATAGGGGTGGGAGAATTTTTTAAGGTAAAGAAAAGAAAATGCCTCTCATAAGGTAAACTTGGTCCATTATTTTTTCCCACTTGATGTATTATGTCTCTTGCTCTCAACCTCCAGAGAGAAGTATCAATCATTTTGGTAGAACCATCTGGAGCCATGATCCACGATTGAGTTGAATAAGAGAAGAATGTTGTGTGTAAGATGGAAGTCGTTCAAAATAAGTTAATTGCATCCCTAGTCTTACTTGATGACCTCATGATTAAATCATCATTAGTAGTGTAAATCATCATTAGTAGTCTTGGTTATTAGTCAAAAGATACTCCATCCGTTTCTTCAAGAGACCTACATGTTTTGGCATTTTCAATATAAGTTGCAATATCAATTCTACCCCTTCTTTATTATTATTGTATCCAACAATTTCGTTAAATTATTTTATAAATGAAAATGGGTAAATTGGGAGACAAACATTAAATTTACATTAAAAACTGAAAAAACAAAACAAAACATGTACTCCCTCCGTTTCGTTTTAGTTGTCGTTTAAGGTTTTTTCACACAAATTAAGAAAAGCATTAAATTTTTTGTTTTACCCTTTATTAATATATTTTATAAAAAATTTCATTGGCCAAAACATTAAAACAGTAGGGACAAAACTAGAATTTTCACCAAACATTTGCATTGAAAACCTAAAACGACAACTATTATTAAACAAAATTTAAATCCTAAAACGACAACTAACTTGAAACGGAGGGAGTATTTCGTTGGGATATTGCACCAACTGTATACTACTCCCTCCGTTTTAGTTTAGTTGCCGTTTTAGGATTACAATTTTGTTTCATAATAGTTGTCGTTTTAGGTTTTCAATGCGCAAATGTTTTGTACGAATTCTAGTTTTATCCCTATTGTTTTAATGTTTTAACCAATGAAAAAATTATAAAATATCTTAATAAATGGTAAAACATAAAATTTAATGGTTTTCTTAATTTGTGTGAGAAAACCTTAAACGACAACTAAAACGAAACGGAGGGAGTATCAAATTAGCCTCATTTTCCTTTTCTCCCTCTTCTTTACTCCCAATTTTTCTTATGTTTCTCATGGTCAATGTCTCCCTCATTTGCGTCTCTGTTTCCTCCACACATCCTTATTCGTTTGTCATCAATTTTGACATCCAATTTTTGATTCTCAAAATTCTCAAATAAACCTACAACACCCAAAATTTCATCATGAAGATGTGGCTTTACATTTTTGTATGAAGGTTCAAGTGATGAATTAGACATCTCGTTAATTACCAAAAAATGTTTTCAGGGACACAATAAAAACAATTTTTTCCAATATATGTTAGTTATTCATTCTTATTAACAATTGAAAAGTTTGTCTTAGAAAAAAAAACAACATCAAAACAAAAACTTGTCCATTGCTGTTCCGCAAATTAACGCTAATAATAGACTAATTAAAGAATCAACTAATGGTGTTTGTACTAAAGAAGAAAGCAAAGAGAGTAACCGTGTGTGGTGGGGGCACCATGATTATTACGTCTCCTACTCTTACGTAAGCCTTTCCTCTATCTTTCTGAATAATTGTAGCTTCACCGAAGTTGCTTGCTGCTTTGTGCCACTAATTTACATTTGTTTTTTTTGGCTTTAGCTCCTTTTAGGACCAAAAAGAGTACTGACAAAGTGAATGAACACAGTACTCCTGTCCACCCAGAAATATTATAAAAATAAATACGATAGGAAATATTCTTCTTAGAAATTTCAAAGTAGAGTTTTAAAAATTTATAGATAGATAGAGAAAGGAGGTAATTAATATTCAAGTTTTCCTTTGAGGGAACATTTTACAAACCTCTGAGATTTATTTATCTATATTTGAAAAGATGTTCCTCAAGTTTGTAAGAATTGTGCTTGTACATAAATTAACTCCGACTAATTAAGTGATAGATAGGAGATGCCATCTCTATGAAGGGGAAGACAATTCCATGCTTTTACATCTTCTTTTTACTCTTTTACTTCTTTTGAAAACGCAAAGAAGATAAAAAGAAAAGGTTACTAAAGTATTTGTTTCACTATTTCTATTTATATAGTTTGTCTCTTCTCTTGTACCAAAACACAAATCTTTTCCATGCAAGTCACAATTTTTGTATCCATTATCGCATCATCTTGTTTCAATATTAAAAGTTAAAACTAAATAATAAATAAATTAAAAGGGAACAAAGACATATGTGTCAGATAGTCAGAGGATATTGGGAGGTTCCACGAACGTCCTTGATCTTTGGATTTTTCGGACGTATGAGATTATGTGACGCAAACGCGTTTCTCCTTTTTTACGATTTTGCCATCCTACCACCGTATAAACCCCTACGCGCCTCCACGCGTCGCTTCCTCACTGCCGCCTCTACACACACGCGCTAGCCGGAATATTTTGTTGGATTAGTCATGAATTTTCATATGAACAATATTTATGACATGTTTTGTTTGGTATTAACAATTAATATTTAAAACATGAGATTTGGAAAAGTCTTCCGTTTGAAAATTCGTACGTGACAACTAATATATCTTTGTTTTTGGATGGTGAAAGAATCATCATGGATTTGAAGCACAAACTTTCGTTTATAGAAGAATCTAAAACTAGATAGATGCATTATTGACAATGCACATTATTATGATATTATCCTTTGTGTCGTTCGTTTGCGTTGCATTCGCGATCACCGTTGGTATATAGATTTGATATATGTGCAACTTCTTACTTATGTATAAATCTTTCCGCATACAAAGATACTCAAAAATGATTGCTCTCAGTTTCATCCAATCTTATATCAACAAATATGCATTGGAAATTTTTTACATTAACAATAAGTCAACCATTTTGAAACAGAAATCTATAAAATTTGACAATATGGGAAAAATAGAAGACAAAATATTTTTAAAATTGACCAAATTAGTCTTAAACATTAATTTCAACGGGAATATTTTGAAACAATGTTTAAATAGAAACGAAAAAAATAACTTTGACATTGGGTATATTATATACTTATATGCTTGTGGGTAAAAAGAAGCTATTTTTTCTTAAATGTTACATTTATATCATTAGTCTATTCGTTTGGTCGCCGCAGGTAGTTGTGGCAACGGCAGACGCATGTGAAGTTGTTCGTTTGGTCGCCGCAGGTACCTGCGGCATAACGCTGCGTTCTGCGGCTAAAAATTTTGGACGCTAATTAAAGTCAGCGTCAAACGATTAAAAGCTGCGGCTACCGCAGCCGCCTACGGCGACAAAACGAACAACAACCTGCGGTAATGTTTACCGCCACCGCTGCTGCCGCCGCCTGCAGCGACAAAACGAACAAACTACATGTCATTCTCGTTAATTGTAAATGTAGTGTGGCTGTTCAAAGCTATATGTGTATATAGTTGTATCATCATAAACACTTGGACTGATTACCTAACTCGTAGTGTTAGCTTGATTTTGTTGATGGATCCTTCATGATTTTCTTTTTCGGAGTGGATGATTAACAAGGGTTTTTTTTTTCTTTTCTTTCTAAACTAACAAAAGGTTATGATTTAGTTTATGAAGTTAACAAAGAAAGAAAAATTACATGTCAATGGAAGCCACGGTCAAAAATATTTCTTTTATGAAAGTAAAATTAGAAAGAAAATGATTTCCATATTTTGACTATTTTCTATAAAAAAATGAAAGGGACAAGAGTAGAAAACACATTACAAAAGTAAATTAGTCTACCCTATGTTTATAATTTTTATGTTCCAGACGCTATTTCCCAATCTTCACATTGTAATTACTCTACTTCAGTATTTTAATAATGATAAGCAATTAGGCGTTAACAAGAGTAATTAATTAATGAATGAATAAACAAACAGTGGTAGTGCAGCTACTGCCGTCCAAAAGTCAATGGTCAGAGTGGCATTCAAGTAAATAATTGGCATAAATGAGGGCATTTAATTAGCTCCAAGAGAGTCATGACAATTTGCACTTTTATATCTCAATCTCCTTCTTCTTCCTCAAGCTGATTCTTGAGTATGCAACGAAAACTTCTCTTTTGTCCCCTTCCAAACAAAATCTCTCCCAATCAACAAAATTTCTTCAAAAGGTTAGCTTTCATGGTGATCTATGTAGTCCCTTTCTCTCTTAATTTTCTTTTCAAAATGATTCAATTCCATATGTTTCTAAATTTGACAATTGGTTCTTCTTTAGCTGTACTCTTATCTAGGTTTAAGCTTTTGATCATATGGTTTTGGAATCTGATCTTATATGTGTCTTTTTGATTGTTGGTTTTTGAAAGGATATGACTTGTTTGATTTGGTTTTGGTGCAAAAGCGATTATTCCCTGTAACCAACATCTATTTGTCTATCTGTCCCTTTGTTTGCCTTGTGTGGATTCAAAAGTACTAAACTTTATGCTGATGAATGTATAAAACCTTGACTTGGAGCCTGGGTTTTAAAGCTTTGTAATTCCTTAGTTTCACCTGATTCTGGTAAAAAACCCTGCTTTAGGGTTTGACTCCAACCTTTGAATATATGTGGTTTCTTCTGTAGAGAGAGATTTAGAGAGTGTAAAGCTTCAATTTTTGTGGTGGAAGCTCTGAATCGATTATTTATTTTTCTGGCAATAGAAAGGCAGTAGCAAAAACCGATATTTTGATTTCTGAAAGATGTCAGATCTGTTTTCTGATAACCCTATGATTGATTGTGAGAGCAGACTTGTCAAGGGGGTTTTAGTACATTTTTTGTCGCATATGTTTGAGTTTGTTTGGAGAAAAATTCACAACTAGACCTTTTTTTCTTCTATCACAAATCACAGTGTCTGTCTTTAGTTGCTTTATTCTGTTGTAGCTCACTTGTTCTTTTTGGATCCTTTTCATGGAGACAGGTTTTTATTCTCCTTGGTTTGAACAAGTTACACTGTAGAGAGATTTTTGGATAAAAGAAGATTGTATCAGGAGGTGTATAGTGTATTGCTGGGTTTTTCCAATGCAAACGTCTCAGAAACATCACAGTGCGGCTGGACTGCACATGCTGTATCCTCAAGTCTACTGTTCGCCTCAGTTTCAAGCGAAAGACAACAATGGCTTCTCTGATATCCCATCCAAAGAAAACTTTTTTACTCTCGAATCCTCCACTGCTTCTGGTAGTCTTCCTTCGTATGACTCTCCTTCTGTGAGCATCACATCTGGCCGGAGCCCGTTTTCTCCTCAGGGCTCTCAATCATGCATCTCGGATCTCCATCCTTCCCCTGACAACGTCTATGGATCACCCTTGAGTGGGGTGTCTTCTGTTGCCTATGATGAAGCTGGGGTCAAGAGTAAGATTCGGGAACTTGAGGTCTCGCTGCTGAGTGGTGATACAAAAGTTGAAGAATTCTCTGGTTTCAGCCCTGCTGTTGGGAAGTCGTGGAACTGGGATGAACTCTTGGCTTTGACTCCGCAGTTGGACTTGAAAGAGGTGCTGGTGGAGGCCGCTCGGGCAGTCGCTGATGGGGATTTTGCTACAGCGTATGGATTCCTCGATGTCTTGGAACAGATGGTGTCGGTCTCAGGCAGTCCGATCCAACGGCTAGGCACTTACATGGCAGAAGGGCTTAGAGCAAGGCTTGAGGGGTCTGGGAGCAATATATACAAAGCCTTGAAATGCAATGAACCAACGGGAAGGGAACTGATGTCTTACATGAGTGTTCTCTATGA
Organism: Arabidopsis thaliana x Arabidopsis arenosa; assembly: GCA_019202795.1. Lineage (NCBI taxonomy): Eukaryota > Viridiplantae > Streptophyta > Magnoliopsida > Brassicales > Brassicaceae > Arabidopsis > Arabidopsis thaliana x Arabidopsis arenosa. The sequence goes on from CM032924.1 coordinate 10,207,809, forward strand.
AATCTGCCCCTACTGGAAATTCGCGTACACAACAGCAAATGCTGCGATCTTGGAAGCAATAGCTGGGGAAACCAGAGTCCACATTATCGATTTTCAGATTGCGCAGGGATCACAATACATGTTTTTGATCCAGGAGCTTGCGAAACGCCCTGGTGGGCCGCCGTTTCTGCGTGTGACGGGTGTGGACGATTCACAGTCCACCTATGCTCGTGGGGGAGGGCTCAGCCTTGTAGGTGAGAGGCTCGCAAAGTTGGCGCAGTCATGTGGTGTCCCGTTTGAGTTTCACGATGCTATCATGTCTGGGTGCAAGGTGCAGCGGGAACACCTCGGGGTGGAACCTGGCTTTGCTGTTGTTGTGAACTTCCCATATGTGTTACACCACATGCCTGACGAGAGCGTAAGTGTTGAAAATCACAGAGACAGGCTGCTGCATCTGATCAAGAGCCTCTCCCCAAAACTCGTTACTCTAGTGGAGCAAGAATCAAACACAAACACCTCGCCTTTCCTGTCACGGTTTGTGGAGACACTGGATTACTACACAGCGATGTTTGAGTCGATAGATGTAGCGCGGCCACGGGATGATAAGCAGAGAATCAGCGCAGAACAACACTGCGTAGCAAGAGACATAGTGAACATGATAGCGTGCGAGGATTCAGAGAGAGTAGAGAGACACGAGGTGCTGGGGAAATGGAGGGTGAGAATGATGATGGCTGGGTTCACGGGCTGGCCAGTCAGCACATCCGCAGCGTTTGCAGCAAGTGAGATGCTGAAAGGTTATGACAAAAACTACAAACTGGGAGGGAATGAAGGAGCGCTATATCTCTTCTGGAAGAGACGACCCATGGCTACATGTTCCACGTGGAAGCCAAACCCAAACCCAAACCAGATTGGGTAAATTATAGTGATGATGGTGACTTGAGTGGATGAAGAGCACAACAAAAACACATCTGTCGCTGTAAATTTTTGAGGATGTGCAATGATGTTTTAAGTTGTAATACAACCTAAGTTATATATGTATACAAACCAAACCTGGTGGTTGTTTTTCTCTTGTAAATTCTTCTGTTGTTGTGGTTGGGTACTACTAATGAAATATAACCAAAACATTGATTAGGTCATAGAATGATCTTCTATATACCGGTATAAGTCAACTGGCGGCTGAACAAAAGGTTGTGAGGTAACAAGATATGAGGACAAAATCTACAGGTCAGATTGGGTTCTGATAAGGCCTTAAAAGGAGTAAGGCCTTAAAAGGAGCTCACCAACCCACAAAACCATGGATTGAACAAGTACAGGTCATTGCCTTCTCTTATTCTTTACTTTTGTAAGGCTCAAGCTTCCTTTATTGCCTTTAATAACAATATACCAATGAGTATTTGCAATCAATAACAAACTCCAGGAGAGTAATTTTTTTCCCTAACATGTTACTAAAACTTTTTTTTTGCTGTCAAAAAAAAAAAAAAAAAAAAACTTTTTATGTGTTAGAGTTTAGAATTTTGGTTCTATGATTTTAGTTTTTGTTAGGGAATCATTCTTCTTCATGTAAATAAAATATTGACTTTGTCTTTTTGCCATTAATTATTATTTTTTGACTTACTGTTATTTACCTAACTTCTCTCCTAAATTTTGTCATTTACCCCAGTTGATTCTATATTATACTTCCTAAGTGTTCTTTGTCTAATTCTCTATCATTGTTTCATCTAATAACCAAACCTTAAGACTTGGAAGCAAAGAAGAGAGAAATCCCATTTATTTTTAATAATTCAAAGAGAGATATTGAGTGACTTCCACTAATACAAAGAAAGCTTGGTTTGTGCAATATTTTGCGGTTAAGCTATTAATTGCTGAGGCAACACCTTTTCACACTTTGCTTTCCTTCTTCCAAGTTTTCAACTTTTCTTTCTTACTCTTTCTATTAATCAAACTACAACAAATTCATATGGATAATTGTTATTTAGAAGTTGATTAAGCTAGTTTTATTTCAAGACTATCATAATTGTTATCTGTTGTTGTTGCCTACATTCATATAACCTTATCAAAAACGAATAAAGACAAAAGGATACAATATAGTTTTTATAGAAAAGAAACAGAAAGAAAGAAAAGGGTTTTCACCAAACGAAATTAGTTCAATCATTTGAATTATCTTTATCCTTATGATTAGTGTCTTTATATCTGTCATATGCTGCTTCTCCTTCCAACTTCCTTTGGATTATATTCTCTTCTCTTTATTTTAATTTCCATTTTAGGTAGCTGTTTAATTTTTTATTTTCACACCGTGTCCCTTTAAAATAATATTAACTACACCATTAATGTTGGAACATGAAAAACATGAATGAGGTTAATAATTATGATGATGGATCACATATCTAAAGGATAGTAATTGATATACTCCATAGACGATAATTAGTGAAACAGAACAAGTCAATAACTTGTAAGCAGTTTTAGAATTGAAAATAAAGATAAGGGAGGATGAATATGAATTTGTAAATGGGTAATGAAAGTGAAAGAAGAAGAGGGTTTAGGGTTGGTTACTGTCAAGGGTTTGAAATGGAGACGGTTGCTTGAGAATGAGGAAAAAGAGTTAGTAAGTTTTTAACTCTCTCTTTCTCTCTCCCTCTCTCTTTTTCAACGTCAATTTCTTTAAGGAATGGTCTCTCTCTCTCTCTCTCTAAAAGACTAAAACTGTGTGTGTGTGTATATATATTAAACGCCTCTGTTTCTTCTCTGCATCATCCTTTAACTTCTTAGGACCAAAGCTCATATCTATATTGCAAACAAAGAAGGAGGAGCCGTTGAGACTACAAAATGACTGCAGAAGAAAACCCTTTTGTATCTAACACCTCTTCTCTGCAAAACCAGCTTATAGGTTCTTTTTTCTTTCTGGTTTTTTGTTCATCAATCCTTCTGAGTAATTTGTTTGATGTTGAGGTTGTTCTGTTTTCTTTATTTACTCTCTGCAGAAAAAGAGAAAGAGCTTTTGGCTGCTAAAGTTGAAATTGAGGCTTTTAGAACAAATGAAGAACTCAATGACAGAGCCTTTAAGGAGGTAACATGATGATCATGACCTCTGTTCTTCCTGATGATCCTACAAAAACTTTTAAGTCAATCTTACCTAGCAGTTTTCTTGATCAATATTTTCCATATACAATAAATCTTTTATTCGAGCGTCTTAAGCTCTGCTGATGCTACATGGTTTTGTTTCAGCTTAGAGAAAACGTGAGGAAGTTGGAGGAGAAACTTGGAGCCACTGAGAATCTTGTTGAACAAAAGGTGAGTTTTTGCTGGAAACACTTATGTCATCTTTGTGAAAGAACTCATGTCAAAACATTAGATATGATTCAAGATGATTGAAATAAGTTAAGATTGTTTGACATGATTGTAGGAGGTGGAGATGAAGAAGCTGGAAGAAGAGAAGGAAGATGCATTGGCGGCACAGGACGCTGCAGAAGAAGCACTAAGGAGGGTTTACACTCACCAACAGGATGATGACTCTCTTCCCCTTGAATCCATTATAGCTCCTCTTGAAGCTCAGATCAAGTTTCACAAGCATGAGGTTCTTGAGACTGTTTGGATTTCAAACTTCTTTCTTATATGATTGTATCAGTGTGAAGTTTACATGCTACTATTTTACAGATTTCTGCACTTCAAGAGGACAAGAAAGCGTTGGAACGTCTGAAAAAATCAAAAGAATCGGCGCTTCTTGAAGCAGAGAGAATCTTGAGAAGTGCCCTTGAACGTGCCTTAATAGTTGAAGAGGTCCAGAACCACAACTTTGAACTTCGACGACAGATTGAGATATGCCAGGATGAGAACAAGTTCCTTGAGAAAATCAACCGCCAGAAAGTGTTGGAGATTGAGAAGCTCTCCCAAAGCATTGTAGAACTGGAGGAAGCGATCTTGGCAGGAGGAACAGCCGCCAATGCAGTTCGAGACTATCGCCGCCAAATATCCCAGCTCAATGCAAGTGTCCTGTTTAGTATCTTGTAGTCCATCCTCACATTTCTTTTATAAGAATCTAACATGGTTTTTTCAACATTTACAGGAAGAGAAGAGGACCTTGGAGAGAGAGCTGGCCAGAGTTAAAGTATCAGCAAGTAGAGTGGCCCTTGCCGTTGCTAACGAGTGGAAAGATGAGAACGATAGAGTCATGCCCGTAAAGCAATGGCTTGAAGAAAGAAGGATTCTCCATGTACTTACTGCTTTTCAATTACACAGTGACTGGCTTATATGGGAAGTATGAGTGTTGAAACTTTGTGTCTGTGTGCAGGGAGAAATGCAGAAATTGAAAGACAAACTTGCTGTTTCAGAGAGAACTGCTAAAGCTGAATCCCAGCTAAAGGTGATTGTTTATATTGTCAGTATTTTGTTGGTAAAAAGTGTAGTGTCTAAAGCAAGTTAAAAAGTGCAGGAGAGGTTAAAGCTGAGGCTGAAAACCATAGAAGATGGTTTAAAGGGCCCAAACACGTTTAAAGTCTCTCCAACTACAAAGACTGAAAAACCCGGCAAGATTTTAGGATTCTTGACTAGTGGAGGTGGATCAAAGAAAAGGTCTACTTCAGGCTCAATTACAGGCAGAATCCATGCCCTGAATCAGCCGATTCACATAGTTGCAGAAAGTGATGAAAAGGAGAATTCAAAGATAACCGCAAACGATATAACTGATCAGCATGAAGAAGATGGCAAAAGGAAAGCAGAGGAAGATGGAAATGTAGATTCTGAAGATATGGTTTCAGGGTTTTTATATGACAGGCTTCAGAAGGAAGTTATTTCTTTAAGGAAGGTATGTGAGAGTAAAGAGGGTACTATTAATGCCAAAAATGAAGAAATCAAGGTAACTTCATCATCTTCTTGTTGTTGTTTTAACTCTTCAACTATATGAAACCTTACTTAAGATAAGATAACTCTGTTTTCACTTTTCAGATGTTGTTGAAGAAAGTGGATGCTCTAACGAAAGCCATTGAAGTTGAGACAAAGAAGGCAAAGAGGGAAGCCGCAGCGAGAGAAAAGGAAAACGCATTGGCAGTATTGAATGAAGAGTCAAAACAATGTAGAAAGGCAAAACTACCGAGAAGGTTTGGTCATCGTTTCCTTTATTTTGTCTCTGTCTTTTGAGAAATATACACAGTCAAACATCAAGACTAAGTTGTTATTTATATGTCTATGCTATGTTGTGCAGCCGCATACCCAATCCACGTTGCCAGTAGAGGAAGAAGAAGCTTATGGGATTGAAGATACTAAAGAATATGGTCTAATATTAGGTTGTTCTGTACATATTGAGTGTTGGATGATGGATTATAAGAAAGTGAAAACTAAATCTCAAGAGATGTGTGTGTTATGTATATTGGATTGCAAAACCATGTTTTCAGATGATAAAACAAAACTCCTCTCTCTTCTCCTACCAATTAGTTGAATGTTAGCAATTATCTTGAGAACCTATAAGCAAATCAGATTCTGCTAAACACAAAAACATACACATTCTCTCAAACTCATACATAATCAAATATGTTGGCGTCTTGCCTTATAATCAGTAAAGGATCGTATGTTCTCTGTAGTAGCAAGAAGATCCGAGCTTGAAGCAAAAATAAAATTTTATATATACAAGAAGAGAATGAACAACAAGATTTACAAAGACTTGTCTCTCTTTCTCACAAGAAGTGAGAAGGAACCATATACAAATAAAGTCATGACTGATCTTTCCTAGCAAGATTAATTTACAATCTGTTTTTACATGGTGCTCTCTTGTAAGGTGATGTTGCCGGCTGTGTAGACACGGGAGCCGTTAGAAGAGGAGAGGAGTTGAATTCCTCTATGAATCTTGGATGAGCATCGATATGGTTTAGGAACAGAGAGTGGTTTAATGATACAAGCCTTGTCCAAGTCAGGAATCGCGTGGAGGTGAGAAGGAAGATCGATGACGAATTGCCCCAACTCATTTGTAACAGCTTTGATCCATTTAGATCTTCTCCTATATCCAATATGGCACTTGATGCCAATGGTAGCACCTATATGATAATGATTATGTGTTAGAAATATCGTAGTATATAAGGAACATGGACCAATCCACTCTATTACTAATTGGTTACGTACCATGAATAGGAGAGGAGGAGGAAGAGAGAAGAGAGGCGGTGAGAAGAACAGAAGAGAGTTTTTGTTCGCCGTAGCCAGCCATCTCCACCATCTCATCTCTGCTCCATCTATCCCTAACTGCTTCCCCAAACGTCACCATAAATACCAAAGTCATGCTCATCAACAAGAACCTCATCTTTAATCTTCAAGGTCCTATATATGTGGAAAACTACCAATTGGCCTAGAAATGGAATAAGCAAGGATGTGTTATATATATACACAAAATAAATATGAATGGATTGGTTGTATAAGATTAAGAATATGAGATCCTTATTAAATTCAAAAAAGAAAAAAAGAATATGAGATCCTTATTTTGCTTTTTTTTTTTGTAAGTAAAAGCCTCTTCCTTAATTTGACTTTTATCTTCTTTGGTCAAATTATATGACTCCTTAATTTTATATCTCCTTACTTATATATTAATCGTAGCAATTACTTGTTTGCCTAATCTTTCTTTCTTCTTCTTCTTTGCATTTTTTTTATTTATTTAATAAATGTGATCAATCTTTGGTCAAATATCATTACGGTATGCGACGTTTCTTCTTTAGAACCGTCTTTATTTTTTTAAATATTATGTTTGAAAGTCTAACCTAAATTTAAAGTTATGGGTCACAATTGACAAATAATCAAGCCTGCCCCAACTGTTTTTCTTTTCTTCTAGACATTTGTCTTTTGGACAAAGACAATACTATTTTTTTCTCTTTTTTTTGGGAGGGTTCTTGTGTGGGTTGGTTATCAATAATCTCTCCAAGGATAAATACAAAAATGTTTAATATGAATGATGTGTCTATGATGACCTATCCATATTATAAGTTAATTCAATGTTTATTGCATTTTCCCAATTACAACTACACAGAATGATCAACAATTTCCACATAATATTCAAGAGTTTAGTTTACAAATAAATTAAAGTGTTATCTTTAAATTTTAGATATTAGACTTTTATCATTTATAGTCAATACATATTAAGATATTCAATTGTCAGTATATAAATAGATTTCTTTTAATAAAGGATTCTGTTGTTGTTGACGTATCAATCTAATATACAAAGTTTTCTTTAGTTGCATCACTTTAATATAAATAATTTATTACAAAAGATATATATTAACCAACAACTGTTGATAAAATAATAAAAGGAAAAAATATTCATATCATCAACACAATTAACACATATAAAATACATTAATAGTTTTTAATCAAATTTTAGTTTATTTTTTTTAGTTTCAGCTGCATAACTATAAATACTAGCCTGTTTCAATATATTCTAAATTATTTTTAATATACTAAAAAACATATTTTTTTGTTTTACTTACATATTTACGTAAAAAATATTGATATATACCATATGAACATATATTTCAACTAAGACTTATACTTCGTAATCATTTATCATGTGGTCTGGATTTGCACCGAATTTGGTAAAAAAATTACTCTCTTTCAAGCTAAACATTTTTGTCTCCCTAAAAAATTTAAAATTCATTGTATCTATTCATTTAATAAAAATAAATTACATTCTAAATAAACTAAACTAGATAATGATGCACATGAATTATTCTGAAACAATATAGATTTACAAACCCATCAGAATATGCGAAATAGTCACTCTTTGCAAAATGATTTTGTGCTATTTGAATGATCACATTGCTACTCTAGCAGCATTTCAATAAGTACTCTGTCTTCTACCGAGATTAGCTTTCCATGAATATTGATTAGTTTGTTTCAATATTCGAAATCATCTCCAACAAATATAACAACATTTTCTTTCGCCATCTCTATTTTACTAATTCTCCAACTCACATAAAACTAATGGTACAAGACTATTTTGTAATTCCACAAAATTCATATCATTCACAAAAACTATTACCTATTGTTAGAACGTGAAAAAACAAATGATATTTTAATTTATTGTGCATATCTCAAAATTATAATTAAACAAGCCTTCATCCCTGGGCAAAGGCCTAAGATGTTGTCGAGCGTCGTGGCCTCCTGAAAAAAGCTAATGATGAATTACGTGGAAGGTGTAGTTCTGCATTACTTTGGTGCGAGTAAGGAATCGATTGTTTAAAAAATTGATGACCGAAGAGATCTCGTCGTCGATATTCAATTCTTGCAAGTTTGTAAAATCCGCCATAGATTCCGGTGTTCCTCGAAAAGAAATAACAAACTTTTTGGATTTACGCAGCCGGTGACTTTTTAAAAGCCTAACCTAACTATCTTAAATTTTACCCGTGTATTATAACACTAGAAAATGACTCACGCGTTGCGTGAGTTTAGTAATATATTATATTCTTATAGAGGTCAAAATTTTATAATCATAACAATTGAAGATAATTCTAAATGTTGAAAGTTTGACTATATCTATGTTGTATCTCATTTGAAAAATGTAGATTTGATATTTTTTGAGAATTTGTTTTTTTTTAATTGCATAATCTAATTTTTAAATGCACTTAAAAAGTTTATATGAAACTATTATTGTTTTTCTTGTTTTTCAAAACACTTACACATCCAACACTTAAATAAGGTGACTTCATATTCACCCATAGTATTTTCATTGTTATTTTGGACCACTATATATTTTAGACCAAAAAAATAAAAATAAATAAACACTATAATAATAAGTTTTGTTTCTTAAATTCGTTTTCAAAACTCAAAAGTGTTACAGAGTAAAAAAATAAAAAAAATATATTACCCACGTGGAATAGCAAGGGGTTTAGTTGAACCCTAACATACATATCCATTTCTTGTCAATCAAGTCTCAACCATTCCACAATTACCACTCCATTCTTGATTCTCCTTCTCCTATCTCATATGTTCGGGGTAAAATTGTCACCAAGATTTAGACAAATCATTTAGCGTCATGTATTAACTTATTAGCTAGACAAATCTTTTATCTTTATGTATAACTTTAGTTTAGAAGAATTATATCAGGCTAAGTAGTTATTTTGCTTTTTGGTTTCATACCAAGTGAGAACTTAGACCATGTGAATGTAGCCTAAGTAGTTATTTTGCTTTTTGGTTTCATACCAAGTGAGGACTTGGACCATGTGAATGTGTGCTGCTTACATAGTACCTTATTTAACAATCTCAGATGATTGATGGCCAATGATGATGAATCATGAACCTGAATACTCGATCCACTTTCAGCTTCTGGTTTGCACAACTTACTGTACGTATAAAGGTTCATATCCATGCAAAATATGTCTATTAACGCTCAATATGACCATTAACACTTGGTTAACATTATGTTTATCGTAATAATTAAGAACCGGTTATATAGTTTGCCAACGTCAGTTATGTTGTATAGAAAAAGATACGTATCGAACGACCCTCATAGGGTAAGTTAATTCGAACGATGCAATGACCACCGATTTTTCAATTTTGGAGAAAGCCCTCTTGGATTAACTTTTTGTTATATATAATATATATGTTAAGAAAATGATCTAATTACTTGAATGTATATACAGATATTCTTATTTTAGGATTCAAGATTTTGATGTTTTGAGTTCAACAAAAGAAAGAAACGAAAAAAGAATATTATCAATGAAAATTGAAAATAGAATAGGAAGAGTGGGTTGTCTAAAAATGGAAGAATAGGATAAAGGAAGACCTTAGAGTGACAAAAGACATGAGCGCAAAACATGGCGACCCTCTTGTTCATTATTTGGAAGACAAAGATCCTAAGGATCAACATCAAACTCTCTCTATCTCTCTCTCTCTCTCTTTGCTTCATTACGTAAAATTTTGTGTTGAGAGGATTGATGGCGAAGATCCGAACGGATGCTCCGGTGATGCCTCCGGAGACTCCTCCTAGGAGCAGTGAGGTGGGAGAGATTGACACGCGCGCTCCCTTCCAATCCGTTAGAGACGCCGTTAGTTTATTCCGTCAAGTTAGCTTTTCCAAGAAGCAACCACCGCATCTCTCCTCCTCCTCTTCTCAGTCTCAGGTATATACATACATTCCTCTTTGGCTCCTTCCTCTCATTCTACAAAAACATGATTCAGTGATTTTTCCGCCCTCTCTAAATATCTTTCTTTCGTCGTTAAGGACACCACGGATGTGTCCGATAAGGAGATGCAACTTCTGTTGGCCGAACAAGAAATGGATAGAGTCAAGCTGTGTCTTGATGGCTCTGTCGCAGCTAAAGCACAAGCTCTCTCTGATCTCGACTCTGCTCAACGAAAGGCCGCTGATTTAAGGGTTAAACTAGAATCCATCAAACATTCCAGGAAATGTGCTATCTCTACCAAACACACCATGAATCAACGTTTAGAACAACTTCAATCTGAAAACCAAGAAACAGAGAGCGCAAGAGAAGATTACATTTTAATTACCGCGGAGCTGTTCATGGCGAAAAACGAGCTCGCGGAATTGAAAAAACAGTTTAACCTCTCCGTGGAAGAAAGGCTAGCTGAACTTCAAAGGGCAGAGGAAGCAGAGTGTGCGTCTATGGTTAACTCCAACAAGATCAAAGACATGTCACATGAGATAGTGGAAATGCGTGATGCTGCTGAGCGGCTGAAGTCTGATGCTGTTAGGAAAAAGGAGGAAGAGGAAAAGATAAAGGAAGAGAGTATTGCCGCGAGAAAAACTTACGTGTCTAAGAAACAAGAAGCTAAGAAAAGGCTGGAGGAGGTGAAGCAAGATTGTGACCCTGAGCTAAGGAAAGATATCGAGGAGCTAGCGGATATATCTGCGGAAAACGAGAGGTTACAGGAGGAGATTAAACTAGCTCGTGAACTCAAAGAGGCTAAGAGTGCGATGCAAGAAATTTATGATGAAGAAAGTTCATACAAAAGCTTGGTGGGCTCACTCACTGTGGAATTGGATGGAGTGCAGAGAGAGAACAGAGAATTGAAAGGAAAAGAGAAGGAGAGACAAGAAGTTGAAGAAGGAGAATGGGTAGAAGCGAGTCGGAAAGTGGACGAAATCATGAGTGAAGCAGAGAAAACAAGAAAAGAAGCGGAAGAGACGAGGATGCACGTGGATGAACTCAGGAGAGAAGCAGCAGCAACACATATGGTAATGGGTGAAGCAGTGAAACAGCTCGAGATAGTTGGAAGAGCGGTGGAGAAAGCGAAAACCGCGGAGAAAAGAGCAGTGGAAGACATGAAAGTTCTTACTGAGAAGAAAGAGAGTCTAACACATGATGAGCCTGATAAGAAGATTAGAATATCATTGAAAGAGTACGAAGAGTTGAGAGGAAAGCATGAAGAGTCAGAGAGAATGGTTCAGTTTAAAGCGAAAACGGTTGCTGCTCAACTCGAAGAGATCAATGAGAGCAGAATAGAAGGGGAGAGAAAGTTGGAGGAAAAGATTAAAGAGATGGAGGAGTTAAAAGCGGCGATTGATGGCGCGTTGAGAAAAGCAGAGATTGCAGAGGAAGCACATTCTATTGTCGATGCTGAACTAAGAAAATGGAAACCGCAAGACTTGTAGCAGATATAAATATGCTTTAGGTTGTTTAGGGAACTACTAGAATGTCCATACCAATATATCTTTATTGAGAGATTGATGATTATTCATATTTCTCATTTCAACAGTAAATACATGAACTGCATTACTGCATTAACATGGAACAGAGTCTAACAAAAACGTTTTAAGGGTACCTTTGCTTTTTTTCTTGGACAAAGTACTATACTAGAGTTGTTTTTTTTTTCTTAAGCTAAAGCCAAATTCCTTATTAAGATGATAAATAGCAAAACCCTCCAAGAATCAGAGCTAAAGTCGTAGATTTCGTAACCAAAGAGGTGCTCTCGGTCAAAGAAGTAATCATCCAAAAGTCTCAAGATTTTGTAGTTGTGGTTATTGTCGTATCCGAGAGCATACCTGTCGAGTCTGTGGAAACTGTTTCTTGGTTTGATAAACCTTGTTTGCCCTAAATAAGGATTCCACACTAAAAGCCTCGAGTTGTCCTTAATGACGCATAACAAGAAACCATCGCATTGAAGGACTTTAGATATCTCGATTTGATCAAGCTTAGCAATTTGCTTTATACATGGATCAACAAAGTCTTCTTCGTTGTTATGGATTCCTTGGAGATCAAAATTCATTGAACAAACCCTAGAATCCATCATCATGAATCCCATGAACTGCTTCCTTGCTTCTGCTGCTTTGAAAAAATCCCTTCTTTTGATAAAGCGTTCCACTTTTTGCAAGTAAACCGCACTGAAATCAAAGATGTCATCGTAACCCTATTACCCTAGTGAGAATCTCCCCTACCAGATCGGCTATTGTCGTCATCATTTTTGTTCAAAAAATGTTTCTCCCATTCACCCGGGTTATCTTCTGAGGTAAGCATACGCAGGCCTTAGTCGGCTCATTTTAATGGGCCTTTTGTAGCCCATTTAAAGAAAGTCACGTGACGCGATATAAGCATGATCCGAGGAACACACTTAAACAATCAGGTTCTACATTTGCTTTGCACACCTTCCTTGATCCTATCAATGGCGGATCTGAAATCAACCTTCCTCGACGTTTACTCTATTCTCAAGTCTGATCTGCTTCAAGATCCTTCCTTTGAATTCACCCACGAGTCTCGTCAATGGCTTGAACGGGTACTCTTTCGATTCACTTCCATTTTCAATTTAACTCAGATCCTTTGTTTCTGCTGATTGGAACCTCTTTTTGCAGATGCTTGACTACAATGTACGCGGCGGTGAGAGGAGCTTCACTCAGACATTACATCCGAACTTAATCAGCTCATATCAAACACTTGTGTGTTCTGTTTTACAGGGAAGCTTAATCGTGGTCTCTCTGTGGTTGATAGCTACAAGCTCTTGAAGCAAGGCCAAGACTTGACGGAGAAAGAGGCTTTCCTCTCGTGTGCTCTTGGTTGGTGCATTGAATGGGTAATTCCTCTTTTACTTCTCTTCTTATCTTTCACCTCAATGCTCATTTTGTATTTGCTTGCATTTGCAGCTTCAAGCTTATTTTCTTGTGCTTGATGACATCATGGACAACTCTGTCACACGCCGTGGCCAGCCTTGTTGGTTTAGAAAGCCAAAGGTTGGTATGATTGCCATTAACGATGGGATTCTACTTCGCAATCATATCCACAGGATTCTCAAAAAGCATTTCAGGGAAATGCCTTACTATGTTGACCTTGTTGATTTGTTTAACGAGGTTTATCTCTTTTAATCCTTCTCTTAATATTCCGATTTACAGTTATCACTAGCTTGTTCAATGTTCCTTTTACATTGTTCTAGGTAGAGTTTCAAACAGCTTGTGGCCAGATGATTGATTTGATCACTACCTTTGATGGAGAAAAAGATTTGTCTAAGTACTCCTTGCAAATGTGAGAAATATAATCTCTCCTTATGGATGATACAGTGAAATAGCATTACGTGTTCTGACTGATGATTATAGTTTTCTAAAATGTGCAGCCATCGGCGTATTGTCCAGTACAAAACAGCTTATTACTCATTTTATCTTCCTGTGAGTATTCTGAATTCCTCTCTTTTAATTCCTCTCCCTCTCTGTAGAGTCAGACGTAGGTTCAGAGGCTGCAACATTCTTGTATACAGGTTGCTTGTGCATTGCTTATGGCGGGAGAAAATTTGGAAAACCATACTGATGTGAAGAATGTTCTTGTTGACATGGGAATTTACTTTCAAGTACAGGTAGTTAGATACTAATACATGAGAGTTCATATAATAGGCTCATTTCAGGATCCACAAAAGCAATATTAGCAAGTTGATATCTTTTCTTTTCCATAGGATGATTATCTGGATTGTTTTGCTGATCCCGAGACACTTGGCAAGGTGAAAGTTTATGCCAACACATTGGGTTTTCAAAGCTCATCTTATTGTAATTTGGTACTTATCTTACGGTGCATGTGTTGTATGATGCAGATAGGGACAGACATAGAAGATTTCAAATGCTCCTGGTTGGTGGTTAAGGCATTGGAACGCTGCAATGAAGAACAAACTAAGATATTATACGTGAGAATCAGTTTCTTTCTCGTCCGCACAAACATCATTTTCTGCATAAGATTTGTATCCTGTTTGAACAGGAATAACATGTTTGTCAGACTGAATAAATTTTCAATGTATCAGGAGAACTATGGTAAAGCTGAACCATCAAACGTTGCTAAGGTGAAAGCTCTTTACAAAGAGCTTGATCTCGAGGTTTGGCACTAAGCATTAACTCAGACCTTTCGTTAGTCAGGCCAAGTAGAAAAAGAGAACATAATTATTGGTTATGAAAGTAGAGAACATGAGAGATGTGATATAATATGTAACATAATTTGCGTTTGATCTTGATTTTTCCATAGGGAGCCTTCATGGAATATGAGAAGGAAAGCTATGAGAAGCTGACAAAGTTGATCGAAGCTCACCAGAGTAAAGCAATTCAAGCAGTGCTAAAATCTTTCTTGGCTAAGATCTACAAGAGGCAGAAGTAGAGACATACTCTGGCCTCTCTCCGTTTAATTCTTCTGACATTTATGTATTGTTTCATGACCTCTTTCGCTCTTTGATCTTTTTGTTCCCTTCCAAAAATTTGAATTTGAGATTCTTGTTGATGCTTTATAGTATAAAGACTAATAAAATGTTTCTTTAAATTTTTCAATAACAATTGTGCAATCTGTGATAAATGGATACTTGTTAATGTGGCAAAATTTTTGTGTCACATAAGGGTGTAGCAGAAATTTGGAAGGACAGGAAGTGTAACAGATAGACTCCATGAAGCACTAAAGAAGTTAAAATAGATAGAGACGAGAAGATTAGTGAAAGTGAATCTATAGTGATGATCCCAATCTGTTTGACAGCCGATTTGAGTCTCACCTTAGACACTACATTGACAACAAAGGTACTATAGTTGAAGCTCTGATTTCCTAAAATAGACTCCAAGATGATATTACAGAGATGATACTGGTTCTGCTTCTCAGCATATATGCTCAAGAAAAGTGATTTTAAATACAATAAAGTACATCAGACCTTCTATATTTATGTAATTTCTCCATCCTATATCTACTCGCTCAAAAAATGTAACACTGATTATTTATATTGTGAGAGTCCAGAATCTCCAGATCAATACTCCAATGCAAATGTGGTACATAGACCACCAGGCCATTGGCTCAGCACTTGACGATAAGCCTTTATCAGTAACGCCCACAAGAAATCGACAATCCCCAACTGAAGGATCTAGGAAGGTGACCATGCCCAGTCCATCAAAGTCGCAGCTCTTTTCATGTTGCATTTGCATCTGATAGTAACTGTTGAAAGCGTAAGAGATATTATCCTTTTCATCCAGCTGGCTGCACGAGCCCCCGTCGTTGAGTGTTGTGCAATCTGCTTCACTGCAAGCAAGCCTGAGGTGGTCTCCAACTTGGGTCATGTCTTTTGATGGGTGAGCCACACACCACCTAGAAGGAAGGTACTGCACATTTTTCGCATTCTTGAGTCCTCTGTTGCCTAGTCCTAAATTGAGACGATACTTGGCCTGTCCATCGAAAGAGAAGATTCCCCAATGCCTCTCAAAGTTACCAGGCAGTGTGCTTTTGGCTCCTTCGTCAAGCAAACCGAAAAGATAAACATCCGCAGGAGGGGAGCCAGGCCTGAGCGGTGTTCCTTTGTTGCTCAACACATGGCTAATGAGCCCTTGATTAAAAACCCGGGCTGCCGTGAGGTTAGCACCAACTGCTCCATCTGTAGGCCAACCAATCTCACCAATAACTATAGGCATTTGACCATAACCAAGCTTGGTGAGAGCAGCAACAAGAGTGTCAAAGTTCCCATCAAATGCATTATAGTAAGTGTTAGGCCCATCCGGAACCGGATGACTACTTCCCTCAAAAAAGGCATAGTCTTGTGGAAAATCAGAGTTCCCATAGAGACTAAGGAAAGGATAGATATTAACAACAAAAGGAGAGCCATTGGAGTTGAGAAACGAAACTAACTGAGTCATGATCTGTGTGAGCTCAGGCCGGAACATCCCCTGGGAAGGAACATTAGACTCATACGCATCTGCATTGCAAGGAACCACCAACTTCACATATCTAGCTAGATTTGCTTTAACCAAAGATTGTTGCAGGTTAACCATAGCTGGGACTACATAGTTCTGAAACTGCCCACCGTAACCCGTCAGAAACGGCTCATTCCCTACTGCAACATACCTATTCAACAGAGAAATTGGTGAATCATCTGCTTAATCATAGCTTAAAGACACAGATACTCAGAGAGAAAAGGTACCTAATATCAGCACCGTTTTTGCCGATGAAGCGAGAGAGATTTTGCTGGACAAACAAATCAGAATCGAAAGTTGAGAGCATCTCGTTAGGAATGCCGACCATTACTTGGATTCCAGTACCCATTAGAGCTCTAAGCGCATCTGGATTCGAATCGAAGAGCTTAACTTTGGTGATCTTGTTTGCCTTGAGTAGATCCACTACTGTGGAAGGTCTCATCTTGTGAAACGACAACGTTCCCCAGTTTACACCGATTGCTGACTCAACCTCATGGGGTACGAGAAGAAGGAAGAAGATAAAGAGAGCTACTACACCTACACCGCTTCTCATTTTTTTTTCACTGAGCTCTCTCTCGGTGCTCGACAAAGATAGCAACTTTCAAAGGTTTCAACTTTATTTTTATAAAGAGACTGCGTGTCGTTTTTTTGTCAAATAAACGACACGAAGTTCAGTTATTTAATACAAAAACGACAGAGAGATTGAAATTGGCGACAATACAGGTTGATGCATCGCTGGATTTGCTGGAAAACAAACCGTCATTTCTCCGTCTTTATAGAGGAAAAAAGATTCTCTTCTCGTCATCGTCTTCATCGGGATAAAGAAAGGGATCGTTTTTTCGCCTGAACCTGCGGATTTTCTTTCGATTCTTCAACTTCAATGTCTTATGCTTATCTCTTCAAGTATATTATCATCGGCGATACTGGTAAAACTTCCTCTGCTTCTTTTTTTCTTCAATCCATTAGGAATTGAGATGATCAAAGACCTATATATGTTTCGTTACTAAAATTGAAAAGCGAATTGATCTGAATCTCTTTCATAACCAACCTCTTTTGGTGGATTTAGGGATTCGGGAGGCTTTGTGATGTTGATTGTGTGTATTGATTCTGATTTCAGGAGTAGGGAAATCATGTCTTCTGCTTCAGTTCACAGACAAGAGGTTTCAGCCGGTGCATGACCTTACCATTGGTGTTGAATTTGGGGCTAGGATGATCACCATCGACAACAAACCTATCAAGCTTCAGATCTGGGATACGGTCTCTTTCTCCTTACTTCTTCAATTTTCATGATTAATCTCTATCTCATTTTTTTGAATACCTGGATTGATTTGTATACTGTTGTTTTCTTTGACCACCTATTTGGCTATTTTGAAGTTTCATGGCCTATGCATAACGATTTTATATCTTTTTCCCCCACAATTCATGGGATTGTAGTTAGCGGCTTAGACTTTAGAGAAATTTTGAAACTCCTGTCCTTTGTCTTGGCTAATTTTTCTCTGTGATATGGCATGGCAGGCTGGTCAAGAATCCTTTAGGTCTATTACAAGGTCATACTATAGAGGGGCTGCAGGGGCTTTACTTGTCTATGATATCACAAGGTAAATTACTGACTTCTTTCTTTTTGTTTTCGACTTGATCATGAAAGCAATTTCATTTTCTTGTGTTGTATAGTAACTAGAAGTTGTGCCTAATCTTGATATAATGACTTCAGTTGTATTTTCAAAGTTGTTCACTGAAGACACTCACAATATCGATCTCGGGTTTTGCAGGAGGGAGACATTTAACCATCTAGCTAGCTGGCTAGAAGATGCAAGGCAGCATGCAAATGCAAATATGACGATAATGCTCATTGGGAATAAGTGTGATCTTGCTCACAGAAGGGCTGTGAGCACAGAGGAAGGAGAGCAGTTTGCAAAGGAGCACGGTCTTATATTCATGGAGGCCTCTGCCAAGACTGCTCAGAATGTTGAGGAGGTAAACCCCCATGCATTCCAATGTGGTTTCTTAGGCTTAAACGTAGATCTCTAGAGCGTACTTTTAACTCGCATGCTTTCTCTAGTGCCCCTTAACTTAGAATACCATTAGATGCCCCTTAAATTAGAATACCATCAGATTTAGGCGGTGGGAGACAGAATAACATTCAGAGAGGGGAGAGAGGAACTAGTAGATTATGATCAAAGTTGTTATATTTGCCAATTACCCAATACTTATCATGATTTCGACTGGTGTTGTGTTTTGTGAATTTTTGCTAGGCATTCATTAAGACAGCCGCAACAATATACAAGAAGATTCAAGATGGTGTGTTTGATGTGTCAAATGAGTCATATGGAATAAAAGTTGGATATGGAGGAATTCCAGGACCATCAGGTGGAAGAGATGGATCTACCTCGCAAGGAGGAGGGTGCTGCGGCTGAGATGGGAAAGGTGTCTATATCATCATGTAAAAATGATCACATATGATATAGCAAAAATGTCTCTGCTTCTTTCTATAGTTGTAAATCGTTTTGGAATTCGATTTGGTGACTGTGTTGTGATGGGTTTTGGATCGGTTTGACAATACACGTGTATCTCTATTCATATATCTAAAATTAAGATGTGTTTTTCGTATATAAGAATATGATAGAGGTAGGAATGTAGGCATTTGCATGGTACTGGAAAGGATATGATTCATATGGTGAAGGTACTGGAAAGGATATGATTCATATGATGAAGGTGAGTGCAGTGTTCACCAAGAAATTGGTAACGGCTGCATGTGGTTCCATTAACCGACTCAGAGAAGATGAACGATGCCGTCCATGGTTTACTCCTTTCCATGTCTTCAGTGGTTTACTCGCTTAATGATGCAATGCCGAAGTCTTTTGCTAAAGGCCTCCAACCTTCCCGCTTTTTCGTGTCTTTGCAATTGTTTCACCTCATTTCTTAATTTTCTTCCTCGTCTTTAGTAGAAGAGTCTATTGGCTTTTGTTCCCCATGTGGTCTTTCCTTCCAATAAACATCATACACCTACTAAATATTGAAACGCCAGCAAGTTTGCAATGGGCGACAATACAAGTTGATGCTGCGCTGGATTCGCTGGAAAAACAACCGTCATTGAGTGTGACTCAGAACAAACGACAATGAAATTGAAGAAGGGGCGAAAACGAGCTCAAACAGACTAGCAGAACAATCATATGATCTTGGACCAGAAAGACATGCAAATTGAGAAAAGGAGCAAAAAGCCAAAGTCACAAACAAAAGAAACTGTTTTGAGTGTTTTCCTTCTATCCGGCTTTTTCATTTGTTCCATTTTATAGGGACTGTAAGCTATTCGGAGGCATGAGGCAAAGCAAAACACATTTTTATATAGATTTTTTTACTATATTTTGCCAATCATAATAAATAAATAAAATAATCTTTTAGATCTTCATCTATTTTATGATTAAAATTATAAAACACTTTTAAAGTGATAATAAATAATTTTGATAAATTTGTGAATTAGCTAACTACAAAAAATAAAGGATAATAAGCTAAATTTTCTATATCATTGGTATTTTACTTTTATGTTAAAAAATCTAAATATATATTAAAATTTATGAAAATATGGGAGCCTTATTTAAAACAAAGAAAGCCTATGGCTTTGCAAGAAAGAAAGGGCACGTATCATCCTTCAGAACAGACTCACTAATTTGCAATCATTGTATAATCATCCTAATGGTGGGACACCAAATCTCTAAGCGACACAATCTAGAAGTTTTCAAGGCTCTATATTAATATAGACACCTAAGCTATTCTCATATGTATGATTCAAAAACGTTAAAATTAAAGACATTTTTCGGATTCTTGACCTTACCCGTCTTTATAGAACAAAGGGATTCTCTTCTCGTTTTCATCGGGAGAAGAAAGGATATCAAATCTTCCACTTCAAGTTCAATGTCTTATGCTTATAGATTTAAGTATATCCTCATCGGTGATACTGGTACTGCTTTTTTATTTTTTCAATCCTTATCATATGTATCTATTTCATATCAAACCTTTCTTGGTGGACAAGAAACATTCAGGGCTGAGGGACTTTGTGATGTTGATTGAGTTTTGAATCTGGTTTCAGGAGTAGGGAAATCATGCCTTCTGCTTAAGTTCACCGACAAGAGGTTTCAAGCGGTGCATGATCTCACCATTGGTGTTGAATTTGGGTCCAAGACGATCACTATCGACAACATACCCATCAAACTCCAGATCTGGGATACGGTCTCTTTCAACTTACTTCTTGACTTCTTACACGTCCAAAATCTATCTTATTTTCTTGAAATACCCTGGTTTGGTTGATCTTATACACTCTGATTCTCTTTGACCACCGACTTGACTAAAACTTCATTAAATTTGATCATGTCTTTATTTTCCACAATTCATGGGATTATAGTCAGCAGCCTAGTTTGAATACCTCACTCATGAATGGCTCCTATCATTTGTATTGGCTAATCTTTCTCTGTGATTTGTGGCAGGCTGGTCAAGAAGCATTTAGGTCTGTTACAAGGTCTTACTATAGAGGGCGTGCCGGGACATTGCTTGTCTATGATATCACAAGGTAAACTCACTTGCTTCTTTCCTTTTTTTTTTGTTATCAAGAGTTGACTTGATCGTGAAAAGCAATTTCATTTTCTTGTGTTGAGCATGATCTTGACTTAAGTTGTCTTTGTTGACATTATATTATTCTTTTTTCCGATAAGGGACTAGAACTAGATTTGTATATGTTAAATATGTCATGTCTCAGTGAAGACACTCACAATATTGTTGATCTCCGTTTTTGCAGGAGGGAGACATTTAACCATCTAGCCAGCTGGCTAGAAGAGGCAAGGCGGCATGCAAGTGAAAATATGACGACAATGCTCATTGGGAATAAGTGTGATCTTGAAGAGAAAAGGGCAGTGAGTACAGAGGAAGGAGAGCAGTTTGCAAGGGAGCATGGTCTTATATTCATGGAGGCCTCTGCCAAGACTGCTCACAATGTCGAGGAGGTAAAAGCCCCCATGCTTTCATTCAAATGTTTAGGCTTAAACGGAGATCTCTACACCGCACTTTTAACCCGCATGCTTTATCTAGTGTCCCGTAATTACTTGCATATCCACCAGTTCAGCTATGATGCTAAGAGAAGGATATTAAGTTGGTTGCAAAGTTAACATAGAATACCAAAATTAGATTCAGGCAGTTGGGGACATCATAAAATGTGAATAAGTAGATTTTTGGAGTTATTTCTTTATTAAATGTGAAGAGAGAAGAGCTTGTATATATGCTTCTTACTTGTTCAACTCCTATATACTAATAGAAAGTATAAATCATTATGTCGATGTGTTTTTGTTTTTGAATTCTTGGCTAGGCATTCATCGAGACAGCCGCAACAATATACAAAAGGATTAAAGATGGTGTGGTTGATGAGGCAAATGAGCCTGGAATAACTCCAGGGCCATTTGATGGATATGATGCCATCTCCTCGAAGCAAAGAAGAGGGTGCTGCGGCTGAGATGGGAAAAATGTCTTTGTAAAAATGTGTTTGCGTCTTTATATTGTTGTAATTCGTTTTGGATTTCGATTTAGTGGCTGTGTTATGGTGAATTTCAGAACAGATTGACAATACAGGTTTTTGTCTATTCACATATCTAAAATTAAGATGTGTTTTGCGTATCTAAGAAATGTAGCCCATTTGCATGGCATTTGAAGTAGTAAGGATATGATTGAGGTTAAAAGTGGTAATGGCTACGTGTGATTCCATTTGCCAAGTCGAAGGAGAAGTGTACATAATGAAATGCAGAGATATACAACAATTAGAGCAATTTCTTGAACTTTCGTCAAGGTGAACGGTGTCTTCTATGGTTTACTCGCTTTAGGATGCAATGCCGCAGTCTTTTGCTAAAAGCCTCCAATCTTTCCAATTTTTCGTGTCTAGGCTTCTTTGCATCTGTTCCACCTCCGTTGTTAATTTTCTTCTCCTTACTATCTTCTTCTTCTTCTCTACTAGAATCTCTTGGCTTTTGTTCCGTGTTTAGATCAGCAGTTTTCTCGACCTGGAAGGTAATATATCAGAAACGAAACCCCATCTCACCAAATATCAAAATGTTTCATAAAACAGATTCGAAGAACATCAACCTGATCACCCTCGCCAGCGGTCAAACTTTCATCTTCTTCAGTGCCTCCTAGTGAAGAGCATCTGCCCCAGCTTTCCCTGTTAGAGCTTGTAAATGAACAGCCTTCTTCAAACTGATCAACAGGCTTCCCCTGCCAAATAACAATCAAAATACATACTGTGACCAAGGCTCGTAAGGCAACACTCGAGGGTCTTTAACAGAAGCTTCAAAAATGGTGTGTGGAAACATAGTTAGAGCTCCTACTACTTCACTATTTATTATGGTTTTCGCACATGCTCCACTTACCTCAAAGTTTTCAGGGTCGTCCATGTTGTGATCATTATCTTCCACAAGCACGGCATCCTGTTTCATTAATGATAGATTATCAAAAGGATAGACCAAGCAACAGGAAGGAAATTCATGCAAGAAAGAGAACAGGTATACTGTATCTATCATGGGCATGGCTTCTGAAAGGAGCTCATTCGTCGGCTTTGTGGTTAGAGGGGCAGGAGGTGCAGATGAAGAACTTGCAACATCGATACATGCCGAACGAAGACCAGATATGATCTCATAAAGAAAACTCTGGCAGTACAAGGTAACCAAGCAGTTAGATTCTTGTGCATGATCTTTCACCGTGCTAACTGTGATGGAGACTAATTTATAATTTTTGTTGTGTGAGATGAACACCATGAGTTCTCAACCATCATATACATCGAGCCATCTCTTTAGTGACTCTAGCAGTATGTCTAGGCAATGTCTTTATTCTCTTTAGTACTCAAATGCAGAAAATATAACAGACAGTAACACAGGACTGGAATTTAGGGTTGCTCCATCATGGAGTGCAAATTACCTCATCCAAACCAGTAGCGCTATTGACATCTCCCAAACTGTAATAACTTTCAAGTTTAGATGAGCAAGCTGAAGAAATTGGAGGCGGGCGAAGAACATTGTAGAAGAATATTAACACTGAATCATAATAGGACTGCGGCCGCGAAGAGTTGTGATCACCATCAAACTTAATGATATTTTTGTCTCCCTGCAGAGTTACCAGAAGATTGGTACATAAAAATGAAAAAGGGTTGATATGCTTGGACAAACAAAAAGGGTACATAATTATGTAAGTACCGCATAGCACTTGAGAATGAGGTCAGAGTGATGAGGTTGGATGAATTTGTCTCCGCTTGCATGCCCAAATAAAGCTGGAATAAAAGTCTTGGGTGAAACCTGGGGGGGAAATCGAAAACTTCACTAAAATGGTAACATACTACCTTACTTGGAGCATAACAAGAAAAAATAGGGAGAGGTGCTTATACAACACCTTAACACAATTGAGATCCATAATATTAAACTTCGCCTTTTTCTGAATTATACGCCGCATGTACTGCACAGCCACTTTAACCTAATTGAAAAAGGAGACAAAAGTTTCACTGCAAGCATAAGAAAATGTCTACAATAATGCTACCACAGATTGGAATGGATAAGGAAACTATTTTGGACTCTTGTAGCCATGTGAATATATGAGCCTTATTCCTAAATTTTCCATTTTTATTAGCAGGTTCAATCCAATAGCTATGTGTAGCAATTGTTACTACACAAACAGAAAAACAATCAACTTGATCCTTGTACAGCCGAAGTGATAAATTAATTTCATGCTTCATGTCTTATAAACTCAGTGTCCAGTTTCAGGTGTATATTGCTATGAATAATACCAGCTGGGGTTAAAGAGAGCAGGAGAACATACTGTGAATTTCGGTAGTCGGATTTTGTAGACATCCACTAGTTCCATCATCAGATCAAATAAGTTTGAAAATGCACTGTCTAAGACCATTCCAGCAATTGAAGGATCTTCTGCTCCATAAAGAAGGCTGCACATTTTATTCCCCGCTTCATTAAATGGAGAGAACAAGACGAGGAATGTGGAGAGTTGACACACTTTTCAGATCATAGACCTTGAGAAAGCTGGTGAATCTATAGTCAACACAACTACTACTACTACTTTAAGTGTGACTGAGAAGTAGCTCAAGAATTAACCTGGTAACTGCACCCATAGATCGTCCCCAAAGTCCAATACGGGATACTTGATTGCTGTTTCTCAGGTAAGATACCACAGTCTTGAGATCATCCTTCTAGCTTAAGTTTAACAAGAAAAATTTAGATAATATTTGAAGAGACGAGAAGCTTGTGAAAGTAAGACAAGGAAACACACCTCATGCCAGCCAAGGCTTACATAATCACCCTCAGATAAGCCTGACCCCGAGAAGTCAAGGGTGAAAACAGTAATGTTAGATGGGAGAAGAATCATAACTGCCTCATTTGCATCTGCCCTACATCCACTGGTCAGATTCCAAAACAGACGAATTAAGTTCTTACTTATTCAACTAGTCATAAACAAGATCGTAGTTCCTAAAAGAGATGTGCAAGTCTTTATGTACCTATTGCCATGACAGTATATAACGCAGGGGAGAGGAGTATCCTCCCGAGAAGATGAGGGAATGTAGTGACTGCAACGCAAGGTGTGACCCCTCGAATTTGTAAGCTACCAGAGTACAAAAAAATGAGACCTATAAGGTTAACCTCAAGAGCAACCACAATTTGAAGAGGACAGTAAGAAAAAACTAAATCATTAGGTGCCCATACTTGCCTCCAAGTCTTGTCTTTTACACTTTGTGCCACCGAGGCTAAACTCCTTCTCCCACAAATACTGATCAGGATCATACTCAGCCCTGTCAAAAAAACCCAACAGCTATCAATTGAATGCATAAAGGTTGAGACTTGAAAGAGCAAAGAAGGTGGAGAAGTACCTAGGAGGTCGAATTACAAAGTTGATGAACTGATCAATCATCTTGATTCCAGGTACCAATGAACTCATGAGCTAGTAGTAGTAGAAGAACTTTTCTGAATCCTGAACCATGTTTCTACAGACATTGCTTACTCTTAAGCAACAAAATCCCTAACAAATTACAAGCGAGACAACAAAAGCATCATGCTTTCGAGAGTCCCATAACCCATATAACCTCTGAGAAATGCGCAGATCCCAAAGACAAAAGAGAGAGACAGAAGAAGAAATCTCAATCTCCCAGCTTTTGCAGAAAAGCAAATAAGGCCACCCAAAATTATACCTACTACGAGCAAGCAGCAGCAGAAAACAAAAGGGATAAATAAAAAAAGGAGAGAAAGAAGAAAGCTTTTAGTATTAAAGAAATGACAGATGCCCAGATCTTGAAAATGAGTCAACTAGAAAACCGAGTCTGATGAGAAGAAGAGGAAAAAACTATTCTCAACGCCACGACTTTTGAGGATGAAAATGAAAAGGTAGAATCAGATTTTCAGATCTCGAGGTGTTAGATAGATACTCGAGAAAACAAGAATCAATTTTTATATTTCCCTTTTGAAGGGTCGAACTCTGGTCCTTGTGGTCATTGCGCCATCAAGAAGTCTCGAACTTTTTGGTTCATCTTTGAGTTTGCTGTTCCTTTCTTCTCCAGCTCACTAGGTGGCCTGATAGTGATAGACTGACCTGTAAAGCTTCAAAATATCTAAAAACATAGACTTTTAAGGGTGAAATGTTTAAAACAAATCTAAAATTAAATTAAATATAATGGTTGACAACAAA
Organism: Arabidopsis thaliana x Arabidopsis arenosa; assembly: GCA_019202795.1. Classification (NCBI taxonomy): domain Eukaryota; kingdom Viridiplantae; phylum Streptophyta; class Magnoliopsida; order Brassicales; family Brassicaceae; genus Arabidopsis; species Arabidopsis thaliana x Arabidopsis arenosa. The sequence continues at coordinate 10,233,601 of CM032924.1, forward strand.
AACATACAATTTTTTTTTTGACATCCAATGATCATCTAAGTGCAAAAAGTTAATTTTATTCTAATTAAACAATATGATTTGATTTAACTGATATTATATTATTATTTCAATCTATATATTACAACATTATTATTTAAACTATTTTAAAAATCTTCTATTATAGCTACTTCGTATAATTCGTCTATTCAATTAAACTGGACCACTCAATGTTCAAAAATCGGTCTAGGCGGTGACTAGGCGCCCGCTTAGGCACTTATGAACTTCAATACGCTCCGGTTTTAATAAAATCCCAAATCGGTTTACCGGTTTAGGCATTCAAAATCGATATTAATCGGTCAAATTGGTCGGTTTAATGCATAATTTTTTTCCAATATAAGATCGTTTTGAATATGTAAAAATAAAAGAAAATAAATACTTAATTACTAAACTTGTAAATTATGAATTAACTATTCTCATTGTTTTTAGTTTCTAATACTAATCTATTTTAGTTTTCATATAAATTATGTGTGAATATATATAATAAATTCGAATATGTACGTTTTTAACATTTCATATTTTATTACCAATATTTTGTTATAAAATCATGAAAAATATTTTTAAAATAAGTAAATAATGTGCTAATGCCTAGACCTCGGTTGATCGATCTAGGCGCTAGACTCCTATCGAACGCCTAGCTACCGTCCAACGGTTTTTTGAATATTGCGGTCATCTATTCGTATTTAATTTTGGTTGGCTAAAAATATAATAGAATGAATAATCAAGTTCATATTCTTACAATATTTTTTGTTAGAAAATTCAGCTTGTTAGATTTATCTAAACTAGGGTTGAGACCCGCGCGTTGCGCGGGGTTGTTGGCTTAGAAGCTTTTAGTTTCTGTATCAATGTATGTTTTTCTTTTGTTGAAATCCTAATGTTTTAAGTTTTACGAACTTGTGATCAGTTATAAATAAAGATAAAGCATTTGTTTCTCAGTTTTGTTATTATAAAGTTGTATTCCTACTTACAGTTTATATTTATTTTTTAAAAATATTTTATTCTTTTGTCTAGTTAATAAGTTGACTCGTATTCAGTTTACTTTATAGTTTTGGCCTTGATCAAAGCATTAAGAGCACTTTTAATAAAGATAAAATTTAAAATAAAATAATTTTTAAGTGAGATGATCTTTAAGTGTAAGACTTGTGAAACTTACTTGTTACTTGTACAGCTGATTGAGCTTCTTCATGATACTTTGTTTTTCTTCTTTTTGTTTCCAGATTTGAAGACTCTTTGTAGTCTTTCCTTTTTTTTTGAAGATTCTGCCTTCATCACGGTTAGTTTTGTTTTACTGGTTGAGTTTTGTTAATATCATCAACATCATTTTAGAGTCTGTTTGAGTTTTCTAAAGTAACGTTGTTAAAGCTTTTAGTGGTTAGAAGTTATGTTTTCCTCTGGTGGTGAGAAGTAATGCTTTTCGTCTTCTTTTGGTTTTTTTAACCGAATTTACAATTATCACACTAACTATATTTATTTGGCTACATAATCTTCATATTTAATATATTTTTAGTTTTACACATTTTCTTGTAGAGTTTTGTGCAACGTCCCACTTCAAACCCGCTAATATTGTAGATAGAACCTTCACGCAAAACTTGATGGAATTGTGAGGCAAGAGCTGCTGGGATAAAAGCATGGATTACTGAGCACTGTAAGAAAGAAATTTAAGGGTTAGATGGCCTTCAATTATATATGAGACAAAAATACATCTAAGTAGATTTACTTTTTCATCGAGTAAAAGGAGGACTATCCCATGAATTGACCATCTTTCTTGATGTTTCGAGCATCCCAAAAACGAAGTAGACGACCAACAACCTGTTGAGTAGAGCGACCAAGACGTAAATCATCAAAAGCAACATAGTTTGCATTAGTAGGAATTGGAACAACATCAACTGCAGCCATTTTCAGAGTGTATCGAAGTTTTTTGTGATGGAAAGTGGAATTTGTGTTTGGGGATGGTGGGTGATGATGAATTTATAGTAGTTTAGAGGAAGATCTATAGGCAACTTATGATTTACTCCAATTACAGTTTCGTTTGGAAAATTAAACTCATGAATTAAGTAGAAAGTAGTGGATTTGGAACGAATTAAGACATGGATTTAAGTACCTTAGTTGTGATTAGGTGTTGATGTTTGAGCTTCTCGTCGGAGAAGTTTATCGACAACGGCAGCGTCGAAGAAAACAAATGTCTAGAGAAGATGAGTTAGAGTAGAGAGAAGATGAGTTAGATGATTAGATGATTAGGCCCAATAATCATATATAAGAATCTTTAGTAGGTCCATTATAAGAGAAGATGAGATGCTTTAGTAGGCTCATTATGAAGAAAAGGAACGCATTCATTTTCAATTTGCAATCGTCGACAAAAAATGCTTAATATAATACTGTGGGGTCCACCAAAAATAGTGCAGTGACGTGGATGCTCTTAGAGGAGAGAAAACTGCGCTATTATATATATGATTAGGTTGCGTAAATCCGATTTATCCAATTGGTTTATATGGTATAAGAATTTCTCCAGCGATTAAATTATTTTTGAAACTTGGTTTGATTTCAATTAAATTTCGGTTTAGTTCAGTTACCAACCCCTAATTTTGTTTTAAAATTTATGTCGACAATTGATATTACAGCAGCACTGCACCGTCATCAACAGCAGATATTTTATATTCCTTTTACAGAGCCCGTAACTCTCCCCAAGTCATTGAGTCATGACTATTTCACAATTCCAACCGCCTCTTGCGTGTTCTTGAGGAAACGATCCTCTTGCTTCTCCTTCGATTCCGCTTCTACTCCGATCGAATTCCAACTCTAGGAATTTCATTCTCTTCTCACGATTACTTGATTTTGCACTTGTTTTTTCTCTTTTACTGTTAAGAGTTTTGATTTGCAGAGTTCGAAGATGTTGGAAGATCAGGTAGCGTATTTGTTACAAAGGTACTTGGGGAACTATGTGAGGGGATTGAGTAAGGAAGCTCTTAAGATCAGTGTTTGGCAAGGTTAGATTGTTTCTATTTTCTCGCTGAATTTTTGTAATGTCTGGATTTGAGTTTCAAGTTCGAATGTTGTGATATTCAGTAGCGAGTTTGAATTATAATCGAATGTGACAACTGGTCAGGTTTTGTGTGCTGTGGTTGACTGCGCTTTATTGAATTGAGTTATATTTCATGTGTAGCACAACTTTATTTTGGTTTGTGCTGGTTCTTCACTTTATAATTGCTTAGTTACTTCTCACAGTTGCTACTCAGAACAGATGACTGAATAAATTAAGGATTTATTATATCTCTTGGTTTTAGTGTTTTTTTTTCATTTGCTAATATAGCTCTTGGTTCTACTTGATTTCGCAGGAGATGTAGAGCTGAAAAATATGCAGCTTAAACCAGAAGCCCTTAATGCTTTGAAATTACCTGTCAGGGTTAAAGCTGGATTTCTTGGATCAGTCAAACTCAAGGTGTGTTGTGTGTTTTGTTTATCTATCCCATCTAACCTAAACAATATATACTTGAGTGCGTTACTTATCTTTTCTTTTTTCTACTCCATTTGCTCACGAATAGTATTTCACTTGTTTTCGTGGTCTCTATCAGTCATCTTACTCAATAGTCAATATCATACAATATTTATTGTTTTTAACATTAATTTTCCTGGGCCTAAGTCTCTTCACTGAATTCACCTTCCAATAGTTTTATACGCTCACTTAGACCCATTTATTGATTTTTTTCCAAATCATCATTTTAGGTACCATGGACCAGACTTGGACAGGAACCTGTAGTTGTTTATCTTGACCGAATTTTTGTATTAGCCGAACCTGCTACTGATGTTGAAGGACGTAGTGAGGATTCTATCCAGGAAGCAAAAAGAAATCTAATACGGGTGAGATATGTCGCTCATATTATGACCATATTCCATTTCTCTTATTTGAGTTATTGAATCAAATTTCTGTTTGTGGTAAACAGGAAATGGAAACGAAACTAGTTGAAAGAGCTCGTCGACTACAGACAGAAATGGTGTGGCTAGTGCTACTCACTCCTAGTAGATAACGTAGGGAAAAATATTGTACTAAACTAACCATATTTTCTTATTCTCTTCAAAGAACAAATCATGGATGGGATCAGTGATCAACACTATCGTTGGAAACTTGAAGCTGTCAATTTCAAATATTCACATAAGATATGAGGATCTAGAGAGGTAACTCGATTATAACAGAAGCTTTGTTCTTGATTGTCTACGCATTTGTATGATTAACAGCCTATGTTATAAGTGCAGCAATCCCGGCCACCCGTTCTCAGCTGGTGTTACACTAGAGAAACTCTCAGCTGTAACCATTGATGAGAGTGGAAAAGAAACTTTTATTACTGGCGGGACTCTGGACTCCATCCAAAAGGTATATATTTGTTCATCAATATCTGAATGGCACAAGCTTTTCTGGTCATATGCCTCAGTTTCCTAGTTTTGTTTCTCTTATGAGGGTTTTATGTTAAGATCTCTTGCACTTCTTCTTGCTTGTAGGTAGTAGCTTGGTAGTTTATGATTTTAATCTAGTTCAATAAGTTAAGTTTATGTGGCTATAGTAAGAAGCACGGGAAAATTGAATTGGGCTGCTCTCTGGATTTACTGCATTGGGAAAGGAATACCCATGCCAAGAAACAAAAGCAAGGGTACTTTACATTTATGTTTCTTGCTATAATTGTTTGCTTTTGCCTTTTTTTGCAGTCTGTTGAACTTGATCGGCTTGCATTCTATCTTGATTCTGACATGTCTCCGTGGCATATTGACAAACCATGGGAGGTTCTAACTCCTTTTGAGTGGGATCAGGTATTGACAAGGAAAGTCATGTATATTTAGTGGAATCAGAATTTTCCATTGTCTCTTACCCAACATCTAATTTTCGGTGCATGCAAATATCTAGATTTTTAGATTTGGCACAAAGGATGGTAAGCCAGCTGACTGCCTCACGAGGAAGCATTTCTATATTCTGCAACCTGTCTCAGGGAATGCGAAGTACTCTAAGTCTCAACCAAATGAATCTTCAAATACTGCTCAACCTTTGCAGAAGGCATATGTAAACTTAGACGATGTGACACTTTGTTTATCAAAGGTAAAACAAAACATTTAAGGTTTCTACTCTTTTTCTATTTGGCTGTCCCCGGTGGTCTTGATTATGTGTCTTTTTTTTTTGTACTCAGGGAGGATACAGGGATGTCATGAAACTTGCTGATAATTTTGCTGCATTTAATCAGCGTTTGAAATATGCACATTACCGTCCATCTGTTCCAGTTAAAATCGACGCAAAATCGTGGTGGCAATATGCTTACAGAGTTGTTTCAGAACAAATTAAGATAGCAAGGTATCTAAATGTAAACCTTTATCTATGTTTTTTTATTGATGCCGGCTTTTTGCGTAATTTGCATCGGTTGTGGAAACATCTTCTTTGCAGTTCCTTACATTAGGTTTTGTTTACATTTTCTGACATTGTTACCTTTATGACAGCGGGAGAATGTCATGGGAGCACGTTTTAAAGTACACTAGTCTACGCAAGAGATACATCACACAGTATGCTTCGTTACTGAAATCTGATATCAGTAGGATAGTTGTTGATGATGATGAAGAAATCGAGGCCCTTGATCGGGAACTTGATACCGATGTTATTTTGCAATGGAGGTAAGCTGTAAAGCTTAAATAATAGTAATTTTTAGTTGCATCCTAGAATATCAGTTAGTTTTTTCAAAGGTTTGGTCTTGTTTCATTCTATGAAATTTCATGAGGACTGTTCTTTTTTTTCCTTTCTCTGTTTGCTTCCATGACATTTCTCTGTTTTACTTCCATATGTCATCATAGTACATGAGTTCTGCTCCATATAATGTAAAATAAGAATAAATATTTTAATCATTTTCAATTTTGACTAAGTTCCTTGAGTTTCTTTAAAGGATGTTGGCGCACAAGTTTGTTGAGAGGTCGGTACAGGCAGAAAATTACTCGAAGAAGCAACAGGCTAAAAGTTCATGGTGGCCATTCGGAGGGTGAATGCTCCTCTGGTTCTTTCCAGTTCACAACTCTTTTTCCCAAAATTTCTTCTCAATTATCTTGTATGTATGCCTTCAGGAAGAGTGAAGTGTCCGAAGGTGAAGGAGAATCTATTCAATTCACAGATGAAGATTGGGAACGGTTAAATAAAGTCATAGGGTACAAAGAAGGTGATGAGCAATCAATTATCAACAATGCAAAACCTGATGCTCTCCACACTTTCTTGGAGGTACAGATGAAGCGTAGTGCTTCAAAACTTTATGATGGGGAGAAAGAATGTCTTGCTGAGTTATCATGTGAAGGTCTTAATTGCTCCGTTAAGCTTTTCCCAGAGACGAAGATAGCTGACATTAAATTAGGGAGATATCGCTTGTCATCGCCAAGTGGTCTGCTTGCTGAGGTTTGTTACGTGGATTTCATTTTGTTTTGCTGGCTGTAAAACATTATCAGTGGTATCTTAAAATCTTACAAATGTCTCTCTTCCTGCAGAGTGCACCTGCCTCTCACTCTGTACTTGCTGTCTTCTGTTATAAGCCCTTTGATGCTAAAGTTGACTGGAGTCTTGTTGCAAAAGCTTCTCCATGTTACATGACTGTACGTGACCTCTCTCTGAGGCAAATTTGTATAGGTAGTTCTGTAATTTATATATATGTGGCTGATTGTGTTGCCATCTGCAGTATCTAAAGGATTCCATTGATGGAATTGTCAACTTCTTCGAAAGCAGTACTGCTGTGAGCCAGACAATAGCTTTGGAGACTGCCGCTGCTGTACAGGTGTGTCCTTTATGTGCTATGGTGTACAAAGTTGGCTAACACAAGTTCATATTAGCGTTATATAGCCTGTTAACTATTGGTAATCATCGTGATGAATTTAGGATCTTAGCAAGCAAATTCTGTTTGTTGTCAATATTGTACTAGACACCTGAGTAATTCTGTTGGAACTACAGAATTTTTCATGCGACTTTTTTTATACTGGAAATCAAAGCTTACACTGTTGACATGATACTTCATATCTGTGATGGAAATGGCAAAACTATTTATAGAGCCTGCTCCTTGCACGTGAGCTACAATGGTGCCTGGCAGCTTATTAAAAAACTGTTGGAATTATATCTCTGAACCTTCCTTATATTCAACTGCCCAAGGAGAACCACTTTAATCATTATAAGCCACATACTTATTTTCTCAGTCAACTATTGATGAAGTTAGACGCACTGCTCAAGAAGGAATGAATAGAGCATTGAAAGATCATTCAAGGTCTGTTTGTACTCCCATATGCTCTTTGGTCAAATTTATGTCATGTTTGTTACAGTAAATGACGTTGTACAAAACAACCAGGTTTCTGCTCGACTTAGATATTGCAGCACCCAAAATCACAATTCCAACAGAATTTCGTCCTGATAACCATCGTTCTACAAAGCTTCTTCTAGACCTGGGTAATTTGGTCATCCGTTCCCAGGTAAAGTATAAAAGTGTCAGTTGTCTTAACAATATAATTCCTATATTCAAATGCAGGATCTCAAATTTCTATGTATTTAAATTTTGCAGGACGACTATAAGCACGAACTGACAGAGGAAATGGATATGTATCTGCAGTTTGATTTAGTTTTGAGTGATGTGTCCGCTTCACTTGTTGATGGTGATTATTCCTGGAAACAATTATCCTCAAAAAGATCTTCTAGTTCTGGCAGGGAAAGCAGTGTAACTTTCTTGCCAGTTATTGATAAGTGTGGGGTACTCTTAAAACTTCAACAGGTAAACTCTAAACATCCGGCAATTATATTTTTGGTAAAAGAATTATGTTTCAGACTATAGATTTGTAGCAACATTGTTACTTGTTCTGCTGCTTAGATTCGTCGACCAAACCCATCGTACCCATCAACCAGACTTGCTGTGCGGCTACCATCATTAGGCTTTCACTTCTCCCCGGCTCGATACCATAGGTTGATGCAAGTTGTGCAGATCTTTCAAACTAAGGATGATGAGAGCTCTCAAATTCTACGTCCATGGGAAGAAGCTGATTTTGAGGGGTGGTTGTCTATTCTTAGCTGGAAGGTCAGTTCCTTTTTGCATACCAGAATCGATTTCCTGGTTGCAAACTCTTTGTCTACTTGGACACTAGTTATTTATTCCAGTGTCAATTCCACGAATAGGGAAGAGAAGCTACGTGGCAGCGGCGGTACTTATGCTTAGTTGGTCCATTTATCTACGTGCTCGAAAGTCCTGGCTCAAAATCTTATAAGAAGTATACCAGGTCTGATTTCCAACTCTTGCAATTTGGCTATGGTAGTAGGCTGTAAAGATTAGGTGATTGGATAAAATGAATGGCCTGTACAAACTCGATAAAGACCAGCTCATTTATATGCAAATGTTTGCGTCTGTTTACAATTATCTTACATCTTGAAATATAAATACGAAACTCAACATGTGGGAAGAGTATGGCAAGATTTCCTTTTTGTGCTCAATGTTTGATGTTATCGGAGGCATTTGAAAATTAAACCAATGTTATGCTCTTAGTTGTCTTTATTGAACGGGCTTATCTAGCTCTCCATGTCTAACTGAAATCCACTAAAAGTGTTATTGATCTACGTTCATAACTTTAGTGTAAGAACTCATTACCCAAAATTGTATGCTATTTCACTAAGCACTTAAAGTGTCTATTTGTTTTGATATATTTGCCTAATACCATCTGTTCGTTTTTTTGTTTGTCATATTCCTTCTTTTCTAATGATTTTTTCTTAATCTCTTGTAGCTTACGCGGGAAGCATATATACAAAGTTCCCGTAGAGCTTGCGGGAGGAGTAGAGCATGTCTTGTCCATTCGTAATGCTTCTCGGATCAGTGATAAGGTTTACATCTCATTTAGTTGAATCATTAAATGCGGGGAAATTTTGGTCCTGCTTTTTATGTTTTCATTGTGTGTTTTCGTCAATGAAGGGTCTAAGATCTCATTCTGATGATTGTAATTTTCAATGAAAATTTAGCTCTGCAGCTTTTAATTTATATCATGTCTCTAGGTTATGGAGGATGTAAATGCACTCATATTGATGTTTGACTCTGAAGACTCCAGAAAAACATGGCATAGCCGTTTGCAGGGCGCTGTCTATCGGGCCTCGGTAAATTTAATTTTGGTTAACAGAAGATATTGAACTTTATGTCCATTTATCAATAGGGTGTCTACTGTGAGACAGTTCCATTGACGGTTTGCTATTTAGTTGATTAAAGTTATAAAGTTTACTTAAAATATACAGGGTTCTGCTCCCATAGCCGGTCTTTCTGATACTTCATCTGACAGTGAGGAATCAGAAACAGAACAGAAAGATGTTTTTGATTTGTCTAACTTGGAGAGTGTATATGTAACCGGTGTGCTTGATGAACTCAAAATATGTTTCAGTTATGGTCATCAGGTAAATTCAAACTAGAAATTCCAGTTCTAGTTGTTAGCTGGGGCATTCTTTGACTGAGTATATGTTTATATAGGATGATGCTTCTTTCATGGCGGTGCTTCTTGCCAGAGAGAGTAAATTGTTCGAGTTTAGGGCCTTAGGTGGGAAGGTAAGATGGTATGCTTCTTAATTATCTTTTTGTTATTTCTTATTCCTTTTGCTGAGAGTATGTTTGTCTTTGTCGAACCAGGTTGAAGTTTCGATGAGAGGGAGTGATATGTTTATTGGGACTGTACTAAAATCTTTGGAAATAGAAGATTTGGTGAGCCATTCTGGTTTAAACGAATCTTGTTATTTGGCAAGATCTTTTATTCAGTCTTCAGAAATGCTTCCATCCTTTGAAGATGCTGAGAGCAGGAGCCCTGAACGCATTGATCCTACTTCTAGTGAAGGGGAGGAAAAGTTTTATGAAGCACCAGAAATCTTGGTTGATTCCATTGACTATACATCTCTCAGGACCCCTAGTTTTAGTCGCATTGATGGATTGCTTCCTGTTGACAACAAGAATATCACTAAGCCAAGCAATGAGACGACTGAGTCACTGGATAGTTTCGTGAAGGCTCAAATAGTCATATACCATCAGACGTCACCTCAATATAAAAACATTGATAACCAGGTTGATAGTTTTCTACTTTTGCATCTTCGAATCCGGAGATCTTAGTTTTTCATTGTTATAAAGTGAAGCTGCCTTACTAAATCACTCATCTTTTGGCTGCGTTTGTAGGTTATGGTAACTTTAGCTACATTATCATTTTTCTGTCGAAGGCCAACAATTCTTGCTATTTTGGAGTTTGTAAATGCTATCAATGTTGAGGATCCAAGCTGTGAATCTTTTGAGGACAACTCTCCTGTAGCTGGAGAGCATACTTCCCCAAGAAGAGATGGATTTGAAGATTCTAGGGATGCAGCTGTCAAGGGTTTGTTAGGGAAGGGGAAATCTAGAATCATTTTCAACTTGGCATTGAACATGGCTCGGGCGCAGATATTCCTAATGAATGAGAATGGAACTAAGTTTGCTACATTGTCACAAGACAATCTGCTGACAGATATTAAGGTGTGATTATGCTCTTTTTGAATTGCATTCCAAACTTTATTTCATCTCTTTTTCTTCAGTATAGTGACTTTTCGTAAGGTAAGTGGGCATTTTCTGTGCTGATTCCCATTTGTTTGAAGGTCTTTCCGAACTCGTTCAGTATTACGGCAAGTCTTGGAAATTTACGAATCAGTGATGACAGCCTCCCAGACAACCATATGTACTTTTGGATCTGTGATATGCGAGACCCTGGAGGAACTTCTTTTGTTGAGGTATCGGTTGCTTGTTTCTTTTCACTTTTCTCTTTTCTCTTCGTGGAATGAGAAGGGATTGGGTAGATGAGATTTATTTTTTTCCATCTTGATTTACCTTTTTTTTTGTCTTGCTAGTTGGCTTTCACATCATTCAGTATCATTGATGAAGATCATGAAGGTTTCGACTACTGCCTTTCTGGGCAGCTTTCTGAAGTGCGCATTGTTTATCTAAATCGCTTTATTCAAGAGGTAGTTCATTCTCTCTGCATAGATACGAGCAACTTTTTGTCTTGCTTCCTACAATCAGTTTCCACCATGTAGGTTGCTGAATACTTTATGGGACTGGTGCCAAGTGATTCAAAAGGGGTTGTCAAGATGAAGGATCAAATTACGGACTCAGAGAAGTGGTTTACGACTAGCGAAATTGAAGGATCTCCTGCTCTTAAGTTGGATCTATCTCTTAAGAAGCCCATAATTGTTATGCCTCGGCACACTGATAGCCCTGAGTAAGTTCATGCTTGGATTTTGAATTTTCCTTCCCCACTATTTTATCTCCATTACACATTTTTGTTTTAAAAATTACTGGTCCTGTGAATTCTCTAGGCTTATCCGAGTGGTTGATTTTTCTTTCTCCACTTTTTGGATATTTTCTTTTTTGCAGTTACCTGAAGCTAGATATTGTGCATATAACTGTGGACAATACCTTTCAGTGGTTTGCTGGAGACAAAAATGAGCTGAATGCAGTTCACGTGGAAACTATGAAAATAATGGTGAGGACTCTCGTTGTTTCGCTGTTAGGAGGAGCATGATTTATTCTGGTTGATATCGCTTTAATCTTTACAACTTTTTTGTGCAGTTTTTTTTTCTGATGACCCTCTCCTAATATTTTTTGTTCTTTGACCCAAAAAACATCAACTTAGGTCATGGATATCAACCTTAATGTTGGTTCTGGAGCTGAAATAGGTGAAAGCATAATTCAAGATGTGAAGGGGGTTTCTGTAACCATTAACCGATCTCTGCGAGACTTGTTACATCAGATACCGAGCATTGAAGTTTCTATTGGGGTAAAGGATAATGTTTTATATCCAGTCTGTAGTGTAATACTTACTTACTCATGCTTTTTCGAAATTTCTGATTTATCAGATAGACGAACTAAGAGCAGCCCTCTCAAATAGGGAATACCAGATCTTGACAGAGTGTGCACAGTCTAATATTTCTGAGCTTCCCCATACTGTGCCACCATTGAGTGGTGACGTTGTGACATCTTCAAGAAACTTACATGAAACTCTTACTTCTGAGGATACTAATGCTGCTCAAACAGAGAAAACTGATGCTTGGATTTCAATGAAGGTTTCTGTTGTCATCAATCTGGTCGAGTTGTGTTTGTATGCTGGGACAGCAAGAGATGCACCGTTGGCTGCTGTACAGGTCCGCTTCCATGTACCATGTTCATTTCATTTGTCATATTTATCTAGGAGTATTTAGTATTATTTAGTCCTTTGGAGCTGCCATAGCTGATACATTTAAGAGGGATAGAAGTAAACACCAACTAGCGAGGAGTTGGGGGCATATGTATTTGTTAAGTTCTTTCTTGAAGAGAGCCGAGGGTAGAGGATCACTTTGCATAGATATTTCATGCGGAATTGTCTCACTCTGGAACTGGTTCCCCCAAAAGATTTCAGAATTGTCGATTCCGCTATATTGACATGGAATTATTCCAATCAGTCTTTTGTGAAATTTCTTTCGAGTTCCGGGTATCAGCCATGTGATTGTTCTTATGGGACCCTACATCTTCTCTATTTCTTTGGTTCCATTTTCTCTTCTCATGGTCTATTTTTTCCTAGGGATTTTACGTCAAAGGGATTTTATAGCAGTAACAACCTCATGGCACATAGTTAACATCTGGACAATTTTTTTCGTGTATGCTTATAGATCTCTGGCGGCTGGCTTCTCTACAAATCCAATACACACGATGAGGGTTTCCTTACTGCAACATTGAAGGGATTCAGTGTTATTGACAACCGTGAAGGAACTGAAAAAGAGTTCAGACTGGCTGTAGGAAGACCTGCAGATTTAGATTTTGAATATTCACATTCTGTGACTGATGAAGATCAGGGTTTAACTCAGTCACATGTAACCACGGGGAGTGGTATTGGACCCTTTCCTTCGATGCTCACTCTTGATGCGCAATTTGGTCAGTTGTCAACTTTTGTTTCCCTTTCTATTCGAAGGCCACAGCTGCTTGTAGCTTTGGATTTTCTACTGGCCGTAGTAGAGTTTTTTGTCCCTACTATAGGCAGTGTGCTATCAAGTGAAGAAGATAAAAACCTTAACATGGTCGACGCAATTGTCATGGATAAGTCTATCTACAAGCAACAAACTGCTGAAGCGTTTCTTTCTCCTCTTGGTCCTTTGATCGCTGAAGATGAGAAATTTGATAACTTTGTTTATGATGGTAATGGTGGAACGTTATATCTGAGAGATAGAAATGGAGGCATCCTTTCTTCACCTAGTACAGAGCCTATTATATATGTAGGAAGTGGGAAAAGGTTGCAATTCAGGAATGTAGTCTTTAAGGTATAGAAGTTCTATATTAAATTTTATTACTCAGTGTTAGATCTGAAATTTATTTCTGTTGTCCTTTTAGTTTGTCTCACTTTTTTCATATTGATACAGAATGGCCAAGTTTTGGATTCATGTATCTCTTTGGGAGCATGCAGCAGCTATTCTGTTTCTAGAGAGGATGGGGTTGAGTTGGAAGTATATCATAAAGCCCCACAACAAGACTTTGAGAGGAAGGAAGATCCGGTTTCTCAATCTCCCAGCACCACAACAGAGAGGTCCACGGAAATGATCATTGAGTTTCAGGTTCTTATAGTGGCCAACTTTCTTCTTTGTATGTGCATAACTAGCCAAGAAAATTTCCACTGTAATGTTTGAAGCTCGTTTCTACTGCTGCAGGCTATTGGCCCAGAACTTACTTTCTACAATACATCCAAAGACGTAGTGAAAACCCCATTACTCTCCAACAAACTTTTACATGCTCAGTTGGATGCTTATGGCAGGTCGGTGGTTTCTCTGCGATTTGGAACTGAAATTTAAGCATGATAGTTGCATAAAAATTGATAAGCCTTGCACAGCTGTTGTTCATATTTCTATGTCATTCCTTTTGTCTTTTTTTCTGGTACAGGGTTGTCATAAAGAATGATGAAATCGAAATGAGTGCTCATACGTTGGGTCTAACCATGGAAAGTAATGGAGTGAAAATTCTGGAACCTTTCGACACCTCTGTTAAGTATTCAAGTGTTTCTGGGAAGACTAATATACGTCTTTCAGTTTCAAACATATTTATGAACTTTTCATTCAGCATCTTGAGATTGTTCATAGCCGTTGAAGAAGACATTTTATCATTTCTAAGGATGACATCCAGAAAAATGACTGTCGTCTGCTCAGAGTTTGATAAAATTGGGACCATCAGAAGTATGTTGAGTTATTGTTGAAATTTATCAGTTCATATCATTTTTGTTACCTGGTACTTAGTACTTCTACTGCATGCAGATCCCTACACAGATCAGATATATGCATTCTGGAGACCCCATCCACCCCCTGGTTTTGCGAGTCTCGGCGACTATTTGACACCATTGTTAGTCTACTCTTCTAGAATATACTGTTTAACTGGTAACGCAAGAGCCTTTGCAAGTTAATTAATTGGTATATTAAATGGCAGGGACAAGCCACCAACTAAAGGGGTTCTTGTTGTCAACACCAATTTGATGAGAGTTAAGAGGCCTTTATCATTCAAACTGATTTGGTCACCTTTAGCTTCCGGGGGATTAGGTGGTTCTTCGACTGGTGACAAAGATGAAAGAGATAGTTCATGTTCCATTTGGTTCCCTGAAGCACCAAAGGGTTATGTGGCATTAAGCTGTGTGGCATCAAGTGGAAGTACACCGCCTTCACTGGCCTCTGCCTTCTGCATCCTAGCTTCTTCTGTTTCCCCTTGTTCTCTGAGAGATTGTATGGCTATCAGCTCCACAGATATGTACGCTGCTCTGAACCTCTCACTTTTACTTTTACGAGTAGCTCACTTTCTATACACATGGACACAATGCATGCACAAACTGAAGTATATGGGGATGTATGTTCCCTTGTGTAGACATGTGCAAACATGCTTACTGCAAACACGCTTTGTACTTTTTTTCATCATCGGTCTATAATAAAGCTCAAGCCTTTTCATGCACAGAAGAAATCTAGAAAAAACATTAACTTGTTCACCTCAAAATTAAACTAGGAAAACGACAACGAGATTTTTACCTCAAAAGCCAAAATCAACATCTACCCATTCTTTCACTCGTCACAATCATGATTTTCATACAATGCTTACCTTAGAGTTTAGAGACATACTGTCACAAAAAAAAGCTTGTGTCTATTTCCAATTCTTGACCGTAGATGTCACAACATGCATATATATCATTGTTATAGAGCAAAACAAGAAACAAAGCATATGTATCTAGATATACTTAGCAAGACATTATTGTAGTCTTTGAATCAACATAAGGATTAATGATACAGAATGAGGAAGTTCAAGACTTTATACTCAGTTTCTTACAAAACAAATTTCTTTCTAACTGCAAAAACACCAATTAGGATTTAGAGAGCGTACCTGTTTGAGTCAATATCCAATGTCGTCCACGCCTTCAACATTTCTTAGCCTTCTGAATAAAAAGCACAAGCCAAAATGAGAAGGTGCCAAAGGCGATAAGGATCAATTTCTACCATTCAAAAAACTAATGGTGAGAATTAGAAACGAGAGAAAACTAACTACTTGATGAGCAAATAGCCAAAAGCGCAATCTTCGTCACCTGAATGAAGACCAAACCGTCACTTTCAATGAGTCAGCAAGAAAAAGAGAGAGAGAGAGAGAGATTCTCTATGACATTTGCAGTCGACATGGATTCTAATGCATCAAAAGTCATCTCCAATAAAGAAACACTTGAAACTCACATGGCTAATAGAATAAGATCAAAGCCTTAAGTATTAAGCATTACATACACTACTGGTCAACTTTTGACAAACGTGCTAAAGTAACATAGTGTCAATTTCAGTGGAGCAAATTGAAGACAACTCAACAAGGATTTCATGCATCAAATGCATCAAACTCATGTTGTTTCTGTATAACAACATATTGCAGATATAAACAGAATGCAGCATTCAGGCAGTTCAAATGGAAAATTTTGACCAGCAATTTAATTTACTAACTCCACTTATAAGACAGTTTCACAGGATAACATAACCAGGCAAGACAAAACAGAATAAACAGATCAATGGGTATACACAAAGACTGTGCCACTGCGAACAAGAGGGCCATGAGAAGAAATTTCAAAGAAAATTTTAGCCTTTGTAGGAATCTATGGGTCAATGGATCTGTCAGCTGCTTAGTTGGAAAACACAAATCCTACAGGAAAAAAAGTCCAAGAAGAAGAAAAAAAGCAGAGTTAATAGCCACCACAAGAAATTTCATATTGAAATAATTAAATCATTGCACTTATCTTCTTATTCAAATTAAAATCAAGAGACCTTAAGAATTTTCAGCCACACGAACCATGTGTTCAAAGCCAAAGATGAGAGGACAAAATTATCAGCTTATCTACATTAACAAGAGAAAGCAAGACTATAGATTTCTGTAACTAAAAACTTCAGGAGTGAGTAAATGAATAATTTACCAACAGGCAAACAAACTCAATTATCTGTAGCTGAAATTGGAAAACTGTACTAACTAAAATATCTGCGTTTGTACTACTGAAGTGACATTTAAAGTTTTTCATTTTGAGGTGTAAGAACCGTGTGAGAAGTGAAAAGTTACATTAAGCACCCTTTGTGATATTTTCTCTCCACTTATTGAAACTTTGTCCCCAAATCACAGCCAATCAATATTCTTTATAAATACAAACACACAAACAGCATCTTCTCTCAAACATAAACATATCTTCTATCAAACACCAACAGTTCTATTCTCTATCCTCATTTCTCAACAGAACAGAGAGATAAAAAAACTATGGAATCGACACTAAATTCCTCGAGTTCTCTTATCAAACGTAAAGATGCCAAGAGTTCTAGAAACCAAGAGAGTTCCTCTAACAACATGACCTTTGCGAAGATGAAGCCGCCAACATATCAATTCCAAGCAAAGAACTCGGTTAAGGAAATGAAGTTCACTCACGAGAAGACCTTCACGCCAGAAGGTGAAACCCTTGAGAGATGGGAGAAGCTCCACGTTCTCTCATACCCACACTCCAAGAACGAATCTAGCGTTCCGGTGTTCGTCATGTTACCGCTAGACACTGTAACAATGTCAGGGCATTTGAACAAACCACGAGCCATGAACGCTAGTTTGATGGCTCTGAAAGGAGCTGGTGTGGAAGGTGTTATGGTGGATGCTTGGTGGGGATTGGTGGAGAAAGATGGACCTATGAATTATAATTGGGAAGGATATGCCGAGCTTATACAGATGGTTCAAAAGCACGGTCTCAAACTTCAGGTCGTTATGTCTTTCCATCAATGTGGAGGAAACGTCGGAGACTCTTGCAGGTAATGAAGCAACTTTAGTTTCCCTTTTGAGTAAAATCTCTGTCTCTCATTTCTAGCTTAGCTAATGCTCTATATGGTTCTCTCTCTTCCAATCTAGTATCCCCTTGCCCCCATGGGTGCTTGAAGAAATCAGCAAGAACCCCGATCTTGTCTACACAGACAAATCTGGGAGAAGGAACGCCGAGTATATCTCCTTGGGATGTGATTCTGTTCCTGTTCTAAGAGGAAGAACACCTATCCAGGTCTACTCAGATTTCATGAGGAGCTTCCGTGAACGATTTGAAGGATACATAGGAGGAGTTATTGCGGTAAGCAGAAACTTAGACTACAAAGGAAACAAATTAACTTCATATAAGACAAGAGCAATACAGTGACCTAAGCTAACTGGATCATCATCTTTCATGTATTGCAGGAAATTCAAGTAGGAATGGGACCTTGCGGAGAATTGAGATACCCATCATACCCTGAGAGCAACGGGACCTGGAGATTTCCCGGAATTGGAGAGTTCCAGTGCTACGACAAGGTATTTTAAAAAGGCTTGAAATCCATAAGAACATTAGTCAAATACCAGAGAAGATCATGTATACTTTTGCTTGCTTATACTCCATATGCTTCTTCTAAGAAATATACTTCTTGATTGCAGTATATGAAATCGTCACTTCAAGCATATGCTGAATCAATCGGGAAAACTAACTGGGGAACAAGTGGACCTCATGATGCCGGCGAGTACAAGAACCTCCCAGAAGATACTGAATTTTTCCAGAGAGACGGAACATGGAATAGCGAGTACGGAAAGTTTTTCATGGAATGGTACTCTGGGAAGCTACTAGAACATGGAGACCAACTCCTATCTTCAGCGAAAGGAATCTTTCAAGGAAGCGGAGCAAAGCTATCAGGAAAGGTAGCTGGGATTCACTGGCACTACAACACCAGGTCACACGCAGCTGAGCTAACCGCTGGATATTACAACACAAGAAACCATGACGGGTATCTGCCAATAGCTAAGATGTTCAACAAACATGGGGTTGTGCTCAACTTCACCTGCATGGAGATGAAAGATGGGGAGCAACCAGAGCACGCAAATTGCTCACCAGAAGGTCTGGTGAAGCAAGTACAGAACGCAACAAGGCAGGCTGGAACCGAACTAGCAGGGGAGAATGCGCTAGAACGATACGACTCAAGCGCATTCGGACAAGTGGTAGCAACAAATAGGTCAGATTCTGGAAATGGGTTAACCGCATTTACTTACCTAAGAATGAACAAGCGGTTATTTGAGGGTCAAAATTGGCAGCAGTTAGTGGAGTTTGTTAAGAACATGAAGGAAGGTGGTCATGGAAGGAGACTTTCAAAAGAAGACACAACTGGAAGTGACCTTTATGTTGGATTTGTCAAAGGCAGGATCACTGAGGATGTGGAGGAGGCTGCTTTAGTGTAATTTCCCACATAGGTACATATAGTGTGGTGTTTATTTTATTCCTGTCTGATAAATAAATAGAGAGATGAAACCAGTAGAGAGTGTTAAAGCTATAGATTTGCACAATACTGGGTCAGAGCAAAAACAAGATGATGTACACTTAGATTGCAGTTAGAACTGTGTATCCTAAGGAAATTTCCTTGTACATCTTCAAACTCTATGCATTTTTTTCTCTTACAATCTTATCTGGTAACTTTTTCATACTTGCATTAACTCGAAGAATTTGAGAACACATCGTTTATACAATAATTGCTCAATTCTCATGAACATTTCTGGAAATTGTAAGTGATATAAATGGAAACTCACAGGAAAAAACAATCAAAATCAAAACAGAGTTCTAACTTAGCAACAGATAACGAAAACCAAAATCGAAGAACTTCCGTCTTCGAATCAAAGCGCCTGGGAAATCGGAATACCTCACTCATGAATAGGGAGGAGAATCAGAGTTGGAACCTCCACGGCGGAGCTCTTCGATTAAACCGCCGAGTTCTTTTCTCGCGGATTCTCTACCGAACATGAATCCATACCTTGAGGACGAGAAAAAGAGTATAAACCCTAGATATAAGAAGACATAGAGAGAGAAATCAAAAAGAAGAGCTAGGTAGACAATAAAAATCAATCACCAGCAAGAGACGGCGGAGAACACGCCGGAGATTGCCACTGTTTGGATCAACGTGAACGATTTCTGCATTTTTCTGTTTTAAGTTTTAACTCTGGGAATTTTCCGGTCATTTCTCCTGAGGATTAAAGAGAAAGACATGAGAGCGGGAGAGAATCGTTTAATGGGCCTGCGCTAATTAATTTTTTAGCCCAGCCCATTTAAATCTTTATTCACAGAAAAGTAGAAGAAGAGACTGGTTCTGGCTTGGAGAGCTTTGTTTTTGAGCTAAGTCCTTCTTGAAAAATCTCCTAAGATTGAAGTGAGCCATCACAGCAAGTACTTGTGCGGTTCTGTGGAAAGGTGCTAGAAAAATCTCCTATTGTCTGGTGGATTCATATATCTATATGAACAAAAGCTCCAGCTATTATAAAGCTTGGTCGGGTTATTCAGATGTAGTAGGCTGTTGGCACTTGCGGCTGCAAGGATTTGCCTAGAGGTTAAGTATGGAGATGCCTACACTATGAAGTAAGAAGAAACCAAGCTGCCTGATACTTCTTACTATATGCTTTCTTAGTTCTGATTGATTTTGGGTATATGTAGTTCGTCTCTTCTTCCTAAACAAGACAAGATTTGTACTTGAACCTTTTCATAGACCAAATATCTTTTAATCTTCTCTGCAATGAGTTTTTCGTTGGATTTTGGGTTTTGTCAAGCTCATTTGTATCTGGAATTCTCGTGTCATTTTCTATCGAAAGAAATCTAATTAACAGAGATGTTATTTTCACAAGTTACAAAAGTAAGACAATGTTTTGTTGCTTCTATTACATGTGTTACAAAGATCTTTTGTTAACACACATTGCTTACTCTTCAACAACCTATGTACAGTTTTAAACCAGCCTGCTCATAAAAGAAGAACAAAAAAAGTGGGAGAAAAGAAAAAGTAAACCTGTATTGCTTGCTCCATAGCCAGATCTCTTACTTATTACTTATGAGATCTTGACATTGGTTCCAAGTGGTTTACCTTCAAGAAAATCTCAACGGAGATGTGAATTTTGACTGTGTTCTCTAGACGTCTCTCTTTCTCTCTTGTGTCTTCGAAGAAGGTCGAGGTAAGGTCATGACTGTGATTATGTCAAAAGCTTTGTCACAGCAACTCACAAGGGATCATCACCACCACTACAATGAAATGTTTGGGTTTGGACAGCCTTTGTAGCAGCCACTCTAGCAGCATTTGCTGCTCGGTTTGCGACCATCACTGCTCTGTTCACTCTCTCTTCAACTTTGACAACTTCACGTGCTTTCTCGGCTGCTTTCCTTGCTTGCTGTTGAACAAAGAGACAGAGAGAGAGATGGAGAGAAGGATCAAATCTCATATGGGTATTCAATTTGTAATCAATCATTGGATACATGTGTATACTCGAAAGTTTACAGATCTAATATAAGAAGAAAATAATATATAAATTACCTGGACAGTGTCGAGAACCTTGGAATGGCTGATGGAAAACGATGAATCAGGACGAGTGGTCTGCTCGGTAGGACAGCTGAGAACTCCATCTTCCCAATGGCCTGCCTGTGTCTCCCCATTCCTGAATGTGTACATACCAAGTCCTTGCCTTCTCCCCTCATGCCAGGCTCCTTCATACCGATGCCCGTTTCCAAATTGATACACTCCAAAACCATGCATCCTGTCAGCAAAATACTCTCCAGCATATGTATCACCATTTCTGCAAGAGAGATGTGGCTTCAAGTCAGATAGGTATCACTTAAGAAGAGAAGACAGTGATTGAAGCAATTGTTTTCAGATCAATACTCAAGTCAGCAATAAGCTTGAACCTTGATTCCCACTAGACTTATAATCGTCTGAAATGTAAGAATAACCGTGGCTAGAGAAGAAGGCAGCCAACATTTTTGGTCTAAATGCAACTGGAACTGAAAGCCAGAATCTTTCCATGCAATTATCAATTCCAGTAACAGTTAAGCTTAAAATTTAGATATCACTAGGCAGTATAACAATCTATCAAGAACTCAAGATTGAAAGCAATAAACTTTTAGAACATCCCACGAGCAACATAGACATGGACCTGAACATAGCATTATAAAAGCACAAGTAAAGCCTTAACAAGAAAGTCGAGACTGAAAGCCAGAAACTTTCAGAAACCACATTTACTTCAATTCCAAAAGTTCACCCTTACACCGAAAAGCTCACCATTTCTGTAAAATTTTAAGCTGATGATTTCTCACCTGAAATGATAATGACCAAGGCCATGTTTGACACCCCATTTAAACTCTCCAACAAAACGACTACCATCCTCAGAGGTATACACTCCACAGCCATGGCTCTGTCCATTAGACCACTCACCAGCATAAACATCCCCTGTATAAAATCTGTAGATACCAGTTCCATGTCTCATCCCTTGCCTGTATTGACCTCGGTACCTACTTCCTTTAGCCCAAGTTTCAACTCCATATCCATCATACTTCCCATCAATCCAATCCCCTTCGTATTTACCCTTCATAGAATAGTAATAAACTCCACTTCCTGAACACTTCCCCCTATGAAACTCTCCCTCGTATACATCACCAGAGCTGTACTTCTGAACCCATGAGCCAGAGTTGGTCTTCTTCTCAGTCACAGGCTTCGACCCAATTGACCAAACAACATGTTTAGTGCTCTCTTGAGACGACGACGAGGATCTGGTAGGGCTAAGCTTGAGAGACAGTAATCGAGCGATAATCAAACGAATCGATGGTAAGTGAGGAAGAGCGAATTTGAGAGAGATCGAAAGGACAAAAGAAAAAGCGATAATCGAGAAGACGAAAAGAAGGAAGAATCTGAAACTAATCAACAAGAAAAAGATATAGAGAGGAGGCACAGAGAGAAGAAGTAAGAAACGAAGATGGAAACATATCAAACGGACTCTAAGAACATGACGAAGAAGCTTCTGATTAGTCGCCGATGGGATCGATGGAAGAGATGAAGAAAAAAACGATAAAAGATACGACGGACAATAAGATGAAATCGAACCCAAGCTTGCGCGTTGTCTTCTGAAATCGTCAACGTTGAACGGATTAGAAGATTGAACCACCACAGGTCTCTTCGATGTAAGATTCTGAGACGATGAATCTGGGATTTCAACCGTTAGATGACGACTCTGAGCTTGAACTTGATTGTTATACACACTGAATCCAGCGCCAGCACCAATGTCTGGAGTCAGAATCTCAGGTACCTGAAGAGGACGATGATGATGTTTAATCTTAGGTTTCGGATCCAAATCGGAGGAAGAAGATAAACAACCGGCGGTTTCTTTTCCGATGTACCGCCGTTCTGCTACAGTTGAATTCTTCAGATGCATTTACATACAGAATCTGGACTTTTGGAAGAAGAAGAACGGTGAAATTTGAGATTAGGGTTCTTAACAAATTAGGGTTTCTGTGATCTCAAAGACTTGCTTTTTATGTTCCTTTAAACTGTGTTTTCTAGTTTTCAGGAAATGACGAAGAACGAGCTCAGTTTTGAAGCTAAGGTAAAGAAGCTTCTTAAATAAAGCCCTTGCATTTCGTTTTATTTACCGTTATGCCATTCGTTTGCCCCCACTTGATCCTTAAGCTTAGTTTAATGTGAGATTAGTTAAATCTCTCTCGTCATTAAGATACCAAAAGACTCTCTTTTAGTTTAATTAATTAAGAGTAACTTAGCGATTCAATGTACTGCAAACATTAATGCCGTACATAAAAATTTAAAATTGAGGTCTTTTAAACTCTCTTATTAAAATAGTTCTATTCTAGGTAATAATTGTGTCAATTGCTTGTAGAAATGGCAAGATAATGAACTTTTATTATGTTTATCCGGATGGTTTTGAGACTAATACAAGCATTTTTGCTTGTACGGTTTAATTCTACGTGTCTGCCATTAGCGTGGCAAACATGACTCTTTTCATGATTTTAATTCTTATTAATGATATTGTTTTAAGCAAACATATCACATAAATTCTACTATTACTAATTACCTCCAAGTCAGACAATATTTAGCATGCATAATTCTAATATTTTTAGGTAATGGTCGCATATCGACAGTCAATTATTTCACGTGACGTTAAATTTAACGCTGTTAAATAATTCCGTTACGTCAGTAACGATTGTTAAGTTTCGGGTTCGAAATTACCAAATTTTTAAAAACGATAGTTTTAAAAAGTAATTAAAATTAAATAAAATATTTTTATTCTAAATTTAAAAATACAAATATTAAACGGCCAAGAAAAAATAGATAGCAATTTTTTGGGTTTTTTTTCCGTATCCAAATACAATTATTTGATTCATAACCATTTATTATTATATTTTACATAACGACACATAGTGACATGTATAATTCTACTCATAAGTATTATCTTACATAATCTATACTATTAATTGGGAAGCATTCAAACATAAATAACTTTATAAAATGTAAAGTATTACAAAAATGCCATTGGTTTTTGTTTTTAAATAAATTCATTAAAGATAGAATAATAATCACAAAATAATATATTTAAATAAAAAATAGTAAAATTCTTTAAAGTAATTATTAGTTTCCAAAAAATTAAACTCACTTTCTCTCTCATATTAATTATGGACGAAAATTTAATTTTTTTTTCTAAAAAGTTGTTAACCAATGAGAATTAAAAAACTAAGATTTGATATCCAACTAAAATTTTATCTAAATTCAAAACCAATCCTAATAAACTATTCTATATCAAAAATAAAAAGAAAAATAATAACATTTTAATTCAAAATTAAAAACACTATCGTTTAAAAAGTTTTATCAATGGAGGATTTTAAGATTGAATTTGAAATTTCGTAAAACAATTAAATACAAATATTTAAGACTCAGTTTTGTTATAATATTTTCACAAATTTTGAAATATAAAACAAAATTTTATTTCAAAATTTCTAAAAAAACGATATTAGATATTAACAAATATTTATATTTACTATGAAATAAACTCAAATAATGATAAATTTAAAGTAATTATCATTATGGCATTCGTTTAGAGCAAGTTTCGGAAATATCTAAACAAAAGATTGTACATATTAATTTCAAAATATTTTGTGTTTTCTTTTTTTTTCTTCTCAACTGGATCTTCCTTAAACAAATCTATAATATATTGCACATAGTTTTCGAAATAATGTGAACTAATTATATATTTTGCATTCAAAACAAATTATGCAGCAATAGCATATCCTTTTTATAGATGTATCTCAAATTTTAATTTTAGTCCCAAAAATCGAATTAATTATGATTAAACAATGAAAAAAAAAAAATGCAAAATTTAGCTAGAAACATTAATAAATTTGTTTTTGTAACTTTAACAGCATACATATTAATCCGCAAAATTCACAATATATATTGTAATATTGTATGGTATTTAAAGGTAAGCAAACAAGAATTTGGAATATGATTTTAATGGAATAAAGTGGAAATATAAATTACGAGACTAGATGGGAGGGGAACATATATTAAAAATCAAACTAAATATCCAACTGACATAAGTTCGGGTTATGAGCACTATATAAAATAAATTTGTTTACACACATAACCATGTACATATGTTTTCAGTTACACATACTCTATTTATAACAAATATGGGACCATAATATTTTTATTTTACGTATGCGTGACAGGTTATGGGACAAAGAATTTATGACAAATACCGGACGGTATATTTTCATGTTCCAAAATAGTTACGTCTAGCTAATATACATGAAATAACCCAAACTAAAACCAAATTCATATCCTATTTAACATATGTAATCAAACTGTTAGAACTGTTTTGATTAGTTAAGAAAATAAAAATGTAACACCATTTAACTTTTGCAACTAAATTAGTCCGGATCTTAAAATATAATTATGCATTAACGCAACTGAATTTTGTTCATTACTCTAACTTTATAATATTTATACTATTACGAAGTTCACTAACACAACAAAATATTTTATATTTTTTAAATCTATATAATGATTTCTATAAAAATATCTCTACACGTACGTTGATCCAGATCTAATACACTAAAATATATATCATAAAAAGTTAAAAACAACAAAATAATCTATACTGAATTAAAATTTGTTAGAAATTTTTTAAAATATGAAACCCCGCACGTACGTGCGGGTGATGATCTAGTTAAGTCATTAAGTGTGAACTCACAACAATATGTTTTTGACATAATTAGTTTTTGTTTGATTCTCGCCGTATAGCAATTGGATTAATTTAAGAAGTGAGGTCATACAAAAAACATCCAATATTAGTTTAATAAATAATATTTTATATAATAATGAAAAGGTTCTTAAACATAATTAACAATTTAACAACCAAATTGAAAAAAAAAAGAACTCACTCATAAAACTCATACCTAAACTAAAAAAATAGTCCAACTATGATTAAGATGGAATTTCAACTCCCTATATTTAAATCATTCATTATATTTGTAAACAATAATAGACCTTAATGAGTAATTAACTAAAAAGTATGAATTTTAATATAGAAAAGGTTTGAATTAGTACTAGAAGAAAATCATAATCAACAAGTACAGTTTTGAAAGATGAGAAAGAGTCATAAATTTCCAATTAAAAATAATAATAAACCTCCTTTAGTTAAATCAGAATATTCAACTTTGTGTCTTGTAGTTATTTAGATTCATCATAGATTAGTCGTTTAGTTTGATAATTCTATTTTTCTTCCAGTGCACGTAAAGAAACATTAGCAGCAAAGGGTAGTGTTGTAATAACGAGGTGATAAGACGAAAGATGAGTCATCAGATTCTTTGAGCTGCTAATCTCTGGCCACGTGTCAGCAATAAAGCGGCTAATATTAGCATTGCCTCGAGATGATAGAAACGACACCGTTCGATACCGATCCAATGGAATAGAGGGATAAGTTTTTGGCAACTTGACTTTCTAATTTCTCTAATTTAGATATCATCCAAAAGTGCAAGTCTCTATCCTTTTTTATGGGCTCCCAAACGCATCTTTCCAATGTAGATAATTGCTATCTATATCAAACAAAACCTTTAAATAAATATCGAATGATGAAAAGGTAACAAAGCTTTGACCCTAACAATAAAAAAAATTAGAAAGAGGAAAGGTAATAATAAAGCAAAACTAACGAGATAAGATGAAGAAGTGTGGTGAATATACTAAAGTTTTTGAACGAACAAAGTATACAACGTAACAATGATTAATTAAAGTATTTAAATTTGGTTAAGGAATTATATCTCATTCTTAAATGATCAAAATAACTTTGTAAAACTTACTTAACTAAATGTGTTGCTGAACGGTTTGCTTCAATATTTCCTTTTCCCATATCTATGAAAGGATAAAGATTGAAAATTACACAAAAAGATAAACAACATAAATGAACAACTTGGTTTTGTATTCGAGTTGTGTGGTCAGAGTTCTTGTGGATAGATTAATTTAATGTCGCAATACATTCTCTTTTTCTTGACAATTATAGGAGCGTTTTAGCTAATCATATTACTAAGTGTCTGCTTTGAGAAACAAAATACTCCAAGTGAAAACAAATAAAATAGAAGGATCTGGAAAAAACTGGAAAAAATGTGGCTAGTACAAAACAGAAAAAAGCGATACAGAACAAACCAAATCAAAGCTATATATATGGTAAGTTGGTGATTATGATTAGTGTGCAGTGTAATTATAATGTTCATATTAAATGTAAGAGATAAATTAAATTCGAGAAACTGTTTTAACACTTTAAGTGATTGAATTAAAAGAATTTGAATAAAATTGCATTGGTTGATGAATTCATGCGCATGTTTTTTTTCAAAAAGGGTTGAACTATTATCAATAAAATAAAAAAAAAAACTAAATCAAACCACAATTGAACGCTCTATAATATTTAATGCGTTGATACGTTCGCATGTTCAAGATTTTCCTTCATGCATATTTGCCGCTTGGTTTGAATCTCGAGAGATCCACGTGAATTATTTGACATTCGCAAATCACATTTTTCATCATCGAACTTCAAAAGTCTTCACTAATCCGTTTGTCAAAACCAAAGTCCATTACCCTGTTAAAGATCATTAAGCTCACCCAAAAAAAAAAAAAAAAAAAAGCTCACCCTCAAATTGCAATCTCCTTCAAATAAAACCATTTAGTAGCTTCACAACCAAACATTGCATTGCCATTAATATGGAACTCATTTTCCAACGTGGATTTAGATTGAGCCTGACCTGCCAAGAAATAGATTCCATTTACAATTGTATCTCTCCCAGTCCATCTACCCTGAGATATGCGGTCGTGTGACTTGTGTGATTGGTATAAATACCAACACACTTACACTTAATACACAACACACCTCATTCCTTTCCTAGTTATTTTTTCCAAATTTTCTTTCACATGCATATTGAATAAACATTTTCTGTTCAAGTAAGGTCGTAAACATTTTCTATCCAAATTTTTTTTTTGTTACCAAAAAAGAAAAGAAAAGAATATCTCGACGTTAAGGAAAAATCTTCGAAAGAGAGCACAACAGACAAAACAAGAGATCACAATCATCTGCCATGAAAGTTCAAAGGTTCCAGAGCGGAAGCCGCAGCCACGAATTGACTCACCAACACTCTCTTCTCTTTCTCTCTCTTCAGTATTATTGAAGAAAGATTCCAAATTTTTCAATTTCACATGAAACCTCACTTCTCTCTTCCTTTTGCTTTCGCATCTTCTTCGTCAACGAATCCTCGGACTCTCCGGCGATGCCCCGTCGATTAAACGACGGCGAGCCTGGCCGTTTTACCGCCACCGCTCTTCTTTTAATCGGTTTGATCTCTTGCGTTATCGTCTACGCTGTCTTCTCTACTATCCTTCGTCCTCAAGATCGTAGACTCGTTGATTCCGCGGTTCGATTCAAGGAGGGGTCGCGAGATCACGACGCGGCTGAAGAAGGTGGAGGCGGGTGTTGCCGTGGAATTGATAATTTGGAGCTTTGGGGTCCGGCGGTGAAGTGGGGGACGGATTTTAAGTTTAATTCGTCGGATGGATGTTGTAAAGCTTGTAAAGTTATGTGTAGCGGTAACGATGGACCTTGCTTGTGCGATTCATGGGTCTTCTGTGGAAACAAAGACGCTTGTGGGTCGAAGTTTGGAGAGGTAAAAAGTCTGATCCTTGTCATCCAATCGAATTGTGCATGATTTACCAATATCGTTCGCCAAGTGTTCGACAAAATGCCTAATTGCGCATTGTATCGTCAAATTTCTAGATATTTAGTCGAAAGTTACTAAATTTAAAGATTTTGACTCTGTGTGTGATTAGTGATTGAGAAATGCTGATTTTGATGACACTAACCACCGGTTCAAGTTCCAGAGACTGAGGTCGTTTTTTCTCTGCGCAGTGTTGGTTGAAGAAGCAAAAAGATGTCTTGATGCCTGATCGACAAGCAGGTGGGGAGAAAGTAATGTGGACATCTGGGCTTATCTTCGGACAAGGCCAGGTAGTGATCTATCATCTATCTAAAGTTTCTTGAAAATTAACTCCATTGATCGACCAAAATTCAAAGTTAATGCATTTTTTTTCAAACGCTGGAAATAATAGGTTTCAATGAGATTTCACTAGTTATAACTTTAAGCGTGTTCTCATTTTCCTCAAAACATTTACTATTCCATGAAAATTACTCAGCCTTTGGTATTGATTTGTCTGTATGATTAGATGATAATAGCTTCCCTGTTTTATCAGATTTTCACAATATCATACTTTCACTGTGTTCTCAGTTTTCTTCTTTTAATCTGCGAATTACTGTGTTGGGTGATGTTATTTTGGTGGAGTGTAACCAAATCTTATGTCGCTCTGATTTTATTGTGCTGATAACTGCTCTGTTTTCCTTCTTCTCATGTAACAAATAGTGTTCTCGATGATTGTCGTAAATACTGATTAGCTACTTTGCTTCTGTTAGGGCATTGTTGCTTTTGAAACGGAACACGGGGTAATTCATGTCAAAGTAAGTATCTTATTTATAATGTCTTTTTTTGTACTTCGAGGGAAAGTTTCTGTTCTTGTTTAAAAGTTCCAGATTTGACACAATGATTCCCTTCGTTGCAGCTTCACCCTGAGTGCGCTCCTCACTCAGTATACTACATTCTGAGTTTGTTAACTCTACGCCACTGCGCAGGCTGCCAGTTTCATCGAGCGGAGAGCCGGGGATCATATTGGGACTCAGAAGGCAATCATGTAAAGAATGTAAGAGACCTTACACAAATTTTGCTTTTTAATTCTTAGATTTTGCTTACTCACTTTCCAGTATAGATCATAGCAGCTATGATCTGATCTCATGGTGAGAATATAGATTGATCTATGTCTTAGGATCTCTGTCAATTTGATAGACTCTTAGCCATTTGATTCATCCATTTTACATTTTTATTTATCTGTCTTTGATATTGAAGTTCAAATGTGTGATAGACTTTTAGCCATTTGATTTATTTGATTATATATTTTTCTAAGAGAATATCCGTCATTGATGTTAAACATCACGGGTGTGATCAATGGCAACTGACTGCCTCTGGCTAAACCCACATTGTTATACAATCCTGTATCTGGTTTGAGACTGTCTGGAGTATGCTTGTCACCTTTCTACCGAATAAATTTCCTTTGAAATGTTTGTTCATATCTCGCATATAATGTGAGGCACACCTGATTGTACTTTAGGCATAAACCGTAACTGGCCTGATCGCATATTAGACATTGCGACATGTGTTATGCACTGATTTCTGTTAATTTTATAGAAACTTTAGCCTTTTGATTCAGCTGATTGCACACCTTTCTTTTTAGAGAATAACACATCTTTAATATCGAAGATCAAATGAGTCGTGTGATGAATGCTTTAGTACTCTATGGAGTAAGCTTGTCGTGGTTCGGTTCAATTTCCGTTTTAGCGTGTTCATACCTTATTGCAGGCCTTTTGTCCTTTATACAAAGAGATTTCACTTGTTATTAAAAGCCTCACCCTTTATCCGTGTCCCTACAGGCTCCCTTTGGTCCACCATACGCTATGATCCAAGGAATACTCCAGGCCGAGGGAAACATGTTCACACCGATCCCAATCGAGCACTGCCCAACTATAAGCCGTGGCTCGGTGGCGTGGGTTGGCTCTGGTCCAGAATTCTTCAT
Source organism: Arabidopsis thaliana x Arabidopsis arenosa (assembly GCA_019202795.1). Classification (NCBI taxonomy): domain Eukaryota; kingdom Viridiplantae; phylum Streptophyta; class Magnoliopsida; order Brassicales; family Brassicaceae; genus Arabidopsis; species Arabidopsis thaliana x Arabidopsis arenosa. Next base: position 10,264,181 of record CM032924.1, read on the forward strand.
CAGTTTGTCAAACCACCACGAATGGAAACAATCTTACACTGTATTCGGCTCAGTTCTACCAGAAGACATGGATGTTGTGGAGACGATTGCCGGTTTACCAACAAGAGCCGATGTCTGGAACAGCGTCAATGTCTCTGTACTGGAGAAACCGGTGTCCTTAACCGTACGGAGAATGAAGACGGGCCAAGACCAAGAAGAAACCGGTTCATGAAGAACACAGCTTGAAATGAGTTCAGAATAGTTTTTGTTTCTTTTTCGGAATTTTACAATTTATCTTTGTTCAATGTTCATACTTCATAGATAGAAACTACAACAAAAATAACTTTAAAAATTTCGTGGTTTCTGGCCATTTATTGGTTATTATATCCCAAAATGAAAATTTATTGGTTAGCTCTTAACCGGTAAATTGAACCGAAACTGAATACAGTGACTCCAAATTGAACCGGATCCATTGGGTAACTCTTAACCGGTAAATTGACTATCTGGTTGAGAGAGAGGTCTCTTAAAACGACCGCGCGTATTCGGCGGCGGTGGAGAAGGTTGCGTCGGGTGCGCACACGTCACCCACTCCGCGGCGCACTTTAGCACAACTCTCAACCGGCCACCTCCTTCTCGGCCCAATCCTTCATTAACCTAACTTTTTTTTCTAACCTGCGCCTCTCCTCTCCTCCGCCTCTTTATTATCTCGTACCCACCGCTCTTTCTACTTTCACTAATTTATTCTTCGCCGCCGCAATGTCTATCCCCGATGATGGATCTCCCGTCGCCATGGCCATCGATTCTTCCACCGCCGTAACCGTCGCCACCACCACCACTAGAAGAGTTCCTCCTCCGTGCTGGACCGACGAAGAAACCGCGGCGCTTGTCAATGCCTACAAGGATAAATGGTTCGCCCTCCGCCGTGGGAACCTTCGTGCGGCTGATTGGGACGACGTCGCCGCGGCTGTTTCGTCCTCGTCCACCGTGGGAGGTCCGCCGAAATCAGCAATCCAATGTCGACACAAGATCGAGAAGCTACGGAAACGTTATCGCGGCGAAAAACAACGGTCTCTTAATCGACCAGGCAAGTTCTCTTCCTCTTGGGATTTGTTCCCTATCTTGGATGCTATGGGATTCGCTCCGGTGACTCCGGCAGCCGTAGAAACTTACGATCCCGATGTGGATCATGATGATGAGAGTAACGGTTTGGATGGATTTAGGGTTAGATCGAAGAGGTCTGGGAAATTTAGCGGTGGTTACTCTGATTCACCTCGAGATGTAGGAGATGGATATGGGGTTAGATCTAGGGCAAGGAGTAACATGAAATTGTATGGTGGTTTCAAGTCTGAGTTTGAATCAGATCACGATTCAGGAAGTGGATTTGGATTGAAAAGGAAATACAATGGGAATCCAAAGGTTAGTGCTGACTTCGATGCTGATTCTGATGATGAGATTGTGTTAGTCCCCAAGGCAACTAGGCTTAGGGGTCATGGCAAGCCTTCCTCTGGCGATTTTAGCCATGGCGGTGGTGGTGGTTTTCCGTTGAAGTCGTTTGGTGATCGAAATTTCGCTTCTCATGGATTTAAACCCAAGAATTTCAGTAAGCCTGAACCCAATTTCTCTCAGGATCTGGATTATGATGATGAGTTTGATGATGATAGAGCAGAGAGGGAAGGATTCAACCCGAGGATTCAAAGTTCTAGAAGCTCTTCGCGGGTGAATGGCTACAGCAGGAAGGACGGGAGCTATCCTCGAAACACTGGTGTTTCCAATGGCTATGGATCGTCTTCTAGGTTCAAGCACGAGCAAATGAACGCATCAGCAGAAATTGAGTCTGACCCGATTGATGAAGTTGTCTCTTCTGTTAAGATGTTGACAGAAATGTTTGTGAGGGTGGAGAATTCGAAGATGGAGATGATGAGAGAGATGGAGAAGTCGAGAATGGAGATGGAGCTGAAGCATTGCCAGATGATGCTTGAGTCGCAACAGCAGATCATAGGAGCGTTTGCTGAAGCATTGAGCGAGAAAAAGAGCACAAATGCAAGGAGGCCGGTTTCTTAGTAGCAAACTCTTATTTAAGAGGAATGAACGGTTCATAATATGGATTTTCATATGGTATAATGATCAAATAGCTTTTGAGTGTAGTACGAAGTGTCTTCTTCGAGTTACTAGGAACCAAACGGCAGTGAAATTTGATGCGAGTAATGCAGGTTAAATTTTTAATTATTGGCATTTTAATAATTTGATAAGATGAAATTTGTGTTTTAACGTAGGATAGCCAAATCGTGTTTGCAGTGACTTTTTTTTAATGTTGGAACAGAGAAGTAACTCATTTTTTTCCCGCCTTTCAACTTGGAAAATTCGATATTTGCCCATGGTCAGAAGAATCGCAGGTTGGTACAAATTGTCTACAGAACAGAACTTAGTTTCATATAAACAACTTTCATAGTCTATACCTGCGAAAAACAAAACAGACACCAAAGTCGAGGGAAAGAAGAGCTCATTCCAGACAATAAACAATTAAAACGCTCTTGAACTTGAACGCTTCAGGCTTCATTACGATAGCCCCTGAGATGAGGTAAAGTACCTCGCCGGAAAGTCCACTCGGTTCCGGCGACGTCTATTAACAAAGAATGCCACGATAGGAGGAAATAATATGAATCCTGTAATCACCGGGTATGCAATGGGCAAGAGGGACGCTGCGACCTCCCCGAATGGGCTATTTGGATTTGGAAATGTATCGCTGAATGATGCATAATTAGCAATCCCGAGAGCCGCTGTTGAACCATAAAGGACCATCCACATAGGGAGTCCAATTATGAGGATCATAATCACATATAGAGATGAGAAGAAGGCAACTCGTTGAAAGACATGGTCATCTGCCCAGCTGCGTGAACGTTGTAATCATTATCTTGGGTTGAATCGGTTGAATCTGGGGAATTTTCCTGCCAATATCCGCCAGGAGGACTAAGACCAGCTTGGTAGGTGGCTGTTACTATCAGTATAGCCACCACAAGTATTGCACTGCGGCTGTCATTACTATTTAAAGATCTGTGGCTAGGCTGGAACAAATGGTTCAGCCCTAAGAGCTTGTTCTGTTTCTCAATAAGCGAAGGCCTTTCGCGCAAGAATCCCACAAGATTCATCGTGGGTCCAAAAAGTAATTTTTCTTTAGCACTGCGGATAAGTCTGCTTGCTTTGGGGAAACGAGGAGATTGATGAGTCTGAAGTATGTCCATCGCGGTCTTACCAGCCAAGTTTTTGGCTTTTACTTTCACAGTTCTACGTAGTACCTTCATGACCTGCAAAAGCAAACACACATAAACATCTATGTATTACTGATAACTCCACTCGTCGCCACAGAATCCCATGGACCAACAGCAATGTTTGACCAAAACTTGTATGGCAAAACAAGAGTTTTAAGGGAAAAATAGGAACAGACATCTACCTCAGTTTGATTTATGGATGCAGCAATATGGAAGACTGTGTTACCATCTTCATCTTTCCAGTCCAAGATTTCTTCTTTGTGCGCTCTCTGAACCCATCCCCATAAAACCTTAAATGCCAACAGCTGGTGGTTCTTGACGGCTATGTGCACAGCTGTCTCGCATTTTATAGTCAGATCTTCTACAGAAGATGGACAAGCAAACAAGAACTCGGTCAATAACTCTGCATGACCTATTTGAGCCACATAATGCAAAGGCGTGATCCTTCCTCGTCCCTTGATGCTGACTAAGTTGCTGTCAATTGCCACAAACCCTCTCACAGTTTGAAAATGGTTGTTTTCCAGGGCTAAGTGCATTGGGCTGAAACCTGACGGGTTTAGCTTTAACGTAAGCGACGGCTTAAGGGTCATCAATTCCATGGCGAAATGAGTTTGTCCCCTTTCAGCTGCAATGTGAAGTGGCGTCTCACAAAAAGGCAGTTCATCAAAGTGTCCTAGAATCTTTGGATCTTCTTCAATCAACTTGTAGAGTCTCTCAATATCCCCAACTTGAGCTGCCTCGTTAAGTCTCTCATAGATATTAACATTTTGAGCTGCCATAACCGATACTCTATTAACACCCCTTTCTGCTATCACGAGACTAATCCAGGCTCTTGCCTCTGCAGTTTGTTTCTTTTTGTTTTGGATCCTGCAACACAGACTTTAGTAAAGAAACACAAAAGTCTCCGGTCAACTGATTGCATATGAAGGACCTTGACCATTCATTTTCCATTATCAAATAATCAACTACCAGGTCAACTAATAAGTCCACGCACGTATGGGTTAGTGGTAACAATCTCTTTCTGGGGTGGCGTTACTGAGGCAACTAAATGGATTAATGGGCTTGTAAAATTACTCTCTTTTGTATAACTCGCATTTTAAGTGAACATTCTTCTGTAGCAGAGTGAAACCAATTAAACTAAGACTACTTAAAAAATGAAACTAGGTACTACAAAGGATACTAAGAAGGTCATAAACTGGTAATTCTGAATAGTTTTCTTATTTCTTATTTTTTTTTGTTTTTTTGTCAAAAATACTAACCATAACGTTATTCTAACTAAAAATGATGTATTATACAAAATGCTTCGGGATATACATACTTGTCAAAGAAAAGAAAATAAGTGAAAACAACGGAGAAAGCTGTGGAAGCAAGGCACATACAATTCATACAGTTGCTGAAAAAAAGATATGACATTTCAAATGTTATATTCATACAACCAAGTCTCACGTAGCTAGTGCTTAGAGTGGACATAACGCTTATAAGACAAGAAGCTGAACAACAAGATTCTGGCTTTTGGTGCAAAGTCATATATAAAACTTTGATCACAATGGATTTCGATTCACATCTTTGTACAACAAATACCGAGACCTAGTCTTTCCGAGTGCAGCATACCTGAAACAAAGTATAGTATCTGAGATAGTGTGGTCGAATAATCTTTCAGTTACAATCAATACACAGTTCCAATAGAAAGTTCTATTCTTCTTGCAAAAGTTTGAATCTTTCTTGAAACAGAGTAGAATTTATCATGTTGTGGGACAACAGTCTCTTACCATTGAGGGACAAAAGGAGCCATCCATATGACATCACCAGCCTGAACTGGATACCTATTTAAAGACAAGATCATATAAAAGTTATAAACATTTCTTGTATTGTGTGGAATATAGCTGTGCTTCCAGTAATATTTTGGAACATGCTGCTGATCACATTACATGACCGATGCAGAAAACTATTGTTCTTGGTTGTGCATGTGATGTGTTTCTGGAAGTTATATAGATCCACAATTTCGATTTCTTAATACAGTGTTGCGTACCAGTTATCGCCCAAGCGATAAATGCCTTGGCCCTCCAGAAGCAACAAACCATGTTGGTTATAATGAACTTCCTGTTCACATTGCAAAATTATTGACAAGACGAAATGGAAAAAGCAAGTTATGAGCAGCAGATGGTGTCAATATCTGCATATGGTAATGAAGTTAATTTGTTCTGTACCTTAACATTTAGAAACTCTCCAGGCTGAAAATCCATAATCTGCATATGACAGACAGCAGTAATTACGCTTTAGAGGTCTCAAGAAGCAAAAGCATTCATCCAATCAAATGAAGTGCTTACATGGATGTTAAAGTCGTAAGCAAGGGACACAGGAAGTAGTTTCCGCAGTTCAAAAACCTGTAAAAATAACGAAATAGGTTTTCAGAGAGGACTAATTTAGGATCTAACTTGGATTAGAATATAAACTAAAAGATCTCAGATGCATTCTGAGAAAATTGGAGAAATTTTGCACACTTACCTCACCAGGAGTCTCAAGTAGTGGTTGCTTGTCTGTGGAGCCAACGATGAGCTCTGTAGTATGACTTCCTAGATGTTCATACCTATAGATGTAGCGGTATTGGATGAGTTTTTAAGTTATAAACAGTAGAGAGAACTCAAAATTTTCTTGTCATCTTAAGGAAAAGGAGAAAAACCTCCGCTCGAAGACAACAAGTGTTGCAGACTCAACACAGTCCAAGGAATGATGAAAGTTTGGAGGCAGGTACGCATATGAATCAACCTACAGGAAAAATGGATTATCCGCAGAAAATGAAAAAAACTAATGGAGAAACTTGCGACCATTTCACCATCAAAGCTGGGCAGAGATGATGTAACCAGAAGAATACTGTAGTAAATTATTCTTTATAGAAATCATACCGTCAATGTTTTTGAAGAACTGGATGTGTTAGTGAGTGTCACAGCACCCTCGACCACGAATACAAGACTTGAAGAAGATTCAACATATTGAAAGGAGTGAATAAGCAGAATTTAGATCATAAGTGTAAGCATATGTTAAAGAGAAAGTTCATGTAAGTAACAATACCGCTCTATGTCTTGTGGAGGCAAACCTGAACTTGACATTTCTGCAAGAGGCAATAAAATCAGCTAGATGATCATCAGATTCTACGAGTAGATCATATAAAACAGCAAATCTTTAAACCCTTAATCACTAGACTTGTTCTGCGCCAAGCAAGAACAAGGGAATGTTCTAATAACAATGAGATTAGTGTAGCAGCGCACTCAAGGACACAAAGCTAGATCCTAACTCTATATCAAAGTATATAAGAAAATAATCCCAAGAACTTGACGTTCATTACTTGTGAGAAGAGAATTGTTTCAGACCTTTCATTTTCGCCAAGTACATGACAAAATGGGATCCTGTTGCCGGAGTGATCAAATATGCCCCTAATGTGTTTTTCCTGTAAATTTGAGCAACAAATAAGTGCAAGAACTTGCCAACTTTAGACTTTAGTAGCTATAGAATTAAGAAAAGTAGGGAGATTAAAAGAGAGTTATGTACCAGTCAGGTAAAGGGCTGTATACATGACTTTCCGGTGTTATTAACGCATGATCTCGTTTGTATACACTTCGTGTGAAACCAGGCAAGTCTACAAAACAACAGAATCATAAATTTTCTGCTTAAACACTTTATGAAGATGCAAATGCAAAATGCCCAATCTAATTATACAAAGGGAGAACTCTCCGAAAGAGCCTATATCAACAGAACTGAACATGAATGCTTCCATGGTTATGTCAGCCACCTAATTGATCAAAAGTTAAGAGCTTTTTGCATGACATGAGCCAGAAACCCTCTCAAATTAAACACTAATTCAAGTAATCCTAACTTTTCAATAACTTAATCTCAAAATCAATCCTCTACGCCAAGACCTCGAACAATTGATCTAAAACAGAAATCGAACTTAACCAGCAAAAGTATCAAACTTTTTATAACACGAAGCTGTAAGAAAACACTTGAACCTTGGAGGTGTGAAGGAGAGAGTGATGGATTCGTGGCTTTCCAATAAATGGGTTTCGTCTTCTCATCCGATTCAACAATCGAAGGCGCTGAACAAAACCCATCATCGCTTTTCGAAGCTTTAACAAGACCTTTGATAACAAAGTTCTGATTAGCTTCACAGTATACACAAAAGAACTTAAGAAGAATCTAAAAGATTCGTACTTACTGATAACGATGAAGAAGATTAAGTGACGTGATCGCATTTTTGCTGCGAATTAGTGAAACGATTCAGGTTCAATGCTTTATTCATTCATGTTTATAAAAATCTGAAGAACACGACAGATGATTCTCTGAAGTGGCCAGTAGATGTTTTTGTTCGGTAGCCTCATAAAATTATATTAGATTTTAACCCGCGGTACACAGCGGGATGATTTAATTTTAAAGTTAGTATAAAAATATTTTGTAAATTGTATCTCCTTATAACATATTTATTTATATTATAGTTTACAATTGTTATTAAGTAACGGTATACCACGAGTCCACGAGATAATTATTAATAAACTGAGGATTTAACCCGTATTAAAGCGGTATATAAATATTGATTCAAATTCGCCCGCCATATAAATCATTTCCGAAATATAACCCGTTCCGTAATTTCTTAACTCGTCCTGTGATTTGTATTAAAAAAAATAAGGATTAAATCCGTATTGAAGCGGCGGATTAATGATATTTTAATCTTTTTATTATTGTTGATTCAAAAACCCGTCCCGCCAAACCCATCCCGCCAAAAAACTCATTTATTTTATTAATGTTCTTATTTATGATATGATTCTGAATCATTGTCTAAATATTTATGATATGATTCTGAATCATTGATTATGATATGATATGATATGTCTAAATATTTTAATCGATGTAGAACGTTGAACACACATTTTCGTCAATTGGATAATATATGTCCGTTTTTTTAATTTCGAATCACAGTATATGCAGAAAAAAAAATTGATTTTTTTTTTTACTTTATGTATTATATGATGATTCAAAACAGTTAAAAACAAATCAAACAAAGATGATAGGAGAATCATAATAATAAATCTTAATCAAATCTTCTAAAAATCTAAATTATTAAATATGGAATATCCAGTGTATGAGTTGGGTTAAATATAACCCGACCCAACAAATTTTTTGTGAAGGAATTTTTAAAATGGGTCGGATATCCGATATACCCGAAAGCTTTTTTACCCACCCGTCAGTTTCCATTATACTAGTATAGATATTTTTCGAAAAAGCGGAAATTCCCGGTTTTACTTCGGTTTGATTTGGTTTATTTTAAAATCGAAAACCGAAATTCTACTATTGGGCCTATCTGTTGAGCCCATTAATTAATGTTATGAAGCCCGAGTTGATACAGATCGTCGTTATCGTTTCAGGGTCTCGACGACTCTTCTTTCTCTTTCTCTTTCTCTTTCTCTCTGCAACAAACAAAAAATGGAGGTAGCAGCAGCGACTGCGACGAGTTTCACAACGCTCCGAGCTCGTACGTCAGCGATTATCCCGTCTTCAACACGTAATCTGAGATCTAAAGCGAGATTTTCTTCATCTTCTTCGCTTAGAGCTTCTCTCTCGAATGGCTTTCTCTCGCCGTATACCGGAGGAAGCATCTCTAGTGACTTCTGCGGCGCTAAGCTTCGTACGGAATCGCTGAATCCGTTAAATTTGTCCAGTTCCAAACCTAAGCGCGGAGTTGTCACTATGGTACTCGAATTTATACTTTTTTCAGTTTCTTCATTAACGAAGCTCCCTATATTGTTAGGATTTTGAAATTGAGGTTTTCGTGGCTATATCTGAGATTTATGCTCCCTTGATAGTCAGTTTTAGGAAATTGTAGTGGCCGAGAACTGTTGTTTCTTAGTTTTGAACCAATGGATTAGAGTAACGAATGCTCATTCATTTTTATAGCTGAGATTTATGCTTCTGTGGTAGTGAATTTCCAGAAATTGTACTTCGACCAACTGTTGTTCCTTTAGCTTCGAATTAATGGATTAGAGTGACTCTAGATATATGCGATTAGATAGCAAAGACTGCTCATTCATTTCTGTTGTTTAATTGATCGGAAATGGTACATGTTTAGTTAGAGAATTGAGTATGAAGATTAGATAGTGCAGTTTGGGAAGAAATTATGTGCTGTGTGTTTGGCTGGTAAGGAAGAAGTTGAGTTATTATGTGGCAGAGGTTTCACTTAATTGTGTGTGCTACTTATAATATGCATCACTTGCTCGGATTATGATTATGGATCCCCTGGCTGTCATAGAGAATTTGGAGGCTGCTATATTCTTTCCAGTATTGTTTATTGTTTATTGTTGATCAATTCACTGTTGGTGAGCCTTTTCTTTTTCTAAGGTTCTTATCGTCGTGCTTCTCTCTTGTCAACAGGTTATACCTTTCTCAAAGGGAAGTGCACACGAACAACCTCCTCCTGATTTGGCATCATATTTGTTCAAAAACCGAATTGTATATTTGGGAATGTCTCTTGTACCTTCTGTTACTGAGTTGATACTCGCGGAGTTTCTTTACCTTCAGTACGAAGACGAGGAAAAGCCTATTTACCTTTACATAAATTCGACAGGGACAACCAAGGTAGGCTTCCCTTGGAAAGTCCATCATATTAAGAACGCATGCTGAATAGTTAAAATAGAAACTGTGGGTTGTTTCAAATGAACGATTAAACGTTTATAAATCATTGCCTATTCCTTCAAAATGTTTTAAGATAATTTATCTTCTCCCATTTCAGAATGGTGAAAAGTTGGGCTATGATACTGAGGCTTTTGCAATCTACGATGTCATGGGGTAATTGATCGTTATCCATTTTCTCTACTTACTTTTCCCCTTAATAGTATCGATAACTAGACATGAATCCTGAAACTGCTTTCCCAAATATTCAAAACTGCACTTGGAGACAATTTTCATATCAAGCCTATTTTGGGGAGACTGACCAGTTATCCATGCAGCAATCAACTCTGACTTTATCTTTGACTTCAGGTATGTCAAACCACCAATCTTTACTCTTTGCGTCGGGAATGCTTGGGGTGAAGCTGCTTTGCTTCTGACTGCTGGTGCAAAAGGAAATCGTTCCGCGTTGCCCTCATCAACTATTATGATAAAGCAGGTTTTTTCTGATCGTTTCTTTTAGATATTTGGTGGCGTCTTTTCCCTCTCCTTGAAGATTTTGGTTTTCTTATTCCAGTTAAAAGAAACAAAGGCTTATGATTCCTAATTTCTGTGCATGCATCTCTTACTCATCCACATAATTTTCTCATGTATGTTAACTTTGTAGCCCATTGCTCGATTTCAAGGCCAAGCAACCGATGTTGAAATTGCAAGGAAAGAAATCAAGCACATAAAGACAGAAATGGTGAGAAGATAAACTTGATATGAATCACATAGTAGAGAATCAAGTTTTGACCCTTGTAATGTACGTAGAGTATCTTAGTTTGATCTTCATTATGCAACAGTGTCCAGTTGTGGTGTGATTTGGGTCTTTTAATAGGTAGATATAAATATATGTAACATGTAGGCAATGGGTGTACACTCGCAGACATCTTAATATGCATCAATTAGCCATTAATAGTATGCACTTGCTAGCATTCTCATTACGATACTTTTCACTTTTATCTTCAAACTTACCTGAAAAGTTGTGTCTCCGTTCTTTGTAATGTTATGTTCAAGGTCAAGCTGTATTCAAAGCATATTGGTAAATCCCCTGAGCAGATTGAAGCTGACATGAAACGCCCGAAATATTTTAGTCCCAGTGAGGCTGTTGAGTACGGGATCATTGATAAGGTACGATAAATGACAGAAAAATCTGCAAAACGTATGAGTGATTTTATTTTCCGTCAACGTAGAGTCATTATCTTTTGCATAATTGAATTATTTTCTTCCTGTAATCTGTTTGCAGGTGGTTTACAATGAAAGGGGCAGCCAAGACAGAGGAGTTGTGTCTGACCTTAAAAAGGCACAACTCATTTGAATGTCAGAATTGTCTTCCGAAATCCCATGATTAACAGGTAAAAGCTTAAATTTGCTCGCTGTCATTCTACATATCGATTATAATGATGATGAAATTGCTTTTTGGACTTTAATCTCCTATAATTACACAAAGCATAAATTTTACACTTCCTGGGGGGATATTCTGGAATCATGTACCACTTTCGTTCTGTCAAATTTGGACCAAATATCCCATTGTCCTGCACTCACTAACAAAGAGGAACACCTGTAAAAGTTCTAATAGTTTTTACACCTCATAAATGGTTTATGATAATTACTTTAGCATTCAAGCAATATCCTTATATTAACCGGACGAACACATGGGGACATATATTTTGTAATGTAAGTGCTTATAGTGGACTCGTATCTTCTAGTTTTGCATCCCCTGTAGTTCAAATAGTTACTTCCCATTTTCCTCTGTTGCTCTCTTAGGACCCATTTTTTAGTGATATCATTTTCATTGCCCATTATAATAAACTTCACTATTGATGGCAGACACCTATCCAAGGATTATGCTCCTTCGGACACTAGAACTCATATAATTCGTTGTCTTAAACAAATCATTAATTCTCAAACCCTTGCCTTCTTTGATTGTTTGCCTATTAGCACCTACCATTGATAGGTCTGGTGACTAAAAGCAATGAAATTCTACTTGTAATTTTATTGGCTTCTCCTCTGAAAAAAAGTAACTTTGTTATGACTTATAATCATTATGTTGTGAGCTGTGACATTTTCATTATGTTAAGACTTCCAATACTATTAGCTTTCCTGCTTAAAATTTACTTTGTTATGACATTATCATTTTACCGTGTTTCTTTACTTAGGTTGAAGATTTGACCGCTGATCAAATGGGGAATCGGTGAACCATTCACCGGCGAATTGAGGTAAAGTCTGGAAAACATGTTAAAAAAAAGTTTACTAGTAATGCTGCAATTGTAGGGTTATTTGAACAGAAACAAACCCATATGTGTAGGCTTATGAATGCCTAGAAACAGGATTGGTGTATCCCTCTTTAGTATATGCCTTAAATTTTAAAATGAATCAATTTCATTTGCTCAACCTTCATAATCCGTATGTGTGTGTATGTGTTACAAACCAATATGTTTGTGTTCACACCAAGCAAGAACGTGTACCGTTTATGGAATTAGATGGAGATAGACATCAATGAGCGATGAAATAACGATAAAATGCACCAACCCCATTATCTGTAATATCCCTTTTTCCTATGAAAAGCCCACACTTGTCATAAAACACGCAATGTTTTGTTGGACTCACTTAACATGTCGACTGTTTTAATGACGTCATCGGTTCCTTACGTGTCGGCGAATATGAATTCTTCCTCTGGCGTAAAAACTAACCATGATTTCGACTTAGGGTGGTGCGTATTTTATATCATAACGAAACGTTGACAAGAAAAAAAAAAGTCATATCTAATCATTTTTTGTTTTGTTTTTGGATCTCTACATTTCAGACTTAAAGGCTGATCTAAAACAAAACCAAGGGCATACAATTTCTGTAACTCGAGACTCAATAGTCAATATATTGAATCAAAAACTGATTCATGGTTTAAGTGGTTAAAAAGTTTACTGATGACTGTTTAAATTGAGAGAGTCGAATGATTGAAAAGTTTACTTTTATCTTTCAAATTGAATATATCTCATAAGATAAATTTGAATTTTGGTAAAATAAACTCTGTTGAAAACGTATTTGTGGTAGATATAATGCTTGTATATAAACACCACTATGAATTGAATCTCATTCAAAAGAATATTATATAATCTGTGAAAAGTCGAATATATATCTAGGAAGGTAGGGGACTAGAAATACCATTAAGTGGATCACAACCAAACCAACAACGAAAAGGTTTAATGAATTCTCTATTTCTACTCATACTAGACTTTACAGTATCCTTTTTGTCTTTCTCTTCTCCTAATCTTAATTACATATTATAATAAGAATTTATTTTATTCAAATACAAAAGCTAGGCTGCTGCTAATATCCTACCACCCATTGTGTTACTCTTATTGACATCACTAACATTAAGATATTTAAGAGCAACGGTTGCTTACTGGCAGCCTCGGCCAATCTATTTGGGAGCCTTAGGGCAAAAAAAAATTTTTTTTGGCCTATTATTATATATAAAGAGAAAATTTACTTAATTTTAAAAAAATTTGCGGATTTTTTATAGTGAAAATTTTTAAAAATTTTGGACCTTTTTATACATTTTCTTATACAGAATTAGGCCTCTTAAAATATAATTTTCATATTAATAATATTTTTTAAAAATATTTGAGCCTTTTTAACATGTAAATTTTCTTTAAAATAAAAAAAGCCCCAGGCTGCTTACGTGGTGTGTTTATCTTAGTTTGAACATCGACAAACTAAAATATATTGCATGAGATATTTTACTCAATTTATGAATTATAGAAAGTAAAGTTCTATTTTAGTTTGCCATATTTTATCTATGCAGTGGTAGGTTAATTTGGTAGCAACTTGTGTGTATATTTATTTTTCTTTCATGTTTTATAGGGAAACACGTTATTCCTCGTTGGAAACAAAATTCATTGGTAATACAACTGGGCTGATCAAACACAAAGATCCTCCAAATGTACGTAGACGTAGGCTTACCGGATCCAAACTCGAACAACATGCTATTGATGAAGAAACTCTTTCGAAAAAAATGACCAAAACCATGTTTCTGTCCAAATATTGGTTACAACTTGCAAGCCCATGTCGTTATGCCATTTTACCCAATCTTAATATTACTAAAATGCTAGTAGTGAAAAACAATAAAGACTTAGTGATTCCAAAGAATAGCACGCTTGGCATATTCTATTGAGTTCATTCATCCAATTCATCACCAAATTAACAACTAATGCTAAACCAATCTAATTAATATTAGGTGTCATGAACTTCTCGTTTTGGAGGCACAACCTATCATTTTTCAAATAAATAATAGACCCAAAAGCTATATACCCCACCATTGTCTATTACACATTTTGGATATTTCCTCACTCTCATTTTTTTATGAATAAAATAATTTTACACAAAAATCTACACTAACTTTCAAAATGAATAATTAGCGAGATTGCATCATATCAACCAAAAATCAAATGCATCTTTTCTTTTTTCACTAGAAATTAGTTTGAATTTCGGTATCGATGTGTTATATGGAAGTGGAGATAATGCATCTACTGGAAATAGGTTATACCTCAATGTTCTCATACTTAATCAGTTAATCTTAAAAAATACTGCTAGTATATTGTTAATTCGATAACCAAGACTCCTTAACTAATCTATAGTTCTATACTAATATCAAATAATAAAAGTGCATATAATAGGAATCGCTTTTGAATCTACTGGGTTTATGCCAACCCTCTGCTATATTGGCAGATGTATGATGCAAACACTTAGTTTAATACATTTGATCTGATCAAATTAAATTAGAAAATCGGGTAATGCAAGTACGCGTTATAGCTAATATAAATTTGAGTTAGCTTTAAGCTTTTTGCCAAGTGGAAAGAAACAAATAGTGACCATGCTATATCAACTATAAATACCCTATTGAGCCTCTCTTCTATCTTCACATATCTTTTGTGATACCAGATTCTATTATATTCCCTATCGTTTGTTAAGAAAAAAAGAGTTACACTTAATAGTCTTACAATATATATATAGATATAAGAACAACAATATGAAGCAATCTCACGTTTTGCTTCTTCTACTTGTTCAAGTCATTGTCCTTTTGCCTCTCCTTTGTCTATCCGACGATTTTGTTAACTCTAGAGCTACTTATTATGGCAGCCCCGATTGCAAAGCAAATCCTCGTATGTATTTGAATTAATTATTATTGCTATAAATTATGTACCTTAACTTTTTTTCATTTTCTTAGTAGTTGTACTTGTACACATTATTGGTAAAAATTACATTGGTCCTAATATCTCACTATAAGCCTTAACTAATTAATTTATGTTTTATCTACGTGTAGGTTTTTTGTTTTGTTTTGAAACTTTATTCAAATTCTAAATATATAACTGAAAACAAGTCCATTAAGTGTCCATATCTTCAGTTCGAGTGCGTAATTAGTAATGATACTTTTTCAAGAATCCGTTAGTATTGGATAACATGCTTAGAAATTTATTATGAGAATATATAATATTTGTTGACGAGAATAGGAATAATTAATTTTTTTTTTGACGATGCAGGAGGACATTGTGGGTATGGAGAATTTGGAAGAGATATCAATAACGGTGAAGTGAGTGGTGTTTCATGGCGACTATGGAACAATGGAACTGGCTGTGGTGCTTGTTACCAGGTTTTTTATATAGTTATTTCAATAAATATTTAGCAAAAAAAAAAAAAAATTTCATCAAAAAAAATAAAAAAAAATATCATCAAATATTATTATAGTATATACAATGACATTACTAATTTTATATTATGAATTATAAAAAGGTGAGGTGCAAGATACCTCCTCACTGCAGTGAGGAAGGAGTATACGTAGTGGCTACGGACTCCGGAGAAGGAGATGGTACGGACTTCATCTTAAGCACTAAGGCATACGGACGTATGGCGCGACCCGGCACAGAAAATCAGCTCTACTCCTTCGGTGTAGTCGACGTTGAGTACCAAAGGATCCCTTGTCGATACGCAGGTTATAATCTGGTGTATAAGGTTCATGAGAAAAGCTACAATCCTCATTATCTTGCCATCCTTGTCTTGTACGTTGGTGGTGTCAATGACATCCTCGCCGTTGAAGTCTGGCAGGTAAATTGATCAAAGATTTTTACAAACAAATTATATGGTTTTTGGGGATCAAAATAGTTTATAATATTGATAGGACAGTTTTCATTTAATAACTAGAAACTTATTATTAGTCTTAAAAAAAGGGTTTACTTGTTGATTTTAACATATAGTTCTTTGTGTATGTATGATATAGGAGGATTGCAAAGAGTGGAGACGTATGAGAAGAGTGTTTGGAGCGGTTCACGATTTGGAGAATCCACCAAGAGGCACTCTCACATTGAGGTTCTTAGTCTACGGAAGCGCCGGAATCAATTGGATCCAATCGCCAAACGCTATTCCCGCTGATTGGACCGCCGGAGCCACCTACGATTCCAACATTCTACTTACTTAATTGTTTCACTTTTCATCAGTGTGTTTATCATATAGTCAGTCCTGCATATAGTATTTATTATGGTTTTTCTATGTAATGGCTAAAATGTTTAAATAATGCCCTCTAGGACAATATAATGATGATAAATAATCGTAGTAGATTCATATAATTTATGTATTGTGTCGTATCGTTAAGAAGATTGTAATAATTTGTATGAGTTCGAATTTAATGGAATAAAGCAGTACTGATAAATTTCACTGATGATCAAACTCAAACGTTACGTAAGCTTTTTCTTTACATTTTAGTCAGTCTTATATATAATCAACCTTTTCTGTTTTCATGCTACGAAAACAAATTGGTGCGGTTTGAAGATTTCCAACAACCTCTTTGGTGTGAGATGTATAAAAGGATGAGATTATACCGGTACCCAGGCCCGGCCCGTCCATAAAGCAGCCAAAGCATGTGCTTTAGGCCCCAGTTTATATATTAAATTTATGGGATATATTTCTAATAATTTCAGGTAGCTCATATGGTTATGTAGGCTTTGGATACTTCCTGGGTCGTGGGTTCAAGCAACCAAAAATATTTTTACCCTTTTTCTTAGCAATTTTTTTCTTTTCAGCTTCCGATAATTCTTACACTTTAAAAAATGCTTTAGGCCTCAATAAACCTAAGACCGGCCCTGCCGGTACCAAGCCAAATTTTTTGATGAACACTCTGACGCTGATGCGAACTAAGTGGTTTCAGATCGTCGGAATTTCAAAACTTATTCCCGGAGCAACATAATTTTTCTATGTGATAAGGAGTTTCAAACAAAGAATGCCAATAAAACATGCATATCACATTCTTCGAGTAAGATGGTTTATGAAAAAGGAACGTAACATACAACATCATAGCGAGTAAGGCTTAACGAAAAGAAGTATCGTGAAATTTATTTCTTTATTTTTGTCATCTTTAATATATGGCATAATTTTGTTTATATTAAATTGTTTTCTAAAATTTTGTAGTGGCTTTGTAGTTGCTATTGTAGTACCAATCGATTAATAAAAGGTTTTATAAGGAAAAACAAAACAAATTGGCGCGATTTTTTTTTTAATACAGATAGGCCCATTAGTAGTATTCTTAAGGCCCATTATAAAATAGAAGAACACGCAGATTCTTTGGAGAAACTGGAGAATCGGTGGCTTAATTCATCTTGGTCATCCTCTTCGATCGATTTCGTTAGTTTTCTTCGATTCTGGGTAATAATAATCGATTGTAGTAGAGCTCTTCGAGAATTAGAGAACCTAAGCCCTAAATTCAATTGCGTTTTGTTCTCAAACTTGAACCGAAACTTTAATCCTTCCTTATTCGTTTTCTGGAGTTCTTCTTTAGTTATCTAGGTTTGCTTCCAGTTGATCTCTGAGTGGCATAAACCCTAATTTCGTGGACATTTTGGAGTGTCGCACTCTTTTAGAACCAGTCCAGTGAGTAAGGGAATCTAATTGGTGAAGATGCCGCAAGTTAAGATCATTGCTAAAAATTTCATGGACATGGTGGCGTCTCTTCCAGCTATCAAGCTTGACAAACTCTACAACAATGTCTTTATCTGCGAAGCCATTCTCAGGTTAATTTATGTGTGGTTAGAGGATTTTGTTGCTGATCATTTGTTAAATTTAGAAAAAAAGTTGAGGATCTTACATTCTTGAGATGGTATCAGGTCTTTGCCGCCTCTTGCCAAGAAGTATGTATTGCAGATGTTGTACATTAATGTTCCTGTACCTGCTACGATGATGGAGGAGTGGGTGCTTGCAGATGGTGCCTCTAAGCACCGAGTTGCTATTGATCGACTGATTCAATTAAGGATTTTTTCAGAAATTAGTGATAGGTATGCTTCATTCCTGGTTTATTCTTGATGCTGTCATTATTAGACTTATTTCACTTAGTTCGATACTTGAATATATTCACTGTGGAGGGTTTATTTATGGTTAAGTCTTAGTTTCGGAAGTTCATTTGAAGTCGAATTTTGTTAAAGAGTGACGGTGGATGTTAACTTGAGCATGAACATGAACCCTCTGAGCTTCATTTTATACTTGATTATTGTGTTTGGATTGATTATGGTTGATATGTGGCAAGATTATAGTTCCGATTCTTTTTCCTGTAGTTTTTAGGCTGCTCTTCGTGCTTTTGCAGGAAAAGGGGAACCAGCTACAGCCTAAATCCTACATTTCAGAACAATCTTCAGAAACATATAATTTCCGGGTAAAGATATCTTTGCATTGATGGTCCTGTCCTTTTTCGTTTTTCTCTAGGTTTTTAAAGAAGATGTCAATGAGCCAAACTTGAATTTTGCAGTGGAGTTTTACCTAGAGAGCCTATGAATTCTGACAATGCCATTAAGCTTCCAAGTCTACAAGAACTCGAGACCTATGCACTTAAGCAATGGGAGGTGTGTGTATTTTCTAATTTTTTATTGATAATAATAGTAAGATGGAAGTAATTGTGAAAGAGATATCTTTCAATATGAATCTGGTTTGTATCTGATGATGTGTACTTATGTTTGTCAGTGCTTCTTGCTACAACTTATAAATTCGGGTCAAGGTGAGAAGCTAACTGGCATCAGTTCATCCATGATGAGAATTTTCCAGCGAGGTTTATTGAGTCAGAGGTAATGTTTTCATACACGTCTATAGATGCATAGTGGTGGCATATAGCCTCCCTATCTAATACACTTCATGTAATATTGCAGAGACAAAGATGGCCCAAGATTAACCGAGAGTGGCTTTCAGTTTTTGGTATGCAAATCGTGAGTCAGTGGTCTCTTATTACCTGTATTCATGTAACCTGATTGACCTTAATTTGCAGCTGATGGACACAAATGCCCAGCTTTGGTACATTATTCGAGAATACATATCGAATGCTGAGGTTTGTATTATGCCTTAACAAGGTTTTGTTAAATTGATATCTTTATTTTGCTGGATGGATAACCCAATGCCATTGTTCTTCAGGAGCGAGATGTAGAACCAGCAGACTTGATTTCGTTTTTGTTGGAGCTTAGTTTTCATGTTACTGGTGAGGTATAACAGAACTTCACTAAAAAAGTCATTTCAAGCGTTCATGTTCCTTTTTTTACTCTTACTTGATTA
Organism: Arabidopsis thaliana x Arabidopsis arenosa; assembly: GCA_019202795.1. NCBI lineage: Eukaryota > Viridiplantae > Streptophyta > Magnoliopsida > Brassicales > Brassicaceae > Arabidopsis > Arabidopsis thaliana x Arabidopsis arenosa. Next base: position 10,283,695 of record CM032924.1, read on the forward strand.
GCTGGAAGCTGGATAATCATTTCTTGGAGCTTACCCATTATTATTCACGTTGCAGGCATATAACTCAAATACCTTGACAGAGGTTCAAAATAATACCCTCAAGGACCTTGCAGACTTGGGATTAGTTAAGCTTCAACAGGTTAGACTTAGACCATTGTAATATCTTTTTCATTACCAATTGTAATATCTTTTTCGTTACCAAATACCAAAAGAATATAAACTTTGCTAACGTTCAAATTAGAGATATTATACAACTATATCATATGCTGAGCCAGTCTTTATGATTATTAAAGGGAAGGAAAGACAGTTGGTTTATTCCTACTAAACTGGCTACAAATTTATCAGTCAGTCTGGCAGATTCATCAGCGCGAAAAGAGGTCACACCTTTTTTATCCCCTCTTGTCCCATTTCTACCTGCTACCAACAATTTTCTTGATTTTGCGTATCGCTGTTGTTTGTTGTTCCTCATCAGGGATTTGTCGTGATGGAAACAAACTTCAGGATGTATGCGTACTCCACATCTAAGTTACAGTGTGAAATTCTACGATTGTTTGCGAGGTAGAAGCTCCTGAACATTGACCTGAAACTCTACTCTTCTGTGTCTTAAAATCCTTAAGGTCTAAGAAGTTGCTGCTTCATTTTTCCAGGATAGAGTACCAACTTCCAAACCTTATTGCTTGTGCCATTACAAAGGAAAGTTTGTACAATGCATTTGACAATGGCATCACATCAGACCAGGTACAGTTGGTTTCAGTTGAAAAACATTTTGAAGTTATCAAACACATGATTTTGCTTACACTTGACCGGATCCACACTGTCCTTGAGATGTTGATCAAATTGGTGATGCGTCTCTTAATAGTTTCTGAATAAATATTTTTTTCCTGTTCTTTCGATTGTCACAGATTATAACTTTCCTCCAGCAGAATTCTCATCCACGATGTGCTGATCGAGTCCCATCTATTCCAGAAAATGTCACTGATCAGGTTTATACTCTCTCTTCCCATCAAGTGTCCATTATACAAAAATGAGTACAGGGTTTGTTTATAGGATGAAAAGTGTATACTATCTCTACTTCCTGATTCATCAGGCTTATGCTGAATAATAATGCATTGCTTTGGCAGATTCGACTTTGGGAGACAGATCTGAAGAGAATTGAGATGACCCAGGCTCACTTCTATGATGAATTTCCTTCAAAAGTAACAATCCTGAATCCTCTTATTATTTTGTTTTCTCCATATCGCAAAACCGTTACAGTAAATCTCAGTAACCAAAATCATGTTGGCAGGATGTGTTTGAGGCTGCTTGTGACTTTGCTCGGGAATGGGGAGGCCTTCTTTGGGAAGACTCTAAGAGAATGCGACTTGTTGTGAAATCCGAAGTTCACAATCAGATGCGTGAGTTTCTTCATACCCAAAGCAAGTGACAAGAAGAAACTCACATATTCTTCTTGTGTTAAAAACACATCATGCTTTGATTCTACAATATATATTTTCGTGAGGTTTCAGCAGAAAGAGAAAGAAGAGTAGCGATTCGATGTCTTGTTACTCTATTAGTTACCATAGTTCTTATCCTGCTAACAAATGCGCACCACAAACAGCTCCAGTCTGGGTAGAAAAACATGGGTAGTGTCAAACTACAAGCTTTCTTGTCGAAAACCCTCATGTATATAGAGTTGTAGACTATCTGCCGGCAGACATTACGGAAGTTGAAATCTTTAGTTTGTTAGACCCATTGTAAATAACAGTAAACTTCTTAGGCAATAGTAACCTTCTTCTAAATATACTCCGGTTATGTAAGATGCAAGGATAAGTTTGAAACAACTTATATTGACAAAACTTGGTCGTTTGGGGATTAGTCCAACCAGGGTCACCTCTATAAGTTCTTGCACGCTAGACACCACACTCTCGGTCTTGTTTTTCTTCAGTCGACCAAATTTCATATTATTAAAAACCCAGCAAATGCGAGGCTACATTCTCAGCTTAATTAACTAAGACAATCTGAAACCTTGGACGTATTCAGAAACTCTGAATCTATTGTGTCAGCATGAAGACAAGATCTGTCTTCATTTTGCTTGAGCTTTATCGTTGGCTGAGGATTCTGAATCCTGGATCTTATCTCCCATGTTTGCCTCTGCGGTTACATTTGCATTTCCACGTGCTCGAGCGAGTCTCTCAGCTTCTTCTATCTTTCTTATAGCTTCCTGTTGTGTTGCGTTCATCATTGTCCCCATTATTTTCTTCTCTCCTTCGAGCTGAATCTCCATTATTGTACTAGCATGCTTGTCTATCGGTTTGAAGTAGTCTTCAATTTGAGCCTCCTGTATTAGTAAAGACCCGAAACAAACTTAGAAATGAAATTCTCCTAATACGGACAAAAGTAGAACAAAAGATGAAAGCTTTCTGATTTATGAAACACAGACTCTGGTGACTGGTTTCGCTCTTTTCTTCCAAAAATTAACATGCTTTCAAATATCTTAGAAGCCAAGAAACTAAAAGTGTTTCCCTTTTATGAATGCTTTGGAACCAAAAGCAGTTAAACGAAACAATCTCTCAAACATTTTCACCACACTTAATATATATATAATTGATATTAAACAAGTAATAAACTCAACCATTGCAAACTTTGGACTGAGGATAAAGACAAAAGACTAACCGTATTCTCAATCTGCTTATTCAAATTTTGCATCTCCTCGACCATACGGCGGACTTCAGATAATACAATCTGCTCTGGGAGTCTGTTTATCTCTGCTTTCCTTTGGTTAGCCTGCAAGACCATAGGTTTGAATCAGATAAATAGGTAACCATGACCAACCCAAGCTAGAAGCTAGAAGTCACAAGTATTGTTAAACAGATAAAACACAGAACTCTATACAATTAGGAAACTACGATGTAAGGAAGATCTTATTCCATCAGTCTTCAAAATGTACAATAAGTCATAGCCTTCTATAGTTTATAGATATTATTCAATTATCACAAACAAGAAGTACATATTGAAGTGAATATCCTGCATACATAAACTTTCCATTAACAATGAATAAAAAACATGGGTAATGTTCATAGACAGACAGAAAAGTTTCTTAAATTCCTCATCCTCACAATCAAATAGTCAAGGGTTATTCAAATTTATGCGATCAACTATAGTCCAAAAGCAGGGTTTTATCATCCTATTCTACCATTTTATGCTAAGAAAATAGATAGATCCATGGCAAGAGAAAGAATAAAAAACCTGTTGGATACGCTTTTCGAGTTGCAACCTGTAATTACGGATTCTCCTCTCTTCATAGCCAGAGAGAACTCTCACATAGAACATAGCTTTTCTCCCATACTCCAACAGCTTGTTCATCTTTCCTGCAAGACACCAAACAAACATTCAATGAAGAACAAAATCAATTAGTTTAATGGATTCTGCTGATTTGACATTATCACAGTCAAAAGATGAAATGTGTGATGTTGTTAAACAAACATTAGTATCCTCAAACTTAAAAGCTGAGCGAAATCGAAGAAGTAGTCCGAACTAAGATGACTCCTTCGTCTAAAATCGAACTACAGATCTAAAGATCAAACGCTGGAACATTCGCATCGACGACTACGAAATGAACGAAATCGTAGAGGTCCACGCCTAGAAAATCAGTTCAGAGGGAATCTAAAAGAAAATTCAAAGTGGAAATTATGCAACAAACCTCAACTAGGTAATAAATTACCGATCGACAGAGACGTACTCGCTGGAAATCGGAAACGGCGAAAAACGGGAACGCGCAAAATGAGATAACTTAAAAGACCTGACTCTGCAGACTAACAAGCGAGAGATGAAGCCGCAACGAAGAACAACGATTTGGATTCACTAAGAAACTCCGGCCGAAATATCGTTACTACAATATACTGGGAAACTCCGGCACCGGCGATAAGATAACACCGTCACCGATCGCTCGCTTGACTTGAAGATTATACCCATTGTTTCTGTCTCGTTCCTATAGTGGGCTTAAGTGGGCCTTTAAAATTTGTGGTGGGCCTTTTTCAGAACTTGGCATAGTGGGCTCAAAAACTCTAGCTTTTCCAGTCACATGTATAAGCCTATAAGGTAGCCGTTGTTAGATTCTCGAGAGTCGAGAGTCGAGAGTCGAGAGTCTCACAAGTCACAAGTAGCCGTTTAAATAAATTCCATTGATCAATTCCGTTGTTTGTTTGTTTGCGTTAAATTGAACTTTATTACTAGGCTCCAAACTCTTTAATTAAACCAATTATTTTGATTATAAGTAACGATTTCACATTGAATATTTAAACGCTTACATTTTAAAAAAAATGTCATGCATTGTCCAATATTTTTACTTTCATCAGTTAAATAAAATACGGATTTTGAATCTGTCGAAGCAAACAAAGCAAAAATGATTTGCCTGCATTGGCGTTAGAGACAGATAGAAATAATAGAAGTTTTTATAATTTTTGGTTTGGTTCTGTGGAGATGCCGGTTTAAAAGAACCGGTCTAACTTCGTCTTTATCCTCTTTCTTTCCTCAGATTTACTTTACTCAGGATGAAAAAGATGCATTGGAGCTCAAAATTAATCAAACTTTCGTGACGAAAATAACCCTGGAAGGAGACCATTATTACAATCCTTTCCTCTTAACGGCTAGTTTTGGTGAATGTTCCTTCATCTTGTCTGAGCTAGACACACGCACCAAATTAGACACTACCCTCTCTCTCTCTCTTTCTCTCTGTTCCTCTCTTCTCTCTCAGTGAATCTCTAATTTTCTGATAATTTTGAGTGTAAAATGGAGGCATTCGAGCATTTGATAGTGGACGAGTTTAACGAAGAAGACTTCTACGAGACGATAGAAGCACCGAAGTTCGTAGACCTCACCGCACCAGATCATCGCCCTGAAGGAGATGATCGTTACTGGTTCTGTTCCAGAGTTGGTCAGAATCTTTTCATTTTCCTTCTTCGAAATTCGAATCAATCATTCGTAATACTAATAATGTTCCAGAGATCTGGGAAATTTGATTAGGAGATTTTCTGAAAATTGCTAAATTAGGGTTTTAGTGAACATTTTTTTTTTGGGTTTGACTTAAATTAGTTTGTGTTTTGATCCTTTTTGGTTTCTTGGTGATAATGTGTACTTAGGATGTGATCAGAAGCATGAAGAGTTCATGGATTCGGAAGCTATTTACAAAAAATTCGTTCTTCGGGTTAGCTTAACGATCCAAACTTTTTTTTCTTCTACTCCTCGATTTGATTTCGTTTTAAGAGTATCGTTAACTTAAGACTTTGATGTTAATCAATATTAATAGGTCATGGCAGCTAGGAGTCCAAGTGTTCGTCTTCGGAAAGCTCTTTATAGAAAGGATTTCAGGTAATGGAACTCAAATTATATGAGAAATGTGTTTTTGAGCTTCGAGAGAGATCAATCACTGTAATGTGTGTTTAACATTGCATTGTGCTACATACGTTTGTCATTGCAGTGTTGATCCTAAATGTCCCAATACCGTTCCTGCAAAGCCCTCGAGATCACGGGTGTCTAGATTGGCTATGATCTCATCAATTCCTCAGAAGGGTAATGGTAATATCAGGTCAAAAGAAGTTAAAGTAGTTTCCACAAATAAGAATGTGACTCCAAAGGCAAAGGCAAAAGGAAAGGAGTCATCAGTGATCTCATCAGTTCCTAAGAAGGCATTAACTGAGAGGAAGAAGCAAATTCAGAGTCCAGCAGCTTTTAGGAGTGTACAGAATCCGAGAAATGCAACAGTCAAGGTGCCGGAAAACAGAGTTGTTGCAAAGGCTTTGGTGTTTCAATCCCCAAAGAAGTTGGTGAAACTGAAGAGATCTGTGGAGCTTAGTTCCTCGGTGAAGAAGTTGTGTAATGGGATGAGGAAGCTTGACATTGATAACAAAAGAAATGGTTTAGGGGTTAATCATAAGGTTGTGAGTTCAGTTCCATCTAAAAGACCTCTAAAAACACGAGAGGTGAAGAGCCGAGTCTTTGATTCTGTGCGGTCACAGAAACAGAACGATGCGAAAGTCAGTACTTTGAAGAAGAGGGTTAAGCAACAGGAAGAGCCTGTGCTTTCCTCTGATCCTTCTAAACCTCATGAAGCTAATGGTATGGAACTTGAGAATCAATCTTTGCCAAGGACTGAAAAAACTAGTGGAGATGAAGAGCTCTTGGTTGAAAACAAATCTGAAGAATTGTCAGACACATTGAAGGCTAACATGGACGATCAGCTCCAAGACAGAGGAGATCCTGCTGTAATAAAGGAGAGTGGACTGGCTACATCAAAGCAATATCAAATTGCAGAGATGGAAGAAAAGGAAAATGCATTAGCTTTGGAGTGCGAGGACAAAGAGAATGTTACTCTTGGAGCGGCTGTCGATAAAAAAGATATTTCTGTAATAAAGGTGAGTGGACTGGATAAGGCAAAGCAATGTGAGACTGTGGAGATTGAAGACAAGGAAAATGCATTACCATTGGAGTGTGAGAACAAAGAAAATGCTACTAATGCAACGGATGTCGATAGGGAAGGCGATGATAAGGAAAATTCTTCAGCCTTAGACAATAACAGGTGAGGAAAATGTTGTTTATTTGCTTTACTTTTGTTTCTTTTTTGCACATCAGCTTACAGAGTTACTTGTTTTGTGTGAATCTTGCAGAAAAGTCGACCAAGCCACATATCCTCTGTTGAAAAAGAAAGTTTTTGGCAAGAAAGAAATTTGTAAAACTACTCAAAAGGTCTGTTACATATCCTGTGTACTTTCTAATTGGGCTCTACTTATCATCTTCTGTGTATTTATATGTATTTGTATGAACCAGGTTATGACAGTAGCAGACAAGTGTTTCAATGGCAAGACTGTTTCAGCTGATACCCGTGTCAAGTATACAAAACCTAAGCTCACGAATCCAAAGCCTTTTCGACTTAGAACCGATGTATGATGTGCAATAATACAACCCACCAAAGCTGCTTTTTCTCTAATACGCAACTCTTGTGTTTCTGATGGAAGGAAATTTACATTTTTATAGGAAAGAGGAATTCTTAAGGAAGCAAATACAGAGAAGAACCCACAATGTACTATTGCCAAAGAAGAAACTGCAAGCACTCTTGGGTTCCATGGTGAAAACTTGGGTCCAAAACATCAGCAAGTTCGAGTAAGTTCTTTCTGTAGCATATTGATATATGTTCATCGTGTAAGTGTTTCTTTTTCTGATATAGTAATCTCATATGCAGTTGGAGAAGAACGCAACTTCCCGGTTAAAAGCTTCAAAAGGAACATCCACAAAACTTGTCTCTGAAAATATGGTGGATTGCAAGAGGTAAAAACTGCAGAAGACAAAGTGTATCTCTCGCTTGAGAGAACCGGGCAAACGAATTTTGACTTGTCATAGCAGTTGCCTTCTCTTGGCATGTAATCTGAAAATGTTGTGCATTTTCTCAGGGTTGCATTAGGTAGAAAGAAGCAAGTGGCAAGGAAAAGAATCGAAACCGCGGAGCAAGCCTCGCAGATGAATGGAGAATCTAAAGAAGTTGCAATCATCAACAAACCTTCTGTTTGTGTTGTTGCTTCAGGGGAGAAAAGACCTGTAACTGTCCCAAAGGGACCAAACTTCCATTGTATTCATGTCCCTAAGAGCTGTACAAAGAGAGTGGCATCACAAGTCTAAGATCGGCTTTTAAAATATATCTGCAGTTTAATTCACACGAGTCTTGTAAGTTTGGTTGGATCTTTGAGAATTAACAGAAGTGAGATTGTTTTGGTGTGTAGAAACACTTGCTCAGTTTCCAGATTGATCAATACAAAAATTGTTTGAATTAACGGAATCGTGGTTGTATGAAATGGTGAAGCGTTTATCCAAATCAAATTCTCAAATTAACTGTGTCATATATATAAAAAAAAACCAGGTACTAAATGATCAAATGTTTAATGACTTAATGTATTAATGCCATGAAGTACAAATTAAAGACTTGCACTAAATGCAATTATTAAACAGATTTCGACAATTTCGGGCTAACCCGACCAGACTTAGGTCAAACATTTTAGACTTAAGTATATAGCTCAAGTCCTGACTTTTTTAAGGACCAGGCCGGGCTTCAGTTTGGTCTTAATTGACAAATGACACGTCTATCATCAAACCTACCATCAAATGATTTATCTATGCCACAGATGTTGTGCTCCTCGTACACTTTTATCCAATTTTCCGACCACCAAAATTTTGCTTGTTGCGTCACTCTTCGGCTACAAATAACAGCTCATTGTTAGATTGCCTAGCTAGTACAGTATATGAATCCTAGATTACTACTGAAGATTATGTAAAGTACGATTCAGAGAGAAAGGGTATAGTATCCAGAAAATATTGAGTACGTAAGAATATATTTCACATTACCTGAACTCCAAATGTTTGAGAACTATAATTCCGCCACTGAGCCTACCAAGTGTTATATACACGCCTTCTCCACACTCGATCTTTTTCTCCTCCACTTGAGAAGCACTCACTATAGATTTTGGGCCCTGAAAATCAAAAGAGAAGCCACTACCGGTTCGAATCCACTCATGCACAATTTTGTCTTTCTTTAGGCTTGCGTCCAATTTTCTTTGAGGCTGGGTATTTGAACATTTTCCATCCGTTAAACCTGCATGCATATGCGCTTGAGTGATTTATCAGCAAGAATTGTAAGTCCAGATAATAATATCTCCATGCAAGTTTTCAATATCACTTCCCTTACCATTCGGCAAATACGCATCGTAATTTTTGAAAAGCGTCTCACTCACAGGTTCATATCTCCTATTGCTTGCGTCCATGTTTATTTGAAGCTCAGAATTTGAACTTTGTCCATACGTTGAACCTGTAGGCATAGACGTTAAGAATGAAAAAGATAGTTATCCACATGCAATGTACGCTACAAAGATTGGTTTCTGCATCTGGATACTGGATTTTGGTAGTTTGTTGGTTTTATAATGATATTTGAATGAGATGATCTAGTACTAATTTATTTTTCTACATCTAAATTTGAAAATTAAATTTTTCAAGAAGAACAAATATTAAAAGCATATATATAGAAAATATAGAATATTTGAGTTATTAATTTTGGCGTCAAAGCCTGATTCTAAATTTTTCAACCAAAACAAAATTCCACATTATCAAAATTTCAAAAAAAAAAGAAAGAAAATTCCACATGTTTGACGCTAAATAGAAGTTTCACAGTTTTTGCATCAAAAATATAATTCTGCTTTTTGGCGTCAAAATTTTCGCACCAAGACAAGATTCCGTAATTTGGGCATAAAATCATAATCTCTCGAATTTGATGCAAATCTATTTTATTTTAATTCTGTGATGAATAAACTAGGTCACAGGCTTTGGAGCAAAAAAAAAAAAAATCAATATTTTGCTACCTTGTTTTCGAATTTTTTTTTAAAATACCACATTTTCAAGTTTTTGTTGTCAAAAATACTAGTATACTACTATTAGTTTATTGTTCCAAAAATACTACCATAAGTTTTGGTTTCTTAAAAATACAACAAACACAAAAAATGATCTTGAAGTGTTTAAAATTTAAAAGCTGTTGACAAAAAAAAGAGTTTAAAATTTAAATTTATAGGTTTTGGTTGAAGATTTTAGATTTAGGGTATAGTTTGTAGGGAGTTTGGTTTAGTGTTTAGGGTTTACTTTTAAAAGTTGAAAGTTACATTTTAGTTTTGTTTTATTTTTGGAAAACCAAAATTGAATTATGGTATTTTTGAGAATTGTCCTAAGTTTTGTAAAGGTTTTTTTTTGGTTTTTGATTTGTCAAGTTTCATTGCGAAACATACATCGAAACTCTACATATTTACGCAACCAAATATCTATATTTTTCATACAATTAGGTTGACATCTAAATGTATCATGTATATCAGTATATGCCAATACCAAGTTGGACAAGCGAAGAATGTTTGGTGAATGTATACAGATGATGCATCTGATCACGAAAACAAATGAGAACTTCTCATCTATGATTCTAAGTCCAAAAATCTTAACACTTTTTGAAATGATCAAATTCAATAAACACACAATACCTTGATCTTTGCCGTCTAACCCACCGTCACAAACTTTCTTACCACCACCATCAGTTGAGCTATCTATGCCACATATATTGTACTTCTTGTACACTCTTTCACAATTCTCGTACCACCATAATTTTGCTTGTTGCGCCACGCTTCGACTATAAACAACCACTTATTGTTAGATTGATTGATATAAATCCTAGATTATTACTTTGGATCCCAACAGATCACTATGCAAAAAGAATGGGTAACATTGTATAAGCTTAGCTAGATCCCACATTACTTGTAGCTCAAATGTTTGAGAAATGTCGTTCCGTCACTGCGGATATTAAGTAATATAGACACGCCTAGTGCCAAGTGGATCCACTCTGCCTTCACTTGGGAAACACTTGAGCTTGCGCCCATGTTTCTTTGAGACTGGGAATTTGAACCTGCATGCATATGTGTTTGAGGGAATTATCAGCAATAATGGTAATCTCCATACAAAATTTTAATATTGATTTCCTCACCATTGGTTAAACACGCAATGTAACCTTGACCTTTGCCATCTAACCCATCATAGCTGATTTTTGTTAGAATTGAGTCCATGATTAAATCTTTTAATATCATATGTGGTAAATTCAACGGATGTCATGTGTTACATGTGACTCACTCGAACGGGTGTGTGTGAGTAAGAGACGTAACTTGTGAGATAAGTTACAACTGTTACCAACGGTTACGTAGAGTTATGTAAACATGTATATAAGTGTGTGTGTCTTGTCTTAATAAAACAACAAGAAAAAGTTTAATAAAAAGTTTTCTATTTCGTTCTTGTCTTCTTCAAAAGAGAAGAGATATTATCTCTTACTCTGTTCTTCAATTTCTCTCAATATTCCAACATGGTAGCAGAGCCCTACTGATTCAAGGGCCTATTCAAGTAAAAAGAATTCCGCTGCGAGAAGAAGAGAAAGATGGAGCCAACATTTCTTACGGTTAGAAACCGAAAAAAAAAAAAAAAAGAAGAAGAAGAAGAAACAGAAAAGGAAGAACAAGAAGAGGTGGTAACAAGAGAGAGTACCATCAGCCTTCACAAACACATTCACATGAAGTACCTTCAAGAGGAAGGCTCCAAAAGCGATGAAGAAGATAGGAAATCTTCTCTAAAGGCAATGGAGAAAACGGATGTGGATATGGAGTTGTGGAAGGAGAATTCTGAAACTTTGTTCAACAAGGTCTTGGTGAAGTTCAAGGATGCAAAGAAGACATCACTTGATGAAGTTGAGAATCCGAAGTAGGAGTCAACTGAAACAAGACGGAGGAAGCCACCTGTGTAAGAAACAGAGCAAGGCTTAGTATCAAAAGGTGTTGTTGAGTTGTGAAGAACACTGCAACACGGAGTAAGCTTCTGTTGGGAGAACAGTGCAAGGCTACTCAGTAAAAAAGGTTCAAGGGAACTGATGAGACGTCACAGAGACGTGATGGTGATCAAAAGAGGACACCATAAGAGGATGCTTACCTCGGAGAAAAATGGAGCACAAGAGGATGCTTACCTCGGAGAAAAATGAAGCATAAGTCGGTTGAAGAGTAAACCGAAGACGACGTGAAGAAGATTCACGCACAAGACGTCATGGAGACGTTATGGTGATCAAAAGAAGACACCGAAGAAGACGTGGAGGAGTTCACGCACAAATTTGGTGATCAAGAGGACACCAAAAGGAAATAAGAAGAAATCTCACTTAAAAGAAAGTGAGTGGAAAAAAGGTTTCGAAAACAACCAGAGAAGACGTGACAAAGCTCACGTGAAAAAAAAAATTTTGAAGGTGACAAAGGAGAAGCCTTGTGGGAAAGAGAAATCTCAAAAGTGTGCAACGTCAAATACAAGTAGCAAAGAAGGTGCTCTGCACGTAACAAGCCACGGCACGTAGTGAAGAAAGGTTAGAAAGACCGAGAGAGCGTACCTAAGCCTAGAAGAAACAGATGATGAGGGTCATATGCTGTTTAGTGCAGTTGAAGAAAGATCATCATCAAACGTGAATGATGAGACATGGAAAAGGGAAATATCCAAGTGATGACAAGCCAAGAAGAGAAGATCATCAAAGAGGTGTTTCTAATTCCGGGTTTAGCCAGAAATCTGTTGAGTGTTTCTAAAACAAGAAGTTACCAAAGGATAAGGTGATTCAACTCCACAGCACCTGCAGAAAAGAAAGAGCTGTGTTCGATTAAGGAGAATCGAAACAGAGCGAGGTGGAGAAGAAGTGTTCACGAAAGAGGAAAATCGATGAGTGAAGCATCCGGTCAAGAGGGAGAATGTTTGTACCGAGGTTGTAACAACAAATAACTATAGGATTTTCGGGGAGAACGAAGTGACTTCTTTATTAACGACGAACGAGATCGGTTAGTTACAGGGAGCAAATGACGAACGTACAAACTATGAGCTACGAACAACCAACGAACGTATACGCACAGAACTACGAACGACAGTATACGCTATGAATAATTCTCTCCTTCTCTCCCCCTCCTCTTCTCATCATTAGTCCTCTATTTATAGGACAAGGTTTATGACTTGTCCTTTGTGCTTCTCCCGTAAATTACCATTTTACCCTCCCGAGCTTGACGGGCTGGTTTGGAGAAACAACAGGCCCAATAAATGATTGGGTCTCTGTTTGGGCCAAATGGCATTTAATGGGTGAAGCCCATATCCAACAATAAGCCCCCCCTTAGTCCAGCAGACGAGAGTTTTCTTGAGTCTGGTGAACGTATCTTCTGAATTGGATATATGTTGATTTGGCATAAACAGAGGCGCATGGCTTTTTCCGGTGATTTGTGCCGTGGGCATGTTTTTCGAGGAGCGCAGAGCTTTTTCAAGAGATTTGTGCCGAGGGCACGTTTTTGGAGGAGCGCGGAGCTCTTTCAGGAGATTTGGGCCGAGGGCTCGTTTTTGGAGGAGCGCGGAGCTCGTTCTTGTGATTTGTGCCGAGGGCACGTTTTTCGAGGAGCACGAAGCTCTTTCAGGAGATTTGTGCCGAGGGCACGTTTTTGGAGGAGCGCGGAGCTCTTTCAGGAGATTTGTGCCGAGGGCACGTTTTTGGAGGAGCGCGGAGCTCTTTCGGGAGATTTGGGCTGAGGGCACGTTTTTGGAGGAGCGCGGAGCTCGTTCTTGTGATTTGTGCTGAGGGCACGTTTTTCGAGGAGCGCAGAGCTCTTTCCCTTATCCTTTTTGCTTTCTCTCCTTGTTTCCTTGGTTGTGGGTAGTTTGGCGAAGAAAGTGGATTGGTGAGCTTTGGATCGTCGGATTGGATCGGCGGAAAACCGTGGTTAGGCGAACTTGGTCCGTGGTTCGGCGAACTTGGTCCGTGGTTCGGCGAACTTGGTCCGTGGTTCGGCGAGAAGGACCGTGGTTCGGCGAGCTTGGTCCGTGGTTCGGCGAGAAGGACCGTGGTTCGTCGAGAAAGACCGTGGTCGGTGAAGGAAACCGTGGTTCGGCGGTGGAGAGCCGTGGTTCGGCCAAACGGTGGTTCGGCGGTTTGGCCAAACGGTGTGACCCGCGGCTCGTTGGCATGACCCGCGGTTCGTTTGGAGTGACCCGCGGTTCGTTCACGGTGACCCGCGGTCGTTCGGCGTGTCCCGCGGCTCGTTCGGCGTAACCCTTGGTTCGTTCGGCGTGACCCGCGGTCGTTCGGCGTGACCCGTTTTCGTTCGGCATGACCCGCGGTCGTTCGGCGTGACCCGTGGTTCGTTCGGAGTGACCCGCGGTTTGTTTGGCGTAACCCACGGTTCGTTCGACGTGACCCGTGGTCGTTCGGCGTGACTCGCGGTTCGTTCGGCGTGACCCGTGGTCGTTCGGCGTGACCCGCGGTCGTTCAGCGCGACCCGTGGTTCGTTCGGCGTAACCCGCGGTTCGTTCGGCGTGACCCGCGGTCGTTCGGCGTGATCCGCGGTTCGTTCCTTGGTTTTGACGATGGATCGTGAATGGTTAGGTACGAACGGTGACGTAGCGAACTAAGGAGCATACTATGGGGTGAATGATGAGTTTGGCTTGTCAACCGAGGACTTCGATGGTCGCGATTTGGTGGAATATTCTGGTGAAATTAATGACGGAGACTTTGAGAGAGTTTGATAGTTTATTTGGATTACTTTCCGCGGTTGCCAATTGTGGCATCGGAAAGACTCTGAGACAACTTGAAGAGCATCGTAGATTCAATGAGTCTAGAGAGAGTGGTGAACATGGAGGCGACGAGGTTACGGAATGCGAAGTTAGCGCGAATCCTGTTGGAGATGTTTGGGACAGGTCGCTTGTTTTGGGGCTTCGTTGTTTAAAATGGGTCCCGCTTGGAAATGGATCAGGATTGTGTATAGTTGGCCCTCTGTTGGGTTTTGTTGTATTTTGGATGTTCGAGTGGACTACGGTCGTATCGCTGTTGTAGCAGCTTCTTTTTATTGATGACAAGGTGCGATCTGCAGCTCGGCTTATCCCGTCTACTCGTTTGATTTTTACGTGCTGAGAGAAGCTGTTTATGCCTTTGTCATTTTTATGCAAGGTTATCCTCGGCTGATTTTGTGCGAGGCATCCTTGGCGTTTTAAGCTTAGTTTCGAAACGTATTATGGGGCAAGACGTCTCTTGACTTATCCTGTATACGTTTGAGCCGAAACGATGAACTTAGTGGAAAGTAGACGAGGCGGACTCGTCGTACTATATAGGTGCGGTTCTGGTGTCCGGCTTATCCTGTGGGTGCTATGAGGTCGGCAAGAACGTGCAAGCCGGAGCTTGGCTTATTATGATTCGGCCGCCTGCTAGCTAATGCGAGACTGGCTCGGCTTTTAGTCCTTACCGAAGTAAGGATGTGGATTATTTCGCCACTGCATCCATGTGGAACGCGTTTAAATCGAACTCCTGGCCAGGGAGACGATGTGGGAGCTGGTCAATCGTCGAGACGGACTCGTTCGAAAGAGCTCGTTTGTTAAGTACGTTGGCGTTGATTTATACTTGTGATTTGACGATGTGAGAGCAGATCAATCGTCGAGACGGACTCGTTCGAAAAAGCTCGTGTTAAGTATGTCTGCGTTGATTTATACTTGTGACGTTTGGACGATGTAAGAGCAGATCAATCGTCGAGACGGACTCGTTCAAAAAAACTTGTGTTAAGTATGTCGGCGTTGATTTATACTTGTGACTTTTTTTTTGTTATAGCTGTGCCCGGGAAGGGCTGCCTACGTACCGGTTTTTTTTTTTTTTTTTTTTTTTTGCGAGGGAGGCGCTAGTAGTAGTAGCGTTTGAGATTTGCGGAATTCCATGAACGAGGAATAGGAGTGCCGTCCATCGTTAAGAGTTTGTAGACGCCAGGTTTGACGACTTTGGAGACTAAGTAGGGGCCTTCCCAATGAGCGCCTAACTTTTCAGCATTTATTTCGACGGTATTTTCGAAAACCTTGCGGAGTACGAGATCACCTTCGGTAAAGTATCGAGATTTTACCTTCTTGTTGTAAAATTTTGCCGCGGCCTACTGGTAGTTCTGAATGCAAAGGAGGGCTTGGTCGCGCTGTTCTTCGATGGTGTCGAGGTTATCGAAGAGAATTTTGTCGTTGAGTGAAGGATCCTGGACGAGCATGGATCGTCTAATCGTGGAAAGGCCGACTTCAGATGGTCCCATAGCTTCCAGCCCATAAGCAAGCGAGAAAGGCGTTTGGCTAGTCTCTCGGGGTGGAGAGGTGCGGTGCGACCACAATACACCATCAAGTTCGTCGGCCCATGAACCTTTTTTTTTTCTCGAGACACTTCTTGAGGCCATCAATGATGGTTTTGTTCGTCGCCTTAGCCTGGCCGTTTCCTTGGGGGTAACGAGGTGTGGGCTTCCTTAGACGGATACGCCAGTTTGCACAGAATCCTTTGAACTTTGACTGAATACGAGCATATGACTCCGCCTCGGCCCATTTAGTGAAATAATCCATCATGATCAGAAGGTACTTCTTTTGACGGGATGCAGGAAAGGGTCCGACGATGTCCATTGTCCACCGCATGAATGGGTATGGAGGGTTTGCGGTTTGTAAGAGCTCTGTTGGTGCATGAATGATGGGAGCGTGACGCTGACATTTTTCACAACGAGCGACAAATTTCTTGCAGTCCGAAATCATGGTGGGCCAATAGTGGCCATGTTTGCGGATTCGGAGTGCTAGCGCTCGACCTCCGGAATGATTGCCACCGGCGCCTTCATGGATCTCACGCATGACTTGGAGAGTCGCGTCACCGGAGATGCAGGAGAGGAGTACTCCGGCAGCGTTCCAACGATAAAGATTACCGTCAAACAGTGTGTACTGCGTGCTGCGTGCTCGTAGACGTCGAGCTGCCCATTTGTCCGCCGGCACGATACCGTCGGCAATATAGTTGCGGATTTCTGTTTGCCAGTCAGAGTCGGTCGTGTCGGCTTGTGGAGTGTTTGTAGATACATTATTTGGTAGAAGAAGTTGAGTGATTGCGGAACAAGTTGAAGCCGTTAGTTTGTTGAGCGAGTAGATGATCGGATGTACGTTAGGGCCGATAGTTGGCGCAGGCGGTGCGGATGCTGCAATAATTAGATCGATGCTAGGCTGATCGATGCTTTCGACAAGGATGATGCAACGAAGGTCGGGATCAGACGTAAATGCAAGTACAGTAGCGCATCGGCAGGCGCATTATCGCTTCGCGGAATCTTGTTGAGTTCAAAGAGTTCAAAGTTGCGGGATAGGTCACGGACGACTTTGAGGTAAGCGTCCATTCGGTCATTTTAGGCTTCATAATCGCCACTGAATTGATTGGCAACAAGTTGTGAGTCACAATAATCTTGGATCGGTAGGTCGGAACCGATACTAACGCATCGAATAGGATCACGTGTATCGATATTGACTTGGATCATAGATTCGGTTGGTGGGATAGATTGCGCGTTGCATTGCTGAGCAGGTTTGGCAATCACGAAAGCCCTTATGTTCCGTAGCTGGCGCTCGATTATGAAGCAGGTACGTGCTACCAGCGGATCACCCCTCAACGTGTAGATTCCATGTACGGTCGGAAATTTGACGCATTGATGGTAAGTAGATGCGACGGCCTTCATTTTGTACAACTATGGGGTACCGAGGATGACATTATAAACGATTGGTTTATCGACGACAGCAAAATTGAAGCAGTGCATCATTCCACCGACGTAAATTGGCAGCATGATAGTGCCGACAGTCATGACCGTGTCTCCGTCAAAGCCAGGTAATGGTTGGACATTATGTTCGGTCGATCGAAAATCTACTCCCATTTGAATGAGAACATCCTTGAAAATGACATTAATCGAGCTGCCCGTGCCAATGAGGACTTTGGTGATGGCACTTTCGTCGATTATTAATTCGGCTTCCGTGAACGTGATTGGTTCGGTATTATCGAGAACTGGTGCGCTATTGGCGATCTAATCACGGTGAACTTCGGCTTGGCGACAATAATTTTTGATTGATCGGAAAGAATCTCGACATGTCGTCAAACCGCCCATTATCATGTGAATGCGATTCCGCGGAATAGGTGGATTATCGTCATGCCATGGTCCGTCACGGTTTCGCTTAGGGGGTTTGGGTCGTCGATCATTATCACGAGCACGCTCGTTCAGACGAGGCTCTTCTGTTCGCTGTCGGTCATTGTGTCTGTTATGGTCATCCTTTTGAACTGGATGATATAAATTATCCTTGTGAGCGGCTACTTGGCATCATTAATATTCGACATCGAGGTCGCCTTTTTTGAATTTTGAGAGAAGTAATAGTTGGAGTTGTCGGCATTCATCGGTTGAGTGACCAGAGACTTTATGGAACTCGCAGTACGCTTGATTACGTTTTGGATCTGTTTCACGATAATATTTGTTCCATGGTTTCGAAGGTTGTGAGTCTGAACCATCAATGGCATACGTCGCTGCTTTCGTAGCTTTATCACTTTTAGCATAATCCTTATCGTAGTGTTGATGAGGTTCATAGTGATCGTCATGGGACTTATCTTTCGAACTCGATGCTTTGGGTTGTCGTTTTGCCATCGCGGCCTTCTCTTCTTCGACTTCGATGAATCGATTAGCGCGATGCAGAGCATCCTCCAATGTTGCTGGTTGAGTAATTACGAGATCTTCTCTGAATCGGGACTCATATGAGCATGCATTACGTAGAGCGGCGATCGCGGCATCGTCAGTTATGGCAATGCTGGAAACGACCTTCTTGAATCGTTCGATGAATTCTCTCAACGGCTCTTTATCCTTTTGAGACATGGTCCATAAGTCGGCATTCGAAGCACCCTTAACCATAAATATTGAGTGATGTTGCAAGAAAACGGAGGTAAGCTGGTGATAGTTGTCGATCGTATTGGCCTCGAGTCGTGAGAACCAGCTTAGCGCGTCTTCGATCAGGTTTTCCACGAATAACTGGCAGCTACCAGCGTCACGCTCCACAGCGGAGAAATGGGCGCGGTTGATCGCAATACTGAGAGACTTCAGGAAAGGCTTCGGGTCAGTGAGACCGTTGTAGGGAATAAGCTTGACCTTGTTTTTGACATGGTGGACGCGTACTTCTGAGATGCGTGTTGTGAAGGGTGACCGCTGCGTCTCCTCCAGTACCTTCTCAAGTTCTGGCGTGGAGCTGGTGGCTCGGTGCATTTTGGATGACATTTCCTTCAGTATTGTGTCCATACGTTCCAGCTCCAGATCGCGCGTTGGGTCGCTACTCTCAGCAGGTTGGTTTTGGAGACTTCGGCTGCTTGGCAAAATATGGTCGTGCGGCAAGCCTTCGCGAGGATGCTCGTCGACAGATCCTATGATAATCGACGCCGGCCAGCGGCGTTGGTTCTCTGAGCGTTCGGCAGCAGGGGTGCGTGGAGACGGAAGTCCTTCCTGGTCGTCGCGATGTTGAGAGTCATGCCTACGTCGTCGGAGTCGTTCAATTTGAGCTTGGGCGGCAACTTGCGCAGCTACGAGAGCGTCCATCCGTTCGGTCGTCCGCGCGTCTTGACCATCAAGTCGGTCCAAGATGGTTTGCACAAGGTCATCCAGGTTGGTGCCTCGGTTGGCTGCTACGGCATGTCCGAGGGCGGCGTTGTCGGCAGCGTCTGCTACTTCGGCTGCTGCTACTGCTGCTACGGTGGCACGTGCGGCTGGATGTCGTTCGGTACGCATAGGATGTGATTCGGCTCGAGCGGCCGCTGGGTTCTCCGGAGGTAGCACCATCGCGTCGGGCGTTGGTTGTACGCTCGTGTCTGTTCCTTGATCGCTTGAGGTGTCCGTCATGTCGTCTTGATCTTCTTGGGACATCAATGTCGTTCGTCCAAAGAAAAGCTTCGAACTAGCCCCACGGTGGGCGCCAATTGTTTGTACCGAGGTTGTAACAACAAATAACTATAGGATTTTCGGGGAGAACGAAGTGACTTCTTTATTAACGACGAACGAGATCGGTTAGTTACAGGGAGCAAATGACGAACGTACAAACTATGAGCTACGAACAACCAACGAACGTATACGCACAGAACTACGAACGACAGTATACGCTATGAATAATTCTCTCCTTCTCTCCCCCTCCTCTTCTCATCATTAGTCCTCTATTTATAGGACAAGGTTTATGACTTGTCCTTTGTGCTTCTCCCGTAAATTACCATTTTACCCTCCCGAGCTTGACGGGCTGGTTTGGAGAAACAACAGGCCCAATAAATGATTGGGTCTCTGTTTGGGCCAAATGGCATTTAATGGGTGAAGCCCATATCCAACAGAGAAAGAGAAGGGAGGTTTACCAATGACATATACAATCGTCAATGAAAGGGATTCAACCAGAGAAGAGGTGAATCATCAATGTTGAAGAAGAAGCGAGAGCATTGAAATGATGAAATCCCTAGATTGAAATTGGAGATTTAATCAAAGGACTCAAGAGGGAGTGTTAGAATCGAGTCCATGATTAAATCTTTTAATATCATATGTGGTAAATTCAACGGATGTCATGTGTTACATGTGACTCACTCGAACGGGTGTGTGTGAGTAAGAGACGTAACTTGTGAGATAAGTTACAACTGTTACCAACGGTTACGTAGAGTTATGTAAACATGTATATAAGTGTGTGTGTCTTGTCTTAATAAAACAACAAGTTTCAGTTTAATCAAAAGATTTCTATTTTGTTCTTGTCTTTTTTAAAAGAGAAGAGATACTATCTCTTACTCTGTTTCTTCATAGTCTCAATAATCCAACAATTTTTAGTTTATTCTCATTACGGAGTTTCGATAGAATCTTCGCCCACTCTTCCTTGTCCGATATCCTTAAAAGACGAACCAAAGTGCTTCAGAGCTTTAGGACGATTACTGGCAAGCTTTGCAGCTTCAAATGCAAGCTCGCTGAAACCATGAGGTGGAGAGGTTTTCCCAAAAGCATATCGACAAAACATTTGATGAGCCATTTCTTCTGATGGGAATTCCACTTCATAAACATGTGCAATCTTGTGAGCCTTGAGAAGTTCCCTTTTTTGAGTAATCACAACAATTTTGCTCCCAGATCCAAACCATCTGATTCGTCCTACCAACGTTTGTAGTAGCTCAATATCATCGACATCATCAAGGACAATAAGAACTTTCTTGTGCTTTAGTCGTTGTTCCACCACACCACATTCCTCTATCTTTATATCCTTTTGACAAAGAATTTCTGATAGAAATTGTTCTTCCCAATACAACTTCTGGTCATAATCGCTCGGCATTGTTCTCTTATATGCTACGAAAACCCGATGGTGGAAGTGGCTTTTGATTTTGCTGTATAGAGCTCTTCCTATGGTAGTCTTACCAGTTTCGGAAGGCCCACAAATCCCTATCATTCGCGCTTTCTCGGAGTCGAAGCGCAACATTGATATCAATGTCTCTATATGAGCTCCAATCCCGACGAAGTCACTGAAATTATCTGATGGGGTAATAAGTTTGTTTAAAACATCTTTGGCAATGTTTTCAAGCATTTCTGCTTCGCTACGCCTACATAACAATAACAACAGTCAACTGTTATCAATGAACATCCCTAAAAGCATATAGAATCGGAGTCTATCCAATGGAACTAATTCTGATATATATAAACTTAAAAAATAAAACCAAAGTTGTGTTGGCCTAGTGGTAAATCTCTCAGGTGGAGGTACTGGGTTCGACGCCCATTGGAAAAGATCTCTTCTCCGAATGAGATGAATTTAACCTGGTGTGTATCCCGCTTCTGAGAGATGTAGGGCTTTCGGGCTTGAACTTACAGATATTAAAAAAAAAAAAACTTAAAAAAAAAAAAAATTAAAAACATACCAATTCCGAAGATCTTCACCGGCTAGATTTGCTACCTCTGTTAGAGCTCGCATCCATTTTCGCTTCTCATTCTCTGTTCTGCCCTTGCAGGTCTCTACAAAGACCTTACCAAACTCTCCGGTCTGTTTTCTAACATGAGAAGGATCTACGTTGTAGAAAATAGGAATCACCATTTGATCCAACTGCTCATGGCACTCTTGGATCTTCACCAATTCATCTAAGCACCACGTGGAAGAAGTATAGTTCTTAGAGAAGACGACAAGTGAGATCCTAGACCCTTCTATCGCCAATAAAAGCTCTGGGTTTATTTTGCGGCTTCTTTCGATCCTGGTGTCGTTGAATGTATTGACTAATTTGCCATCAAGTTCCTTACGAAGATGGCTGATTAATGATTGGCGGACATCTTCCCCTCTGAAGTTTGGGAAAACATCGTATCTCCAGCAACGAGAAGATGAAGAAGAAGAAGACTTCATGGAAAACTATAGAAAGAAGAGACAAACATTCTCAAGGGAAAGCATTCTGAAGTTTATACAGAAATGGAAGAGATGAAGAAGACGTAAGAGAAGACTTTTTTGAGAAGGATACTTCAAGGTTGATTCCACTCAATGCCAAGTTGAGCAAAGATTTCTCATCCTATTAGGGTTAGGGCCACATCCTACAGCAAATAAGGCCACATCCTATTTCTCTATACGTCAACGGCTCATCAACACCACGCAAAAAAACAGTAAGGCATAATTATGACATTTACTTTCAAATTTTTGTATTTGTGGCACTTTTTAAAAATCTTGTCCAGTTATCACTATTGATGACATTATTCACCCATGGATTAATTGCAATAGAGGTTAAATTTTCTTGGGATTCAAGCAAGCAGCAAATGCTATATAGCAAGGAATAAGAAAAACAAGATGATCTCCTCCTCACGCAAAAATCTGCAAAAATATCAAATTCAATCCAAAAGTCTAAGACAAATATCCAAATAAACAACAAAGTATCACATCCAAAGAAATCGCCGGAAAAATCGCCGGAGCTTTGAGTTCGTTTGTGAGAAATTGAGAAAATGAGTTTTTCCCAAATCGATTTCAATTTTGACCTAACATTAGATGTCTATTGGGCCGCCCATGTCCATTATAGTCCAGTCCAATAACGCCCATGTCCATTAAGAACCATGCCCATTAACGGTCATGTTAAAACGGGATTGTCCATGACCGGTCCATTAGGTGTTGGACACGGACAGCCCATGGGCGGTCCGCCCATTTTGACAGCTCTACTCACCGGGAAGCAAATGTTGTAAAACATTAACAAAAAATACCTACAATGTTTTTGGAAATCTAAGGGAACTTTTCAACAGTAAGCATTTCCTTAGATTTGGGTATAGTAAACGAACTGGACGAAAACAAGATGGTGACACTAACTTCTTCAATTCATAAGTTCAATAAACGAACTGAGAAATTTACTGATGGTGGCGGTGTACGGGGCAGCAACAAAGAGCATGTGAATTAGTGCTCTATTGCGGTTTATACATTATCACCATTCAGAGTATAAATAACATTGTTAGATATACTAAGAAATAAAACGTAAATACACGTTTGAGCTACCGGGTAACTAAACGAGGGTCGAGGCCTTGGGGTAGATACACGTTTCCTTTACTAGTCCCGTTGATAACTTTTAGAAATTGGAGACTAGGCATCCCTTTCCATCTAAAAACTATGGTTCGTTGATTTCTGATGTGTTAAAAGTTAAAACTCATGCCTAGTACATTTCTATGGTTTACAGAGAATTTAGTGCAAAAGAATCCATGCTAAATATACATGATATATATTGTTTTTAAAACATATACAATAAATAATCCAATTTTATTTACGATTCTGTCATCGGTCGTTTTTACAAATGAACATATATTTACCGCATTTACTTTAGAAAGCTTAGGCATCTTCTTTAAAATAATAAATCATCAACATGACTTGAAGAAATAAAGAAAATGCAGATACTAACTTGGGAAATGCAGATATATATATACTACAAGAAAACAAGGTAATATCCTACCAATTTTCCTACGAATTGTTTTTTTGACATATATGTATATGTATAATATTTTCTATATAGTTCTTTTTAAACCTATGATTTCTGTTATTACTAATACACATTGGAAAATATATTCTCTTTTATTCTCAAATATAGTTCTTTCCCAAATATTCTCTTAAAATCATAAAATGGGCAAATGGGCAATTGAGAAAGACAGTCATGTGAACGTCACTTTCTTTTTAGCTGTCCTCTTGGGTCGGGCATATCTATATTCCCTACCATTTATTCACTATACCCACCCTCCTTCATATTCTTCCATTCTCAAATTCGAATTTTCTCACTTTTCTTGAAATTTAAATCTTATTCATGTATTCTACATAACCTCTAGAAAATTAAAATGAAAAGATAAAATAGATGTAATATATAGGAAATTTTTATAGAAAATTCAAATGACAGCTTGCAAATTTAGCTTTTTCTTTGGTTTGTCTCTTTTGATTCTTAGGAAGAACATATTTAAAAGATTTATGAAAAGAACATTTCTGAATTAACTTATTTTTTGTTAAAAAGAATAACGCATCGTAGAGTCTGTAAATACTAAATACTAAACGTTTGCCTTTTTTTTTTTTCTTTTTTCCTTTTTTTCTTGTGACTATATAGACACATCGATATCATCGACTAACAACGAGAGGTATTGATCACATATATTGTGGTATCTCCTTGCAAGTTGTAACCATATTTATGTCCTACTACGAATGCAATGTTTAATAGATAAGAAGAAATTTACATCACATACAAAGTCTCTCTTCAACTAGAGTCAATGATAAACTTATTAAGCACATAATGCAAACAAATGTTTGAATCGTACATCAAACACAAACTCAAATATAATAAAATGATGAACACTAATAATTTGAGAAAAAAAAATGAAAGTAAATTACAAGAAAACGAGGCTGACCAATTCAATAATCAACTCAAACGAGGAGAAAATGAGCTGCAATAACTCCAACAACGCATGAAAGTGCTACGACGTTGTTTCTAACATTGAAAGCTCCCGAATCCGGCGAAGCCGCCATTGCCGGTGGCATGGGTCCCGGAGAAGGTGTAGGTTCCATTCCTGATGGCATCGGCGGCGAAGGCATATCCGGAACTGTTAATGGGCTTGGGCTTGTAGAGGGAGTCATTGGCATCATTGGTGGTGAAGCCATGGACATTGGTGGTGGAGCCATAGGCATAGGTGGTGGAGTCGTGGGCATGGGTGGTGGAGTCATAGGCATGGGTGGTGGAGTCATAGGCATAGGTGGTGGAGTCATCATTGGCATCGGAGACATCGCGGGGGGCATGGACATTGAGCCAGAAGGAGCCATCATGGGAGCTTGAGCTAAGGAGAAAGGAATAAAAACCATAGACAATGTGAGCAAGAAGAAGGCTTGTGAAGAGGAAGAAGAGGCCATGGCTATGTGTGTTTGTGTGTGGAATAGTGGTTTATGTAAAGTGATATATAGAGAGGGATATGTGAGAGAGTAGTAAAAGAAAGAGTTGGAGAGAAAAGTGAAGGTTCTTTGTGCTATTTGGATATATATTAGAGATTATTTGTTTTATAATTTTGGATCGTTGGATACATTGTGTGACACGTATCAGTCGATAGATAGGTATGAGATGCTGATTTATTTTCCTCCACATATTGTAAACAAAAAAAAAGTTGAAAATTCCAAAGTGAAATCTCTTTGTAAGTACAGATAGAATAGTCAATATATATATAGAAATGGTGGCTATTATGATTACAATGCCTTTTATATTTATATTTATTCTTTATATTTCTTTTATAGACATAGTGGAAAGATCAATCGGATTCACGGGTTGGTTTTTGAGGGGCCATATCAAATTTATTAGAACAGGTCATTACTGATGTTAGCCATTGATATGCTAGAGCAATGTTCATTTTGTTTTTTTGATAATTTAACAGAAAATTAAAACCATATCAAGATATTCTATAATATTATTAGGAAAAGACAAAATTTACATATGAAAAGATAAAAGAGCATGATGCTATGTTACAAAACAAAAAACGAAAAACAAAAGGGACCATCCTATACTATTATTTGGGGAGTACACTTTATAAGAAACCCTTAACTAACCTTCTCTTTTGTAAAAAATTACGTGAGAATGCCATTACAAATTTCTTCTTTTAGAACAAATTTTATTCAATTTCTTAAGGATAAACAAGTAAAATACTAATTTATGTCATTTAATTAATTTAATTAAATTATAAAACGAAAATCTGTTATTAATTTTTTTAAAATGACCAATCAAAATAAATATATAAGATTTGATATCTAACTTATCATATTAATTTGTTATTAATCATTAAACTTCACCTCTCATCTTTATATGATTATATTTATATGAAACAAATAAATCATCATATCATCTATATAATAAAAAAAAAGTAATTTTTTTTCTGCATATGCCAAGATTTGAATTTTTAAAAACGCATATAAATTGTTCAATCTATAAAGAAAACAATTAAACGGATCAAAAATTCAGACTTGAGTAATATATTTCTTTTACACAAAAATAAATTCAACAAAAATTTCGACTGAGCAACGGGTCAGAATTTGAATATTTATATTCGATTTCATACATTTATTTTTTGAAATGTATAATTTTATATACTTCAATAAAAAATTAAATATTTTAATTTGCAACATTTAAAATAAGTTTTACTTGATATTTTTAGAGAATATCATCAATACTTAATAGTTCAAAAAGTTAAAAATTATAAATACTCTAATTTGATTATTTTAAAAAATATTTATAATAGGTAGCGGGTTAAATATAATATATTATATGATGAAATGAGTTTTGATCCTTATAACTATTTGAATAGTTATATTTAATTTCATATAATTTGTTTTTTGAAATTCAAAATTTATAAACTACAAAAAAATTTAAAGATTTTAATTTGGAATATTTAAAAATAGTGTAGAACATTTAAATATGGTTTGACACCTCTAATTATTTGAAAATTTGATTCCGCAAGCAATTTTAGAATTAACGAATAATAGATTGTGCACGCAATATTTTAAAATGAAATATTGAGATTATAAAATAAAAATATAGACTCCACGCACAGGTTGATTTTGGTATTATTATATACTAAATATATGTTTATAACATATTCGATTATGCAAATAATTGGTAAATTCCGTAATTATAAATCTCAAACAAATTCTGTAATTAGATTAGCTCAAACAAATCTCTATTTCAACAACCAAAGAATTATAAATTGAAAAAGAATTTTTTAAATTAATTCAAAATAATAGCTAATTTCTTAATTAATTCAAAATAATCTATGTTTTATATGCGATTTATTTATGATATTTTAATTCTAACTAAAATATATGCAATCCTATTTTGTGGTTGTTAACATAAATTAACTCATTGTTCAAAAAATATCTATACTATTAATTGGGAAGCATTGGATAATAAATAACCTTATAAAGGGTAAATAATTACAAAGAATGCCATTAGAAATTTTGATTATCAAGAGTAATTAAAAGATTCGTTTAAGGCTAAACTTGACAATTACACATTCAAAATAACGCGGATCCTGGGCCAAAAAAACGGATAAAGACGCGGACCCTTGGCTTGGATCTCGGGCTTCCATATGGATCTTTGGTAAGTAATACGGACCTTCAGAGGTCACTTAATGCTGCGATATTACAGAAAGTAATTATAGAAAACAATAGTTATGATTTAAAGAGATTTCTATAATCAATCCAAACTAACAACGTATGAGATCCGGGTTTTAAATAAATCATAAAATTTAGGGAACAAATTTGCGTTTTGTAGTAACTGTTTTCAAAAAGATCTAATATCAATTATTCTATTTTTCATATGTAACAATAACACAAATACGAATCCTATCAAACTTAGCATATGCGAATATGCGATTGATATTTGTTTTAAATTTTGATACGCAAAAATATTGTCAGTTATTCAATGGTAAACCCTAGAAAATTTAACCCTATCTGTTAATAGTATATATACTATTCTCGATTAGCATTTCATAAGTCATAATCATTCTAAGCTTTATATCGTTTTTCATCTTCTGATCGTTTACAAAAAATGGCTGCTATTCTGAACTTGCTAACGTCAAACCTTTCAAAACAAGTTGGAAAGTCCAAGTGGAAATCGTTCACTCCATTGGGTAATATAAACTGCGAAGGTATTTCTCTAATTACCATTATTCTTTTCTAGATCTTTCAATTTCTTATTCCGATGAAGGCTTACGCTAATGTTTGTAAATTTTTTAAATGGAGGTGATGTGATGCCTAAGTTTAAACTCAGACGTATATTAATGTTTGTTTGTTTTTAAGTATCTTAAAGCGGATGTATTTCACGTTTTGGTTTTTTGTTCTTAAAACTTAATCTAGAATTTAAGATCCCACTTTCTGCAACAAAACCTATGAATCCTTACCTTTTAAGCTTTCATTATGCTTAGCTGTTGTAGTTATTTGAATTACATAGCATCCGATTTCTTTCAGAATATTCGTTTCAAACCATAATAACCTGCAAGAAATCATTAAATCCAAACATTAGATTTAGTATAAATTTTGGGAAAAGAAAAATTAAAGAAGAATATGATTAGTTGCTCATCTTTTTATAGGCTCCTTCCTATTAAGAAGTTAAATCTGCTTAACATGTATCAATTGCTAAAATCAATAATCTAAAAAGAAAAGCGAAAGGAAATGTTTATTTCTTATACAATTCAATATTTAGGAACAAGGCATCATCGATTATATCCTTATTAATAAGTTAATTATCTCTAATCAGAAAAACCTTGCAAACAGGGATACAATCGATTAAGTGGTTCTTTACAATCATAATTGGCGATACTTACCCATATAAGCTCGGGTTCTTGACAATCAATGCCCAAGATCTCTGTTCAAACAGAGAATTTCAAATACTGGAAATCGAATCAAATTTTTTAAAGAAAAATAATTATGTAAATCTGAAACAATGAAACACTTACATCTTTGTAGAATTCAGAATTTGAGATGAACAGATGATAAACGGATACATGGTAGCTTGATTATCAGACAATTTCGCAATTGATTCTTAGATCGAACAATCGTCTGAGATTTTTATGGTGTGGTTTCTTTATCACCGAGAAGACAATTATGAATTCTGTCCAAAAAGGAAAAAAAAAATATTCAGAAAAAAGTTTAACAAATAAACTATTGAATATATGGATTGATTTCAATAGTATCATGAATTGGGTCTACATATATCTCGGCCCAAATAAAATTAATTCTGATTCAGTTATGGGCCACTATATTTACATTTGGGTCTATGATTTTTATTAATTACCATTGCACAAAGTTATAAACAAAAATATTGCATTACCAAATAAATTATTTTACATCTTATAAAAATGAAACATTCTATAAAAAAATCAAAATCAATAGTATAAATGTATCATACCAATTCTGCAACTATCCAAATTATTTATATATTATTTACCTAAACCAAAACAAACTATACAATCATTCACCAAAACCAAATTATTAATTTTATACTTTTTTTTATTTTTAATGGCTAACTTTGATTAATATGAAGAGTAATCCTCATGGAGGACGTTTACACCGAATCTTGGAATATAAAGATACGAAACATAGTTTGTATGATCCGTAAGAGGCTGCAGATCGATTTTATATTTATCTTTATATTCAAATTTTATAACTGATAAAAAAGAAAACAAAATTTGTACCACAGATTTAGGTCTGGCCAAAAAAACCGGACCCGATATCCGAACCGATATCCGGATAAAAAAAACAGTTTGGGTCGGGTTAAGGTATGAGAAAATTACTTTATTAGGTAGAGTGTTAATTTTAATATAATCTAATTACCCAAAATTACAATAATAAATCTAAATATGTTATGTTATGTTTGGCAAAATTACAATAACTTTAGACCTAAATATCCAAAACAACCAAACTATCCAAAAATTATATGTTATGTTTGTCAAAATTTAACAAAATGTATTCAAATATAATTTAACAAATTTTTAAGGTTTTTTTCGGGTATCCGATATTTTACGTACAAAATACCCGAATCGAGCGGTTACCCATTTTTTCGGGTATTTATATGGTCTAAATTTTTTTACCCAATCCGACCCGGACCAGACCAGAATGTTTAGAATTACTCTATTGGATAGTAAACTCAATACCCACTAAACCCGAACCCGAACCCGAACGGGTTCTATCTGAACAAGAACGGGTTACCCATATGTCCAGGTCTACACAGATTATTTAAAACACAGAATTTAATTTTCAATTTACATTTCTAATATTATAATATCTATTCTACTATCTAATTCAACTAAAAAAAACATAAAACAATTATTAAATGCTACTTAAAGAAAAATTAAATTGATTCTTTTTTATATAACATAAATCTTATAATATGAAACCTCGCACGTGTGCAAATATAAAAGCGGATAATTTGACGCGAAAAGTTTGCACCGAACTGCATCACATCACATATGTTAACAACATTCCTCAGGAATGGTTCTTTTGAATTTTTAATTAAAAGTTGTTGACAACAAAAAAAAAAAAAAAGAAACCCGCACGTACGTGCGGGTCCGGATCTAGTTACTTTTTAAAAAATAAAATTATTTTCCGTTTTCATATCTTAAAAAAAAAATTATCCATAATTGAGTATTATAGAAAAAAATCTATATTTATTCTAATATTGTATATAGGGACTGACAAAAAAATTAATATTTTTTTACTTTGTATTATAATATATTAAAACTTAGTTCTAATATATATATATTATATAAATTTTGTAATAAATAAAATTCAACCCGTACTTTAGTACGGGTGATGATCTAGTTTGTGTTGTATTTAGTCACACAGCCTAATTTGGCTCCACGGCCAATATTATGTCCGCACCCACTAACCGACATTTTGGTTACCCCATACCATTTTCTTTGTCTCTCACGAGCACTCTTTGCCCTCATTGACTCTTTATCCATCTTTACATTATACCATTCATGATCCATCCATACACATACATATATTCATGCATGCATATATATATTTTATAAGATTGTTGTCATTTGAGATCGACTAGGATTGTTGTTTTCTATAACCACAAACCCCCGCTTTCTCTCTTTGTATGTTGTAAACTGAATCCGTTTGTTCGAACTGCAACAAGTTTGATCCTCTTGAATAATTGCACTGTTCTAAAAATTACCAACAAGACTACAATCAATTAACGATAGTTTAGCGGTTGAAAGGTCGATTCTGTTAGTTCTAAAAGTAAGTTTTGAATCTTTTCACTATAACTTCAATGCTGGCCACCACAAAAACATTAAACAACAAGATTGCTAATTTTTTTTTTTAATCCGGATAATAGTTTAGGTTTCAGTCTAAAATTTCTTGATTATAAAAATAGGCTTCTAAAAGCTTAAAAGTACAAAATGCCTCGATTATAACCAAAATGGTGACGAAAAAACCAGCGATTTTTTAATCTATGTATTCGTTTGGCCGTTTACCTTATAATTATTTGAAAAAGAAAAATCTAATGACAAATACTAAAAGATGTATACAATTTTGAAAAAAAGAATTAAAAACATAAAACTTATTTGCATTGAAGTACACTAGGAAGCACAAGAACGTCAACTTGAATTCAGTCATTCCCTTCACTAGGCCATGAAACGATTTCCAGGTTATATGGGCTCATTTAAAATGGGCCTGTAGACGCATAAGGCCGTAATAATCCAGCTGGCAAAGAAATGAGCGGGAACATTTATGTGCACAAAAAAACTCGAAACAAAACATCACACGTACCGCACGTGCCATTCTCCCGCTCCTTCTCCATTTGCCCCCAAATCTCAAATTCTCAAATCCCTAGCTTCTCTCTCTCCCTCCTCCCCTCAGATTCACAGCATTTGCAATGTCAGAAAACTCTGAACCGCGTCAACTC
Source organism: Arabidopsis thaliana x Arabidopsis arenosa (assembly GCA_019202795.1). Classification (NCBI taxonomy): domain Eukaryota; kingdom Viridiplantae; phylum Streptophyta; class Magnoliopsida; order Brassicales; family Brassicaceae; genus Arabidopsis; species Arabidopsis thaliana x Arabidopsis arenosa. Next base: position 10,315,001 of record CM032924.1, read on the forward strand.
GAGAATTCTACAGCCGGAAGAGAGCTCATTGCTCTTGGTCTCACCGATTCAGACGGCAACGACGCACTTAGCCATTATTATCGGCAAGCTTTTGAGCTACGTGGTCTCCTACTTTCTTCTGGCAATCCAGAATCTGTTATAGATCTTTCTTCAAAGTGTACATACTTCCCGGGTTCTTCTAATCTCGTCAAATTTCTTTGCTCGATCCCTAATTCTCCTATTTCCCTTGGTGGAGATGGCTTCACTGTGACTCTCTCGTCTGAGTTTCTCTCCCCTCCGGCTAGTTTCGCCTGTAGTTTAGGTTTGCCGGAAAATGTTGTGTTAGAACAATTTATGGATCCGAGATCTCCCAAGCTTAAGCATTTGAGAGGTACTAAGTTTTTGCATTTTTATCTGCTATTTTGGTTTAGTAGTCACACTTACAAAGAGATTCTCTTCTTAATTTTGGTAATTTATGGAAATGTATCAGAGAATGCGGAACAAGAGGATCTAGAGCTCGTGCCATTGTCTAAAAGAAGCCGATATAATGGAAACGATGTAAGTAATCTCTTGATATATATATGAAGTTCTCACTGTATAGTTTAGTAAGGGATTTTGATTTATTGTGTTATTGATTATTTTCTCTAGGTGAATTACTCGGTAATAGATAGCAGACCTAACGACACCACAACTGTTGCCAGTGGATCTATGCTTGGGACTATTAGAGCTCTTGAATCCCAAGCTTCGCTTTTGAAGTTAGGTGCATGTAACCGAGATATAGTAGCTTTTGATCGTAATCCTCAGCCTGGTCCGCAGACTCGAATTTTTGGTTTCGATATTTTGGCCAATGCTTCAGTGGATGTCAATCCTACGCAGCGCTTAAAGGAAATCAAGAAAGATTTGCCATCTCCACAGAAGGATGGATATCGCGAGCAACCTGAAATTGGAGATATTCAAATTGCTAACAAGAAAATATTATTCGAAGAAGGTGATGATAAAAACAAGAAAGATCTCTTGCATAAGGGGGAGATACAAACTCCCTATGTGCAGTCCAACCCCGCTGCCTCATCGACGCCAACAGAAAGTGAGTTAGAACCAGTGCAGATTGTGGCGGATACTGAAGATTTACTTGTAGAAGATCACACTGTAGACATCTGTAGCACCCCTGTCAGAGAGCAGCCGTTGAAGCCTTCTGCGACAGAAGCTAATCAAGATAAATCTTTGGTACAAAAAACTCAGGATCAATGCAAATCGCCAGGAAACAGCAAAACGTACAGCTGTTCCCCTGAGAAAAAACATACCAGAAAAAGTAAAGCTATCCAGAAGTCGAAGCAGAATGTTAACTCCGTTCGACCTAAAGATCAGAAGGTAGACATGCCTCTTTCGTCTAGAGTGAGGCCTTTATATAATGCTAACTACGTTAACACTCTTGCATCGAAGTTTAGCATTAATGCACACTATATTAAAAGTTATCTTCTCATATTTGTGGTTTAGGATCAGGCAAAGCATAACACAATTCCAGATTTTGATTCTTACACTATTGTAGAGGAAGAAGGTTCAGGTATTTCTTTCCGGACTATTTCATTAATATCCACGTTCTGTTGAAAAAACTTGACTGGTTATCGACTAATCGCTGGTGAAATCCAAATGTAGGTGGCTACGGGATTGTTTATAAGGCAAAGAGGAAAACTGATGGAACAGAGTTTGCAATTAAATGTACGGGAAATAAAATGATATGTGGCTAAATGTTTTCACTGCATCAGTGTTTTTCGTTGGAAGACTTGCCTCATGTGATTTCCTTGCAGGCCCTCATGCTGGCGCTCAGAAGTACTATGTTAATAATGAAATCAGAATGCTGGAGCGTTTTGGGTAAGTAACTAAGTATGATTAGGCATGAACCTTCCACATTTTCTAGCATAACGATCTGAAACTGCTGAAAATATTGGTTCATTTAGGGGGAAAAACTGTATAATAAAGCATGAAGGCTGTCTCAAGAATGGAGATTCTGATTGCATCATCCTTGAGCACCTTGAACATGACAGACCTGATTCATTAAAGAGAGAAATAGACGTGCATCAGCTACAGTGGTACGGCTACTGCATGTTCAAAGCTCTATCGAGTCTGCATAAGCAGGTAATGCAGATTTTGGACTGAATTATTTTTAGCGTTAATATTTCAATCACGCAACTAACCAGTTCTATTGTTTCTCTTCTGCAACCTTGAAGGGTGTTGTTCATAGGGATGTTAAGCCAGGAAACTTCCTCTTCTCTAGGAAGACCAACAAAGGCTATCTCATAGATTTTAACCTTGCCATGGTAAGCATTTTTTTTTTAGAGCCTTCTCTTATCAAAATTTTCCTAGCAACGGTTTTTGGTTAGTGTTTCTTACAATAGAATTTTGGGTAACGAAAAAACGTGCTTATTCAATTCTAAGGTCAGTGTCTAACAGAGGCACTGAAAAACTTGAGGGAACACAAACGTTTATGTTAAAATTTACTGTTATGTTCCCTTCCCCACCCACTGACATTAATCTCTTTTTTTCCTATATGGCTCAATTAGGATTTGCACCAGAAGTACAGGAGAGCAGGTAAACTTCTTCCCTCATGCATATGTGCTGTACTTGGCTCTAAACTATGGAAACTAAAGCTATGTCTTGTTATGTTCTGTAGATAAATCAAAAGCAGCTTCATGTCTTCCAACCGCCAGCAAGAAACATCATACATTGGTTAAATCACTGGATGCGACAAACCGAGGGACCAACAAATCTTCTCAGAAAACTTTAGCGCCTAATAGTCTTAAGAAAGCAGAGGGAAAGACAAGAGCTCGGAATGACATGAGCAGATGGGAGAGACTCAATAGCCAAGGGGCAGAAGGGTCTGGCTTAACTTCAGCTAAAGATGTGACCAGCACAAGGAACAACCCTTCATGTGAAAAGAGAAGAGAGCCTTTGCCATGTCATGGAAGAAAAGCGCTTTTAGATTTTCTGCAGGAGACAATGTCTGTTCCAATTCCAAACCATGAAGTATCATCCAAAGCTCCTACGTCTATGAGAAAACGGGTAGCTGCTCTTCCAGGGAAAGCTGAGAAGGAACATCTTTATCTGACCCCAATGCCACTGCGCTCTAACGGTCGGCCGGAAGCAGGTGCAGTTCTGGTGTAATCATTGACTCTTGTTTTTGTTTCAGAGTTTAATTTAAACCCAAAGAATATTTTTTTCTGACTTTACTAGGGGACGTAAGTCAGAAGAAAGACGGTCCTTGCTCAGGAACGAAAGGCTTCCGAGCTCCAGAGGTACATCAACTGTAACTATCGCTCACTTCACTTAATACTAGTTAAATCCATATGAAAATCTTGTGCCTTGAGACTAAAGTTGTAGGCCTGAGCTACTCATTAGCACATCTATGATAGGAAAGCTAATTCTCTGCTGAATTGGTTTGTTCAGGTATGCTTTAGATCTTTACACCAAGGACCTAAGATAGACGTGTGGTCTGCGGGAGTTACTTTGTTATACCTCATAATGGGAAGGACACCTTTCACTGGTGACCCTGAACAGTTAAGATCTGACTTGAATGAATACACCATCACTCGATTCCACTCTTTTTTCTTTCTTGCCTTCTTACAACGACCTTGTAATTCCCAGGAACATAAAGGACATTGCACAACTACGAGGCAGTGAAGAATTATGGGAAGTAGCCAAGCTACACAACCGTGAATCCTCTTTCCCTGAGGTAACATCTCATCTTACCACCCTTCTAAACTCTGCATTCATTGGTTGCTGCATTTATGAGACATAATATACATGCTCTGTTCTTTTTTAGCACCAGCTTGAATATCACATAAAAGGGTTTTCGTTGTTAGCATTTTGTGTTCTATTGCTTCTACTGCACTCCCAGAACATTATATATCTTAAAAATGTAAATTAATGACAAAGTGATTAGATAGATGATTGTTAGAGATGAATTCACATAGAGTTTTGTGTTCTTTCAGGAACTATACGAGTCAAGGTACTTGAAGGGGATGGAATTGAGAAAATGGTGTGAACTCAACACAAAACGCAGAGAGTTTCTAGACGCAATTCCACAGTTGCTTCTTGACCTCGTTGATAGATGTTTGACAGTTAACCCGAGGCGACGAATCAGCGCAGAGGATGCTCTCAAGCACGACTTCTTCCATCCAGTACATGAAAGCCTTAGAAACCAAAGGCTCCTTAAACTGCAGCAAATGCAATCTCAGCCTTCAGTGGTTGCTGAGGCAGTAGGCCAAACTCTAAACTAATATTACAATTGTAAAAGTAAATAAGAAACAATTAAATGAAAATCTTCACTCCACTGTCCATCACACCACACAACTCTAGAAAGCTAAAAGAGTATTTTTTTAGCAAACTAGATAGTTATTGTTTTCACTGTATTATTATTTGAATTAAAATCCTCATAATCGATATACATACTTACTACATATTCTTCTAGTTTGTATGCATGTATGTATAGGGAAACAAGACTTTGAATTCCTCATGTACTATTCTCCTACATATTCTCCTAGTTTCTATGCATTTATGTATAGGGAAACAAGACTTTGAATTCCTCATGTACTATGCTCAACAATTTTACGATAAGCTGTCCTTTTTACAACACGCAAAAGACCTTGGGCACCAAAATCTAATATTGATTTAAGGGGCATCATAACTTGTAGTGCAGCGGTTGAAATTGAATACTTGAAGTCAGGTTTTAAATGGTTCATGGCCTTGGTTCGAACCTCACTACAAACATTTGGCTACATTTTTATATATATTTATGGCCTATAGGCAAAAAAAGAAATTTCCACTCTCACTAATCAATAATTACTGTGAATTCGATTTACTTCTCTTCTCTCTCATCATATTCCATGGCGGCGGCTTCTTCTTCTGGCAGCCGGAGATACGACGTTTTCCCAAGCTTCAGTGGGCAAGATGTTCGCAAGACGTTCCTCAGCCATCTTCTGAAGGAGCTCGATCGTAGATCAATCAATACATTCATCGATCATGGAATCGAGAGAAGCAGCCAAATCCGCCCTTCGCTTTCAACTGCGATAGGAGAAGCGAGGATCTCAATCGTGATCTTCTCTAAGAACTATGCTTCTTCCACGTGGTGCTTGAATGAATTAGTGGAGATACACAAGTGTTACGAGAAAGGGGAACAAATGGTGATTCCAGTTTTCTACGACGTTGATCCTTCGGAAGTTAGAAAACAGAATGGTGAATTTGGCGATGTCTTTAAAAAGACATGCGTGGACAAACCAGAGGATCAGAAACAAAGATGGATGCAAGCTCTCAATTATATAGCAAATGTGGCCGGAGAGGATCTTCAGAACGGGTACGTTGTTTTGATTCCATTATTTCTGTGTTTTTTTAATTATCTCAAGAACTATATAATTGTTTTTTGCATAGACTTGGATTTTGGTTTTTCGGGTGCCTCTTTATTGACACAATTGACTATTGTTATTAGCCCTGATGAAGCGCATATGGTTGAAAAGATAGCCAATGATGTTTCGAATAAACTTATTACTCCGTCAAAGTGTTTTGGCGACTTCGTCGGAATAGAAGCTCATATAGAGGCAATGAATTTATTGTGCTTGAAATCCAAGGAAGCTAGAATGGTCGGGATTTGGGGACAATCAGGGATTGGTAAGAGTACCATAGGAAGAGCTCTTTTCAGTCAACTCTCTAGCCAATTCCCCCTTCGCGCTTTCGTAACTTATAAAAGCACCAGTGGGGACGTCTCTGGCATGAAGTTGAGTTGGGAAAAAGAACTTCTCTCGGAAATCTTAGGCCAAAAGGACATAAATATAGAGCATTTTGGTGTAGTGGAGCAAAGGTTAAATCACAAGAAAGTGCTTATCGTTCTTGATGATGTGGATAATCTAGAGTTTCTTAAGACCTTGGTGGGAAAAACTGAATGGTTTGGACCTGGAAGCAGAATTATTGTGATCACTCAAGATAGGCAACTTCTTAAGGCTCATGATATTGACCTTTTATATGAGGTGAAGCTCCCATCTCAAGGTCTTGCTCTTAAGATGATAAGCCGATATGCTTTTGGGAAAGACTCTCCACCTGACGATTTTAAGGAACTAGCATTTGAAGTTGCAAAGCTTGCCGGTAATCTTCCTTTGGGTCTCAGTGTCTTGGGCTCGTCATTAAGAGGAAGGAGCAAAAAAGAGTGGATGGAGATGCTGCCTGAGCTCCAAAGTGGTTTGGAGGAAAATATTGGTAAAATATTAAGAGTCAGCTATCATAGGTTAGGTAGAAAATACCAAGAGTTATTCCTTTCTATTGCATGTTTATTCAGTGGTGAGAAAGTCAGCTACATCAAAGGCTTGCTCAGCGATAATGTTAATATTGGGCTTAAAATGTTGGCTGATAAGTCCCTCATACGTATAACACTGAATGATACTATAGAGATGCACAATTTGCTACAGAAGTTGGGTACAGAAATTGATCGTGCAGACTCCATGGATAATCCTGGAAAACGTCGATACCTGACGGATTTTTAGGATATTGGAGAAGTATTGACCGATAAAACTGTAAGTTTTTCGCAGCTGGCTTCTAATGCTTTGACTCTATATTAATTTAATCGTCATTTGGGAATTGATAAACTTTAACAATTGTTGTGATTGTTAAGATTTTTTTTCGGATTTTTTTCAGGGAACGGAAACTGTTCTCGGAATACATCTCGAGACGTATTTATTGAAAGAGTCATTATCAATAGATGAAAAATCGTTCGAAGGCATGCATAATCTCCAATATCTTATAGTGTGGTCAAATATGAAACTACCTCAGGGCCTCGCTTATTTGCCCCGTAAACTCAGATTGCTACAATGGGATTATTGTCCTTTGAAGTCTTTGCCTTCTAATTTTAAGGGCGAGTATCTGGTTGAACTCAATATGTATCATAGTAAGCTTGAGAAGCTGTGGGAAGGAACTCTGGTATTAATACTCATTGAATTAGTTGTCAATTTTTAGAACAGAATTGTGGTATATTTATTGACATATATATGTTAGAAAAGCTAAATGAATCTCTTAAAATGTTTATGAACGTGTGTTATTCTCTCTTTCCCTATTTTGTTTTCAGCAACTTGGAAGCCTCAAGAAGATGATTATGGATGGTTCCATATATTTGAGAGAAATTCCAGATCTTTCTAATGCCATAAACCTCGAGAAATTATATCTTTCTGAATGCAAATCTTTGGTGACACTCCCTTCCTCGATTCAGAATGCCACTAAACTGAGGAAGTTAGATATGAGGGGTTGCACAATGCTAGAGAAGCTATGGGAAGGCGTCCAGGTACATTGTTAATGTTATAGCATTTGCTGATTATTGTTTGACCTCTGTTATCATTGATAATGATTGAAGCATACCAATGTTTTTATTTTATTTTTTAATAATTTCAGTCGCTTGGAAGTCTGGAGGAGATGGATCTGTCAGAATGTGAAAACCTGACAGAAATTCCCGATCTTTCAAAGGCCACCAATCTCTGGTCTTTGAAACTCAACAATTGCAAAAGTTTGGTGAAGATTCCTTCTACAATTGGGAATCTCCAAAAATTGAGACGGTTGTACATGAAAGGATGCTCAAGGCTGGAGGTTCTTCCCGTCGATGTCAACTTGTCATCTCTCAGAATCCTCGATCTCAGTGGTTGCTCAAGTTTGAGAAGTTTTCCTCTGGTTTCAAGTAGTATCGAATGGCTCTATCTAGAAAACACAGCCATCAAAGAAGTTCCCTGCTGCATTGAGAATTTCTCAAGGCTCACTGTACAGAGGTTAAGAAACATCTCCCCAAACATTTTGGGATGGACACGTCTTTCCAATCTCGACTTAACAGAATGTGAAAACCTGACAGAAATTCCAGATCTTTCAAAGGCCACCAATCTGAACCGTTTGATACTCAACAATTGCAAAAGTTTGGTGACGGTTCCTTCTACAATTGGGAATCTCCAAAAATTGAGAAGGTTGGAAATGCAAGGATGCACAGGGCTGGAGGTTCTTCCCGTCGATGTCAACTTGTCATCTCTCAAAATCCTCGATCTCAGTGGTTGCTCAAGTTTAAGAAGTTTTCCTCTGATTTCATGGAGTATCGAATGGCTCTATCTAAATGACACTGCAATCGAAGAAGTTCCTTGTTGCATTGAGAATTTCTCGAGGCTCACTATACTACTGATGCGTGGTTGCAAGAGGTTAAGAAACATCTCTCCAAACATTTTCGGGTTGACAGGTCTTTCCAATCTCGACTTTATGGACTGTGGAGGTGTCTTCATGGCTTTGCGTGATGCCATTGTGATGGGAACAATGGAAGATCACTTTTCTTGTGGTGGGAACAATGGAACATATGGGGAATATTTAAAGTTCCTGAAATACTGCAAACTGGATGTAGTTGCGCGTGAACTCATCCTACAATTATTCGTTATGCCTGTGGCCTTACCAGGTGGAGAAGTGCCTAAGTATTTCATGCATCGAGCTTACGGAGATTCCCTCACAGTCACTTTACCTCGGAGCTCTCTTTCTCAAGAATTCTTGCGATTTAACGCTTGCGTCGTGGTTGACTTTCCAACCAAGGGCAATGATTGGTATCGATTCTCAGAAATAAGTGAATGGTATCCATTCTTGGAGGTAAACGTTGGCTTCAATGGCACACAATATTGGCAATCATTTTTTGAAGATTCAGGCCTGTTGTTGCATACGACGGATTATCTGTTTTTTTGTTCCTTCAAGATCCAGCCTACAGATCGTCCATCTAAATTGGCTTTCAACGATGTTAAGTTTAAGTTTTCATCTTCCAAGAGGATAAAAGAATGCGGTGTACGACTCTTGAATGTGTATCCATATTCGGATTATAGTGATGGAAGCTCTGAAAAAGAGTACAACCAACAGTCTGGAGAAAAATGTGATGTTGTAATAGAGACTGAGAGGAGCAAGAAACGGATGCGGGTAAACCTTTTGCATAATTTGAACTGAATACTATAAAAGCTATCTCTCTATTTTTTTTTTCCAGGATCAGTACCATAACGACAGACTACTTAACAGAATCGATCGTTTGATTTATAATGCAGATGACATCGGGAACATCTGGCGAATATATAACCTTACCCTGTGGCCAAATTGTAGCGGACACGGGATTGACCGCTCTAAATCTGGCCCTTTTGTTAGGGCAGGGAGAAGCATCACCAGTTTCTTCTTTTCCATGTCTTGTGGGGGAAGCTTTGTGTGTTGATTCCATGATAACTGAGCAACAAGATGCAGAAATTCCCATCTTGTATAACTTGTTTTATCATTCTGGTAACCGAAGCATCTTATTATTTTGTTTTGTTTTGTTTTAGGACAACTTGGGATCGACCACTATAATGATAATAACAAGACGATTTCATAGGTTTTGACACAAGCCGTTTTTTTTCTACAGATACTATATGGAGAGATTGGAGAAATTTCGGAGAACCAAAATCTTAATTCTCCAACTCCGGAGCCTGAAAGTGTTTGTAATTTCTTCTTTATCTGAACGCAGAAACACTCTGTGTTTGCTTTGAATATTTCAAAAAACCACACGTTCGCATAATCTGGAAATCTTTGGCTTGGGTTTGTATTGTACCATACATCTGTCTATTTTTAATCGAAATGACATTGAATTTGTGAGCTTAGGGTTTACATACTTGAACTCAGTTACTACCCGAAATAGTCTTACCTTTCACTGGTGACCCTGAACAGTTAAGATCTGTCTTGAATGAATACACCATCACTCGATTGACACAATTGTCAGTTTGAGAACAGAGCTGTGTTATTTTTATTAATATATTTGTTAAACAATCTAAATGAATCTGTTTAGAATGTTTATGAACGTGTGTATACTCTTTTTCCCTATTTTGTTTCCAGCCACTTGGAAGCCTCAAGAAGATGAATATGCGTGGTTCCATATATTTGAGAGAAATTCCAGATCTTTCTAATGCCATAAACCTCGAGGATTTAGATCTTTCTGGATGCACAACTTTGGTGACACTTCCTATTTATTTGCCCCGTGAACTCAGATTTCTAGAGTGGAGTAAGTGTCCATTAAAGTGTTTGCCGTCTAATTTTAAGCCTGAGTACCTCGTTGAACACACAACGATGGGGAGTAAGCTTGAGAAGCTCTGGGAAGGAACTCAGGTACTAATTCCAAATTTTATTACTAATCAATTTTTAGAACAGATATGTGGTATATTTATTAACATATTCTATATGTTAGAAAAGCTAAAAATGAATCTGTTTAAAATGTTTATGAACGGGTGTTATTCTCTTTTTTCCTATTTTGTTTTCAGCCACTTGGAAGCCTCAAGTATATGAATTTATGTAATTCCGAATATTTGAAAGAAATTCCAGATCTTTCTTATGCCACAAACCTCGAGGAATTAGTTCTTTATGGATGCACAAAGCTAGAGAGTTTTCCAACTCATCTCAACTTTGAATCTCTCGAGTGCCTCGATCTCTTTTTTTTTTGCGATAATTTGAGAAATTTTCCTCAAATTAAAATGAAACTTTAACATCTTCGCTACATGGTATTAAGATCGAGGTACAGGATTGTTTCTGGAACAAGAATCTCCTTGGAGTCGATTATTTCGACTGTCATATGAGATGTATGCCTTGTAAATTTCGCCCAGAACATTTAGTTCATCTCGATGTTAGATGCAACAAGGTTGAGAAGCTATGGGAAGGCGTCCAGGTACATTGTTAATGCTATAGCATTTACTGATTGTTGTTTAACCTTTGTTGTAACTAATTACGTGTAACCAAAGTTGTCAAAATGGCTTGTGATCCACGGTTTATACTTACATACATATTTATGTCTTGATTATAAATTTATTTAAAACTTATAATGTTACTAAATTAAAAATGATAATGACTGAAGCATAATAAAACATTTTTTTTTTATAAAAAAATTCTGTTTCAGTCGCTTGCAAGTCTCGTGGAGATGGATATGTCAGAATGGGGAAACCTGAGAGAAATTCCAGATCTTTCAAAGGCCACCAATCTGGTGAATTTGTATCTCTCCAATTGCAAAAGTTTGGTGACGGTTCCTTCTACAATTGGGACTCTCCAAAAATTGAGAACTTTGGGAATGCAAGGATGCACAGGGCTGGAAGTTCTTCCCGTCGATGTCAATTTATCATCTCTCAGAATCCTCGATCTCAGTGGTTGCTCAAGATTGAGAAGTTTTCCTCTGGTTTCAAGGAGTATCGAATGGCTCTATCTAGAAAACACAGCCATCGAAGAAGTTCCCTGCTGCATTGAGAAGTTCTCGAGGCTCACTATACTAATGATGTATTGTTGCAAGAGGTTGAAAAACATCTCCCCAAACATTTTCAGACTGACAAGTCTTAAGCTTGTTGACTTTACAGAATGTAGAGGTGTCAATATCATGGCGTTGAGTGATGCCTGTGTGGTAGCAACAACGGAAGATCACTTTTCTTATATATACCATTATATGAAAGCATTGAATATACACGTTATCGTTTCTGGGAACACCTTGCTGGTTACCACTACGACGACGACAATTTGGCCTCTAAGGAAGGTTTTATCTTCCAGAACTGCTGCAAATTGAATGGAGATGCGCGAGAACTCATCTTACGATCATGGTTCAAGCCTGTGGCCTTACCAGGTGGAGAAGTGCCTACGTATTTTCAACATCGAGCTAATGGAGATTCCCTCACTGTCACTTTACCTCAGAGCTCTCTTTCCCAAAAATTCTTGCGATTTAAGGCTTGCATTGTGGTTGACCATCTAGTTAAGGGCAAGAGTTGGGGTCCATATTTGGAGGTAAATGTTGGCTATAATGGGACACTGTATTGCAAATCATTTTTTAAAGATGCAGAACAGCAGTTGTGTAAGACGGATCATCTGTTTTTCTGTTCCTTCAAGTTCCAGCCTGAAGACCTTCCATCTAAATTGACTTTTAACAATGTGGAGTTTAACTTTTCTTGCTCCAAGAGGATAAAAGAATGCGGTGTACGACTCTTGAATGTGTCTCCATATCCGGATGATAGTGATGGAAGCTCTGAAACAGAGTACAACCAACAGTTTGGAGAAAAATGTGATGTTGTAGTAGAGAATGGGAGAAGCAAGAAGCGGATGCTGGTAAGCCTCTTGCCATAATTTGAACTGAAAATTGTACAACTATCTCTTGATATTTTATTATATTTTTCCAGGATCAATAGCTTAGCGACAGACTATTTAACAGAATCGATCGTTTGATTAATAATGCAGATGACATTGGGAACATCTCAAGTATCAACTTACCACGTGGCCAAATTGTAGGGGACAAGGGATTGACCGCTCTAAATATGGAGGTTTCGTTAGGGCAGGGAGAAGCATCATCAGTTTCTTCTTATCCATCTCTGGAGGGGGAAGCTTTGTGTGTTTATTCCATAATAACTGAGCAACAAGATGCAGAAATTCCTATGTTGAACAGAATCATTAGCTGTCATCATGGTAACTGAAACATCTTCTTATTTTGTTTTGTTCTGTTTTAGGATCAACTTGGGATCTACTATGACTATAGTAATAATGACTAGACAATTGCATAGGTTTTCACACAAGCCATTTTTTTCTGCAGATGATGGAGAGTTTTCGGAGAACCAAAATCAGTTTAATTCTCCAACTTCGGAGCCTGAAAGTGTTTGTAATTTCTTCTTTATCTGAATGCAAAAACACTCTGTGTTTGCTTTGAAAATTTCGCTTTTCTTGAAAGAATAAATGTTTCAAAAAGCCAAACTTTAGCATATTGTGGAAAAACATCTTTGACATGGCTTAGGGTTTACATACTTGACTCAGATTTACAAAAGATATAACAACAGCAAATAAAGTGTTGGACCAAATTTTAAATAGCAAGATCCTCGTCATCAGCACCATTTGCATCGCTGATTCAATAGCCAAAGGGCACAAGCGTTTGGCTTACCTTTGGCCAAAGATGTGACCAGCATAAGGAACAATCCTTCAGGTGGTAAAAAGAGCAGAGAGCCTTTGCCGTGTCATGCAAGGAAAGAGCTTTTTAACGTTCTGCCGGAGTCAACTCTAATTCCAAACCATCAAGTCTCATCCAAAGTTCCTACGTTTTTGAAAACCTAAAACGTGTTCTTTATTTGATCCCATTGCCGCTGCGCACTAATGGTCGGAGTATTCGTAATTAAAGTAAAGAAAAATATAAAGTGGCCGCATCCGATACAACACATTAATGATCGTATACTTTTGAATTTTGAGTCCCACCCCATCCTTTTAAGTTTTAATGATTAACTAAATAAAGACCCGTGCTATACAGCACGGAATTTTATATTTTTTATGAATTATATTATTCATTTAATTTGAATATGTAAGAAATAATATAGTGTAATAGTATAGTATAAAAGAGAATAAATGATATAATTTTATGTTTATTACTATTTGGATATTATGTTGTATATTATTTATTTGATGAAAATTGTATAATTTGTTTGTAGAAGTAAATAATACTATATAATTTATTTTTTAGATTTATTTTCCTTATAATATTTGGTTAATTTTATTATATGAATTAAATGTTGTTGAATTTTAATTTGGTTGAAAACATGACTTGGTGATAAAGAAGGAGAGAATATTTTATTTTAGAATTGAATATTTAGCTGCATTAGATTTGTATTTTTTTATGAGATTTTATTTTCTGGTAGGCATTTTTTTTTTATGAGATTAACAATTTATTTGATAATTAGAGATTTTTTAAAAAATTGTTGTATTGGGTCTTAGTTGTTTAGTGGGCTATTTTTGCGTTTATTTGGCATGGGTCATGATCTAGAACCGCGGGTTGATTTTTTCAACTAAAAAACTAAACTTTAAGTTGTATTTGTTTTTTTAATACTTTTATTTTATTTAGTGTTTAATATTGTATAATTGTATTTTGATTGCTAATTTTAGGATGTCATCCGTGATATATATACCGTCCCGTATTAATATCGATTCAAACCTGCCCCACAATATAACCCCGTCCCGTGAAATTAAACATCATTTTGTTATTTTTTTATAATCTTTTATTTAATAGACATATAATTCAAGTCAATTAAAAAGTTTTATTCTATATATATTTATATATATATATATATATAATCCTATATAATGATTTCCGAATTAATTGCATATGACCAACGGTCAAGATTAAAGATTAAAAACCGGATTAAGATTTGAATGGCCACGATTAAATGTAGGGATTGTTGAGATATTTTAAGGAAATCGAATTGAATATGTATGTAATTGTGGCAAGGATTAGTTATAGATAATATATTAGATTAAGATTTTAGCTTATGTAGATTATGTAGCTTTTATTTTTTTAAATTTTAATAAATACTAAAAATAACAAACGAAAATATAGTTATCAACTCGGATTAGTTAGCAATTTAGTTTTTAAATTTTAGATGTACACCACAAAATTCGTAAAAATTTTATTAAATAAATTTTAATAGCACGAATTTATATCTAAATCTAAACAAATTATAACTACCAACAATATTTTCAAAGGATTTTATGGAAACTGAATAATAGAAAATATTTGATACATGATTAAGGTAAATAAAATCGATCTATTTATATCTTTTGATTAATGAATATTTATTTCATACGTGAATAACAACATTTTCTTTACAGATTTTATTTATAACAATTATAAAATCTAAACAAAATCTCTTTAATATCTTTAAACCCGTTTGACCTGTTAATATATATTAGTGACATGGAATTAAAATGATTATGATTAGAGATCTCTAATGACATATATTGTAATTTCTTACAAAATCAACGTTACGACTTATAGGATGTACTTCCCGAATAATAAATCAAGCCAAACCTCATTTAAAATAGATGGTGAGGGAGAGAATACAGTAGAGTAGTGGAAATTTATTCTGTAGGAATGAGATGTTGATTGATATTGTCCCGTTGCTTTATTAACTGAGAATTCATCAATGATTTTCCAATCTCCTTTCTTCACATAAGGCTGGAATTTGCTGATGTGTTCCTTTTTGATGTCTGCTTGAATTTTGTTATCCTGTAATGGAAATAAGATGAGTTAAAACTTGCCGCAAATATATTACAAAGAGAATTTTAAAATGTTTCAATGGTACTTACAGCCTCATCTGCCAAAATCATTTCTAATGACATGCCAGAACCTTTTGTAAAATGAATCCAGGAATGAAGTATTTTAACTTGAATACACCAAGATGTCTTGAAAGGCTTCAAGTTGTTGACTGGTGTGATTAGAATGCATATATTGAAATCTATATAGTGTTCATTGTACGAGAAGTATTTTGTATGTTTGACTAATTCTAATTATAGAGAAAATGAGATGACAATTTAGTAAGCTAGATACACTGCGGGATAATTAGTTTTTAATTAAAAAAACCAAGTTAGAACTTAAAATTTGTATTATTTATACTTCATCTATTTTTATTTTGTATAGTATATAGATTTTTAAATTTGTTTCATTTTTCAGAATAATATAGAGATATTTGGAAAGTCCGTGTATTTTTGTTTGTTTGGAATTTGATCAATTAGACGTTGTTATGTGAAAGTAAGAAGGGTAGAATATCTTTGTTTGTTTTATATATATATATATATATATATATACTATTGTTTGTCGTACTTGCATTGTTCATGTGGAATATTTTTAAGTAGTATTTTTAATATTGTTATAATGAGCAAATAAGACATATTATAATTTTAACAACCTTCAAAATTTTAATTTTACCAACCCGCATAACTTTTATTTATAAAATATTAATTTACTATATAATTCTTAATATTAAGTAGTAGTCAATTTTCAGAATTTCTCTAACTTTTAGGAAATTAAACCATAAAATCAATGAATTAATATGTTTGAACCAAAATTAAAAATACCATATAAGAAAATAGTATAGAAAATATGGAATGTCTAGTGGCATATTACATGAATTTAAAATATGAGTTGCAAAATCTAATAAAAATGGAATATTTGAACTAAAACTATTTTCCATATCATAAAAGAATGGAATATTTGAATTTTGTAAAATAGTCGGTTAGCATTTAATCTTTAATATCGTTTCCTTTTTTTTAGAGAAACCATATCAAAATTTTGTTGACGATATAACCCGTGGTACCCTACAGAATATATTTTTTTTATTTATATATATAATGATATTAGATTTTTAGGAATTTTTAATTTAGTATTAAAGTTACATAATTTTTATATTAGTGTTCTAAATAAAAAAAAATGGTGATTTTGATGAAACAATAAAATAAAAATTTAAGCCGTGTTATATCTTTGGTTAATGATATTCTAAATTTATATTAATATCAATCTAAACTGTCATGCGTATGGGCATTATTGTTAACCATAGTTGAATCAATAATATCAACTTAATACATATGCATTTTCAAAATCAAAGATATTTTTGCGAGAAAAAAAAACAAAAATTTGGTAAAAATCTAGAAAAAACACTGCAAATAGGAAAAAAAAAAGAAAAAAAAAAGAAAAAAAAAGCATGCACGTACGTTTGTTATAAGGAGAAGATCATATCTACAGAAAGTGAATAAAAACAACAAAATCATTTTTGATGTTTTTCAAGTATTACGGTTTTGATAATACTTTTTAATAGATAAAAACAATAGTTCTTAAAATACCAAATCTATAAGACTACAACCATATAACTTGGAACTACAAATTTAAAAACTAACTCAACTCGCTGTTTTTTTGGATTTTGCCTCATAACAGTTCATAAAAAAAAGTCTTTTTTTGCCCAAAAAAAAAAAAAAGACTCTTTTCAAGAGAAATGGCCACGCCTTTAAATTTATAATCTGAATTCAAAAAATTATATTGAGAACTTTTTTAAATCTTACCAATGGTATACTCTGCATTTCCTAATCCTTGAGTGCTTTTCTTGTTTTGAAGATCATTTTTCCTTCAAAATTTGTATTTGTCCTACACTCCAATTCCTTAGGAATCTCTTTTTCAAGCTTCGTCTGTTTAGACTTTTCTTGCTTAGGCTTCTCTAACTATGTTAACTTTGAACCCTACACAAACACATAATAGTGATCAGTTTAAGATTTTAAAAAAAGAACAAATAATTCCAAACCAAAGGAAGAAAACTTAACAACTCAGAGAACACATTAAAAAAATAAAAATAAAATAAAAAAATATGAATAAATAAACAAAGAGAACTACGACTAAGCAAAAAAATATTTGTAACCAAGAAAGATGGTATTGTTTCGGGTATACCATGGATTATTTATAGTGCTTGAAGTCGGCTACTTTTAAGTTAGTTAGGTTAGATAAGAAAGAATGTAGAATATATCTTGGTTGTCAAGTTTAAATGATATATCTTTCAATTTGACAAATACTTAGTACGAAATTTATTGAAGATACGGAGGATTTTATGAATGTGATTAATTTTGTATGATTGAATATATTCTTCGGTTTGTTATAGTTGTTAAGAAGATATTATTAAAATCTCGATCTTTGATATTTATTTGTTATTAGAGAAATTATCTGATTCTAATCGATCACAATCTTTATAGTTGGAAACAAACAAAGATATTCTACAAAATTTTAAATTTAATTCCAAAAATGAATGAAATTAAGATATATACGATAATTAATATCGGATGTAAATGGAAATTTGCTTTTAATTTATTCATAAGATCTCAGAATTAAAGTATTATAAATTTTTCAATAACTTTCCAAAAATATATGAAAATAAGATATTTTCGAAAATTAATATAGGATTGTTTAAGGAATATGCTTTAAGTTTGTTACTATAATTGATTATTTGTTATTGATTTTCTCATTAAATTTTTTTTATTAATGATTTAAGTCGTTTTTGGTAAATCTTATCAAAGATCCGATTGAATTATTTTCGGATCAATTGAATATCATTTAAAATTGAATATTTGATGTCCATATGTTAGGATCTCAAATCTCGTAACCATAAAAATAGGAAATATTTTAAGAGTTTATTTATTGATGTGTAAATTTGTTTAAGACATATATTTTTCCAGATTTTATTTGTAGGGACTAAATATACAATATTGAAATTGTAAAAAGATTTTTGATGCCAAATCTTCACCAAAAATGTATATATAGATATAGATTACTATATAATGGATTATGTACCACGGGTTAAAATGCTACATAATCCCTTCAAATCAAATTTAAAGTATGTTCGAATAATGGATTACTATATAACATTTTCAATAACATTTTCGATCACATTTTCGAATAATAGATTAGTATATAACATTTATATTAATTGTGTAACATTTTCGAATTGATTAGTATATAACATTTTCGAATTATATTAATTGTGTAATCGTTTGAAGAAATATTTTTCCGAATTATATGAATTATATAAACAAAATCTTTTAATATCTTTAAACCCGTTTGACCCGTTAATATATATTAGTGACATGAAATAAAATGGTTATGATTAGAATTCTCTAATGGCATATATTGTAATTTCTTACAAAATCAACGTTATGATCCTTAGGATGTACTTCCCAAATATTAGTATAGGATTCCCTTAATTAAGGTGCGTAAACGACGGAAAAAAAAATACAGTGTTGAAATTTGAAAACAATCCTTACTTTAATTGTTTCGGCTGTAAAAGATTTTCCAAATACTTCATTTTTGAGTTGATTTTATTGAATTACGTAGAATTTTCGTCAAAATTTAAGAGAAAAATAAATAAATTAATGTTACTGAATTATTAAGTAATTAGGGAAGTGAAAAAGGTAACAAACTATAGGAAAACAATAAAAGGGTTTTTGTGAGAGGAAACAACCATGAAACAATGTGAACAGTAAAGTAATATTGTTATTTAAAACTTCAACGGTTATTGTTTATTTATTAATATCCATACTAAATGATTTTTTTAAAAACAAACAATAACAATGCCAAATTTAATTGACCAATAACACATGTAAAGAGAAAAAATTTAGTTTTCTTTTTTGGTTAAGAAAAATAAGTTACAAATTTTAGAAATTAGATATATAAATTAGTATATATAAATATTCTTTTTTTTGTTCTCCTATTTCGTTAATGAAAAAAGTTAAATATTGTTTAATACAGATCGATAGACTTGACATGTGTCACGATCATGCGAGTTACTAACTTTGAAAACTATACTTTATATAATAAGATGTCATACGTATATTGAAGAAGATACAAGAGCAATAAACAATTCTTTTAATCTCTATCTCTCATCACATTATCACTCAGAGAATCCATACAACACAGACAAGACAAGACAATGCGTATTGCAAAGCTGAAAACTCTATCCGAATAAAACCAATTTTTCAGCAAAAGAATCAATTTGGGTAAACAAAAATGTATATCACAGTTTCACAAGAGATATAACAACAACAAACAAAGTGTTGGAACTAATTTTAAAAAGCAAGACCTTCGTCATCACTTATCAGCAATATTTGCATTGCTGATTCAATAGCCAAAGGGGCACAAACGTTTGGCTTAACTTTGGCCAAAGATGTGACCAGCATAAGGAACAATCCTTCAGGTGGTGAAAAGAAGAGAGAGCCTATGCCGTGTCATGCAAGGAAAGAGCTTTTAAACGTTCTGCAGGAGTCAACTCCAATTCCAAACCATCAAGTCTCATCCTAAGTTCCTACGTCTACGACAAATTAAAACGTGTTCTTTATTTGATCCCATTGCCGCCGCGCACTAATGGTCGGAGTATTCTTTATTAATGTAAGAAAAATATAAAGTGGCCGCATCCCATCCCATCCTTTTAGTTTTAATGATTCCCTTAATTATGGTGCGTAAACGACGGGAAAATAATACAGTGTTGAAAACAATCCTTACTTTAATTGTTTCGGCTATAAAAGATTTTCCAAATACTTCATTTTTGAGTTGATTTTATTGAATTACGTAGAACTTTCGTCAAAATTTAACAGAAAAATATATAAATAAATGTTACTGAATTATTAAGTAATTAGGGAAGTGAAAAAGGTAACAAACTATAGGAAAACAATAAAAGGGTTTTTGTGAGAGGAAACAACCATGAAACAATGTGCACAATAAAGTAAAAGTCTTCTCTCAAGTCTTCAGAGTAACTTTTACGAAGATTCTCCTCTACCTCCATCTTCATATTACTTATTTACCTCAGTGTTTTGAATGATCTCCCAACAGAATTTGAATTTTAGTATCTTTTCTCTATGGCTTCTTCTTCTTCAAGCAGCCGGAGATACGACGTTTTCCCGAGCTTCAGCGGTGAAGATGTCCGCAAATCATTCCTCAGCCATCTTCTCAAGGAGCTTGATCACAGATCAGTCAATACATTCATCGACCATGGGATCGTGAGAAGCCGCCCAATCGCCCCGGAGCTTTTATCGGCGATTAGAGAATCGAGGATCGCAATCGTCGTCTTCTCTAATAAGTATGCTTCTTCCACCTGGTGCTTGAATGAATTGGTTGAGATCCACGACTGTTCTAAGAAATTGGATCAAATGGTGATTCCTATTTTCTACAACGTTGATCCTTCGGAAGTTAGAAAACAGAGTGGTGAATTTGGAAAGGTCTTTGAAGAGACATGTGTGGGCAAAACAGATGATGAAAAACAAAGGTGGATAAGAGCTCTAGCAGATATGGCAAACATGGCTGGAGAGGATTAGACTCCAATTTTAGGGTATTCCTTGTTGATATTTGAGTATTGATTTTCAGGTGTGATGAAGCAAACATGATTGAAACAATTGCCAACGATGTTTCGAATAAGCTTATAACACCATCGAGTGATTTTGGTGATTTCGTTGGTGTTGAAGCTCATTTAGAGAGATTGAGTTCAATGTTGTGCTTGGAATCTGAAGAAGCTAGAATGGTAGGGATTGTAGGACCTTCTGGGATTGGTAAAAGTACCATAGGAAGAACTCTTTTCAGTCAACTCTCTAGCCAATTCCACCATCGCGCTTTCGTGACTTATAAAAGAACCAACCGGGACGATTATGGCATGAAGCTGTGTTGGGAAGAACAGTTTTTATCAGAAATTTTATGTCAAAAGGACATCAAGATTTTGCATTTAGGTGCGGTGGAACAAAGGCTAAGGCACAAGAAAGTTCTTATCGTTCTTGACGATGTGGATGATCTTGAGCTATTAAAGACCTTGGTGGGACGAACTGGATGGTTTGGGATTGGAAGCAGAATTGTTGTGATAACTAAAGATAAACAACTTCTCAAGTCTCATAAGATTGACCTTGTTTATGAGGTGGATTTCCCATCTGAAATTTTGGCTCTGCAAATGTTTTGTCGATGTGCTTTTGGGCAAAACGCTCCACCAGATGGTTTCGTGAAGTTAGCTCGCGAAGTTGCAAACCTTTCCGGTAATCTTCCTTTAGGTCTCATCAATGTCTTGGGTTCTTCATTAAGAGGAAAGGACAAGCAGGAATGGATGGAGTTGTTGCCTAGGCTCCGAAATGGTCTGGATGGGAAAATTGAGAAGACATTAAGAGTCAGCTACGATGAGTTAGATGACAAAGATCAAGAAGTTTTCCTTTACATTGCGTGTTTACTTAATGGTCAAAAAGTTGATTATATCAAGAACTTGCTTGGAGATAGTGTATACGTTGGGATTAAAATGTTGGCTGATAAGTCCCTCATACGTATAACACCACCTCGCAAAACTGTACACATGCACAACTTACTACAAAAGTTGGGTAAAGAAATTGTTCGTGTAGAGTCCATTTACAATCCTGGAAAACGGCGATTCTTGGTGGATACTAAGGATATTTGTGATGTATTTACCAAAAATACTGTGAGTTTTTTACATATGCTTTTCATATTTGACTCCATATAAATTGAAGAAAGTCATTTATTATTTGATAGATTATTGTGACTGTTATAAAAGACTAATTTTTTTTTCAGGGAACTGAAAATGTGCTAGGCATATCTTTCAACACATCAGAAATCGACGAGCCGTTGTTTATAAATGAACAATCGTTCAAAAGAATGCGTAATCTCACATTTCTAAAATTTTACAAGGAGTGGTCGCGAGAGACTAGTGAAGGCAGATTGTGTTTACCTCAAGGCTTCATTTCTTTGCCCCGGAAACTCAGATTTCTATACTGGGATGAATATCCGTTGACAAGTATGCGCTTCAACTTTAAGGCGGAAATTCTGGTTAAGCTCAATATGGAGAATAGCAAGCTTGAAAAGTTATGGGAAGGAGTCCAGGTACTACTTTTATGTTTACTTCCTCTTCAGTTTGATTTATGAATATCGACAACGCATAAGGTTCAAAGAGTCATATATCATGTATGATTTATTTTAAAGTTATGTGACATGTGTATACCATCTAATTCTCGCCATGTTGTTTCAGCCACTTCGAAGTCTCAAGAAGATAAGATTGGATGGGTCTACGGAGTTGAAAGAAATTCCAAATCTTTCTAATGCCATAAATCTCGAGAAACTGAATCTTTGGGGATGCACATCTTTGGTGACACTTCCGTCCTCAATTCAAAAACTCAGTAAACTGAGGAAGTTATCAATGGAGGAATGCACAGAGCTCAAGGTTCTGCCTACTGATATCGACTTGGGATGTCTTAGTTACCTCAATCTCAGTGGATGTTCAAGGTTGAGAAGTTTTCCTCGAATTTCGAGGAACATTTCAGGGCTCATTTTAGATGGTACTGCAATAGAAGAAGAAGATTCCGTTTACCTTGAGAATATCTCCGGGCTCACTAAACTCGACTGGAATGGTTGCCCAATGAAATGTTTGCCTCCTGGCTTTCGCCCAGAAAATCTTGTTTATCTCACCATGAGAGGTAGTAAGCTTGAGAAGTTGTGGGAAGGAATCCAGGTAATGTAATGTTCTCATAAACGGTCTTTTTTTCTTTTAGCTATAGCATTTGGTGATTGGCTTGATTCCCAAAGAAGTCTGACAGAGTGGGTACGTGCTAGCTCGTCTTGATGTTCCTAAATATATAATTTACAACATGAAATAATCAAGAATGCATACAAAAAGACTAGAAACTATTGTTAAAGCTTAACATTATGATTCAGCTAGAGTGGGTTTCAAGAAAAGACAAGTTAATATTAGGGAACTAAAAGTAAAAATTTAGTAAGAATACAACTTCACACCCTTAAAACTTAGACTATAAAAAAAGTTAAAACATTAGAGAATTCTATCTGCATAGTGTTGATGCATGTAACTTTTAATAAATAGGACAAGCAAAAACTCATTATATATTTGTTTTTCTTTATTTCTTTTGTTTCAGTCGCTTGGAAGCCTCGTGAGGATGGATTTGTCAGGAAGTGAAAACCTGAAAGAATTTCCAGATCTTTCGACGGCCATCAATCTTGACCACTTGGAACTCAACGATTGCAAAAGTTTAGTGATGCTTCCTTCTTCAATTCGTAATCTCAATAGATTGACGCGGTTGGAAATGCAAGGATGCACAAAGCTAAAATTTCTTCCAACCAACGTCTACTTGGAATCTTTAGAGTACCTTGATCTCAGGGGATGCTCAAGTTTAAGATTTTTCCCTTGGATTTCAAGGAACATTTCTGAGCTCCATCTAAACGGATCGGAACTGCGATAGAAGAAGACAAAGATTGTTTCTTTATCCGGGATATCTCTGAGCTCACTGAACTCGTTTGGAGTAATTGTCCCATGAAATATTTGCCTTCTAACTTTTGCGCAGAACATCTCATAGAACTCGCAATGCCATGTAGCAAGCTTGAGAAGCTATGGGAAGGTATCCAGGTAAAGTTCTTATGATGTTCTATAATATTTTCTTGGCCTTTCTTCTTCTTAATTGCTATATGATTTGCTTGGCCTGCAAACTTGATTGGAGTATGTATATATGATATAAAACCTCTTAGCTTCAAAATTGATATTCCGAAATCTATATATTTAATAAATCTATTTATATACTACAATTTTCACAAAAAAAATGATTATAAATTACTTATTCCTTACAAATTATAGGTGTTATTAGAACTAAATAATATTTACGTATTCTCAAGTTTAATTAACAATTGATGTGCTTTAATCATTTGCTAAAAGTTCGGATTTGTGATCCACTTCTTAGCATGCAAAATTTAAACGCAAATGCAGATGAAACCACCCTCAATAGAAAATGATAATCTCCTGGCTGTTTTTTCCTTTGAAATTCTGATGGACATATCACCTCTCACAGTCACATGTTAATATTCATTTGCACACAAAATGTAAAAACTACATAAGTTATATACAATGGCAAGTCCCCTAGTGATTTGTACTTGTGTTTTCATTGTTTCATCCTTCGGTTCAAACCTTTCTCCGTTTAAATGGATAACAATATACCTTTCTCTGTTTCAGTCGCTTGGAGGTCTCAAAAGGATGGACTTGTCAGGATGTGAAAGTGTTAAGGTTTCAATACCTTGAACTCACTGTAAACTCTTGATAGATATTATAGAATCGATTACGTAACCACACAAAGGGAAGATAAGAATCGTATACTCAAATCAACATAGATCTAAGCAACGATTACACAGAGATCAACATTGATCTCTCTTCTAGCACATCGCTAGGCCAAAGTCTCTCTCGAGAATTCTCACAACATAAAGCATAAACCCTCCCATACAAACACGAGTCTCTATTTAAAGAAGAAGAGCTTCAACGGCAAAGCCTCTGATAGAGAAAGAGTCTTTGCCCTCATTTGCCCAGTCAGCTTAGTCAACACTTTTGTTGACTTTCTCTGTATTCTTCTAAGCTCTTATATTCACTTATCTAACACTTCCTTTCTTCTTCTTCTTCTTCTTCTTCTTCTTCCTTGAATCGTATCAATACTTTCCCCTTTGAAAACAAGCTTGTCCTCAAGCTTGGAAAAAGAAAGAAGAGACTACCAGTGTTGAATGCATCCAAATGCGTCGATAATTTCACTATATGCATATGCACCCAGACCACTAGCTCTTGTGCTTCTGAAAAGGAAGGAATTGATGTGGCAAGTCTCTCACTAGCTCTTGAACTCTCACGAACAGACCAGCCTCTCCACAAGTTGAAAGCACAACAAGAACACAATGGGACTGAGCCAAATGCACTAGTAATTCTGCCAAAATAAAACGACTCCACTCCTCACAATCTCTTGATCAAAGGTCTCTAAGAACATATGCACCCAGCCATTCATAATATCTGCATTGCAAATTTCCAGCTGATCCACCTGTATCAAACACAGAGGCTCCTTGTACAATGTGTTGCTTCTTGTTTGTCCACTCCTTTTGTTGTGTTTCTGATTTGTACTTGAACATCCAAGTTTTTTTACACTTTCTTTGCTTCTGCCTTAGAAGGAAAAATCTGTTAGAAATAGTAGCAGTGACATCCATTCCCGTCATGTGCAGTTTCTCTCTTGTCGCAAACCAATATTTGTACTTGAACCACTCCTGCTTGGAAAACTTGATATTTTCATTTCTCATCACTTGTTGAATAACCAAATTGGGTTGCGAAAGCTCAGTCACTATTAAAATCTGCTCATACACAGCTTGTTGTCCATGACCTGCACCACTCTTTGTTGTCCCGCCAGTTGCAGAACAAGCCAAGCTAACCCCACTAACATAACCTTCAGAAAACACACATGAGACTACCTCAAACCAAATCACGATGATCTTGAACTTAAACCACCAGTCTTTGCTAAATTTTCGCGTCCATGAATCGTCTAGCCCGATGTACGAGTAAAGCAAACACACAATCGTTAACTTCAATTTCTGAGTTAATCCAAGCTTAGAACATGTAATTAAATTGTCTCCTTTCATGATCAGTTCCAGCACCCCTTGAACCATGTAATTGCACATACACACCTTGTAAGCATCCTCCAATTGTATTATGCATGTATCTTCTCTTCTCAAAGATGGTGTGAACTCAACATCCTTGGTGTAGCCAACTTCGCCCTCATCACTTTTCATTCTCGGTCCAGACCAAAAGCACATTGGAAAACTGTGGTGAAGCATCAATGTCTCATTCCCCATTCTTGTGGCAGCCTCTCCATTACTTTCCCCATTGAAAACAAGCTTGCCCTCAAGCTTGGAATGAGGAAACTGAAACTCTTTAGCAGCATTTTGTAACTCATTGGTAAGCACTGAAAGTGATTGTAGTATACGAGATCTCCATATGGGTTTCCTGTGGAACATCCCAGCACCACATACAAGTTGTTGCATGAATCCAAATTCCCATCTCTGAATCAATCTAGACCTCAACCATGATATGTATGCTTGCTTCCTCATTTTCCCACTCTGAAAAATCCTTTTCCCATTTGATTTAACATTAGCCAAAGAACAAGAATCCTTGAGTTGTCGAGTGCTTGACTTCATCTTGAACTTAAATCGCCAAGCCTTAAGGTGTTTTCTCTGCTTAAGTTGTTGATTCCTTCTTCTGTCTCTCATAAGCACTTTATCGAACAGTTGGAGTGCACACTGTGTGGTCTTAACACTTGTAGACATCTCGGAAATCTCAACCACGTCTAAAGCATTGACAACTTGTGAGTGCTCAAAGAACACAGATGATAAATCATCCCTGACATCCAATGACGCATTGCTAAATTTAATGCTAGGTTCCAATGGTGAAATCGATACCTTAAGTTGTGCAACACCATCAGTCTCCATGTTTGATCCATTTGCCTCCGATTCAAGCTTTGATATCAAATGCTCTGTTGCACAAAGCTTAACAGGATCAAATCGTGCCAACAACCTGTGCTCAAAATCAGCCCAATCTCTGAACTTCAGTGTGGACATCTCTCGAAGAAACCATTTCAACGCAACTCCTTCGAGACTCAAAAATACAAGATCAAGCTTCACTGCATCCGCAAAACGGCCAATATTGAAAAACTTCTCCACTTTCGAAAACCATAGAGACGGATTTGTTCCATCAAACATAGGCATGGCGATAGATCCACTGGTTTTCTCAATTTTTGACACCGATTCACCCAAACTCTTCACCGGTACCTGTTGTAGTTGTGATGAACAACGGATCTGCATCTGTTTTGTGCCACCAGAAAACGATCGGGATTCAAATCTCTCCAAGTCAGAAACCATCGCCTGCAATGTATCGTCCCTGGATTTCACCTTCGCTCGTGTCGTCTCCATCGAATCAAGCTTCCGTTTCAAATCCTCCAAACTCAACATAGCGTGAGATCCGAACCAGTTTCACCGCACCATTGTTAAGGTTTCAATACCTTGAACTCACTGTAAACTCTTGATAGATATTATAGAATCGATTACGTAACCACACAAAGGGAAGATAAGAATCGTATACTCAAATCAACATAGATCTAAGCAACGATTACACAGAGATCAACATTGATCTCTCTTCTAGCACATCGCTAGGCCAAAGTCTCTCTCGAGAATTCTCACAACATAAAGCATAAACCCTCCCATACAAACACGAGTCTCTATTTAAAGAAGAAGAGCTTCAACGGCAAAGCCTCTGATAGAGAAAGAGTCTTTGCCCTCATTTGCCCAGTCAGCTTAGTCAACACTTTTGTTGACTTTCTCTGTATTCTTCTAAGCTCTTATATTCACTTATCTAACACTTCCTTTCTTCTTCTTCTTCTTCTTCTTCTTCTTCCTTGAATCGTATCAGAAAGCCTAAAAGAAATTCCAAATCTTTCAAAGGCTACAAATCTTGAATATTTGAATCTCAGCAATTGCAAAAATTTGGTGATGCTTCCGCCTACAATTCGGAATCTCAAAAAACTGGTGACTTTGAACATGGAAGGATGCACAGGACTCAAGTTTCTTCCAAATGATGTTAACTTGGTATCTCTTAATCCGTTCTTCAATCTCAGTGGATGCTCACGGTTGAGAAGTTTTCCTCAGATTTCAACGAGCATTACAAGTCTTTCTCTAGACTTAACTGCGATTACAGAAGTTCCTTCTTGGATTGAGAATATGTCTGGCCTCACTTCTCTAACGATGAAAAGTTGCAAGAAGTTGAAGCAGGTTGCATCAAACAGTTTTAAATTGAAACGTCTTCTGGTGGTAGACTATTCAGATTGTGAAAGAGTCACGTGTTTCGGTGATGCAAGTGCGGAGACACATACCACTGAGAGTCAGCTACCAGTGACCAAGGAAGCTTCCTTTCATCCTTCATATTTAATAGTATGTGCAAAGAACTGTAAATCTCTCCAGAGTATATCTCACTACTTCCTCAATCCAATGAGTTGTCTCAAATTTCACAATTGCTTCAAGCTGGACCGAGATGCACGGGAACTCATCCTACAGTCAGACTTCAAGTATGCGGTCTTACCAGGTGGAGAAGTGCCTACATATTTCAGGAATCGAGCTTATGGAAGTTCTTTAACTATCTCTTTATGTAAGAGCTCTCTTTCTCAAAAAGTGTTGCGGTTTAAAGCTTGCATCATGCTCGACCTCTTGACTCTCCCCGAGGATCATTCTGCAAAAATTACTGTACAATGGTACTTCAGAGGCAAAAGCAACATTCATCATGTTGAAATTGACGTTGATTCGTGTCAGGTAGATCATCTGGTTGTGTTCCACTTTGAGTTATGTCTTTCAAAAGAAGTCGATGGTCATCCATACGAATTTGACTACGACTATGTGGAATTCAAGTTTGAATATCATAGCAATGCTTGTTCTTGCATGAGATGTTCGCCTATCCACTACAAGCAAACATGTCCCTTGCCACTCCAGAAGATAAAAGGATGCGGACTACGACTCTTGAATGTCTCTCCATCTAAGGATGGTAGTGGTACGAGCTCTGAAACAGAGTACAACCAACAATATGGAGATAGTGACATAGAGAGTGGGTGAAGCAAGAAGTGAATGCGGGAAAAGCTTCTCAGTGAACTGAAAAATTTAGAAATCTAACTCTTGATTCATTTTCAGGATCAAATGGAAAATAGACCATCGGAATATTGATTTTAGTATGCAGATAACCATCTAAAGAACCTTCCAACGTACTCTGTCTTAAAACAGTAGCCTGCTCCAAATTTGGAGCTTTCCTTAGGACAGGTATGATATCATCGTCATCAGTTTCTTTGAGCAAGTTTCATGGTGATGGAACTTCGTTGAATCTTTCCCTTTCTCCTTATGAACGGAGACATATACTGGTAAATGACAAGACGGTTTCTTAGTTTTTTAAACAAGCCATGTTCTCCTGCAGATGATGGAGCACTTTCTGAGAACTAGAAACCTTTTATGACTCCAAGTACGGATCCTGAGAATGCTTGTTATATCTCTCTGTGTGCTTGTCTTGAGTTGTAACCCATTAAAGGAAGAAGATCACGCTGTAGACATCTTTAGTATCCCTGTCACAGAGCTGCCTTTGAAGCCATCTGCTACAGCAGCTAATCAAGATAAATCTTTGGTACAAAAATCTCAGGATCCATGCAATCGTCGGGAAACAGCAAAACGTACAGCTGTTTCCCTGAGAAAAAAAACACACCAGAAAAAGTAAAGCTATTGCACAACTACGAGGCAGTGAACAACCGTGAATCCTCTTTCCCTGAGGTAACATTTCATCCTACCACCCTTCTGAACTCTCCATTCATTTGATTGCTGCATTTGTATGACATAATATACGTGCTCTGTTCTTCTTTACTGCCATCATTTGGATTCAAATATCACATAAAAGGGTTTTCATTGTTAGCGTTCTATTGCTTCTACTGCACTCCAGAACATGACATATCTTAAAAACGCAGAGAGTTTCTAGACGCAATACCACTGTCGCTCCTTAACCTCGTTCATAGATGTTTGACCGTTAACCCGAGGCGACGAATCAGAGCAGAGGATGCTCTCAGGCAGGACTTCTTCCAGCCAGTACATGAAACACTTAGAAACCAAATGCTCCTTAAACAGCAGCCTACAGTAGTTGCTGACGCAGTAAGCCAAACTCTAAACTTACAATTGTAAAAGTAAAAAAACATTATTCGAAAATCTTCTCTCCACTGTCCACACCACACAACTCTAGAAAACTAGATAGTTTGTGTTAGTGTTTTCACTGTATTATTATTTGAATTAAAATCCTCATAATCGATATACTTATTATTCTCCTAATTTCTATGCATGTATGTATAGGGACACAAGACTTTGATATTAAGCAAGCTTAACATTTTTAAGATTAATTGAAATCTTGTTTCTGTCTTGAACCACTACAGCCACAAAATTTTGTTTCTTCAAAATATCTGTTTTTGCCTAGAAATTACGATAAATTGAAAACTTACTTCTGTCTTGTAGCGTGGCTGCTCTCATCATCATACATAATTCAGTGACAACTGATAGCCACAAAATTGAAATCTTCAAAAATATCGTTATAGAGTACCTTGCTAGGGGATTTGATTTTTCAACCACTAAAATAATATCTTGTACAGTAAGTCTTCTATGCAAGTCTTCTAGGGAAGGACGACCAAGTTTCTCCTCTCTCAATCTTTGTATTGCTGATTTACTTCTCTTAAAAATCTTCGTCTCCCATGGCGGCTTCTTCTTCTTCTTCTTCATCTGGCAGCTGGAGATACGATGTTTTCCCAAGCTTTCGTGGAGAAGATGTCCGGGACTCATTCCTCAGCCATCTTCTCAAGGAGCTCAAGCACAAATCTATCACATTCGTAGATGATGAGATCGAGAGGAGCCGCTTAATCGGCCCTGAGCTTTCATCGGCAATAAGAGGATCAAGGATCGCAATTGTTGTCTTCTCTAAGAACTATGCTTCATCCACCTGGTGCCTGAATGAATTGGTGGAGATTCACAAGTGTTATAAGAAATTGAATCAAATGGTGATTCCGATTTTCTTCCACGTTGATCCTTCGGAAGTTAAAAAACAAACCGGTGATTTTGGAAAGGTCTTTGAAGAGACATGCAAGGGCAAATCAGAGGATGAGAAACAAAGTTGGAAGCAAGCTTTAGCAGATGTTGCAACTATGGCCGGAGAGGATCTTCGGAACTGGTATCTTGCTTTTTATTATCTCTGAACTGGAATTTCAATGCATAGACTTCAATTGTGCTTTTTATTTGCGTTGCTTCTTTAATGAAACAATTGACTATTGTTATTAGGCCTAATGAAGCAGCCATGATTGAAAAGGTTGCCCAAGATGTTTTGAAAAAAACTATGACACCATCGGATGATTTTGGCGACTTCGTGGGTATTGAAGCTCATCTACAGGCATTGAAAAAATTGATGTGCTTGGAATCTGAGGAAGCTAGAATGGTCGGGATTGTCGGAACTTCAGGGATTGGTAAGAGTACCATAGGAAGAGCTCAATACGATCAACTATCTAGCCAATTCCATCTTCGGGCTTTTGAAACTTGTAGGAGAACCAACGGAGATGACTATGAGCAGAAGTTGTATTGGGAAAAACAAATTCTGTTAAAAATGTTAAATGAAAATGACTTAAAGATAGAGAAAGTAGGCGCGGTGAAAGAAAGGTTAAATCAGAAGAAAGTTCTTATCGTTCTTGATGATGTGGATAATCTGGAGTATCTTAAGACCTTGGTGGGAAAACCTGAATGGTTTGGACTTGGAAGTAGAATTATTGTGATCACTCAAGATAGGCAACTTCTCAAGGCTCATGATATTAACCTTATATATGAGGTGGATTTCCCATCTGAAGATCTTGCTCTTACGATGTTATGCCGATCTGCTTTTGGGGAAAACACTCCACCTGATGATTTTCGGGAGCTCGCAGTGAAAGTTGCTATGCTTGCTGGTAATCTTCCTTTGGGTCTCAGGGTCCTGGGTTCGTCCTTAAAAGGAAGGACCAAAGAACAGTGGATTGGGATGATGCCTAGGCTCCGAAATGGTTTGAACGGAGATATTATGAAAACATTAAGAGTCAGCTACGATAGATTAGATAAAAGGGATCAAGATATGTTCCTTTACATCGCGTGTTTATTCAATGGTTTTGATTGTTTATTCAGTCGTTTTAAAGTCAGTGACGTCAATGATTTACTTCAAGATAATGTTGGGCTTACAACGTTGGCTGAGAAGTCCCTCATACGTATATCACCGGAAGGTGCGATAGAGATGCACAATTTGCTAGAGAAGTTGGGTATAGAAATTGATCGTGCAGAGTCCAATGGTAATCTTGGAAAACGTCGATTTCTGACGAATTTTGAGGATATTGAAGAAGTACTTACCGAGAAAACTGTAAGTTTTTCGCAGCTCCCTTTTAATGCATGACTCTATATTAATATAATCGTCACGTGGGTATTAATTAAAATGTTGCTCTTTTGATGTCAGAAAAATAAAAATTGTTGCGATTGTTAAGATTATAGTTTTCTTCGGATTTTTTTCAGGGCACAGAAACTGTTCTCGGAATACGTCTCTACACAGATTACAGGGAAAAGCGGTTATTATCAATAGATGAACAAGCATTTGAAGGCATGCATAATCTCCAATATCTATCAGTTCGTAATCGGTCAAACATAAAACTACGTCAGGGCCTCGTTTGTTTGCCCCATAAACTCAGATTGCTAGAATGGGATTATTTTCCATTGCAGTGTTTGCCTTCTAACTTTAAGGCTAAGTATCTGGTTGAACTCCGAATGATAGAGAGTAAGCTTGAGAAACTGTGGGAAGGAACTCTGGTACTAATTCTAAATTTTATTAGTTGTCAATTTTTAGAACGGATCTGTGGTATATTTACTAACAAAAGAATCTGTTTAAAATGTTTATGAACGGGTGTTATTCTCTTTTTTCCTATTTTGTTTTCAGCTACTTGGAAGCCTTAAGAAGATGAATTTGTGGTTTTCCAAATATTTGAAAGAAATTCCAGATCTTTCTAAAGCCATAAACCTCGAGGAATTAGATCTTGAAGGATGCTCATCTTTGGTGACACTTCCTTCCTCGATTCAGAATGCCATTAAACTGAGGAAGTTAGATTGTTCGAATAAGCTATTAATAGATTTAAAATCATTAGAAGGCATGCGTAATCTCCAATATCTAAGAGTTTATAATTGGTCAAACATGGATCTACCTCAGGGCCTCGTTTATTTCCCCCATAAACTCATATCGCTATTCTGGAATTATTTTCCATTCAAGTGTTTGCCTTCTAATTTTAAGGCTGAGTATCTGGTTGAACTCAGAATGGAGAATAGTAAGCTTGAAAAGCTGTGGGAAGGAAATCAGGTACTAACTCTATTAGTGATCAATTTCTAAACATATATATATATATATGTTAGAAAAACTATAAATGAATCTGTTTAATATTCTCTTTTCCCCTATATTGTTTTCAGCCACTTGGAAGCCTCAAGAAGATGTTTCTGCGTGATTCAAAATATTTGAAAGAAATTCCAGATCTTTCTAATGCCATAAACCTTAAGTATTTAGATCTTTCTGGATGCTCATCTTTGGTGACACTTCCTTCCTCGATTCAGAATGCCATCAAACTGAGGCAGTTAGATATGAGGCGTTGCATAAAGCTAGAGAGTTTTCCAACTCATCTCAATTTGGAATCTCTGGAGTACCTCAATCTCATTGGATGCCTAAATTTGAGAAATTTCCCTGCAATCAAAATGGGAATTTCAGACGACTTTCTGCTAGATATTATATTTGAGATCGTGGTAGAAGATTGTTTCTGGAACAAGAATCTCCCTGGACTCGATTATCTCGCCTGCCTTGTGAGATGTATGCCTTGTGAATTTAGCCCAGAATATTTCGTTAGTCTCGATGTGAGAGGCAACAAGCTTGAGAAGCTATGGGAAGGCGTCCAGGTACATTGTTAATATTATAGCATCTGCTGATTTTTGTTTAATCTATCTTATAACCAAATTTGTCAAAAATGGCTTGTGATCCACGGTTATTTCTAACATACATAATGATTTTTAATTATAATTTGAAACATATATAGGTATAAAATTAAAATATATCATTGATAATGATTGAAGCATGCCAATGTTTTTTTTTTTTTTGCTAATTTCTGTTTCAGTTGCTTGGAAGTCTCGAGTGGATGAATCTGTCAGAATGTGAAAACCTGACAGAAATTCCAGATCTTTCAAAGGCCACCAATCTGAAGCGTTTTTCTCTCAACGGGTGCAAAAGTTTGGTGACGATTCCTTCTACAATTGGGAATCTCCAAAATTTAAGATGTTTGTGGATGAACGGATGCACAAGGCTGGAGGTTCTTCCAACCGATGTCAACTTGTCATCTCTCGAAATCCTCGATCTGAGTGGTTGCTCAAGTTTGAGAAGTTTTCCTCTGATTTCATGGAATATCGGAAGGCTCTATCTAGAAAACACCGCCATTGTAGAAGTTCCCTGCTGCATTGAGAATTTCTCGAGGCTCACTGTACTAATGATGTATTGTTGCCAGAGTTTGAAAAACATATCCCCGAACATTTTCAGACTGACAAGTCTAATGCTCGTCGACTTTACAGACTGTAGAGGTGTCATCATGGCGTTGAGTGATGCCACTGTCGTAGCGACAATGGAAGATCACATTTCTTGTGTACCATTACATGAAAACACTGAATATACACGTGAACGTTTCTGGGATGAGTTACTTAGGGAATATTTTAGCTTCCGTAATTGCTTCAAATTGAATAGAGATGCCCGAGAACTCATCCTACGATCATGCTTCAAGCCTGTGGCCTTACCAGGTGGAGAAGTCCCTAAGTATTTCCAACATCGAGATTCTGGAGATTCCCTAACTGTCACTTTAGCTCAGAGCTCTCTTTCTCAATACTACTTCTTGGTATTTAAGGCTTGCGTCGTGGTTGACCCTCTCTCGGAGGGCAAGGGTTTGTATCCATCGTTGAAGGTAAACGTTGGCTTCAATGGCGCACAGTATAAGAGATCATTTTTTGAAGAAACAGAACTGCAGTTTTGTGAGACGGATCATCTGTTTTTCTGTTCATTCCAGTTCCACCATGAAGATCTTCCATCTAAATTGACTCTCAACGATGTGGAGTTTAAGTTTTCTTGCTCCAAGATGATAAAAGAATGTGGTGTACAACTCTTGAATGTCTATCCATCTCCAGATGGTAGTGATGGAAGCTCTGAAACAGAGTACAACCAACGGTCTGGAGAAAAATGGGATGTTGTAGTAGAGACTAGGAGAAGCAAGAAGCGGATGCGGGTAAGCCCTTTTGCCATAATTAGAGTTGAAAATTATAAAGTTATCTTTTGACTTTTGATTTGTTTTTCCAGAATCGAAATACTATAGCGACAGACTATTTAATAGAATCGATCGTTTGATTTATAATGCAGATGACATCGGGAACATCTGAAGAATATATCAACTTAGCCGGTGACCAAATTGTAGCGGACACAGGATTGGCCGCTCTAATTATGGAGCTTTCGTTAGGGGAGGGTGAAGCATCATCAGTCTCTTCTTATCCATCTTTGGAGGGGGAAGCTTTGTGTGTTGATTACATGATAACTGAAGAACAAGCTGCAGAAATTCCTATCTTGGATCCTGTTTCTGGTAACTGAAGCATCTTATTATTCTGTTTTGCTCTGTTTTAGGATAACTTGGGATCGACCATGCCTATAATGATAATTACTAGACGAGATTTCATAGGTTTTGACACGAGCCATTTTTCTCTGCAGATGATGAAGAGCTTTAGGAATACCAAAGTCCGTTAAATTCTTCAACTCCGGAGCCTTAAAGTGTTTGTAATTTCTTCTTTATCTGAATGCGGAAACACTCTGTCTTTGCTTTGAAAATTTCGCTTTTCCTGAAAGAATAAATGTTTCAAAAAGCCACACTTTAGCATATTCTGGAAAAACATCTTTGGCATGGTTTGTGAGCTTACGGGTTTACATACTTGAACTAGGTACTACCCAAAATAGTCTTACCTTTTTTAAAAAACATAGATATCAATGTGTATATTAGTAAAGTTGTTTTTCTCTTTATTAGCAATGAATAAATCAGACTTTGGGTAAACAAAATGAATATCGCAAATTCACAAGGGAATTGACAACAAGAATGTGTTGGAACTAATTAAATAGCAAGATCCTCGTCATCAGCAACATTTGCATTGCTGATTCAGTAGCCAAATGGCAGAAGCGTTTTTGGCTTAACTTCGGCCAAAGATGTGACCAGCGTAAAAAAAAATTCTTGAGGTGAAGGGACGAGCTTTCAAACTTTTTGCAGGAGACATTGTCTGGTCCAACCATGAAGTATATCATCCAGCTGAGAAACATGTCGCTGCTGTTCCAGGGAAAGCTGACCCCAATGCCGCTGCACTCTTTAATTATATGGTAAAGAGTGAAAGTGGGTTTTAGCTTCCGAGTTACTAGTTATTATATAAATATTGTACCTTGACTCCTTGAGATGAAAGTTTTAGGCCTGAACTACTCATTAGAATATCTACGATGGGAAGCTAATTCTCTGTGGCTTTTCTTGACTGAATTGGTTTGCATCAAGGGCCTAAGATAGACGTGTGATCTGCGGCACTTACTCTGTTATTATACCTCATGATGGTAACGACACCTTTCACTGCTGACCCTGAACAGTTATGATCTGCCTTCACTGAATTCACCATCACATTGTTAAGATTCCTTTCCACAGTTTATAACATTGTTAAGGTAACCTGAAACATATTACAACTCTGTTAGTCTGTTTTGTAATGAACTTGGGATCGACCATGACTATAATGGTAATGACATAACGATATCTTAGTTTTTCACACAAGCCATTTTATCCTGCAGATGATGGAGCACTTACTGACAACTAGAAACCTTTTATGGCTCCATGTCCACAACAGAAGCACTCTCTGTTCTTACATCTCTCTGTTTTGCTTCTTTGAAAATTTCACTTTCCTGAAAAGATGTAAATATTACAGTCTTTTCTTTTGAAACACATATCTCTCTCTACGTCTATGTTACCAAAGGTTATTTATTCTCTCTTTAAAGCAATGAATAAATCATAATTTTGGTAAACAAAAATGTATTTCATAATTTCACAAGAGAATTATCAACAACAACAAAGTGTTGGAACTAATTTTAAATAGCAAGACCTTCCTCATCAGTAAGAATTGCATCGCTGCTACCATGGCGTTTCCTACACTCACAGTAAAAAACAGTGATTACAACATAACTCAGCACCACCTCAGCCCCATACATACAAACCAGCTTCCACCCGTCCCATCCACCGGCCACAACCACCGACCTCCACCACGACCCTGAGCTCGAGTCCATATCTAGCTCCTTCGCCAACTTCTCCATCCCATGACCAATGAAACTCGATAGAAACACAAATACACCCGCCAAAGCCAACCCTGTTATCCTCCTCCCTTTCATCAGAGCGGTTCCTTCCTTAATCGCATCAAAACCATATCTTTCTTCCAATACAGAGACGACAAGGCCAAGCCCTGTTATAGCCATTATGTATACCTCAATGCCGAGACTGAAGACCATGATGAGATAACGCAATGTGGGTGTGTAACCGAAGAGAGCTGATAGAAACATGGGAATTGGTGAGTAGAGGAAGAGCAGACCATAGACGATGATGGAAGTTGCTGTTACTCTCATCCAAAAGGACTTCACTGAAGCAAATGACGATTTCAGAGATGGGTTTAGGCCTTGGTGTGAGAAGGAAGTTGATGTGATGACGGTTATGGAGGCGATACAAGAGAGGATGAATGATGGGACGACATACCGGGATTTGAGATGTAAAAGCGAGACAGCATCTTCTCTAGACTCTTGCCAGATCTGTCTAGCTTCAAACCGTGTATGCACGACATTAGCTAGGGCTTCCAGACGAAAGACATGGATTTTAAGGCGAAAGGAGGTAAGAGTTAGGGAGAGGTGTAAGGCTGCGAGAGGGATCGCTATGAAGGCAAAGACTGGGATTAAGATGTGTTTGTTTCTGAAGAGAATCATGAAGGAATCAAGAAGTGTAGTGGTGATCCGCGTGGAAGAACCAGGTCGCTTTACCTCAATCATGATTGCAAAAGGCACATAAGAACCTCGTTAAGCTTCAACAGCTGTTGGGGAAACTCAAATCTGAGTCGATGTTATGCTTCTAGAGAATGTCAGCTTGTATGAGACCTGTGGTAATAGTGAAAGCACAAAACTTTTTAGCTACTCAGAGAATTCATACTAAACACAGACAAGACAATGCGTATTGCAAAGCTGAAAACTTTATCCGAATAATACAAATTTTTCAGCAAAAGAATCATACTTATCTGGAAATTCACAGTTTTGCCAGAACCATATGAAAGAATGACACTTTAAGCGATAAATCCAAAACAGAGAACACAAACAAGTTTAAAAAATCAACCATAGTTGACCAAAATGTTAAAGACTTTATCTACAAGTTCGAGTTCATCTAAGAATATAAACCCTAATCTGAGTACGAATCGATGGTATACTGTCAAATTTTAATAAAATTCAGTGATCTTTAGGTACCAAACAATCCATCGATAACCAACTAGACGCAACGAATCCAGAACAAAG
The DNA here is from genome assembly GCA_019202795.1 of Arabidopsis thaliana x Arabidopsis arenosa. Lineage (NCBI taxonomy): Eukaryota > Viridiplantae > Streptophyta > Magnoliopsida > Brassicales > Brassicaceae > Arabidopsis > Arabidopsis thaliana x Arabidopsis arenosa. The sequence continues at coordinate 10,353,355 of CM032924.1, forward strand.
TCCCGATCTACGGCTAAATCCCAACTCTTACGAGAGAACGGAAACAATTTAAGTTAATCAATTGTTTTTCACTTGACTCCGATATAGATTGAAATCGAGACAAACCTGAAAGATTCGAAAACACCGATTGGTGGTGTCAGAGCAAATTCGAAGAAGCTTGCTTGGGAAGGATTCATTGAGATAGAACAAGTCAAAATGGGGTTTTTAAGCTTAACCAATAACCACTCTCTGTTATTATAATTTTCTTGATTTGTTTTCAATCTATTTGCACTAGATAATACAGTTATGTTTTTTACTTTATTTTACTAGGGGAGCTTTTTCTCAAGTCAAAAATAAAATTTAAGGAAACTTTTCTTGTTTTTCAGTTTTTAATTAAAAAATAATTAAGCAGAATCCATTTTTCAACTAAAGATGTAATCAATTTGAATACACTACCAAATAAAATCTTTGTTTGCTCCTAAACATTTTTTTAAGAAAGAAGAATAAGTTACAATCCGATCAACCGGTATCATCTAAACCGGAGATTTTCCTATTTAATTACTTGTCTCTGCTGTTATTGTCCTTGTTGTCAACATTGTTCCTGTTGTTTATGTCATTGGGATGATCCACACAGTTATTGTTGTTGGTGTTTGAGTCATTCGGATGATCCACAGTGTTGGTGTTGTTGTTGGTGGTGTCTGAGCTATTATGGCAATTCTCGAGGATTGTATTGCAGTTGTTGATGGTGGCTGCGTCGACAAGTCCATGGTTCCATAGCTTAATCAAAAACAATCTCCAACACCTGCATATTTATTTTTTAGAAATGAAACAAAATTGATATTGTTATGTGTTTGGTGTACTTGTACAAATAATTCTGGAGATATTACCAGAAGAGTGATGAGTAAAGGTGCAACTCTTTCTTGTAAAATCTTGAAAATGCTTCACATGCCCACGAAATATGACCATCTGCGATAACCCTGCAACATAAATCATAATTTGGTTTGAGCTCAATGTTCCATAAGCAAAATCATTAAGACAAAGGTATGGAATGTAAGACATTAGGTCTTTTTGTTTCGATGTTGTTAGCAACAGACACATTCAATGACAGATTTCAGATATAACATCTTTCACCAGTGATAACAACATATTTCACCGGACAATATTGTTGATTTTCAATTTAACACACTTAATTTGCAATGTTTACAAATATTTGGTTAGTAGTTAGCGATATCTATCCCCAATTGCTATTAACTTGCACACCTCTGTGTGTGTTCAAGTGTAATTACCTTTGCTTTCTTACAAATGAGTTCCAAAGATGCATGAATTGCTTTTCATCTTTATTCACATCCACAAAATCATCAAGCATCTGCAGCTTTTTTTAAGTTTCAAAAGCCATTAGCAAGTTACATCGTATACCATTTTTCTGTTGTCTATTTAATGAACGCAGAAAGAAATCATGGAATACCTGGCGATCTTCGAAATCTGCAACATCATCATCGACTTCATCCTCGCTATCCCGATCAGACATTACTTGCTCAAGCGCCATTGGCTTGTCACATAAACATGCACTTTTTGGTTAGTGGCAATAAAATGGAGACAGCATAGACATAGTATTTTTTGCGTTGATACATACAGACTCATAAAATACAAATCTGGATGAGAACAATCAAACCAGAGTATCGTGAATCGGGACCAAGTATGCTTTGATAAGATATCATCATGAGCAATTTAAAGAAAATGCTTAAGGAGTAGGTGAAGGAACTTGGATCACCTGGACTCTGTGAGAATGATAGAATTGGCGTTTCTGAAGAAGTAGGTGGCTGGAAGAAATTTACTCGGTTAATATGGTAGTACAGTAAACACTTATCCAGAATAGGAAGAACAATTTGTAACAACAGGAATGGTAAATTAAGATGACGGGCTATCTTGATGAACAAACCTTCTAGCCTCTGATCGCTCGGCAGATAACTTTCTTGTCTTTGTAGCAGGGACCACAGCTTCGCTTGTTAATATAACTTTAGCACCAGCGTCCAGAGAAGAGCGAGCTATGGCTGGTGGAATGTTGCTAGTCATCTCAAATTGTCCAGCAAGCTCTGTTGCCTCAGGATATCCTAAACCACGGTTTCCTGTAGCATGCCATTCATTTTGTAAATCAGTTCTGGTAAAACTACCATCGCAAGAAGAATGTGAGAAGTACAAAAAAATTGAACAATCAAGCCATTGTATCTTCTCCTGTAATATTAAGTTCTAAGCCACAAGGAATACCACAGAAGAAGATGTGGTTTTACCATCATTCAGCAGGGCAATTCCATTTTCTGTGCCATTAGCTAAACTGGGTGAATCCAACGGTAAAAAGCGTACTTTAAGTCGCCTGGTGTTATTTCTGCCACCTCTTTGTCTACGCTTACGAGGTTTCGAGCTACAAAACATTATGGTTGGGTTCATAGAGATGTACTGACAAGAAAAGCAAAGAGTTACTGCTATTAAGGTATTTATAAAGGGGTTCTGAAAGTTACCAGAGAGAGAAGGGCTCAAATTTATCTTCATCACTTCCTTCTTCCTGGTAAAAAGAAGGATGGAATATAAACTAAATTTTCACCAGCTATAGGATTTCCCCAAGTTACCAAGTTTAAAGTAACTGACCTCAAATATGAAGGAATTAAGTTTTACAGAAACATTAACTGTCTGGTATTCTTCCGAAAGCTACAATAGGAAAGACCCTTTTTAACTATAATCTCATTAAAAAGGCATACCAAAACAAGAAATTCCATAAAACCACATACCTTGAACTCAAATTCAAATAAATCATGAGATGAATTCAAATGAAATTGCAGCCCCTGCATAGACAGTTAGACACAAGACAATGGATTGTAAGCTCCATCTGGAACATGTTTTCTCAGATAAGCACACACTCAACAGGTCGAAAAGAGTGAGAAGAAAAACAACAAACAAAAAAATATGCAACCGCACAGTGCAAGTAATACAGCATGAAAAGGCAGCAGCATTTCAGTGTTAGATATGAAAGGCCTCGGAAGAAACCTCAGTTGTAATAGTTGCCCACCTTGAAGCTACCACATAGCATAAAGCAAAATGGACAAGAACAATCCTCCCTAACTGCATGACAATACAGAAAAAATAGTAAATAAAAAAATCATCTAGAGAAACATAGAAATTGACATCGAATTTTGTCGAAGAATCACCTTCAGTTTTCTGTAATGTATTATTGCAATCCTTATAGTTGAAAACTACCATCCCAGTAGATCTTGACCTAACCAAAACACAATTTAGAAAAATGTAAGTGTATATCATGAACAAAGAGGAAACCATTCATTATGGCCATATCTACTCAACAAAGATAAATAAGTCACCAGCTTCCATATTAGAAGTAAAATAAATAATATATCACTGTAGCAACTACATTCAAGAAGAAACTCATACTTTCTTTTGCGCTTTGCTCCAATTTTGTAGTTCAAGCATCTTGGAAGAAACGATGGCTGCAACAACAAAAAACAAGTTCAAATAACATTAGGAGACAGAAGAAGAACACACTCGCCATGAGTCAGACCATAATCGGCTTAACAAACCCAAACTAAGTAGGCAATCTACAAAGGAGATGAAAGAAAAAATTGAATACAGTCGTTACTGAGCTAAAATGATGAGAGAGGAAGGCAAATCATACGTTGCCTAGAGAGCGAAGGTGAAAAATGTTGTATAGCCGAACAGGTTTACAATATATCAAGAGATTCTCATCAGTTGAAATCACTTCCTCCGGTGAGGATTTTGCGCGACAATTTTGCCTACACATTCTTGTTCAATTACAATCAACAACGTCCAGAGCCGATTATGAGGTTAGTGCAAACTCCGAGGCCTCCCCTAAATTAGAATTTCCCTACGTCATGGCGATCAACTCAATGCAACAATTAGATCCGGCTCTTCTGGGTAAAGTCTCTGCAATAGAACCAGATCAAATAGGATTATCAATAATCTAAGAAGAAAATCGAGGAATAACAACAAACGGTGGTTGAATCTACAAACAACTTATAATATCTTATCATGGCTCTAAGAATTTAAAAGAGAACCAATTATGCTTATAGAGAATGTCTTGTATTGAGGGCTGTGTAATAAATAAAGCACAAGACTTTTTTTAGCTACTCAGAGAGTTCATTCAAGACACAGACAAGAGTAGGCGTATAGCAAAACCGGCAACTTTATCCAATGCCACTTAGCAGAAGAATCATCATACTTATCTGGAAAGTCACAGTTTTCTCAGGACTAGATGAAAGAATGACACTTTAAGCAATGATTCTAAAAACAGAAACTTTGTTCAAACAACAGTTCGGATAATTTGGACCAAATGTGTATGAAGAAATCTTTAAATTCATCGAGATCAACGATTCCAGAACTAGAATTCGATTCCGGATCTACTGCACACTTTCAGCTCTTACAATATAATGGAAACAATTAGGTTTATCAATTTTATTACTTGACTCCGATTTAATTTGAGATTGAGACAAACCTGAAAGCTGCGAAAACACCGATTTTGGTGTAAGAGAGAAGCAAGCAAAAATATCGAAGAAGCTTGATTGGGAGAAATTCACTGAGAAAGAAAACAAGTAAAATAAAACTTTGGGTTTCATGTTTTTTTTCAAGGCTGGGCCTGTGGCCCATATTTTAAACCAATAGACATTAACACGTATTACTATCAGTGTTCAAGAAAGCGCTAGGCGCTAAGCGGGCGGTGACCTAATGCCTAGCGCCTAGAATGCCTAATCGGGGACTAGGCGATTTTTAGGCGGTTTAGACGTTATAACATAAAATATTATAAATATAATATTATATATAAAAGTTATATAAAATATCTATATAAAACTAAAAATTATGAAATTATAAACAAAAACTAGATAAATCATTTATTTATATTTATATTAAACAATATATGAATATTTATAACTATATATATAAATAAAACTCTAATTGAAATTAAAAAAAAAACATTAAACAAGATCTATGTAATTTTCGGCGGTCAAAACGGTTATCTAGGCGTCGCATAAGAGCCTAGCGCCTAGTCGGGGCCTAGGCGACCGCCTAGACCGCTTTTTAGAACACTGATTACTATTAGTCAATAAATAGTTCAACTTATTATTTATGTTTTTTAATTAATAAAATGTAAAGAAAATACAACCAACTTGGACTAGCCCACTAATATTTCTAAATTTGGTTTTTTTTTTTTTTACCTCTACCATGGCAGTATGAGTATTAGAGGATTTAAAACCATATTCATCAATTTAAGTCTGATTTTTATTATTTATCTATACTTTTTCATACTAAGAATAGAATCTTCATGACCTTCGATTTTAATTTCCATTTACAAAAATAGTCAGAGTTTGAAATAAATTACTGAATATGTATTTTTGACTTCACTGTTTAACTCTAGTTGAGTTGGCTAGCTGAAACTTACAGGAACATATAATCACTAAGGTACCTTTAAGTTGTAACTAATCTTTGTTTTCAACCAACAGAATGATGACTAATGGATTACCATCAGTGTTTTTTTTTTTGAGTTGTGTGATGTTGAAATAGTTATTACATACTAAAATAGTTACATTTAAACCAAAACAAAAAAATACTTAATCAAAACTGTATAGTGAAATATTAAACATACATTTCATGAAAACGAGAGTTACGTATAGATCTTTACTTTTTTTTTTTTTTTTCTCATAAGTCATATTTTATTACTAACCATACAAAGATGGGCTAAAACAAACAACAGCCCACAACATAGATTTTACAAGAATTGATTAAAGCCCATGTAGAGTCCATAACATTAACAAATTGAAGATAAGCTTGCAATGAGTCTCCATCCAAAACGCACGCGTCAGTTGCTGGAAACTAAATAGACACGTGGAGATGAGTAACCTAAAGGATTCCGATCTCAGCCTCCGCCATCTGAGCCCGATTCCGGCGAAAGAGTCACACCAATACAGATACTGAACTGTGAATCTTTGTTTCTTCACCGGTTATATGACAATCGAAACTCTAAATTGATATAACAGCTAAAGGAATTGTAATACGCTTCGAAATCTTCTTCTTTTCTTCAATTAAAGACTCAATCTCTGTGATAATTCCTGTAAACAAAACTCAAGCGATACAAGTCGGATATCAAAGGCTTTAAGCAACAAAGCACTTAAACCTAACCAACATATAATCGCTGATGTTATTGAAAGGAAAAAATTGAAACTAACAGGTGCCGACCAAACGATACTATGTAAGCCACCGTTGTCGGAAGAGAGCCGGCCAACCCCGCTGAAGGAGCAAGAGATGCCAGACGGAAGCCCGCTACACGGGATACTAAACCATGATATGAGCTGCCGGAATAAACCGGACGGCGAGCATAATCGAGAAGTTTCTCCCTCTCTAAAAGGTTTAGAGAGAGAAGAGAGAGAGAAAACTTCTCTACCTATATTTTGTGTTAGATCTTTACTTTTTCAATACTAAGAACAAACAAATTGCAGCGTTATGAAAAAAAAAAAAAAAATTGCAGCGTTATGTGTTGTGTAAAGAACAAACAAATTGCAAGAGTTACGTATGGTATGCGGCACAAAATCACCGGGAGTAAAAAGTAAAAAGTTGTTTCCTTTCCCAAAACTGAATATGAGTTCACATGGAGACAAGACAACATGTTGCTTCTTGAACTCAACTCCTTAACGCTGCTGACAAATTCCAAATCAATCACCGGTTTAGTATTATATGAACAAATTGAAACCATAATTCAACACAAGACTCTTAACATTACAGAGACCTCCCAATCCTTATATCCATATGGGTCTTTGTGAAATTCCTAATTAAGTTTCACAGATCAATTATGGATTCATAGAGATTGAATCAATTTCTCGGTTTACCTGAATGAGAGAAGAGCCAGAGGATAATGACACAGAGAAGAAGAATGAGAGGAATCAAATGGATGACGTTTTCTGCAAATCTGAATCTTGATTTCTCTCTCTTCCCCGCTTGTGAATTCGGATCGTACCTAGGCAAAAGCAGCTCCACATCATCTTCCATAGCTGTTATGATCTGAGTCTGAGATCGAGGCGGAGACGGTGACTTCGCCGGAAAATGATCCAAAACTCTAGAACCACTCGCTGACCTACGCATCTCTCTCCTTAACGCCAACTTGTCAAGTCAAAGGTCGAAACTTTACCACACAATGACACAATAACGCATATTAATACAGTCAGGTTTGACCAATGGGAGAGTCAAAGCGCTTCTCTTTTCACCAGTAATCGCCACAAGAGCAAGACCCATCTTTGAAATGGTGAAACCTTGTGGTGTCTCTTACCATGATCTCGCGTCTCTCTATCTCCGAGATAAATTTGATTGCTTTATGACAATCACCACAGATTCTTAAGTTCTTGAACACTTGTATTGGTGAACCTTGAGGGAGTTTTATGCACCCAAATGCAACCGCTAACTTCTCGCTGTGCCATAATAATAGCTTCTCCTTTTGCTCTTCTTCTACATTGTGTAAAGCAAACTCTAGCTCCGGTTTGTATCCAGCTAGTTTCATCTTCTTCTCCAACTCCTTCAGTTTCTTGTGTATTGAGTCTAGTTCAGGGTGAATCCGATCACTTGATCTGAAATGGTGAACCTTGTTTCGTATCTCGATCCAACTGTATCCAGGTACCTGAAATAATCAAGTGAATACATTTAGAGTCATGTAACTCGAATAAAGAATCGAACTTTGACTCGCTCTACCTTCACAACATTGCTCTCTTTCATTCTCTTGCGAACCCTTGCAACGTCTTCCCAACGATTCTTGGATGCATAGATATTCGCAAGCTGCACATACCCGGCTGCATTTCGAGGGTCTAGCTCAAGCAGTTTCTCAGCTGTGAATTCAGCCAACTCCGAGTTCTTGTGCACTCTACAAGCCCCTAAGAGCGTCCCAAAGACTGCAGCATGAGGTCTAAACGGCATTGATCTTATCAGTTTCAATGCCTCCTCCAGCTTCCCAGCCCGACCCAAAAGATCAACCATACACGTGTAGTGATCAGGCCGCGGTTCTACCCTGTGATCTCTCACCATCGAATCGAAGTACGACATCCCTATATCCACTAGTCCAGCGTGGTTACATGCCAGTAAAACCGCAACAAACGTTATCCAATCCGGCTTTGTCTTGCTATCTCTCATCTCATGGAACAAACACAGAGCCTTTTCCGCATTACCGTGCTGAGCATACCCGGAAATCATTGCATTCCACGCCACAACATCTTTCTTCTTCATCGCCTCAAAGAGTTTCCAAGCATCACCAACTTCTCCACATTTGCAGTACATACTAATCAGAGACGTCAATGCAGTTATGTCGCTACACAATGTAGATTTACACACTATCTGATGGATTTGCCTCCCTAAACATAAAGCCGATAATTCGCTGCATCCGAGCAATGCGCTGCTTAGTCCAGACGAGTTAGGCCTAATTCCTTCCTCAAGCATTGCTCTGAAAAGCTTCAATCCATCTTCGGGCCGAGAATTTTCGACATAGCCAGAGATCATAGCATTCCAAGTTACAAGATTTTTCTTCACTGTCATGTCTTTGAACGTAGCCTCAGCTAATTCAACCTTCTTGGCTTTCATGTACCCTGTGATCATCGCCGTCCATGCCACGACACCTCTAAATGGAGCCGCTTTGAAGAAATGTGCTGCCTTTTCCAAATCTCCGCATTCAATGTATCCAGATATCATAGCATTCCAAGAAACTTCATTCTTCGCCATCATGGAATAGAACAATTCCCGCGCTTTCTCCATTTCACCTCTTCGTGCATACCCTGTGATCATCGTGTTCCATGACGCCGCATCCTTGAATGGCATTCGATCGAAGAAGCTCTGAGCCTTCTCGAAATTACCATTACGAACGTAGCAAGACAACATAATGTTGTAGGAGAAAGTATCTGGTTCAGGAATTTCATCGAACAGTTGGTGTGCTTCCATCATTCTGCTTGGATCTTTAGAGATCCCCACGAGCAGAGAATTCCAGGTAACTGTGTTCTTAGCTCCCATCCCATGAAACACTCTAAGAGCTCCATCTATATCTCCTGAACGTACACATGTAGCTATAATCTTGTTCAACGGAAAAATCTGGTCTTCATCAGAAGGTTTAGTCAAGTAATCGGAGCGAACCAGAGATGGCTCTGGCGATGAACGAGAGGAAGACAAACATGATCCCACCAAAGTGACATCAGGGTTTCCAACGGAACGCAAAAAGAATCGAAATTTGCAGCGTTTAAATGGCTGATGAATGTTGAAGCGAGAAAGCATTTTTCATGGTTTATGACAGAACACAAGAAAATGTTCAAATCCTACAAAACATTGGCATATGTAGTAACTAGCAACCACTGCGAGAATCTGAGATTACCACTTACTGAGTTTTCTCAAGCAGTGGATTCGAAAATCATTCATGACTCTTGTTAAAATATGAGACTTTGTATCTTATAACATCTAAGAACACGATCACGAATGAGAAAAGAGGAGACAGAGTGAAGAAGACCCAAACCGATAACATTAGATATGTCTGTCTCAAAACATGTTTCACAAAACCCAATAAGAAAACAACAAAGACTAAAATGGTAAAAATAAAACAGTGTACTGTTTCAAAAGTAAAGAAAACCATCAGGCGTAAGTTTTGCATAAAATCTAAAAACTGACTGACACCTAAAAATTTACATCTGCCAACGAGAGTACGGTAAACAGTAAATCCTCGCACAAAATCCTAGAGGAGGATGCACGAGTATGGACGTTTTCATGGATGGATCTTACTTGCCCCCAAGAGATGGGAACTGAGCAGCATCTCCAATGGCTGGTGCAGCTTCATTACGGTAACCACCAGATTCGCCACTGGAAACAACTCCACGGCCACGACCACCACGTCCACGGCCACCACGACCTCCTCGGTAGTAGTTCTCACCCTCTGCTGGCTTCAGAAACTCATTGATGCTCACAGCCTGCAAATCAGAATACACATCAGTAAGCAAACTTATTGACTTCTACAAAATGTTAGATTTAGACAATGATTTAAACCTTCTTAGCCTTCTCTTCTTTTTCATCTTTGCGTTTGTCCTTATCAGAACCCTGGGAAATAAATGAAAGAAAGGTTCAGAATCGTGTAAACAAGTTTCTAGTCGACAATGAAGAAATGATAATAGATATGTCTTACTAGCTTGATGAAGATTTCATCATTAGACTTCTTGTTTGACAGTTGTTGCATTGATTCAAACACTTTAGTATCAACTTTCCTCTCAGAGGTGGTCAACGATTGAAGTGCCTTTTTCTTCTCCTCGAGTATTTTTTCATATTCATCAAGAGTCATTTCCTGTAGAAACACAAGTCAATAAACAATCAGTGAGAATAAGAAACTGATACCAGTGAGAATATACATTGATTTTAGCAACTTACAATGACAAATTGAGTTCTATATCATTAAACCAGTTGGAAAATAGTAAATAGAAGCCTAGCATTTTTATGCCATTCTCTGTTTACCTTATCCTCAGGCTCTTTCTCCTCAACAACAGTGTTCTCCTTGTTAGCATCAGCAGCTACATCATCAACAGCTAGCTTCTCTCCAACATCCTTCTCAGTGTCAACACCAGCTACTGCTTCAGTCTCACTTAAAGATCCAGAGAAAGCTTCTTTTAGTCCAAATTCCCAATCACAATCATATAAAACTCTACATTTTTTATACAAATGCAATCAACCATAAACAAGTACTTACGCAGCTAACTCTTCCCCTGGAGTTCCCCAATTGCCACGACCAGATCCGTCACGCTTGAAGTCACTCCTAACCAAAATATAAACTCCAACTTATGAGATTGATACAGTCATTTCAATGGCAGATTAAGCAACAACAGAATAAGACTGACCCTCTGCCAGTTCCACTACGACGCTCAAAGGCCCTTCGAGGACGTTCCCCTTCACCACCCTCATTACTGAATCCACCACGACGACCACCACCACCTTCACCACGGAAAGAACCACGAGGAGCACCTCCACCACCACCACGCCTCTCATAAGAAGACTTCGAAACATCTCCTTCCCCTGAGGGTTTAGTGTATCCCCCTGAATATCCATTATTACCATCATCACGGTTGTAACCACCACGACCACGGCTAAATCCTCCACGGCCTCCACCACCACCACGTGGAGCATCACTCCTTGCCTCTCTCACTAATCAACAACATCAAAACTAATCATACATACACCAATCTCAATCACTCAAACGACAATACACAACTCCATAAATAATCAAGAGAATCCAAACAACAATACAGACAGCTTACTCTAGTAATAAAGATCGAATTTTTTCTAATCAAATATTGATTTATGAGAAGAAACCTCACCGGCTTGAGCAGGAGGAAGTGGCTTCGATGGAAGCTTAGGAGCTGACTTAGCAGGGAAGCCCGAAACCGGTCCAGATTTCTTGGACTTATCAATCTTGTCGATGGAAACAGCGAGCTGGCTTGGATCCTCAGCATCGTCATCCAACAAATCAAAAGGGTTCAAAGTTGCCATCTCCTTAAATAATCCAAGTGATTAAAAAACCTTGCTTTTTATTCGTCACACAGAGAGATAACACCACTAGTGACTAGACCAAGCCATGGATTATTAACAGATCTAAAGAAAACGTCAAAATGAAGGAGACGAAATGGGTATAGAGGAGAACTTGTTGGTTGGTGAGAGAAAGAAATGATAAGGGGAAAAAAAATGAAAAATAAATGTGTGGAAATTTGGAATAGCCGAGAATCGGCAGTGATGATCCTAATCGTTTTGCTTTCTTTTATTTTTGTTTATTTTTTGGCGTCAAACGAATAAACGAAGTTGTATTTGTTTTTTTTTTTTTTCTCATAAGTTAACTTTATTCAATAAACCATTTGTTACAAGGACAAGTAAAACCTGTCCTGATATACATTACAGATTACGAAACAAACACAAGCCCATGAAGAGCCCAATAATGCATTGCTTACAGAAGAAGATTGTGTCAAGTAAGACCACCCAAAGAAACGTGTCAATACACGTGTAAGATGAGCAAACGAAAGATTTCCATCGTCATCCTTCGCCATCGGAGTCATCGATTTTTCCGGTGAAGGAAACCACCGCCAATAGTAAATCGTTGGTAGAATCATCTGTTTTTCACCAGCAATAGCAAAACAGCAACATGAAGATATGTCGGAACATTTAAACTCAAACAATTTGCAAGAATAATCAAAAGATTTGAGATCCCACAAATAGAGAATAAAGTCCAATTAATCCAGAAACTGTTGATTAAAACCAACCGAAGCTCTAAAAACATGAAACAGCTAAAGGCAATTGAAATTTGCTGAGGAAAGTGCTTTATCTTCAACTGGATTCGAAACGCATAGAGTTAATTTCTGTAAACCGTATTCCCCAAAGATGAGCCGGAAAGGAGACACTTTTGAGCGAAAATCGCTACAAAGGCCACCACCACCAGTACAGATCCGAAGAGTAGAAAACCAAAACCATCAACGGCATCAACGGCACCGTGATCAAAACAAGAAAAGGAAACCGGGCAACACCGGAGAGAAACTAAGCTAGCCATCGAAGCGAGAACAGATCGATGCCAGACGAGAAGCCATCCAACTCGCTATATGAGCCGATTGTTGATGGACATATGCCGAAATACAAACCGGACGGTCAAAAAGAAGAACAAACCGTTCTCTCTCTCTAAAAGATTTTAGAGAGATAAGAGCATCTCCAATGGGGAGCTCTCACCATGGGACTCTCTCAAATTGTTTAATATAAATTTTTTGAAAAAGTGAGATGAGAACCTTTGTTTTTTTTTTTAATTTTTCATAGTCCAATGGTAGGTTCTCTAGTAGGGTTCTCTTAAGAAAAAAAAATTATTTAAAATTTTATTTCATAAAACTTAATAATTATTGTAATTCATAAAAATATTAAACATACATGTACTTAGCATATAATTAAAAATATGAAACAAAAAGTTCAATGGTTGGGTCATGCATGTACTTAGCATATAATTATAACAATGCTACAAAAATCTAATGGATGATGACAAAATAAAATGGTTTAGCCTAAAGGGTAATGTGCTTATTTTAAATGATCTTCTAAAGTTGTGGTAATTTTTATAAGCGTTCCAAACCGTTTACCCTTTGAAACGAGCCTTTGGACTTAACTTACTAGGGTTGATTTTCTAATGTAGTAGGCCCATATTTGTGAACTGTGTGGCCCAATCCAGAAAACCAGCAAAATGAGTTTTTTTCTTTCATTGTTATAGATCCTCCAATCACATTGTGACACGTGTACGCCTCTCTCAATTTCTCAAAACTCTCTTTAGAGAGTCGATTCTCTGTTATATTGTCAGTTTTGATTTATTTTTTTGGCAATTAAACATGAGAACCCATCAATTTTTTGAAGAGAACCTCCCTTTGGAGGTGCTCTAAGAGAGAGAGAAACTTTTCTCTACTTTTTTCTTCTTCTTTTTTCTCAGTTGTATTTGTTTATTTAAGTCATTATTGGCTTAAATATACTATTTTCAGTAGAAAATTTAGTAAAATTTGGTCATTTTACTCCACTTAGAATTATTTTATTTTTAATTTTATTTTTGCAATTTTAACGTTAAAGTGCTCCTATGTATAAGAAAATATACTCATTCCAATTTACAATATATTTAATGCTTTATGAAGAGATTTTTATACACAAAAATACTCATTCCAAATTACAATATAACTTATTTCAATATTGGTCATTGCATCCAAAAAAAACTTTCTTCCATGAACAAAAATGTTCATTGTTGGTAATAAAACATACTTCTTCCATGGGTCATTTTAGTAAAATTTGTTCATTTAGGCCCACTTATAATTTCTTATTCAGTTTAGGTTTTCCAATGTGTATATTAAAGTGTTCCTATGTATATATGAAAATAATCCATTTGTATCATTTTAATTGATATTTAAAGTTTTTACACATAAAATATGTGTTATTTTCTATCTTTTCAATAGTAAAACTTAATTCTATCTAAATCTTAATAATTCAAACAATGACAAAAAATAACTCTGCAAAAACACATATGGTCTTAAATAAAATAAAATAAAAAGATTTACATTAAAAATTAAGAACATCACTTTAAAAAAAATTGTAACCCATTAATTAGTTTTATTCAAAATAATAGTCATGATAGTTTATAATATATATATATATATATATATATATATATATATATATATATATATATATATGTGCGTGTGTCTAGTGTGTACACATATTTTTGTAACAATAAAAAATAACTTATGTAAATATGTAATACCAACACCGTTTATTTCATTTTATTTTATTTACAACTTTTTGTGGAAAAAGCACCATTTGTTCAAACAAATGCGAAAAGTCTAAATTATACAACTTTTAATCATAACAAACAAATAAATAAGTCCACACAACCACCAATAATAAATATCTAATCTTTAGAGAAAAAAATAATACTTAAAAAGTATTAAAAGATGTACTATCTTTTTTTCATAATTCAAAGCTCATGAAGACGACGGACTAGGCAAAACATCTCCGTTATCATGAAAAGTACGGTTAAGTCTTAAAGACTTTCGTGTGTATAAAACCTTGACGTTTGACCTTTGCTCATCCAACAGTTTCCTTAAACTCCGTTTCGCGTTTGCCCGAAACGGACAGTTAGATGCCAAAAACCCGTCGACCAAGTGCAAGTACGCTTCCAGGTCATGGCAACACGCCACGTCAGCGTTCGGTTTCAAATACGGAGACATCTTCATGTCTACACGCAGCTCTGCTCCCACATGCGAGTAAGCCCATGGATTGTTCCTCTCCACCATTTCCATTATACCCCCTGGACTTCTCCCGTTATTACGATTCTGCCCTTGCTTATCATTATCGGAGAATATTCCGGGGACTTTCGTCACCACGTCTTGGCTGTTAACTGTTGTTTAAACTTGAAAGGCTTGAGGCCCAAGTTAGACATAAACAAGTCGGTTTGTGTTTAAAGATATCTCTAAGGTTTAGTTAACATGTGTGGTTAACTAATCATGGTGTGGTTAGGGTTTTATAGTTTTGTTTCCCTATAAATAGAGGTGCCAAGGTTGTGGTTAACCCTATGAGTTTTAGAGAGAACAAGAGAGGTTTGTGAGGTTTGAGTTTTGTGTAAGTTTCTCAAACATAATAAAGAGAGAAGTCTTTGTTAAACAAGTCTTATGTTCTTAATAGTTTTGATCAATAATTGGTATCAGAGCAATATTGAATCAAAACTTCTAGGGTTTGTAAAAGAAAGCATACGGTTAGGTTTTTTCAATCGAAAAAACAGAGTATGGCAGAGATAGTAGCTGCGACCAAGCTAAAGGAAATTGGTTCTTCATCGATCCGATGTCCTATGCTTAATACTACCAACTATACTGTGTGGACCATGAGGATGAAACCTATGCTCAGGGTAAACAAAGTATGGGAGGCTATTGAACCAGGGACAACCGATGAAGATAAGAATGATATGGCTAAAGCACTTCTCTTCCAATCCATACCAGAAGAGTTGATCCTACGAGTTGGTGAACTTGAAACCGCAAAAGAAGTTTGGGAAGCAATCAAGTCTAGACATGTAGGAGCTGACAGAGTAAAAGAAGCACGACTTCAAACGTTAACTGCAGAATTTGATCGGATTAAGATGAAAGAATCTGATACAATAGATGAATTTGCTGGTAAACTTTCAGAGATCTCTACAAAATCCGCAGCTTTAGGGGAAAAGATTGAAGAAATAAAACTTGTTAAGAAGTTCCTTAAGTGCTTACCAAGAAAAAAGTACATTCATATAGTAGCTTCTCTTGAACAAATTCTTGATCTCAAGAAGACAAGCTTCGAAGATATTGTAGGAAGAATCAAAGTATACGAGGAAAGAGTTTGTGATGAAGAAGATGACCAATCTAATGATCAGGGAAAACTCATGTATGCAAATTCTGAACCACAAACATATCAAGGTAGCTACGGAGGAGGTAGAGGTAGAGGACAGGGTGGAAGATACCTACAAACAGGTAGAGGACGAGGTCGCTTCTCTGGTTATCAACAAAACGGAAGAGACAAATCAAAAGTCACACGCTATCGTTGTGACAAGATAGGGCACTTTGCATCAAACTGTCCAGATAGGTTGTTGAAACTTCAAGAAGCACAGGAACAGAAAGATGATGAGACTCATGAAGCTGAAGAACTTATGATGCATGAGGTTGTCTATCTGAATGAGAAAAATGTAAAACCAAGTAACTTTGAAACTCAAAGTGATGGAAAGAACATCTGGTACCTTGATAATGGAGCAAGCAACCACATGTCAGGAAATAGAGAATACTTCACTAAAATTGATGAAACAGTGACAGGCAAAGTAAGATTTGGTGATGATACACGCATTGATATAAAGGGAAAGGGCTCTGTTTTGTTCATAAGCAAGAATAAAGAAAAAAAGATCTTGGCTGATGTATATTACATACCAGACTTAAAATCAAATATCATCAGCCTTGGTCAAGCAACAGAGTCTGGTTGTGATGTTAGAATGAAGGATGACTATCTCACAGTACATGACAAGGATGGAAAACTTCTGGTAAAAACAAAAAGGTCGAAAAACAGACTATATAAAGTTCTTATGGAGCTTGAGCCTGCAAAATGTCTGCAAATAATTGAAATCAGTGAATCAAGAAAGTGGCATGCAAGGTTGGGACATATAGGCCTACAAACAATGGAAAAAATGCAAAAGAAAGGGCTTGTGACTGGTCTTCCTTCAATGAAAATCGACAAGGAAACCTGTTCTTCATGTCTAATGGGAAAACAAGTAAAGAAAGCATTTCCCCAAGCAACTACATATAGAGCAGAAAGTCGACTTGAGCTCATACATGGAGACCTTTGTGGCCCCATTACACCATCCACAGTGGCAAGAAACAGGTATGTGTTTGTGTTAATTGATGATCATTCCCGTTACATGTGGTCTATTCTTTTAAAGGAGAAAAGTGAAGCCTTTGAGAAGTTCAAGAAGTTTAAAGTGCTAGTAGAGCAAGAAACAGGAACTCCTATCAAAACCTTTAGGACAGACAGAGGAGGAGAGTTTGTATCCCATGAATTTCAGAATTTTTGTGATGAAGCTGGTATACAAAGGCATCTCACTGCACCTTACTCCCCACAACAAAATGGAGTTGTTGAAAGAAGAAACAGAACACTTATGGAGATGACGAGAAGTATTCTGAAACATATGAAAATGCCAAATTACTTATGGGGGGAGGCTGTAAGACACTCAACATACCTGATCAATCGAGTTGGAACAAGAACTTTGGATACACAAACACCATATGAAGTATACAAAGGAAAGAAACCAAATATAGAGCACCTGCGAGTATTTGGATGCCTAGGCTATGCAAAAAATGATTCTGCTCATCTTAAGAAATTAGATGATCGATCAAGAGCCCTAGTTCACTTAGGAACAGAACCTGGAACAAAAGCCTACAGACTAATGGATCCAACAAGTCGAAAAATTGTTGTTAGCAGGGATGTTGTGTTCATAGAAGATGAAGGATGGAAATGGAGTCATAAAGAAAGAGAGTCTGTTGAAAATTATGAAACATTTAAAGTCAGTATTGGTGAATTTGGCAATAATGGACTAAGAGAAGAACAGAACAGTGAAAGAGAAGATAACACTACTGCAGAAATCACAAGTGAACAAGAAAGTGAAATCTCTGAAGAACAAAATGACGAGAACTCTGCAGATGAAACAGAGGAAGTGGAGAATCAAGACCAGAATCAAGGTGATCTGCAGCAGAACCTACCACCACCTGTGTTAAGAGCCTCACAGAGACAGGTCACAAGACCTAAATACTTAAATGATTATGTCTTACTTGCAGAAATAGAAAGTGAGAAACTGTTAATGATCATAAATGAAGAACCATGGGATTATCAGGAAGCAAAAGAGTCAGCTGAATGGAGAGAAGCATGTAAGGATGAGATTTCCTCCATCACAAAGAATAACACTTGGAATCTGGTTGAACTACCTGCAGGAGTTAAGCCTATAGGGCTAAAATGGGTTTTTAAAATAAAGAGAAACTCAGATGGAAGCATAAATAAGTACAAGGCCAGATTAGTTGCAAAAGGGTATGTGCAAAAACATGGAATAGATTTTGATGAAGTTTTTGCACCAGTAGCACGCATAGAGACGATTCGGTTTATTGTGGCTATTGCTGCCTCCAATGGATGGGAAGTACACCACCTTGATGTAAAAACGGCCTTTCTACATGGTGAACTAAAAGAAGTAGTGTTTGTGTCTCAGCCAGAAGGATTTGTGGTAAAGGGCAGTGAAAACAAAGTCTATAGATTAAACAAGGCGCTTTATGGCTTAAGACAGGCTCCTAGAGCATGGAACATCAAACTCAACAAGATTCTGAAAGAGCTAGGCTTTACAAAATGTTCAAAAGAACCATCACTGTATCTGAAACGAGTAGAAGAACAACATTTACTAGTAGCAGTCTATGTAGATGATCTATTGGTTACAGGCTCTAGGATAGACCAAATTCTAGAATTTAAGAAAGAAATGGCTTCCAAGTTTGAGATGAGTGATCTCGGCTTGCTGACATACTATCTTGGTATTGAGGTTATTCAACATAACAGAGGCATAATTCTGAAGCAGGGAAGATATGCAGAGAAAATCCTAGAGGAGGCAAGAATGAAAGAATGTAATGCTACTCAGTCGCCTATGATCACAGGTCTAAAGTTGTCTAAAGCAGAGAAGGAGAAAAATATTGATGAAAAGGAGTATCGACGAAACATTGGATGCTTAAGATACTTACTCCACACAAGGCCAGACCTCTCCTTTTGTGTTGGCATGTTAAGTAGATACATGCAGGAGCCAAAAGAATCGCATGGTAATGCACTAAAGCAGGTTTTGAGATATTTGCGTGGAACTGCTAACCTTGGTTTGTCGTTTGCCCGGGGCTCAAAACAAGGCTTAATAGGATACAGTGACAGCAGTCATAATGTAGACGAGGATGATGGTAGGAGCACCACAGGACATATTTTTTACCTTGGTAATTGTCCCATTACCTGGTGCACAAAGAAGCAAGAAACAGTTGCTCTGTCCTCGTGTGAAGCAGAGTTTATGGCAGCCACTGAAGCTGCTAAACAAGCCATTTGGTTGCAGGAACTTCTGGGAGAAGTCACTGGGAAAGGTTGTGAAAAAGTGACTCTTCTTATTGACAATAAGTCAGCCATAGCATTGGCTAAGAACCCTGTTTTCCACGGCAGAAGCAAACATATACATAGGAAGTATCACTTCATCAGAGAATGTGTTGAAAATGAGCTTATCGATGTTGAACATGTTCCTGGTGAAGAACAGAAGGCTGATATATTGACTAAGGCATTAGGAAGGATTAGATTCAAAGAAATGAGAGAACTAATGGGTGTTCAAGATGTGGAGAATGAAGATATCAAGTTTAAGGGGGAGAATGTTGTTTAAACTTGAAAGGCTTGAGGCCCAAGTTAGACATAAACAAGTCGGTTTGTGTTTAAAGATATCTCTAAGGTTTAGTTAACATGTGTGGTTAACTAATCATGGTGTGGTTAGGGTTTTATAGTTTTGTTTCCCTATAAATAGAGGTGCCAAGGTTGTGGTTAACCCTATGAGTTTTAGAGAGAACAAGAGAGGTTTGTGAGGTTTGAGTTTTGTGTAAGTTTCTCAAACATAATAAAGAGAGAAGTCTTTGTTAAACAAGTCTTATGTTCTTAATAGTTTTGATCAATATTAACGACGCGTAGGACTTTCACTCCTTTCGAATCCAAACGATCCGCGAACTCACGGTTCCCAACTCGAGGCCCACCGAAGGAAAACACCGCAACCGGAGGCGCGTGTGGGACACGCTCGGCGATGTCGTCGGCGGCGAGAAGAGCTATTGCGGCGCCGAGGCTGTGGCCGGTGACGCTGATGCTCAGCTCCTCTCCTGCGTAGAGCTCGACAAGTCGGGTGATTTCTCCGACCAACGACTCGGCGAGGCTTGGTGCGTGTTGGCCACCCGTCGTGTAGAGGCTATTAAATCCGCATTCCACTTTGGGTCGAGTCGGGTCGGATTGATCGGGTTTGGGCTCAGGCATTGAAACGAGATTTGGTCTGAAATTCTCTGACCATTCGAGCAACGTGGCGGTTCCACGGAGCGCGATGACGATCTCCCTCCTTCCCATCCGTCGGATCTCTCTCGGATCATCACACACCGCCACGTACCCAACCCAGCTCGTCTGTTTAGTCATCCACCGGAGATCCGGTGCAACGTCATCAATCCATTTAGGTAGACGAACGGATGACGTGGCGTAAAGACTCTTCGTTACTTTAAAAGACCCATCAGGTAAGGCCACGTGTCTCGGCGAACCTTCCGGGTCTGAGTGAAACGCGTGATAAGCTGCTTGTACAAACTCTCCGTAACGGACAAGCTCTCGCCGGAGATTCTCGTCTAATGGATCCAACAACCCGGCCCAGTTGTTTAACCCGTGTAGCTCCCGCCATTTTGACCCGAGTTTACTCTTCGGCGAACGTTCCTCCGATGACTTCGAGAGAAGCCTTTGGAGCCGTTTCAGATTCTTTGGAGACATTTCGTCGACGGCTGCTTTCATCTGAGGCCAGATTCGCGCCAAATTCAAACCTCCAAGAAGTGACGACGTCGATGTATTCGTCGTTGTCTTCTCTTGACGAGAAGTTACATTTTCGAGATGATCTATAGAACGTGACGAAGTTTTAAGAACGTTCTCAAGGTTTCTGAGATGTTCTTTGTTGGTTTTTCTCGCCGGAGAAACCGAGAGCGGCTTCGTCGGAATCAAAGTGGAGGTTTGATTACTACAAGTGAAACGACGGCGTTTTGCATGGAATATGTCGGCGTTAGGCGTAAGTGTCTGCATGTGAACTATTGGCTCGAGAGAATGAGAGATGGCTCAAGTTTTGATGGGACAAGAACAGAAGATAGAATGAAACTAAGATTGGTATTTAAATAAATAAAAAACGTCGAAGGTGGCTCTGACGTAATTTGGAATTAGCATGGAGTTTGAATGTTATTACCATT
The DNA here is from genome assembly GCA_019202795.1 of Arabidopsis thaliana x Arabidopsis arenosa. Classification (NCBI taxonomy): domain Eukaryota; kingdom Viridiplantae; phylum Streptophyta; class Magnoliopsida; order Brassicales; family Brassicaceae; genus Arabidopsis; species Arabidopsis thaliana x Arabidopsis arenosa. Next base: position 10,374,432 of record CM032924.1, read on the forward strand.
TCGACCCTCGTTTGTTTGACTTGACTTTGTTTTTATTTGATTTATCCTTTCTGTTTTTAAGGAATATTGAAATATTTGGACCGTATTGGCTGGCTATTTTTTAGGATGTTTTGGACCATTTCCATGTAAAGTCTCCAAAAATTCCGTGTGTTTTCAAGAAAAGTCCTAATGAAGAACCCTGCTTCATTAATGGTAGTTTACTAGTATGTATTACATTTATTAATCATGTATTGTCAATTAAAACTCAAAACTAATTTGAGGACTAAACTGTTTTTCTTTGATGATGGGTTTTGCCTTTTTGATGGACGAGTTTGATTTTTATTGTATTTTCGGTCAGAATGGACGAGTTTGATTTGACAATCTTTATGTGAGTTAGATAGAGTAGATAAGTTTTGGTCTATTAAGCCGTCTTCCTAGGTACTAGGATGGTCGGATTGTCCTATATAAAGGTACAGTTGCTGTAGTAGAAAAAACAACGAATCCTCTTTTTATTACTCCATAAGAGAAAAAGGTTTGCAAAAGTCAATTGATTTTTGCTGTGTGCTCGAAAGTTTAAACAGTGTACATTTTGACCCCAAAAAAAGTGTACACAAGCACCCTGTTAAGTATCTAACAATTTTGTAAGACCGGTTTTATGATTTCTTAAGATTTATGTTATGATCGTCCTTCATATTAGTCTCCAATCAACTGTAAAAAAAATTGAACGTTCCAAACAAAAATGTTGTAAAGAAAACTGATGGGTTTTAGATGTTAAATTTGTCTAATAGAGATAACGAAGACAATTAAACTTAACCAAATCCATGGATTTTTTTGTCTATTTTTTTTATTTATATACTCAAATTTTGGTCTTGTCATTATATTTTTGTTCTAAAAAACCATGTAAATACTCAATTACATAAATATCGTGGTAGAATCACTTGATAGGTGTTAAAAAAAAAGTCACTTGATGGTTCCAAAAAAGGTTTATTTGCTAAAAATCTTACATCATTAATGAGTTAATCCAGGGTTATTTTGCAAAACGAAGAAGATTATTTTACACACTACTATATATGTAAACGGTAATGTTATTTACTACATGTATGTACCAGAAGAAAAAACAGCAACACAAGCTGTTAACTATGGATGCACACTTTTTACACTACAAGAAAAATGCACATTCTTAGCTCACGATAAACGCTATTATACGTAATTAATAGCGTTTTTCTAAACGCTGTTTCTGTCCCAGCTATAATAGGGTCACCCCATACAATAGCATTTTTTGACATGCTATTATAGATCGTTCTATTATAGCGTTAATCGAATGCTTTAATATATTTTCTTGTAGCTCATGAGTTTTGCTATATCATATTGTTTTGCAGCAATTTTGATGTGCTACATAATAAAATGATTAATTGCAATATTATTCCAAATATAGATTAGAAATCCAATTAATTATATACTACAAAACCAATTTGTTAACGAATGTTTCTTTCTATTTATTCTTCAGAAGATATATAATTGTAAAGTTACAAAGCAGTTCATCATTTGTTAAACAAAGTCTCAAACAACATCATAAGTACTTCAATTGAGATGCAAAAAAACGAAGAACTCCAACTTATGTTGCTGTCTCATTCCAAGCAATTCTCACGTCACTCTCTTCTCCATATCCTATGTGGTTTGGTTCTCTTAATTGTTGTTGGCTGTCTCCTGCAAATCAAGCACACAACGACATCTTGTAAGAGAAATAAATAATTTGAAGTTGCTCATACTAGTGAATAAAATCGAATGGAGACTGCAATCAGACTTGACCAATACAATATCCGAGCCTAAGGTTCTGTACCTAAGTATTATAAGACTTATTCCCAAATTCCAGTAACTTTGTAACAAGCAAAAGACTTACTTAAAGAGAATGTCTTGTAATGAAGACGAATCAGCTTTAAGAATCTCATTTTTTGGTGGCTATCTTTGCGAGAATAACCTTAACATCTCCTCTTGAATCAAACCCATCAAGCTAGTTCAGTAGTTCCCACATGGTTCTTTAGATTTCATGTTCACCACTTGAGTTTGCATCATACCTGTTTCAACCACCATATTAGATACCATCCAAGAAGCAAAGTCCAGAACATTGTTATAAATGAATCATGTTTGTGTTAACACTCAACAATCCATGCTAGAGTCGTAGACAAAACTGAAAAAGAAGTCATTAGACAAATCCACGTATTTCTGCACAAGTTTCCACTTTTCAATTAGACCAGTTAACTTGGAGTAGAGCCATTAAATAATAATTACACAAATATGAAGATTTTAACCAAGAGATGCCGAGATTGAAGATCTCTTTAGCATTTTTGACCTTACACTTAAACTCCATGTGCAAAGCATAAGCTATGTAGTATACAGCTTGTCTTTCCAATGTCATTGACCTACAAAAACTTGTAAATTACCTCTGCATCAGCCCAATACTCTGCGTTTAAAAAACCAAAACTATGAGTACTCTCTATTACAAAGAATAATCTTGAAGGAATTATTTAGAGGGTTTAAAGAGAACATTACATATTCCAACCAGACTTTGAGATAATGAAGATTATCCTTGTAACGTTCCGAGTACCAAAACTTGCGAACACATTGCTCATATATCACGAACAGTCCCGAGCATTCTCCTCCTGATAAAAAGCCTCTTGCACCCATTTTAAACACCTTCCACATAAACCAATAAAGAAGCTCAGATTTACAAATTTGGACATGTACAACATAAAATTTGGTTCAAGAAACCGAGCTAGCTAATACATTTCGTGAAATCAACACAAGAAGTTGCAATTTTCAACAACCCAGTCAAGAAAGATGAAGGAAGGAACTTACTCGAATCAGGGAAATAGAAGGTCATGACCCAATCATTTATGTCCTAATCGCTTCAGTTTAAGCAACCGAAGCTTTCATTTAGTGGGAGTCACGGTCGGAAATCTAGCAGCCGCTTCAAGTCCTTTCTGCTTCCGTTGCTTCCTCCCAACACGAGCAGGTGGTGCGGCTCGTTCGAACTTCTTCTCCTTCTTGTCACCACCATCTTGTTTCCGATCTCCTTACCGATTAAATTCATCTTGTTCGAATTCATCTCCTTGACACATCGATTCAATCCATAAGGCTTAATTTCATCAAAAAGTGAAGACGAGAAGGGAGGGAGAAGAAGAAGATGTGAAGAGAAGACGAGGAGGAATAGGCTGGTACCTTTAACGGCGGAAGACGGTGGATACGAGGCCTTGTCAACGGAAAAGGTGTGTGGCTAGGCAGTGGTGTGGATCTGGAGATGAGAGAAATTTTTTTAGAGAAGAAGACGAGAAAAGACTTAGAAAAAAATTAGAGTAGGATTATGACCTAGGTCATAAGAGTTTTTTTTTGATTTTTTGTTAAGCGGCAGGCATTAAATCTAATATTTTGGAAAATTGTTGGCGGTCATAAGTATTTTTGCTTCCCGCTTTGCTATTATTGGTCTTAGCATTTCTGAAATACTGTGATATAGTTACAAAATTCCAGATACCATCTTTAATAGCAATTGCGAAATTCGTGCTATCGTGTAGTGCTATCAATGCACACTTTTGTTGTAGTGTTAAAAAGAAAATTTGTCTTATCAAAGAATAATGAGATGACATTTGTTAATCAAGAAAATAATTGACGGTACGGTTGTTAACGGATAAAAGCAAAAATATCCAAACTACGAATTCAAGATATCGCGTAAATCAAATAGCGTTGGATGAATTCTATTAACTTTGACGAACTAAAAGGACTTTATTTCTCTACAAAACAATAAACAAAAGGATTTTGTGTCGGTTGTGATATAGAATGTATGAGTTGGTCAATCAGTTCGATTTATTTTTTATGTTCGTACCAAACCGATTGTCATTATGTACGAGCTTTAGGTGTGAAAGTGATTTTGCAATACGGTTGACAACCTTTTACCAACTTACCGTGCGGTCCAAGTATGACTTCAAAATTATTGCATTTCACACAACTTACCAGTTTCACGTCAAAAAAATAGTTTTCTTTAGTTTTGGTATATATAGAATGTATAGTAGTTAAAGTGTTTTAGTTTGTTTTTTATGCGGTATTCATCTCCCTCCATTTAGTGTTTAATTAATTAGATTTATAAATTTACAGTACATTATTGTTAAAAAGTAGATTATTTGAAGTAGAGTTTCCATATTCGTATATAATTTGTTTTTAATTTTGTAAATATTCAACCGTATAAAACCTAATAGATAAAAACAACTGTAAACTTATGCTTTTGTCTAACCAATTCAAAGATAAATTTTGTTTACAAATTGTACTTTTCTCTAACCAATTCAAACGTTTGAAAGAAACAACAACTTTCATGGATTTTTCTTACATTACATTGAAAAATCATATAAATGACATCTTTCATCCAAACTTCACAACCGTTCAACATGAAAGAAGTTTACGTCGTAGAATTATGATTTAATTTCCGGTACTTAATTTGTGTATTTCTAAAGTCTAAATCCTACACACGAGCGTAAAAGTTTTTAAACGTATTGGTAACCTATTATTAGCAATAGTAATTCAACTGTTTATCTACAAATACAAAATGTCAAGTCAAACTCAAATACGAGTTTCATCGATTATATATTTTAGAAAAACTAAGGTATAATATAATGGATCAGAACTTTATCTAACAAGTTTATCAAAAACAAATATCTCGTACGGAAAAAATGAACAAGTCTTCACCTATGTCACAACTACAACAGCCTGGCATCAGTAGTATTAGTCTAAACAAACATACTAATAAAATAACAGGTCAACAACTATTTATGTTGCATCCAAATTAGGCCTGGGCACGAAGCGGATATCCGGAAAAATTGTGATATTTGTTATTCGATTCGTTTTAAACGAATACCTCATTTTGTGATTTGCTTTGATTCGAAAATTTCCGGATATCCGGAAATTCGAATATCCAGATTTTTTTGTGATATTTGCGGATATCCGCTTTGATAAATATAAATATTAAAAAAATCTGTAAACTATATAACTATATCAGATATTTAAAGTTTTTATTTAACATGCTTTCAAAATAAGTTCCAAATATCAAACATAACCGTTGTTGTTATCACCGGTTAACAAAATGTTATCAAACTAATTCCAAAAACCAAAATCCGATAGATTAAGATGTCATTGATCAAAACATAACATGAAAGAAAAATGATCAAACAAACATCTTAACATAAAAACATAAGGTAGCAACAATACACAAACTATTTATGATATCTATATATAGACATAACTATATATTCTAATATATATCAAAAGATACAAATCGAAGCGGATATTCGATTTTTTAAAAAAACAATATTTGTTATTTGCTTCGGTTTTTACGAATACTACATTTTCCTATTTGCTTTGGTCCAAAATCTTACGGATATTCGGATTTTTCGAATCGAATCAAATCGAATACCGAGTCGAAGCGGATCGAACGAATATTTTGTCCAGCCCTAATCCAAATATACACGACAGTAATCTCATATTTATGCATGGTAACACATTCATTTAATAGAAAAACGTAAGCATTTCCACCAAAGCAAGAAATCTGGAATCATGTTTGAATATTTCAAATCACATGTTAGACCTTTTATACATACACATAGTCTTACTCGTCTTTGTATAGTATATAACAGGTTTTAAAGTGACGATGTGTTATATATAATTGATACACGTATCAATTTTAGCATAAATTTGAATTGCAAATGTCAAAATTATAATTCTGTTTGGTTCTTTTTGTTAGCCATTTGAAGAACTAAACTCTCAAGTCTCAACGAAGCGTGTTGAACCGTTACTGTTGCCGTTCCAGTTCAGCTGTCTTAATGACACGTGGAAAAGTCAGACCCGTCGATTCAGCATTTTGACTAAACTTCTACTGTTCTGACTTCTGAATATACGAAATCGCAGCCATTTAATGGGCCTAATTAACCTATTAGCCCATAAATGATCTATAATAATAAAGCCTGTTTACTGAAACCTATTTCTAGAGGTCATTATTATTATTAACAATTTGATTTTTTTTTATACGAACTTTTTTTTTTTTTTGCATCAAGACAAATTAGACACAAAACTATCATTTTGACATATTTTACACAAATTAAAAAAACTATGTAAGTTTCTACTACATTTTCTTCTGCTTTTTTATTCTCTTATGATTTTCTTTTATATATACATATTTGTTGACCAAATGAAAGATTTATGATATATATTAGTGTAATTTATATACATCATTAGTCTTTCGGTTGGTCAATAAATATTTATATATAGAAAAAATCAGAGGATGATAAATACTTTTTAAAATAATTTAATTCCTATTTTTCAATATTCATAAACATAGAATAATATATTAAAATCCCATTTTGTCAAATTTACATTAAATGTTGAGTCAGCAAAAAAAAACCTTTAAATGTCCTTGTCTATTTTTTCTTTTTTTGCTAAGAATGTAAATATTCATAAAAATGAAAATGTTTAGGTTTACAAATTACAATCATGGATTTTAAACCTATAAACTTGTTCCCATGGCAAAAATCTTTGTCTATTTTTGAAAATGGTTTCATTTATTGATGTTATTAAGTATAAGAAATGTTAGAGTGACTTGTGATATTGAGGACAAATGAATAGTAAATAGACTCAGAATAAAGATGATGCACAACCTAGCGGAAAACATGCAAGATAGTTCGAATAATAACAAAATATACTCCCCCATTCCTTATAGATTGATATTTTAGATGGTTCAAATAGTGTGAAAATTTCTAAAAAAGTAACTCGTAAGGAACACTGGGAGTGAGTAATGAGTATACATTATCACTATTCGGACCGCCTTGCACCCTACATACCCGTCTCGCACCTTCTCCATTCAAAACCATAAAATATATGTACACATTAAAATAGGAAAAATATTTACAAACATAGTTTAATTGTTAAGCATGATTTATTTATTTCTAATTTATCATTGAAACAACTAAAACTAGGTTTTTAATAACTTGTATGATTCTTTACGTTGAACTGACCAAACATCAAACACAATTGTACAAACATATGTACTCGTCGGTCACCATGTGTTACATAAGCTAACTAGAAATGCCAGAGCTACAAGTCATGTCCCATTCGCCAAAAATACTTGTATTTAGTTTTTGCCCACGATCCAATATTCCAATACCTAGGACAACTCTGTCCGACTATCCAACGTACAATTCGATCAAGTATTTACTATAAAAATTCCTTTAATACATCTAGAAAAGGGGGCAAGATAATTTTCTTATATTTCTTACATTTGTGTCTAGCTCCCACACACATGCACCTACGATGTCTAACTAGATTCAAACCTTACATTTGAGATTCACTCTCCTTGTTCCTTTCATCCATGTCCATAATTTGTGGCATGACTCATGTTCATATGTGCTTTTCAAAAATATTCAATCTCCTAATATCTTAAACTCTATTTTAAGCTGTTTACTCAAACCATATGAATCTTCAAAAAACAACTCTCATTTATCTTTCTAATAACTTTCATGATTATGTTGTTGTTCTAGGACCTCACTTTGCCTCCCCATCAATAAGGATGCTTCCCTAACAAGTGAGTGATTTCCGTATGTTTTTTTTTCTTTCTAATAACATACTATTTAAAGACATGAGATTAGACGACTTAACAGATTATAAAGTTCTGTTCGCTTCTTAATAGTCGAATGCTCTCTCTACCTTGATCAATTCAGATCCAACACAACGACTCATCTGTTCGACGAATCTAATTTATCATTACCAACAAATAAATATTGGTCAATATAAACATAAATTCCATTCATATCCAACACATACGACTCATCGTTCGACGAATCTAACTTATCTTTACCAACAAATAAGTATTAGTCAATATAAATTGAAAATTATTTACTTATACAGAATTTTTTTCACTTTTAAATAATTCCATACCTTATATAACTTATTTTTATGTATTTCTATACTTTATTTTCCCTCGCAAACTTCAAATAATTTGTATATATAAGGTGAGATATGTTTTGATGTAGATAACAAAAGTTGGTGAGTAACAAAAACAAACAAGAGTTTCAACTCCTCCACCTCCTCGTTTTCCGGTGAGTATCTCTCTTCTCCGGTGCATCTACTCTTTCCCTCAACTTAGTTTCCACAGCGATCCATAATTCCATGTTAGCGAATATATATAGCTTCCACATTACCGTAGCACATGAGTTCCTTTCATTTCTTCGTTCGCTTTTTACATTTCATCATATATAATAGTATATCCAATTTTAATTATCCTCTTAGATCTTGATTTCTAAATCGAAGATGAAATAATATAGTTATAATTTATCTCGTAGATTCAACATCCTTGTTGTTATAATGGATCCGGTCAAGTCCACAACCGAAGCTAAGGTCCCTGCTAAGCGATCAAAGGCTAGAAGGTTTGTTGATAAATGTGGTTATAGGATTTGAAAAATCCCCACTTCTGAAACTGAATTTTAGGGTCCCAATTTCATATGTTTCTGTTGGTCAAATATTTTTATATATATTTTTTTTGTCATCTAATACAACTGTCAAATTTTTTATATTATTGGTTTTTTTTGAGTAATGATTTTTCGACCAAGAAAAATAAATATCAAGTCCAAGAATGATTTTCTAAATTTTGTTCTAACTTTGTTTCTTAGTGAATGTTCTTCTTTTAATAATCTCATTTCAATTTTATTTATTACACAGTTTACTTAATTCATTTGATTTTACATTTTCTAGATTTTTTAACTTTACTGTTAGATTCAATGTATTTAGACAAACAAATCTTTTATAGATACTAATACAATCTTAAATGAAAATGTCTATATATTATTTATTTTTTGCTATATATAGTACATTGTATAGTTTGTATTCAAACCAAAAGTTCTATATCTAGCTCTTGATAACACTATTATATACTATAATTTGTCAAATTTTCACATATTTCTATTTAACATAAGTTTTTGTATATTTCTTTCTTCAAACAATCAAAACCTAAATTAATTTTTTTTTTTTCATCATGACAGGCTGTTATATTAATTTACCATTTCTGTGTGTTTCTTGTACTGCCTTTATTAACCGGGTAAATTTGTTTGCAGCCACTACTTACCTCTTCATAAACCCCAGTTCTATCATTCCCGAACCGGCCAGGTGATTCAAGTTCCTTCTTTTGCATAGTCTTAGAATTGCACGTTATTACATCTTATCAACGTATATATACTTGGTACCAATCTCACGATACTCTCTGGTTTTATTCTTCTCAGTTAAATTCGTATTTATGCTTCAGTTTGTATCCACGTGAATGTTTTATTGTCACTAACCAAAAACTGCATGTTTTTGTTACAAAGCCACTGTCACTTGAGGAAGTTATGTCTGACCGAGATAACGAAAATGATGTCGACGATGTTGCTGAACATCTCGCAGAAAGCCAGGTATATATATTCCATGATTTCTTTATGCTTTTATTAAATTAACAACAGGAAAATGGTATACGATTATTCTTGCTAATGACTTTAATTAAGAACTTAAAAAATCTGTAGATGACTAATGATTCCATGGATGAGAATAAAATCGTAGCAGAGAGATTCATACACCTTTGGAACTCCTTTGTTAAAAAGCAAAGGTACTAACTACATTTCTTACCTTCCATACGTTTGTCGTAATGGTTAGGCTTATAAAACTTTGGCATAAATCAAATTATGATTTTATGTTGCAGGATTGTTGCAGATTATCATATTCCTTGGGCATGTGAAGCATTCTCAAGATTACATCTGCAAGAGTTGCGCAGTAACTTAGCACTCGACTTGTAATTATCTCTTCAAAACTATATAAATACACCAACTTATACATACACATATAATTTTGTTTTGTTTCTTGAAAAAAAAAACTAAAATAAAAATTCCAGGTGCTGGAGACAATTCATGATCAAACAATGGGATTATGGAATTCTTGACGCAGTCACCATGAACAAATGCAATACCATCATCTACCGTAATATCACAAACACCAACGATGACATAAACAACAAGAACAACACGAGGACTGATGATATGGATGTTGTGGACGATGACAAAAACAAAGACAAGTAATAGGACGATTTTCGATTGCAATTTTTACTGTTTAGGAGCAAAAAAGGTATTTATTAATTGGATTTTTTTTTTTTGCTAGGGGGGACAAAGAAACTACTGAGACTGGCATGTGTAGAAGTGGGGAAAAAGATGAAATGAATGTGGGAGAAGAACAAGGTAATAACCGGTTGACATTATGCGAGCAAATGGAGTCAGCTACTGTCACAGAATCTTCGCAAGATGTGAACGCAATCACATTTATTAATCAGAGAAGCTTTGGGAAAAGGCCGATCATACCGACTCAAAAGATGGTAGAGTGGCAATGGACTAGTTTTGATGGTCGCAGAAGCGGTGGTCGTAGAGGTCGTGGTCGCCAAGGCCGAGGTGGTCGTGGTCGTGGTCGTGAAAGCGGAAGCGGAAGCGGAAGCGGTAGTGGAAACCTCAACTAGTAATCTCTAGTGGGCTAGTTCTACATTCTCTTTTCCCTTTTTCTTTTTCAGTTGTTTTTTTTCACATCTAGATTAAGTGTATGCTTAATCACTTTTCTTTCTAAAATACTGTTTCAAAATGTAGCATGACCCAAAAAGTCATAGCCATGCAACAGTTACTTATCATTTTAATTTGAATAATCTTTTAATTATGAATTTTTCCCCTCCTTGTAAATATGAAGCTACTTAGCTTCTCCACTTTTCACATTTTCAATGATTAGATATCTAAACCCGCTAATAAAAAGAAGAAATAAAATGTGAAAAACCTATAATACAGAAAAAAAAAAAAGAAATTAAAATTAAAGAAGAAAGAAGAAATAAAATGGGGAAAAAATCCCCTAATAAAAGGAAGAAATCAAATAGGAAACAAAAAAAAACCCTCTAATAAAAAGAAGAAATAAATCTAATATTTATTTTTCCTAATTAAATTTATCCTTATCCATTCAATTTCTCTCAATACACTATTTGGACCCTTAATTGAATAGCATATAGCACAAAAAGCTTAATTAGTTTGGGTTTTAAATATAGGCCCATTAGTATTATAAGGCCCAACATCAAATTTATCTTTCCGCTCCCACATAATTTTAGGTGAAAATTAACCCGCGAAACCATAAAAATTCGAAAAGCAAAAAATAAACCTCTCAGATTGCAGAATAAAAAAAATTGAGAAAAAAGAGAGAGTCGAAGTGTAGAGCTCTAATGGCGAAATTCATCTCAGTGGTGAGATTTTTAATTCTGTATATAATTGTTCGCATTTTTGTGAATTTGTTGCTGAAATTTATGGACATTTAGTGGTGGAATTTGAGTTTGTGAGTTTGAAATCTCCGGTTAATATTTTCTAGCAGGAACATGGATACTCCGATTCAACATCTCCCATTTCCGGTGAGTGATTAATAACTCTCTTACGTCTCCTTTTATTGCAATTTCTGACATTTTTAATTTTGGGTATTTTTGTTACAGAACCACCAGATATTACGAATTGGTTTCCCAGTTATGTCTATGAATCGTTACCATTGTCTTCTTCAATCAATGAAAGTGAAAACGAAGTAGATGTGGTGAATAAAGTAAATCTTGGTGGTGTTATTGATGAATCACTTCCTTCTGGTAAACTCTCTTTTGGTTGATTATTGTGAATTTTATGTGCTATTGATGGAATTTGTTTTGTAACTTTAATCTGTTTTGGTTCATTTGTTTCTCAGAACCTCCTGATTTAGCTAATTGGTTTTCGAGCTATGTTTATGAATCACCGGTGCTGGATACAAGTGATGTTCTTGAATTGTCTGTTCCTGGAGAAAGTGAATGTGTAAAGGAGACAGAAATAGATAATGAGACGCCAAAAATTGAAAGAAACCATGTTTGTCCGAGGTTATTTGAGCAAGAACTTGTCTCTTCTACAAAGGTATTGCTATTGAAGTACTAGCTTTTACTTCCTATGTTGTAGTTACATGAGTAAATTTTCTTCGCTCTTATGCTTATGGTTTCTCATCAGATTTTATACCTCTGATGGAGTAATCTCCTTGCAGGTTACAGATTTCTCTCAGTCGGAGTCTGTTCTTTCGGGTGAGTAAAGGCACTTGTTTTTTGTATATGTTAGTGAGGTTTGCTTTCTTATAATGTGTTATTAAAGTGACTCAGATTTATTGTTAGAAGAGCTGAAACTTACATGATTTACTTCTTGTTCTATCAGAGCCTCCTGATCTTAAAAACTGGTTTTCAAGCTATGAGTATCAATCTCCTCAGCTTTCAGAAATTCAAGAACTTGGATTTTCTTCTTTTGAGAAAGATGAGTTAGTCATTGAGGAGAGTGACACAGAGGACGGAATTAGTTCCGGTATATTTCGAAAACTTAAGAGCAAGCAAGAGACTATTGGTCTTGGCAGGTTAGATTCAAATGACTACAAGGAAAACATAGCCGCAGACACAGTAAGTTATGTTCTTGTCATTACTGCACTTTAAAGTCTACAAGCTTGCCACCACATCCGTAGTCTAAAGAAAGAAACTAGTGTGGATCACTGTTATATTAGATGAAATCTAGTTGTCAGCTATTTTCAAGGGCACAATTTTGTGTTGACTTTAGATTCTGTTAGTTCTCACTGACTCTTTCTCGATTCTACATGTTAGGCCAAGGAGGTCTCTTTAGACAATGCATATTCAGACCAAGAAATGGAAAAGAGGTCATCAGTTGGATTGTTGAATGCCTCAAAGAAAGAAGCGATACAAGAGTCAAGCTTCAAGCAGGAAGCATTATTATGTGAACCACAAGAAGAAGCAAGGTTTAGCCCCAGAGTTTCCAGATACAACCCAAAACCCAAATCACCTTCAAAGAACGACGCTTCTTTACATGAGTTGAGACCAATACATATCCAAGAATCCATCTCCATGAACACCAACAGACAAATGTCTCCAATAGACCAAGAATCAGATGACAAGGAAAATGTTAACGGACAAAGCAGTGAAACTGGATTTGTGACCATGAAAAAGGCTAGATTCAGAGAAGCAAGAGACCAATGTTCCCTGAAGAAACTAAATAGAGTAGTTCTCATGAAGTGTTCGAGTAGTAAAGAGTTAAAGAATATCGCTGGGGAGGAAGACAAAGAAGAAAGAAACAAGAAGAGAAAAGTTTTGGGGGAAATGTCGAATCACCAGTCCTCTGGAGCTGAAGAGATCACAGGAAAATGGCGTTGCCCGCAGAAGAACAAAAGGAAGATAGTTCTACCATTGAAGCAGCTTCGACTTGACGCATGGATACATAAAGTCTGAGTCTTTGAGTAGTCTTCACCAAACAATGTAATTGCATTCTTTCCTCTCTTTTGTATTCCTCCATGTTAATAAGCTGAGCCTCACCCAAAACTAACCCGAACCGGATCAGACCTGATATAATTTCGTTTTATTCTTTCAATTTTTGACTACAACTTCAAACCTAAACCGAAATCGAGAATGATTCGGAACATCACACTGGCATTGATTTGGTACCGGTCACGTCCCGGTACAGCATTTCTTGTTGCAGAGTCTTCTTTCTTGGTCACTTATGCCTTGGAAAAAAAAAATCTAGCATGCTACTCAAAAATCTAGATGCCACTGAGAATGTGAACTTCCGAAAATACCCTTAATGAATTAAAGAAGAAATCAAAAAAGAAAAAAAAAATCTCTCGCCTCTCTCGTCTCTCTCTCCTCTCTCTCTCTCCTCTCCGAACCCGACTCCATTTTCTCTCTCCCGCCGATCTGCACGTACGGCTGAACATGCGCGTCCTCCTTCTCGAAATCGGTTAGTTTCTTCTTATGTATCCTCTTTTCATTGCTGCATTGAGATATTTTTAGGTAAATTAAGAGTATTTTGTAAATCTTTAAAATTAGGGATTTGAATGAGAATTGGGTGTTTTTGGATTAATCGAGAGAATCGATAGTATATTGGCGAATGGAGGTATATGCATTGGTTAGAATCAAGTGTAGCTCGTACATTGTTGAATCGAATCACATTTTATGTAGAATCGAGTTAGATCTCAGTCAACTGGTACAGCTAAGAGAAAGTTCTAACAGGGTACAACTACGTTTAAGTATTCAACCGGTACAACTGATAGACTATAGGCCAACTAGTACAACTGATACACTATAGGCCAACTAGTACAACTGATAGTATGTAGGCCAGCAGGTACAACTGATAGGCCAACGGTACAACTATGTTTAATTATTCAACTGGTACAACTAGTATATTTGTTTCAAATGGTGTATGTGCTGTTTTTAATTGCTGTATTTTGAAGATAGTACCCTTCATAGTCAACTGGTACAACAGATAGTATGTAGGCTAACTAGTACAACTGATAGTATGTAGGCCAACTGGTACAACTTAGAGTATGTAGGACAACCGGTACAACTAGTATAACAGTGGAAAATGGTGTATGTGCTGTTTTTAATTGTTGTATTTTCAGGATAGTATCCTCCATAGTCAACTGGTACAACTGTTAGAGTATAGGCCAACTGTGTAGGCCAACTGGTACAACTAGTATAACTGTGACAAATTGTGTTTGTAATTATGTTTTAAATTGTTGTAATTTCAGGAGGCGATGAAGAAGAAGAGCCATACTAAAGTACATTTTGACTATGGAGGGTACTATTCAGAAGGGAATGAGTGGATTTATAAAAATTCACTATACGCTATATCGTTTAAGACCGCATGTTTAGATAAGATCACTACAAAGGTTGGCCAGAATGGAGTCCCTGAGAATCTAAAACTGAGTTACAATCTATCTAAAGCTCGGAGAGAGACATATATTGTAGATGATGAGGACGTATACATTTTTTTAACAGAATGTGATGAAGAGGGTCGTATTCCAGTTTTGCATGTGGAGGTATTAAGTGACAATAACCAGAGGGTGGAAATGTTAGTACCGGAGCGTCGAAGTTCAGTTGGTGTGAATTATGTAGAGCTAGTGAATGTGAATGAAGTTTTGGAGAATGATGTGAATGAAGTTTTGGAGAATGATGTGAATGAAGTTTTGGAGAATGATGTGAATGAAGTTTTGGAGAATGATGAGAATGAAGTTTTGGTGAATGATGTGAATGAAGTTTTGGTGAATGAAGTGTGTCAGAATGTGACAGGTATGGAAGTTGTGGCTGTGGAAAGGTCGATGGATAACCATTTGGATGAAGATGTGGATGGTATGTGTGATTTTGATGATATTCCAGCTATTCCAAATCGTGTAAAAGGTACTCCGAAAAATATAGAATGAGAATATGGTATGGGTATAGAACTTTATCAAGAATTTTGTTCTAAGGAGGCAGTGTGGGAATTGGTAAACAAAGCTGCAAAACAAGAAGTTTATGGGGTTTTAACTGTTAAGTTTGACCCGGTGAGACTTATGTTACGATGCAATCAACTAACTTAGGCATGTGGAATATATGCTTAAACTGAGCATGATTCCTAAACCAACTAACTTCCTCATCAAATACCTCTATCATGGCCACTGTTTGGCCAACTTTACACCTATTCCCTACCTTACATACCTTGTTGTACTCAGTTGGACTAAAGTACATGCTCTCTGGCGGCAGTGGTTGGGATTCCTCATCATCATCATCCTCATTTGTATCAGCTGCAACATCATTAACCCTCTCCTCTTCCTCTTCCTCAGCAGCAATATCATCAACTATATTCTGCATATTCAAACACATATAACTGAGTACAACTATGTCTGTTGCTTACCTTTAACACCATATACAACAAATACAAACTGTTACTTACCTTAACAACACCAGCAACATCTTCCTCCTCATTATCACCATCAACATCTTCACCCTCAGAATCAACAACTCTCTCTTCTTCCTCGTTATCACAACCCTGACCATCAATTGACAACTCACGGACTTCTTTATCATGCTCATCGACTTCTTCTTCCTTTGACTCACTGGCTTCTTCTTTCTCTTCTTTATCAGACAATTCCGGAACCGAAGAAACATCTAATTCGGT
Organism: Arabidopsis thaliana x Arabidopsis arenosa; assembly: GCA_019202795.1. Classification (NCBI taxonomy): domain Eukaryota; kingdom Viridiplantae; phylum Streptophyta; class Magnoliopsida; order Brassicales; family Brassicaceae; genus Arabidopsis; species Arabidopsis thaliana x Arabidopsis arenosa. The sequence goes on from CM032924.1 coordinate 10,390,469, forward strand.
GGTTGCTTCTGCGGATTCCACTGTTGGAACAATTACAGCGACATCCGTCGGTTCTTCTGTTGGAAGAACAGCGGCATCCATTGGAGCTTCTGTTGGAGAAGCGGCATCCGTCGGAGCATCTTTTGGAACTGCGGCGTCCGTCGAAGCTTCTATTGGAACTGAAGCGTCCGTCGAAGCTTTTGTTGGATCCGGATTTGCAGCCCCTTCTCGAGACCCTTCTGTTGATTCATATACCCTGTTATCTCCACCTTTCACGCGAGCCATATAAGAACGAGACGAAGACACGCTGAACGGAGTCGGAGGAGACGAAAAGACAAACCACCGAGGAGGAGACGAATGACGGAGTACACGCAGACGACGATACGCCGGAGAAGCAAGATTTCTGATGAGAGTGGTGTCGGAATTCGTCGGGATTCGTCGGACTCTTCGTTTTCTCGAGAGTAGTTTGAGTTTCGAGTGAGTATGGGAAGAATGAGATTAGGTTTTTACAGTTTTCGATCTGAAAAACTTAGAGAAATTTTTACAGATTAGGGTAAATAATATATGGGCCGGGTTCATTTCTCTTGGGCTTGGATCGGATATTAGGTTGGGTCGTAAATAAGAGAAATTCGTTTGGTTTTATGGTCATTTACTCAGTTTTTCGATTTTTAAGAAATTCAAAAATAAAGATAAAACATAAGAGTGGCATAAGAGGTTAGCATTTCTCGATTAGTGGCACAAGAGGTGAACTCTCTTTCTACTTTCTAGGACTGGAGAAGAGGTTTTTTTTCAGACAGAGCAAATCTTTTCACTAAGGTTTTTTTGTTTTTCTTCATTTTTGACGAGAAAAGGAAAGGTTTTCGAGGTTTAACGGGTCGGAGTCGGAGAAGATGAGCTTCGTCAGGTATCTCCGCAGAGACAGTTTGCTCCAATTAGCCGGAAAATCATATCTTAGCCGTAATTACATGCTTCAGAACTGCCGGAGTCTTATAATTGAAACCGCTCCGCCTGAATTTGTCAAGCTTAATCGTTTATCTGGTTCCGATTCCGGTAATTTCACTTTTCCATTATCCCATTTCTTGTTCACTGTCGAATTGGTTTGGTTCTTAAGAGTGATCTTTTTTGTCTGAACAAATTGTTATCACCGTGTTTTTGTAATATACTTGCTTGTTTACTATTGACTCAACAACTCAAGATAGTATCATCTGATCAATTTATGATCTCTAATGTTTGCACAAACCGATGCTAAATGAAAGTTACAATAATACTGCTTTTGTGTTGATGATTGACAGGGATAATCGAGGTCAATCTAGATAGGCCTGTTGCCAAAAATGCTATTAATAAGGAGATGCTGAAAAGTCTCCAGAACGCATTTGAGTCCATACATCAAGATAGTTCAGCTAGGGTTGTCATGATTAGAAGTCTGGTTCCTGGAGTTTTCTGTGCAGGTGCAGATCTTAAGGTAGTTTTGTCACTTTCATATCTCCCGGAATGTTCACTCTATTTGTTAGCCGTACTTAAAAAGTTTCTGTTTTTTTAAAAAAATTTACTTGGATGTCAGGAGCGTAGAACTATGAGTCCATCTGAGGTTCACACATATGTCAACTCGTTGCGCTACATGTTCTCGTTCATGGAGGTATATTCTCATATATCATTGTTTGTTCTCATAGATTAGCTGATACAATCATTCATGGAATGATTGTTGGGTAAAGTTAACTGTCAACCTAGAGTATGTTTTAACATTAATGTATACAATCTATCATCAAATTGTTAGAATGTAGCTCTAGCTTTATCAAGATACGTTATTTAATAGTCTTCAAACTTCAAGTGAATAGGAATGTCTAGTGGTTCTACTGATATGAAATTGATTTAAGTACTTGTTTCCTTTTCTTTCTTTTTTTTTGTGTTCCTTTATTGCTATGTTAGAGCTCTAGATTTTGGAACTCAGTGAGATTTGCATGCTATAGTGACTTTGAAGACTTGTGTTTCTAGGCACTGAGTATCCCAACTATTGCTGCAATAGAAGGTGCAGCACTGGGAGGTGGACTTGAAATGGCTCTTGCTTGTGATCTTCGAATCTGTGGTATTTATATATCTGCTCATTTTCTTATTATATAATCTACTGGCCAAGATAAGCAGTTATGGTTAATACTCGGGAACTCTCAGGCGAAAATGCAGTATTTGGCTTGCCTGAAACAGGACTCGCTATAATCCCTGGGTATATAATAAGCTTCATCACTCTCGACAAATGATTTCCCTTATTACCCTTTTCATCACTCTTCTTGATGATGACTTCTGTTAATTTATTTCTCTTTGCTTCTATATAGAACTGGTGGGACACAGAGGCTCTCGAGGCTGGTTGGGAGATCGGTATCAAAGGAACTTATATTCACAGGTCGAAAGATTGATGCAATAGAAGCTGCAACTAAAGGTCTGTGACTATTCAAGTTTCATTTCTTGTGGTTTTGTTTTGACAATGTACCCAAATAAGGATTGATTCATATACTCTCTTTTTTATTTGTGTGGTGCAGGGCTTGTGAACATTTGTGTTACGGCAGGTGAGGCTCATGAGAAAGCAATTGAAATGGCTCAGCAGATAAATGAAAAAGGTCCATTGGCTATAAAGATGGCGAAAAAGGCGATTGATGAAGGAATAGAGACGAATATGGCTTCGGGTTTGGAAGTAGAAGAGATGTGTTATCAGAAGCTTCTTAATACTCAAGATCGTCTGGAAGGATTAGCTGCTTTTGCTGAGAAGCGTAAACCTCTTTACACTGGCAAGTGAACACCTTAAGGAAAGAATCATTAGAGTCCAACAAATTTAGTTTCAATAACCATTGATAACTGGGATGGTTTAGGGTCTAAATACATTATCACTGTTTTTGTTTGTGCAATTTATGTGGCTGTAATCAAAAAGGAAAGAAAAACCAAAAAGGAAATAACGAAAAGAGCACAAGTTAGAATCGCATTTGTAGTAAAATTAAAGTTGGTAACCCAGTGGTTATACTTTATGCGTATGTTTTAAGCTAATAGTTGAATTCAAATGTTCTTGTGAAATTTGTTTTATAAAACAAGATAGATTGTCAAAAGAAATCTTAAAAAGAGTCGACAAAAGTAGCCGACCAGTGATCCACCGCCCCATCAAAGTGGTGCCAAAATGATGTGTTGATGATTAAACTATTTTTCCAGTTTGACCTGTCAAATTTATTTCAGTGATCCTTATTAATGGATGAGAATAAAGAACATAAAGTGCTAGAGAAAATTATACTACTAAACTCAATAATTATACAAGATACATACTTTTTATATAGAGATGATTTTTTTATGTAAAGATGAGGTTAATATAAATTTTCTAAATATAAATAATATCTTAGATAGTGATAAATATAATGATCTTCTAAATCTTTTATGATTTTAATAATTTTCATATTTTTTGGCAATCATCTCAAGTGTTGATTTTGGTAGATCTTCAATTTTTCTAATAATTCTTAACTAATCATTAAAAAAAAATCTAAAACCTATGTTTCTATTTATCTAAAGAAAATTTATGTATGGAATAACCTCGGATTCATAAAACAGTTTTAGAACGTCTAGTGTTGAGTCTACACAGTGATTTTAGATTCTAAACTTTAAACTCTACCAATTCAACAACATAACACAATGAAATAAATTATTATGTTATTTTGAGCTGTCTAGTAAGGAGTGACAGGCTTTGAGTTGGAGAATAATGTGTTAATTGCAAATAGTATGTTCAGCTTTGAGCTGTCGAGTAAGGAGTGACATGCTTTTTCTTGTTAAATTGAAACTGTTTTGGGTAGATTTCTAATTTTTGTAAACTTAAGGCTGAGAACGCTACGCTCATTTCGAATTTTTAATTTAGGGGGGTTTTTAGATCAATAAAAAACAGTTTGGGTAAATCGCGCAATTTGAAACTTTCAAACTCTAAATTGATCTGTCTTTGTACGTGTTATCTTGCGAGGCTGCGACGAAATGCTATTGATTTTAGGACTATAATGGAAATAAAATGATCATTTTCCGATACATACTTTTATATAGAGATAATTGTTTAATGTAAAGATGAGATTAATATAATTTTTAAATATAAATATAAATTATATCTTAGATATTGGTAAATATAATGATCTTCTAAATCTTTTTTGATTTTTATAATTTCATATTTTTTGGCAATCATAATGTTGATTTTGGTAGATCTTCAGTTCTTCTAATAATTCTTAACTAATCATAAAAAAAAAAAAAATTAAAACCACATTAATAAAACCTATGTTTCTATTTATCTAAAGAAAATTTATGTATGGAGTAACCTCGGATTCATAAAACAGTTTTAGAACGTCTAGTGTTGAGTCTACACAGTGATTCTAGATTCTAAACTTTAAACCCTACCAATTCAATAACATAACACAAAAAAAAAAAAAATAGTTCTATTCCTTTTTCTCGATTTTCAAAGTTTATTATATTCAGAAAGTATAGATACCTTATCGACAAGTTTAAGCTTAGTGAAAGAAAAAGAATCGTTATTATTTTTAATGTTAGATAGATGTTGTAATTAATTATATGATTTATGTCTTTGGTCTGTAATTGTAGTGTTTAGTTTTCAGATATGAGACAACTACTGCTGCGTTAAAATAAAAAAGCTTAGCGTAAATAGACCAAAAGAAGGGAATCCAGATTCCTCCGGGGTCATATGCCTAAGCGACCTAATCGTATTATCAATTAATTGCTCTATTTATTCTACATTTTCTTACATTTAACAACTTTTATAATTTGCTCCCTTTATTGCATTAGCTGACCAAGATTATCAGCTGTCGTTGGTTGTAGTTGAAATACAGAGTTTTAACAATTTGGTGTTGTCTGTGGAGAATCAAAAAAACTTTTCTAATTCAAAAAGCTCAAAACTTAAAAATGACAAAAATTTTGATTACCCACAGAGAGCGTCAATTGTTAAACTAGTAGTATTATATAAAGTCGAAGATTAGAAGTAATTAAGACTACGAGCTGAGAAATCAAAAGCAGAGAGCTCGTAACTATCAATAGTTTAGATCTTTTAAATGTTAAAAACTTAAAATATAAAATTTTGTTATTAAACAATTCTAGACGTCATAAAACAGTTCTATATAAAATACCTTCTTTTATATATGTCCTCTACAACTCACACAATCCTGAATTTAAACCCATGTTGTGACATTTTATAATTTTTAAACATAGTTATATTTTCTTTTATATTTTGCATTTTGTGTAATTCATGCACTACAACCAGTGCCGTGCTAACCCCTTAAAATAAAGGGTACTTGCCCACAGCCACAATTTATAGACTTGATTTTTAGGCCACATTATTAAAAATATCTTATTGGCTCAGTAGGTTTTAGTAGTCTCATATATGTATTTTGCTTAAAGTTCAATCCCATGTTAGCATGATTCATTTCACTATATAGATTTACACACTTGATTTTGTATTGTAGCTCACTTTTCTTTTATAATTATTTTAGGTCCTTTAAAAAATAAGTATTGAACTAAATTAAATAGGCCACATTTTATTTTTTGTCTCAAGCCCCAAAAGGTCTAGGCACGGCACTGACTACAACCAAATTAAATTGAATTTGGACAAAATAATAACCTAACGGCACTAACAAATATCACAAAACTACAAACCTTTATATGTATACATTTGGATCTTCTAGACAGTTTTAAGTAGCGATTCTCTAGTCACTGTCAAATAATCAAAATAACGTTAGAATAGTATTAGAAACCAAAAGATAAAGTTGGGAGTGAATTTACACATCAACTTGGATTTCAGATTTTGTTCTCTTCAATCTCATTTTTCTCTTACAAAAAAAAAAAAAAACAGAACTTAACCTCTAAGTCTTAGCATTTCCACTAACTTATCTCTCTCTCTTCTTTCATTACCAAAATAAAGAACCTTTACAAGTTCTCTACACAACACTCACTTTTCCTCTCCAATGGTGGAAGCAAGAAGCTCAAAGAAACCAACCCAATTGGGTAATAAAGAAGATCAAAACCCTAGAAAATTCTACTCTCGATTCCTCTTTAAAGCTCTTATCCTCACCGTGCTTTGCGCCGTCGTACCTGTCTTCCTTTCTCAGACGCCGGAGCTTGCTAACCAAACAAGACTCATCGAGCTTCTCCACCTAGTTTTCGTCGGCATCGCCGTCTCTTACGGCCTTTTCAGCCGCCGGAACTACGACGGAGGAGGAGGTGGAGGAACAAGCAATAGTGATAACAACAAAGCTGATCATAGTAATAACAATTTGCATTCCTATGTGCCTAAGATTCTTGAAGTATCCTCTGTTTTTAACGTGGGTAACGAGAGCGAATCTGAACCGTCCGATGACTCCTCCGGCGATCAACGTAAGTTTCAGACATGGAAGAACAAGTATCACATGAAAATTCCTGAGGTTGAAACTCGTTTCGTTGAGAGAGTTAGTTCAGAGATCAGAGAGAAGCCTCTGCTTTTGCCGGTTCGGAGCTTGAATTATTCTCGTGTTCCTGATTCCTCCAGCGATAATTCCGGTCGATGGGAGAAAGTGAGATCTAAGAGAGAACTTCTGAAGACTCTTGGTGATGATAATAGTGATGTACTTCCTTCTCCGATTCCATGGAGGTCAAGATCATCATCATCATCAATGGAGACTGACTCTCAGCCGTTGGTTAAGAATATGGCTACAGTTGAATCACAGCCGTTGATCAAGAATCTGACTCCCTCTTCTGCTTTCCCTTCTCCAAGAAAGTCGAATCTTTTACCTAATCTCGCATCTCAGTTTCATCCATCTCCGCCACCTCCTCCTCCGCCGCCGCCACCTCTACCGGCGTTTTATAACTCATCGTCGAGAAAAGAACATCCCGGAATTTACAGGGTTGAGAGGAGAGAATCATCAGTTCACAAGGCGAAATTTGCAGGAGGTGAGTTTCATCCTCCGCCGCCTCCACCACCACCACCTCCGGTGGAATATTATATGTCAGCTCCGACGAAATTTAGACTAGGCAACGAACGGAGAAAGTCTTCGGAACAAAAGATGAAAAGAAACTCTCCAAAGAAAGTGTGGTGGTCTGATCCAATCGTGGAATCAAAGGAACAAGACACGGAACAGAATGATCATAGAAGTTTCTTGGGAAGCAAGGCAACTGAGGAATCGGAAGATGAAGAACTTAGAAGGAGAGAAAATGAAATTCACGACGAGGTTGAGAAGAAGATAGTAGAGGAGGAAGGAGTTAGTGAGAGCAACAATGGAAGTGACGTGGACAAGAAGGCAGATGAGTTCATTGCAAAGTTCAGAGAACAGATTAGGTTACAAAGAATCGAGTCTATCAAGAGATCTGCTAATAAGATCTCTGCAAATTCCTCGAGGTAGAACATATTCAATATTTTAATAATAGGGAAAAAAAAAACATTTTCAGTTGATGTTGGTAATCATCACAAGGTTGTAATATTTTTGTTACATTTTAGTCAGCCAGGAAAAAACTGGAATGGAGGTTTATGTGAATTAAAAGTCAGATTTGAGTATACCCTCTCTTTGTTTCTGGATTGCACATGAATCTTTTTTTTTTTTTGTCTTGGTATGTTTTTCTGTGCTGGAAAAACTTAATAGATTAATGATCCGATGGGAAGAGACTTGCCTCTAAAGAGAGTGAATCCGACACAAAGTTGCTTACATAGGAAAACAAAAACCTCATGCTCTTGTCTTTTTAGTGAAGCCATTTTTAGGCAAGATAGATTCATGCTCAAATGAGCTTATTGAGATAGATAATAAGCTATGAAATTTGATAGCTCATGAGGAGCTTTGTTGTACAAACAAACTAAAAAGGAAAGATTAAGTGGAAAACACACGAGCTTAGTAAATCTTTGATTGATATATCATAAAAGGTTAAGAATGAGAGTTACTCCAAATGACAACTCTCTAGGTTAGTCACATTGTTCTCATTACATGATTATAAACAACTACTTGCTTAGATAACCTAATTAGATGCAGGTCCGGTCCGTCCATTAAGCATGCAAAGCACTTGCTTTATGCCACAAAATATATAAGAAAGTTAAGGCCACATTTTTTGAAAGTGTTATGTTAGTTTAGTGGTTATGTAGGCCTGAAGTGGCCTTAAATATTTTCCACTTTAGATAAGCACATTTTTTAAATATGCTTTAGGCCACCTACAGGCTAGGACCGCCCTGATTACATGGATGCGTGTTGGACTTTCCCCATGTCATGAGAGCTCTAAAATGTAGCAAGCCAATTTGTACGATTATTATTACTTAGCTTCATGCAATCAAATATATCCAAAATACGTTAAACGTATCCCTAAAGTAAAGAAAATTCATCTAACTCCGTCAAAAGGCTTGCCAATCCGATTGATTCGATCGATCATCTAGAATTTTCAACATCTTAGAGCTGTCAAATTCAAACACCATAAAAAAAAAAAAAAAAGCTCTGTCAACAAGACACATTTCATCGCCGCCCAAATCAGAGTTTGTAATTTAACATGTGTAGTGAGGATAAGCACTTTCGTGAATCTTTCAAACCAAAGACGCGAAGTGGCCCATAACTTCCATGTTCAATAAGGCCTAAATTTAGCCCATACTCTATGTATGACCATACGGTAATGCCAGAACATTTGGGCCCAAAGTATATAAAAACTATTTCTCGTCATTTTAAGTTTCTACTATTAACAAAAGGGTTTTGTGCAAAAAAAAAAAAAAACTCTTCATCAACTCGTCCATTTTTATAAATTTAACTTCCATTTCCGGGAAATGAAAATTAATCCTACGAAATACAAAATAATTCGCAATATAACCCTTATATGTATATTGTAAACGTTTTTCCGGTCACATACACTAGTTTTTCAAAATTCTTAAAGTAGATTTGATCTCTTCATCGCGAAGGCTTCGATTTGACATATTTTTAACGAATAAGAGTTACATTATATATTATTTTGGACTTTGTTTGATTAATCTGCATTTTTCGAAGATGAAGGGTAAAATTACAAAAATGGGCGTAACAAAAATAACAAATCCTGAAAAACTTATAGAAATTTCAACTACTTTAGTCGACTATTTAATATTTTAACATAGCCACATAAAACAATTTGGACCATTATTTTTCTTTTGCATTTTCTACATCAATTGTACTTCTCTCTTTTGTCGCTAGACACAATTAAATCTCCTACGAAATATTATTACAATAAATTTTCTTGTGATAATTTTGTCCAAAATAATTATTGCAACAAAACAAAACAAAATGATTTCAAATCATAATATCGGATATAATTGGCTGTAAGCATTTGTTGTTACTTGTTAGCATGAACATGTATGCTGGTTTAAACGAGAAAAACTATTAATCTGTTTTCTTTCTAAAAAAGAAATACATATATGTTAACAACTACATGCACATCTGGTCCCTGACCCTGAAACTTAATAAAACGACCGAAATGCCCTTTGGTTGCAAGTAAAAGACTTTAGGACCTAGGATGGACGAAGAGCGTCAAAAGTCAAGCCATGAGACCACGCATTGACCGGCAACGACCGGTGGTGCGCTGACGTTGCAGCCTGAGGTTGTGGTGGTGGGACAGACACGTGTTCACATGAAGGGCACATGGTCAAAGTAGTGGGTGGGCTCATGTGCATGTAGAACTGAGGAGAGAGCTTAAGTGCTCTTAACTCCGTTACTTCTTTCTGTAGCCGACGGTTCTCTTCTGTTAGATTCTCGCAGCATCGCCGTAAGAACTCGCAGTCAACCTCCGTCCGCTTCAGCTTTGTTCTGTTTAAATTACGAAAATACCCTTATAAGTAAATTGGCGAAATAGAGAGATCTTTTGTTTGTTTGTGTGTGTGTTCTTTTTTGTACCTTGCTCGTCTGTTCTGAAACCAAACTTCCACTTGTCTTGCTCTTAATCCTAATTGCTTAGCCAATGCTTGCTTCTGCTTCTGTAAAAAAGTTGGAAATAACCTTGATTCAGTCTAAATTTACGAAAATGCCATTTACAAATTAATATCTGCATTTATGAGTGACCAAAACCTATAGTAGTAATGTTTTAACTTTGTCAACATGTAATAATAGTCGTGGTGAATACAATAAAGTGAATATTCATTTACGCGTTTTTTTTCGTTTCCACAATAATCATGGCCATTAATTTTCTCAGTAAAAAACTAACTTTTCTCGGGTGAAAAAATAAAGTAAAAGAAGAAAAAAAAGTTACCGGATTGAGAGTACTGTGATCTTTAAAGGTCTCTTCAAGAATAACAGATTGATCTTTGGAAAGTCTAAGCTTTTTCCTGGAGTTATCACCATCTTCATCGTCACTGATTCCTCTAGAGCCTTGTGGATCTGTGTCTTCTTCTCTTTCGCTTCTTTTTCCGGTAGAGCTTGAGAGTGTACTGTTAGGTGAAGATACTCCGGCGTCTTCGTCGCCGTATTCCGCTGTAGACGGTGGTCTGTTCACGTCGATTCCACGGATGAAGGTTCTTGTTTCTTTTTGTGATGAATCTGAGTTTAGAACTGCATGCATAAGATTGAGAATTAGATAAAAAGGTGAGACCTTTAAGGTTTTTCGATGGATGTATTTTTCTTAGGAAAGCGAAAAAAAGGTGAGACCTTTAAGGTTTTTTATTTTCTCGGGGAAAAAAAAACAGAGGAAACCAGAAAGCTATGAAGTACCTGAAGACGTAAAACTCTCGTTCCATGAAGATCTTCGGAGTAATCCTAAAGAAGAAGGAGTAACAGAAACAGAGGGATTTGTTTTGAGATTGATCTGTTTCTTTGGAAAATTCAAGCCTAAGCTTAGACCCAGATCGTCTTTCTCCAACATCATCTTTTGTTGAATTTTCTTAAGAAAAAAAAAACTCTGTTTTGCAATAAAGTTGTCTGCTTTTCTTTTGAGAGAGAGAGACAGAGGAAAGATGATGAATGGGCAAGTAAAGGAAGAAGAAGGGTTAATATATAGAGGTATTTTTTTTTTTTTTCTCTAAGTCTTATATTATTGCATCACTTTCCAAAAAGGTACAATAGTGGAAACATCCACCACATAACTTAAAAGTTGCTGAAATATTACAAACTTTGGATTATCAAACGAAAATTGACAATCCCTTAAGAAACTGCGAGAATTTAAAAACACAAACTAAAACATTGAACTAATTCATAAGCAGAAGCTTAGAACAGCCAAAATGCTTAGTTTGTCAAAAGATACAGTTATATTCTTGCACGTTAACAGTTATAATCTTGGACAAAGATACTGCAAGAGCCAAAAAAAACTTTGCTTGAAACCTGCAACATATTCAAAAAGTGTGACAGATATTGCAGAGTGTTTTAACGTTTCTTTGGAGGCAACTGATTCCTTCCTTCCTTATATTCTTGACCTTTGGAACTTTCTCCAACTTCGAATTGCTTAGAGATTGGTGAGATGTCTTCATTCACAGAATGTGAAGAGCTGCTAGATCCAACTGATGAGTAACGCCTTGAAGGATACTGTGGAATTGGCCTGGCCAAGTGTCTCACATTTTGAAAACTTGATGATTGAAAATGTGGACAAGCAGCTTCTAATTCTTCAGTATTCAGTGAAGGTCTATTAACTCTTGGTGGTGGTGAAACAGCTCTTGGATATTGAGAGATCGGAGCTGGAAAGGATATATCAGAATTTTGTGATTGAGAGTTCATATCAGATCTATGAAACTCATCATTCAAACCTTCTCTGAAATGACCAATTCTTTCTGATTCAGGAGCATTAACCCTGTTCACTGGAGTTCTTGGAAGAAAAGGGCAAAACTCTCTATGGTGAGTCATTCTAAAACAGTTACTGCATAGCCTTCTGAGCCTTTCATATTGAAATCTGATTATTGCAGTTTCTCCTGTTCTAAAACTAAAACGACTAAAGAACCTAAGGCTGTCAGTGATTTCAAACCTGATCCTTACACGAATGAAAGATATCTGAGTCGATGTAGTTTCATTAAACTCTGTTTCAACAAACTCACCTAGCACTTCTGCAATAAGTCTAACGGTCATATTTGAGACATAGGGTAAAGGGATACCTCTAAACTGAACCCATAGGTCTATTGTTGTGAGAAAGTCAATATCTGGGATATCCTCCCACCTTTGCATCGCAACAAACCAGTTGTTGAACACCCATGGTTCCCTTCTTTGTATGGAGAGCAAGTCAATTTCTGAATGAAAGAGGAACTGAACATAAGTGGCATCCAAAACCCTTCCATGAACTCTTGTAGCTAAACCCCAAGATCTCGGTAGAGAAGATACTACTGTTTGTAGATTCTGAACTCTTGGGTTGAGTGGTCTTGCTATCAAGCTTAAACGATTACGAGTCACTGCTTCAGCATAAGCATAGTATGGTATGTATGTTTCTGGGTCATCAAGACCTAGCATGCTATCTTGCAGTTCATTCCATAGTTCATCAGCCATTTTTGGTGAAAGAAAAACTAGAAAAAGAAAAAAGAGAGAAAGACTGAAAGAGAAGTAGAAAGAAGACGAGAGAAAAGAAGGTGAGAAAAGTGGATTCTTTGGAGGGTATAAATAAGGAGGATTGAGGTAACAAAGAAGAAAGAAGACAAAATAAGAAAAGGTAAAAGTAAAGATAAGAGATAAGTTAGTAAGAGAGAAAGGATTAAAGAAAACTAAGTTATCTCATCGTAAACACTAGCCAACAAAAAGAAGTTGATTAGTTCAATGAGATAAAAGTAAAAACTTCGAGAAAAGGTAAGTCAAAGAAATCAAAAAGAAAACTTTCACCAAAGGAAATCAAATTTCCAAAAACAACTGATTAGTGGCAACCCTCTCAGCGATAAACAATGATTCAAGCCACCTAGGATGACTACTGGCCACGTATGATTGCAGTCTTGAACCTGTGAGCACACTATTAGCTATTTCAAAAGCAGGTCGATTAGCAGCAGGCTCTTCCATTAGAGCAAACCAATTTGGTTTGTCTTTTGTGAAACTTAATAGTTCAGCAATGTGTCCTGTAATAGCTGGCCAATCTTTGGAGTTGGTAAGAGCTTGAATGATTTCAAAAGAGGAAGCTCCAAATGTGACATGCTTCAGGTTATGCCATGACATACTTTCTAAAGCCCAATGCCAGCTTTTAACTTTGGCTTCAAAGAGAGAATGTACCTGTGTGTATGCCCTGCGACTATGGAGCAAGACTATACCAGAGGAATCTCTCACTACCCAAGCTGCTCCAGATAAAGCTTTTTTTCGAGAAAAAGCAAAACCAATGTTGCATTTTAACTCACCTGATATAGGAGGAGTCCAGCTATGATTTGGATTTGGTTTCTGAACTCCATTCAAATGTGAGTCATTGTGATGAGCTACCCACCAATTATTTCCATCTTCAAAAGCTTTAGCCACAATTTTAGTGGTCCAATCACTCTGACCTTCAAACATTGTTTTGTTCCTGTTTTTCCATAAAATCCATAGAATCCAAGGATTGACAAATCTTATGTCTTGAGGAACAGTCTTGACTTGTGAGATCTGAACCAAATGATTGATGTTGGTAAAGATTGAGTTTCCAAAACCATGTACCGGAAATGGTATATTAGACAAAGCCCAAACTTGTCTAGCCAGTGGGCATTGAAATAATATGTGGTTTACTGTTTCAGTGTCTGCATCACACATCAAACAACCATCCTTTGCAAATATACCTCTTGTTTTTAATCTTTCCTCTACTGCCAGAGCTCCTTTTAAAGCTTTCCAGATAAACACTTTGATTTTCGGAGCTGTTTGAATTTTCCATACTTGCATAAAGAGAGGACTTAAAGATGGCTCTGTTTCAGCTTCTTTGAAAAGATTATGATGCACTTTTCTGCTACTCAACTCATATCCTGATTTCACTGTGTATAGGCCATGTCTGGTTTTTGACCAACAAAAAGAGTCTTTCTGAGATACTGCAGGACGTTGACGAGAAATGACCTCAATCTCATCTAAAGGAAATAACTCTTTAAGTCTATCCCAATTCCAATTCCTAGTATCTGAATCTATCAGACTTTGAACTGTTAAATTAATATTCAACAGAGAATGAAGAGCAAGAGCTCTTCTTGGCTTTTCATCAAAAACCCAGTCATCTATCCATACATTAGTATTTGCACCATTGCCAATAACTCTTTTCAAACCTTCTTTAAGTAAACTTCGACCATGGAGAATGCTTCTCCAAGCATATGACGGTCTAGTTCCAAAAGGAGCATTTAGAAAATCTGAATTTTGAAAGTACCTGCTTTTGAAGACTTTAAAAAACAGACTATCCTTTTCATGAAGCAATCTCCAAGCCTGCTTAGCCAACAAAGCCTGATTAAAGCTTTGTAGATCCCTGAAACCAATTCCTCCAAGCATTTTAGGCATAGTGAGTTTTTGCCAACTTAACCAATGGATTTTCCTTGTATCCTGAAGATTGTTCCACCAGAAATTCATCATAATACTTGTTAAGCTTTTACAGAGACTAACAGGTAGCTTGAAGCATGTCATTGCATAGACAGGTAAAGCCATTGCTATTGATTTCAGCAAGATTTCTTTTCCGCCTTGTGATAGTGTTTTTGCAAACCAGCTTGACATTCTAGTTTGAAGCCTGTCTTTAATAAAGCCTAGAAGTTGTTGCTTGGATCCACTCAAACATTCTGGAAGACCTAAATATTTTCCTGTGCCTCCTTCAGTCTTAATACCAGATCTCATCTTGACCCAATTTTTGATTTCTGGATTAACATTGATTCCAAAAGTGATTGCTGACTTATCCAAATTTATCATTTGACCTGATAAACGCTCATATTTAGATAAGCAGAGCAAGATCTCTTCACATTCTTCTTTATTAGCTTTACACATTAAGAGTGTATCATCAGCAAAGAGAATATGATTGATAGATGGACCTGCATTATTGAATTGGATTCCTTCAACTTTATTTTCTCTTTTTGCTTGCTCAAGGAGATGAATCAAAGCTTCTGTACACAACACAAAGAGAAAAGGAGATAGGGGATCTCCTTGACGAATGCCTCTTTCAGGTTTGATAAAGCCATAAGGAGTTCCATTTATCAAAACTGAGTAAGTCACTGAAGATACACAACCCATGATCCATGAAATCCACTTTGAATCAAAACCTAAGGCAGTGAGAATTCCTTCAAGAAAAGTCCATTCTACTCTATCAAAAGCCTTAGACATATCTGTTTTAAAGACCATAAAATCCGTAGATATCTTCTCATTTGTCTTCAAACTATGCATTATTTCATGAGCAATCAGGATGTTATCAGAGACTAACCTCTTCTCCACGTAAGCTGATTGAGTTGATGATACAATGTAAGGGAGTTGGCTTTTAAGTCGGCTAGAAAGGATTTTTGAGATGATTTTATATAGAACAGAACAAAGGCTTATTGGTCTAACCTCAGTCATCTTCGTAGGATTTGGAATCTTTGGAATGAGGCAAATATGAGTATGATTCCATTCTTGAGGTAGCACACCTGTTTTGAAGAAACCCTGTATTTCTGAGATAACCTGAGTCTTCACCAGAGACCAATATTTCTGAAAAAAAAGAGCTGTAAAACCATCTGGACCAGGAGCACTTTCACTGTTTATTGAAAAAACTGCTCTGTAGATCTCTTGTTCTGTGACTTCTTTTGTCAATTTTGAATTCATTGAAGCTGAAACTCTAGGCTGCAAGTCTCCTAAGTAGTCATTCACATTGCAGGGATTTGACGACTGAAAGAGCTTTTCAAAGAAACTTGAGGCTAGCTGACCTTTCTCTCTATTGAGAGAATGTTCTATTCCATTGTCATCCATTAGAACATTCAAGGCATTTCTAACTCTCTTGGATTTAACAGCTGCGTGAAAGAATTCTGTGTTTTTATCTCCATCCAGTAGCCATTTTTCTGAACTTTTTTGTCTCCAGAAACTTTCTTCTTCATGAAAAGCAATACCTAATTGCTCCTTAAGCATCCTTATTCTCTCCCAATCAGGGAATTGAAGACTCATCTGATAGTCTAATTCTTTCCTTAATCTCTGAATTTTATTTTTAGCATTGTATTCAGAGGACTGTTTCCAATCATGAATAACTCTTCTACATTGAGCTATGCTAAAAATAGAAGAATGCTTACCTTTGGAAATTTCACTGTTCCAGGAACTGTGAATAGCATTCCAGAGCAAAGGATTATCAGCCATTCTTTTATCAAAACGAAACTGTCCTCTAAAAAGCTCTTGATCTTTAATAAATTTCACTAGAACAGGACGATGATCTGATCCAAGCTTTTCGAGAAACCATTGATGAGAATTGGGAAACATTGAAAACCAAGCTGAGTTTCCAAAACTTCTATCAAGCTTGCATTGAATCCATTGATAATTTCTTTTCCCTCCCCATGTAAAACTATTTCCAGTACTGCCTAATTCATGCATATCACAAGTATTCAACATGTCTTTAAAAGGTCTAAAAGAAGATAGCAATCTCAAAGGACCACCTAACTTATCTTTATTAGACAGCATATCATTGAAGTCTCCTATCATACACCAAGGCTCTTTTCTATTCACACCAAAAGCACTAATTCTGTCCCAAAGTAGAGAACGAGGCTTCAACACTGGATTTCCATAGACACAAGATACAAACCATCTTTTTTTACCTTTGGTGATTTGCATATCAAGAAGGTTTTTGTCAGCCACCAAAAAGTTAATATCCAGTTGATCTTTCCAAAAGATTGCCAATCCTCCACTCATACCTTCTGGTTCTACCGTATGAAATTTATCATAGCCTAACCAAGAAAAAACTTTTAAAACAAAAGCGTCAGAATTTTTTGTTTCCATGAGGAATAGGATGTCTGGGAAATGATCCTTTTTCATTCCCTTTAGATTACGAATTGTCCAGGGATTCCTCAACCCTTGACAATTCCAGCTTAAGATGCCTTACTGATACAACGGTGGCTCATCAGGAACCACCGTAGAGTTATCTGTCTTGAGACTTTTTGAAGCTTGAGATTCTTGTATCTGAGTTTTTCTCTTAAAGACTTTATTAAACTGAGGTTGTTTTTCAGACATACTAACCTTCTTTACTTCTGATAAAACTGATTTAGCTTGCTGAGTTTTTGAAATTGGAGCTTTCCTTTTTCGAGGATTCTTCTGTCTCAGACTTAAACCTGAGGAACCAGCATCAGAAGAACCTTCCTTTAAGCCTTTAAAGAAATCAGAATCTTGAAAATCCGAAAAGGATTCATCATCATTAAGTTTTAGAAGTAGAAGCTGTTTTTGGGATGAAGCTTCTTTCATGGCATCAGCTAATAACTTGGGAGAGTTCTGATTTGAAATCGGATTTGCACTATCCGGAATCAACAAACCTTTCTGCTTATCTTTGTTTTCAGGTGTGGGAGATGATACTGAAACATCATCTGGCTTTAAGAATGGACACATATTCTTTTCATGTGTTAACCTTTGGCAATGAAAACAACGTTTTCGAATCCTCTCATAATCAAAACTGATTAAGACTATCTCCCCTGTAGGAAGCTGTAGTTCTTTAGAGTTCCTTAGAGGATTGCGAACATCCAGAAGAACATTCACTCTCACATAGTCTTGAGCTTGTGATTTTTCAGGATCAAAAAGGACTTGAATTACCTCTCCGGCACACTTTGCGATTTCTCTGATAGTTTCCTCTGTGTAATAGTTGACTGGAATGTTTCGGAGACGAATCCAGATTGACATAAACATCAAGTAATCAGGTGGAGGTCTTTCTATCCATCTTTCCATTACCACACACCAGTCATCTTGAGTCCAAACGCCTGTCTTTAAGATTTCAGTTAAGTCACCTTCAGATTTGAAGATAAACTGAAACCTTTCTTGAGATAAAGCCACTCCATGAACCCTATTATTTAACCTCCAAATTCTGGGCATGTCTAAAATCCAGTTAGACATCCGTTGATTAGTAGGATTCAGAAATCGACCCATAAGACTGCAGTGATTCTTCTCAGTAGAGCAGAACTTAGCTTGATTTGGGAGAACGAGGGGTTTATCATCTGAAATTGACATCTTTTGTATAGCTATGTTGAGATCCATGTCCATACTCAAGAAGAGAACACAAAGATACTTTGATTCACAGAGAACCTGAAGCACTTTGTATAATCCTGTAAGCAATAAGAAGAGTACCAGACTTGACAGCTACTGAACCGAAGAAAAACCAATTAGATTAGAACTGAAGTCAATTGCGAAAGGAGAGAACTTTGGAACAACACAATGGTTTGACAATTGAAGATTAAGACAATCTTCAAGAGAGAACCAACATCAGATTCCAGAAGCTGTGATGATATATCCGAAAAGAAAAATCTAGCACCGGACTGAAAACGAGGAAATCTCCGGTCTAAAGCTCCGCTCAGAAAGAGATCTTACTGAGGAAGAAGTTCTTATGCCCAAGTGGAATCGGGACGGCAAGGAAAAACAGCTGCGATGAAATCGTTAGAAAACACCTACTAAGAGAGAGAAGAGAGCTTTCCTCAACGGCTAGGAAAGAGTTTTTTTTAGAGAGTCGGATTTGTGTATAGGTAATATATAGAGGTATAGAGAGAGAGATTGATGTTATTGTATTTTTTATTTTTTGCAATCATGAGTGTGTGACTAGCTGGGGGCAAAATAGTTATTATTATTAAAGTCAATAAACTATTGAAACTTTAGTTCAATGGAAATAATTTTATAATCACAAACTTTGCTTCTTTGTCCCCCTCTAACTCTAACCTAAACAAATTATCAAATCTAAGAAAGATGATAAAATAATAATTGTAGTCGCACCATTAATGATTATGTTAATATATTAATGTTTATGTAACATCAATTTTCTCAGTCAAAGATGATTATCAAACTGTATCACTAATAGATAATTTTTAGGATTTTCATATGACTTTTAGTGGAGAAACTAATAAATAAATAATATTAGGCGAGAACAAAATCTAATCGTAGTTATTTTATTTTGATTTTGTTTACTTTGTTTGTTTTAAACGTTTGGATGTATTACTTTTCGTTTTGTTTCAATCAAATGTTCTAGTGTAGATGATTGATTAGATTTTTAAGTTGTGAGAATATATGAAGTCAAATAA
This sequence comes from Arabidopsis thaliana x Arabidopsis arenosa, assembly GCA_019202795.1. Classification (NCBI taxonomy): domain Eukaryota; kingdom Viridiplantae; phylum Streptophyta; class Magnoliopsida; order Brassicales; family Brassicaceae; genus Arabidopsis; species Arabidopsis thaliana x Arabidopsis arenosa. Next base: position 10,409,511 of record CM032924.1, read on the forward strand.
CATGAAATCCTCTTTAATATCCAAAAATTAATATCCAAAAATGAATACGTAATGAAATTAGACCTTTCATTTTTGGATATTAATTACTATCTGCAACAAATAAACCTTATAATTAAATGGGGCTTTTGCAAAAATGCTCCTTTTTCAATGCCACTTTTCAAAAATGCCCCTTATTTAAAACCTTATAAAAAATGCTCTTAAAATATAAGATTTACCCAAATATGTATGTAACATTATTAAAACATACACAAATAAGTATCTAGAAATCTTATTTGTGTATGTAACATTATTAAAACATACACAAATAAGTATCTAAAACCTTTGAAAAACCTTTAAAAACCTTTAAAATATTTTGTAAAACCTTTGAAAAACCTTTAAAAACCTTTAAAGTATCTTGTAAAACCTTTAAAAACACCTTATAAAATCTTATAAATACTTGGATCGAGTCTTCAAGTAATAGTTACCATCCATAAGTACCTTATAAACCTAATAAAATTTTATAAATTTTTCATATTTAAAAAAGGGCATTTTTTAAAATGGATATCTAAAAGGGGCATTTTTGAAAAGGGGCATACCAAAAGGGGCATTTTTAACAATTTCCCTAATTAAATTAGTAAGTTACGATGCAAAGCCAACAATTGTTAGTCAAACTTTTATAATTTCCATGGAATTTATCAAATTTTTGCGATGATTTGACTTTATTTTATAGGATTATTAAAAGTAGAAATGATAATGCAAATCCATCCTTGTGATTGCTGTTGTCGAGAAAGAGTAAAAAAAATGATTACTCTTCTTAATGACTCTAAAGGCAAAGAGTCACGCTTGTTGCACACTTTGAAAACCTTTTACTTTTAAGCATCAGTGAGAAAATTAATTAAAGAAGAACTAAACAAAAAACGGTTGAATTGGATTCAAACTTCTTTTTATGAAAATTTAAAGAATTCAATCTTCTTTTTCAGATTTTCTTGTTCTAACGCATGGGTCGACCGCATGAGTTTTACTTTTGTCGTTGAACCACTTAATGACCAAAAACAGTACATTGTACCAGGAAATAAAGTACTATTTAAACTTATTAATAACTTATAATGATGCTTTTCTCTTCTTTTTGTTAACTTAACATTTAACAATAATGATGTTAATGAGGATGTTGAGAGACTATCATCATATACCATAAACCTATTTGTGTGAATGATTTTTTAGCTTTTTTTGGTTGTATAAAGATTGATGTTTTGTATCATAATTACTTTCAATTTTCACCAATAAAAAGTGGAAGAAAATAAAACTAATATTATTAAACTAAGAAAAAATAATTAAAAATGTATAGTTATTATTTTAAAATTTATGTTATAACTTAAAACATTCTATTAAAAACAGAAAGAGCAGTAATTATCATAATTAAAACATAATATTCGTGCCGTGGTTCGACGTAAAGATACTTTTTCAACAATATCACTCTATCAAAATTTTATATATAGAAAATGTCATAATAACGACACTAACACAATAGACTAATACTCTCTCTGTTTTTTCCTAAAACAATGATGTTTTAAGTTTTACACAAAAACTAAGAAAAAGTAAATTTTATATTTTTAATTATTATTTTATTAGTTTAATAATATTAGTTTTATTTTTCTCCTTTCACTATTCGTCACAAACAAAAATAATAATAATATTTTTACGAAACATCAATCTTGGTGGAACAAGTTAAAAAAACCAAAACATCAAATAACTAGGAACAGAGGGAGTATATTAGAGTACATGTTATCATCAAATAAACCCAAAAAGTTATTGCCAATATCAAAATGCAAACTACTCAAATAAATCACTAGTTAGGAGTTTAAATATATACTCCTTTTGTTTATTTGAAGTGTATACTGTTTTTTTTTTTTTTTTGAATTCACACACAAGTTAGTCTTCTCCTTCTTTTTTTATTTTTTTGTAAATTACCATATATTTTTTATTTAATGCTCAAATAATTTTGTTATAAAACAGAAGAAAGTATTACTTTTTTAACTCACATATATTTTTTTATAAAATATTGGTACATGGGTTCATTCGACTTTATAAAATGAATAACATTGTACATTAAGCATGGTTAGACGATGTTGGAGTAATTATTTTAAAGGTCATAAAATGATTTAGCATTTATCGTGAGTCTTGACCATTTTGTCATAAAGGTCGATTAATGAGCATCAAAATCGATTCCTTTTATTAGTTGCAACAAGATTTTTCTTGCCTTCAAATCCTTAAAGGATATTAATTCAGCATTGACAGTGAAGGTCCCAGTGACACGCTAAAAGAAGAAATGATTATGAGATTGAAAAAGAAATTGACGGTCACGATTAAACGTTTAGAAAACAAAAAAAGCTGAGATGAGATCATACGGTTGAGAAATGTTTTCAATGTTGTGCCCCACTTAATCCAGCTATATGCTTTGACAACCATCAAATATGAGTGAATTGGATCAATATGATTGGAATCAGACACACAAACTTTTCGTCGATCTGATTTTCATAATCAATGTGGGTCCTTTTTATAGTCGTTTTTTGTATGTGCAATAGAAATAGTCGCATACAAGCAAGATTTTTCTATTTTATTTTTCCTACCAAAGATAATTTCACTAAACTTCTTCTTTCTCCTTTGACAAAAAAAAAAACTTTCTATTCGTATATACAAAAAATGAAACTTTCTATAAACAAAAATAACTGGAAAAAATATATTCGTCCCCCAAAAAGGAAAGGAGAACCAAAAAAAAAAATTAACTATAGATTACCCAAATGATTAGAAATTGGTTTTGAGATGTAACTCTCTAAACCTTCACATGCACTTGTATATCTCACAAATGACTATAGTTTAAACTTTTGTCTATAGAAAAAAGTTTTTTTTTTTAAATAGAGGTGGAGTACACGTGGGAGTGCAGAAAAATATGGAGACATTTTCAACAAAGTATAATTTTTTTTGGAAAGAGTAAAATTTTTATAAAATATCAAACATATTTTTTTTTTTTTTCACTGAAAAGGTTTTTGTATTGATATTGACGATCAGAAGGAGAACCTTTACAACAAAAACCAGTCAAGGTTATATGCTAAGTACAGATTATAAAATATCAAACATATAATATACTGATTATTGGGGTTATATAGGGGAAATAAAACTACGTATAAAAGAGGAGAAGAACAAATAAGAAAAAAAGGTAAAGAAACTCACGTGGACCCAATATGATATGAGCCAGTGAGAGGCGTCGAACCACGTGACTCACACACAGGGGCGGAGCCAGTGTAGTGGGAGGGGGGTCAACTGACCCCCATAACATTTGGAGAAAAAAAATTATAAGCTAAGGTAAGTTTCCTAATGGTTTTTGGATGTTTTCCTTTAAACTTTCTACAATGACCCCTATGCCATGCAATTGATTTCTTTATTTGACCCCATACATATTTATTATTTCATTTACCATTAATTCTCTTTCCATTTTTAACTTTTTTCCTTAGAAATAGCTATAAATCTTTAAATTATTTTAATATATATTTTTTTAAAGGTCATAAATCAAAATAAATACAACAACTAATCAATATCTACATACTATATATTTTGAGAATAAAAAGTACTTAATACAAAAGAAAAAAATGAACTACAAGTATCTTTTATTTTAAAATGAAGCATTTTTAAACACTGCATACAAATTATATTAAAACAATCATTTATTTATTTTTGGGTAAAGAAATTTAAATATTCTCTAGATCATTTAAGCAAAAATTTATTATGAAACATACACTATTATTTAATATTAATATACATATATAGTTAAATAAAAATAATTAATTATAAATGACCCCGGTAATCAAAATTTTTGGCTCCGCCACTGCTCACACACACGCGAGTGTCGATTTGTCGGGTCACGCGCCGACAGAGGAAGTCTTACCAATCATACGATACTTGTTATTCGTCCCTAAAAACAGCAAACTCCATGACCATCCATCATCGCTCTCTCCTTTTTATCCTGTTTCGTTTTTTTGCCTATGTATTATAATAAGGGAATGGTATTGACTATTGAGTAATGAATAGAGCATGGCCTTCTTTAATGATACTTGTTCGATCTCACACTGTTGCACGTACACTTTCGGCTTGATTGTTAGCATTTTCTGGCAGTTATGTGTACATTTTTGTTTATTAATTTGTTATAGTTAATAGTGACAATTGAACAAACTAAGTGTGGTTAAAGAGAAATATACGAAAATACGGATTAAGTGGTGTAGTATGTGCGTAAGAAAGTCAAATACGGATTACAATACTTTACTTGTAACATTTCGGTTTTATAAAAATATAGGGGTGTATGCGAAGATGTTTTAAAAAATTGATTTGATCACATGTATTATTAAAATGAATCTATTTTTTCGGTCAAAAATCCTAAAAGAAATCTACATATAAACGTGTTTGGGCTGGAATTTTTTTATAATGAGTGACTAACCGAAAAGTGATTGTTGATCTTATACGAATGAGGACAAAATACAGAAAATTACGTGGTGATTTGTAGGATTGGTAAACGAATCTTTAAAATTTCTCGGACGTAATGTACTAGCCGTCAGACAAGGATTTATATCCAATATGTTAGATTTACAATTACCAAAACAATTGTCGAAAAATCTTGTAATTATATTCTTAAGTTGTGGAACTTATCGACAAAAGTATGTCCTATGATTATTCTCTTTAGCTATTCTTAACGATGAATTAAAAAACTTGTTTGTTTGTTCTAAGATTATTTTCTTATTTATTCTTAACACCGAAGTCATTTGTTGTAAAGCATGTCTATTTCCAAGTTCTATTATCGAAAATCTATAACCGTGGTAAAATAAACTACTATATAAACGTGGTAAATTAAATTACTATCGAAAATCTATAACCGTGGTAAAATAAACTACTATATAGTAACTAGTTTGTTGTATTGTTCTGATATGTTGCTAAATGCTAATGAGAACAAGCTAATCGTTTTCCACCGCATAATTTCCTCCAAAATGGAGTATGATATGTCGGCTATGATCTTAGCCACTAAGCTAGAAGGGCTTGGATTCATTATTCATAGTCATAGGGTGAACTTTAGTGATTGTTTATGCATCATCATCTCCATGATTTCATGTAACCTGGTCTCCTTGTCTCGACAATATGTTAAAAGTACAGCATTGCCCCTAAGAGTAGGTGGTGTGATATTTTCTGCGGGTATTACACTGTACTTGATGGTTCAATTATTGCGTTTCTTCACCAATCTTGTTGTCGGTCGATTTTTTCTTTCTTTCTATTTCTAATGACTAATGTATATGTGTATATTATAAAAGATCTCCATTTCTCATATTTTTGTGACATGTTATTGTATTTAAATCACAGTCAAGCCCAAAGAAGAAACTTTAATTTTATGATACTAAAATAAACTACTATATAAATGTGGTAAAATCATAAAAAGCATGTATACCACCATTATGTCGGAATATTGATTTTCATACATACTGAAAATTTGTTATACATATATGATATATCCCTATTGACCTGCTCACGATAAAATCAAGATGAATTAAACTCAAAATTAGTTAGCTATGATTAAATGGAAAATAGGTATTTCTTATGAAAAAATCAGTTTTAAATTAGAAAAGTATTGTTTTGGATTTGTTGAAGCATAAAACGTTATTACAACATTTGAATGAACTAATGGATTATATATTTTTAGTATTTCTAGTATATATGATTGCTTTCACCCAAAAAAACATAATGGATATGTGATATGTATATCATATATACACAACGTTCTAGAAGAAAAAATACATACAACGGTCTAGAAGACATATAATAATTTGTAAAGTTACTGGGAAAATTCATGGGAGGAAATTAGATACATCAGTTTTTAAGGAGAAAAATAAAGATAACGAAGGTTAAAGGAAGACAAAAAGTCTAAATGGTAAGCATGAGAAAAGTTAAAGGATATATATTATATACACAAATAAAAAGAAAGATGAATTATAGGGATATGATAAATGAATAATTTCATTCCACTCGTTATTCACTCATAGAGGAAACATTTCACTGAAAATAAATTAAGAAAAACTTAATTTTGGGTGATTGTTATACTTGTGAAATATATAAATGAGGATGAGGGGCCAATATTAATCATGTGGATGTGACTGAGTAAAAACCCCACAAAAACATTGTAGATCTAAGAGCATCGTGGCATGTTTTCATTTGTATGTACTTAATCATTAGTTTATGTACATACCCCTTAAGCTAATCGACAGGTCAACATCCCACGTGCGGCTCGTGCGACTCTCTCTATTCTCCTTCTTTACACCGTACGAGGCTCGTGTGTCCACACCATCACCAGCGTGACATGCACGTGAACACTGCCCCTTCTGTTTTTGTTGTCAATTAATTAGTAGCTAAAATCCATACGTACGTAATTTCGACCGTTTTATAAGTGCATTTTACTGATTAATTACATCAGGGAAATTTATATTAAGGTCATGTCATGTCATGAAGAAGGCAAACTCTATATCGAAATGAGTCTTCTTTTTTTTTTCTTTCGTTTAACATGAAAATAGGATTTTGAAATGTCACTTTCTTAGAGAAATTAATTAATGATTGATTTTTCTTTTTTTCACAATCATTTGAGTAAACCAAAGAAGCTAATGTGAAGCCTATCGATATACACTGCTTTAAAATTAGGTAAAAAAATTTTTTATCAAAAAATTAAAAGATATATTAGCGAGGTATATATTAAAAAATTAAAAGATATATTAGCCATTGTATTTCTGAATTCTGAATGAGATTTCCTAGGCCATCCAGAAGCAAGAAGGTATGACTTTTCTTCATTTTATTTATCTTTCTTCATATATTTATAAAATTCTTCTTATTTTATCTTATACATACCAATCCCGTTATTTCGATGTCCTTGGCAATTATATTTTTTTTACAACAAAAAATACTATAACCTAATAACACATATTTTTTAATTTGTCACGAATTGTTATCTTGGACCATCTATGACCACAAAATATATGAAAATTTTAAATATAAACTCCAAATTTAAAACATAAGACCAGCGACAATAATAAATATAACTCAGAAAAGCAGCACAATTTTTGTGTGGTTTTATAGTTTGTTTATACATATATTGATTGATTTTTGTTGTGAGCATTTTATTTTTTTCGAAAATTGAATTTCCCTAATATAGCAAATAGACTAGTAAATAAGGCGGGACCAACAGAATGACCCAAACGGTGCATGGAAAGCATGTGAACTTCACGTGGAGCTGACCCCACCACGAACGGGACTGCGTCCTAAGAAAAGAAAGGTGTGCCAAAATGACCATTTTGTCCTTTCAACGTAATATCGTCCTCAATTATGTTGTGGGCCCCACAGGTGCTTTTGTCTGATTTGGACTTCAGTTTTGGGTTTTAATTTCTTCATTCTCTCTAATCATGATGCATGACTCCTCTCCCATTATTTGTACTCCATAGAGAAGTATATAACGATGACCAAAAAAAAAAAAAAGAACAAGAGAGTACGGGTGTGACTGGTTATACATTTTTTTTTGTCATCAAGAAATATATTAGATAAAGGATTGTAAGTTGCAATACAAACCCCAAGAGTTCAGACTAAAGCAAACAAAGTTTTAACCACTACAGAACTAAACTGAGCCACATACAAACAAGAGCAGGGCAAAACAAAAGAATAAACTCCCACCTGGAGTCAAGGCAAAAACTAAAATTCAATCAGAAATAGCAGCCCTTTCTTCTTCGAAGACCACATCCAACCAAGACGGCTGTCCAATAGCAACATATGATTGAAGACGACAATCATTTGTGACACTCTTCGCAATAAGAAAAGCACTTCTGTTTGAAGATGAGTTTTCCAAAAAGAATTTCCAATGCCTGAAACACTTAAGAGCTAAACACGCCTCCATAGACTGATATCTAAAAGAAGGCCAAGCGATCGGTCTGTTAATCGCATTAACTAAGGACTCCACCTGACAAGCAAAGATCACATTGTCAATCTTGTGACTTCTCATGCTTTCAATAGCCCACATCATTACCACAAAATGAGCCTCATTCTTGTCTTCAATTCTGACAAAAGCTCTCCTACTATGTAATAACACCATCCCCGTATGATTCCTTAAAACCCATGCACCACCAGCAAACTTATTCCTGTTGGACCAAGATATACCAATGTTGCATTTGAACCAGTTAAGACTAGGAGGAGACCAGTTATTCCGCTTCAAACCCAAAACCTCTTCCTGATTACTTCCCAAGACCGCCTCACCCGTACTCCCTTGTTGTTCCTTCTCCTCTTCCACATTTTGAGCATCAACCCATTCCTGCCAATCCTCTATTATTTTTTGAGCAGATTCAATAGGAGAGAAACAAGTACCTTCAAAAGAAGCTAGATTCCTGTTTTTCCATATACGCCATAAAGTCCAAGGAAAAGAAGATCTTAATTCCTTTGGCCACAGAGAGTTCTTTGTATTCACTAACAAGTAATGAATGTTTGCAAAGACAGATCCATTCTGAAATCCCCAAGAAGGAGAAGGAATTCCAGTAAGAGCCCAAATCTGCCTAGCCATAGTACAAGTGAAAAGCACATGATTCACAGTCTCTTCATCCCCACCACAAATCTGACATCTTTCATCAATTTTCATTCCTCTGCAAAAAAGAGCTGCTGCAACAGGTAATGCCCCAGACAAAACCTTCCAAAGAAAGACCTTAATTTTTGGATCAGTTTGTAAGCACCAAACCTTAGCTTTCAGTTCATTAGTAGAAGGCCTTTGCTCTGCTTGCAGCCGAGTCAACAGATTGGAGGATTGAGAGGCTAACCAATAAGCCGATTTCACAGAGAAATCACCACTTTTATTGTGTTTCCAAGAATAGAAATCCTCTAGTTCACTGGTTATACATTATAGAAGAAAAATAAACGATAAACAAATAATTCTTCTGTATTCTACTAAAAATAAACCAATCAAGTAGAAAAGAGAAGATTTACTTTTCTTCTCAGTTCTTCCAAAAAGTGACGTAAAATGAAGAAACTTTTCAATTATAAAATACATGGTATACAAAATTCCTCCAGTTTGTACTTTTATTTTCTTCTGTTTTCTTCTGATTTTTTTCTTCCTTTTTCTTCTAACATTTACCAGTTACGATTCATTTACTTTTCATTTACTTTTCTGCCTCCTAAAGAGTAAAAAGTCTGGTGAAAACTCGCAGTTACGATTTACCAACTTAGGAGGAGATCAATGACGGGCCATTAGCATGATCAGAAATCCCCTTTTTGTTGACGATTATATTAGAGATCTCATATGACACCAAGACTTGCACTGGAAAATAGTTATTTACTTAATACAGTAACTAGATCATGACCCGCACGTACGTGCGGGGTTTCATATTTTAAAAAATTTCTAACAATTTTTAATTTAGTATAGATTATTTTGTTGTTTCTAACTTTTTATGATATATATTTTAGTGTATTAGATCTGGATCCACGTACGTGTAGAAATATTTTTATAGAAATCGTTATATAGATTTTAAAAATATAAAATATTTTGTTGTGTTAGTGAACTTCGTAATAGTATAAATATTATAAAGTTAGAGTAGTGAACAAAATTTAGTTGCGTTAATGCATAATTATATTTTAAGATCCGGACTAATTTAGTTACAAAAGTTAAATAGTGTTATATTTTTATTTTCTTAACTAATCCAAACAGTTCTAATAGTTTGATTACATATGTTAAATAGGATATGAATTCGGTTTTAGTTTGGGTTATTTCAGTATATTAGCTAAACCTAACTATTTTGGAACATGAAAATATCCCGTCCGGTATCTGTCATAAATTCTTTGTCCCATAACATGTCACGTATACGTAAATTAAAAATATTATGGTCCCATATCTGTCATAAATAGAGTACGTGTAACTGAAAACGTATGTACAGGGTTATGTGTGTAAACAAATTTATTTTATATAGTGCTCATAACCCGAACTCATGCCAGTTGGGTATTTAGTTTGATTTTTAATATATGTTTCCCTCCCATCTCGTCTCATAATTTATATTTCCATTTTATTTCATTAAAATCATATTCCAAATTCTTGTTTGCTTACCTTTAAATACCATACCATATTACAATATATATTGTGAATTTTGCGGATTAATATGTATGCTGTTAAAGTTACAAATATATTTTAACAAATTTATTAATGTTTCTAACTAAATCTTGCATATTTTTCTTTTCATTGTTTAATCATAATTAATTCAATTTTTGGGACTAAAATTAAAATTTGAGATACATCTATAAAAAAGATATGCTATTGCTGCATAATTTGTTTTGAATGCAAAATATATAATTAGTTCACATTATTTCGAAAACTGTGTGCAATATATTATGGATTTGTTTAAGGAAGATCCCGTTGAGAAGAAAAAGAAGAAAACACAAAATATTTCGAAATTAATATATACAATCTTTTGTTTAGATATTTCTGAAACTTGCTCTAAACGAATGTCATAATGATAATTACTTTAAATTTATCATTATTTGAGTTTATTTCATAGTAAATATAAATATTTGTTAATATCTAATATCGTTTTTTAGAAATTTTGAAATAAAATTTTGTTTTATATTTCAAAATTTGTGAAAATATTATAACAAAACTGAGTCTTAAATATTTGTATTTATTTTTTTTACAAAATTTTAAATTCAATCTTAAAATCCTCCATTGATAAAACTTTTTAAACGATAGTGTTTTTAATTTTGAATTAAAATGTTATTATTTTTATTTTTATTTTTGATATAGAATAGTTTATTAGGATTGATTTAGATAAAATTTTAGTTGGATATCAAATCTTAGTTTTTCAATTCTCATTGGTTAACAACTTTTTAGAAAAAAAAATTAAATTTTCGTCCATAATTAATATGAGAGAGAAAGTGAGTTTAATTTTTTGGAAACTAATTATTATTTTAAAGAATTTTACTATTTTTATTTAAATATATTATTTTGTGATTATTATTGTATCTTTAATGAATTTATTTAAAAACAAAAACCAATGGCATTTTTGTAATACTTTACACTTTATAAGGTTATTTATATTTGAGTGCTTCCCAATTAATAGTATAGATATTAAATCACATATTCCATATGGTGTGAAGTAGCTTTGTTATTTACTTGATACTGTGATTTGCTGAGTACAGTTGTTTATTAACAAATCTACTTCTACACACTATGGAATATGTGAAATAAAATTTTAAACATCTACAAAAAAATACATATAACACATTGATTATAACTTATCACGACACTCTCTCACTAGGAGGTCCCCAAGCGAATGGACAGGAGAGCATTTGACACCCATCACGTATATAGGATGCTAATCGCGTTGAATCTACTAGTCACTTACATCTTGCGAAAGACCGAAAAATGTGCCAACCCCTACTTTAAGATCCAGTAACCCCCGATAGATAGACTCGAGGAAAATATAAACTATAAAAATACTACTCTAAACTTAACATACCATGAAATATTAATCCGAAAAAAACATCTGAAAAAAAAAAGAGAGGAGTACGGATAACTAACTTGACCATTAGAAACACTAAAGCAAACGTTGAATTATTCCACCGGGGTTCCTCTATCTTCAGGTTAGAACAACTGCATTCTGATTTGAGCTTTGGAGGATATTCGCAAAACACTATATTAGTGTTTTAATCTAATTTCGAGTGTTTTTTTCTATCATAAAAATGTATATTTTTCATCGGTCGTTCTTTAATGATCTTCGGAAACAAGTTGCAGATACCTAATATTTGTGGGTGAACAACATCAATTATACGTGTAATATTTGTTTTGCATAGATAGAGACTAGAGTATTCGAATGTTGGACCTAAAAAGAAAAGAGTATTGGAATAATTTAAAACGGCTATGATAATATAATATATTACTTTAATTATAGTAGACAAATGTGCAAACCTCGACACCACTAAAAAGGCAAACAACGTTAAATCATAGGCATTAAGAAAAGAAATAAGAACATTAATGTGAAAAAGGACAGGAAGGGATCGAAAACTAAAGGCAAGTTGGTTCGACCATTACCATCTTCACGTGGAAGGGACGTGGAGCTCGAAGTTCGACACTCGATTCAGAATCATAAGACAGCGAAGCACACGTGTGTCCTTGTTTGCCCCATAAGGCTTCATCTCCCCAACTGTCAAAATTTTCCAAAAATTCGATGACTTCCCATTTCGGACTTTATCAGATCATTGGTATTATTGATCTATAGTGATTGTTTTTATCGGTCACAAACAAGTAGCAAAATACTTTCCAATACAATTCCTTATTTATGATATTTCAGTTCGTTTTATTCGAACTCCATTTAATATCAAATATTTTAGTTGGTGTGATGAAAGTAGTTTCCATTTTGATTGAACCAAAAGAAAATATATACTTTAAATTTAACAATTTTGTTTGGTTGGATTATACGATGATCACTGAAAGTACCTAGAGTCATAGCCGTCCTATGAAAGCTGGAGGAACCAGCATCGTGACATCGTCGTCCATTGATGACAGAATCACTCGCACGTGTGGCTACGTGTATTTCCAAAAAATACTCCTGAAAATCTAAATTTAATAAACGAAGCGTGCTTAGGGAATGGGATCGGTTCGGGGACTGGTCCCTCGTGTCTCCGCCATGTGACTAGCTGAGCTGGCACATGCGATTAACCGCTAAATCAAAAACGGCAATAATCATTTGCTTCATTAGATCCACAATCACTTGTTAATTAATCTATTGCTTAAAAGCTGTGCCACACGTGCAACCTCGTTCGTGGATACTAAGACGATCTCTTTACTTTATTTTATGACTTCCATTTGATTTACATGTATTCCCTCTTTTTATTAATTAATACTTCCATTATTGAGTGTTAGCAGAATAAACATTTACTAGTTGTTTTTTTGTTGGGAGTAGAATATATAAGGTGGTGCGACCAATTCAATAATCAGTCGAGATTTGCAATCAAATCTCGGACATAATGATCTATATATACAATTATTAAACAAGGAAGCTAAATGATTATTAATTTATGTGGCCAAGCTGTCTTTTGCTTAAAATGATGGAAGTTGTCCCCCACAAACTTATATACTAATTGCTCATATTACATACTCCCTCCGTTTCGAATTACATGTCGTTTAAGATTCTCTCACACAAATCAAGAAAACCATTAAATTTTATGTTTTATATTTTATTAATATATTTCATAATTACTTCATTGGCCAAAACATTAAAACAGTAGGGGATAAAACTGGAATTTTTACAAAACATCTGCATTGAAAACCTAAAACGACAACTATTATGAAACAAAATTTAAAGCCTAAAACGACAACTAAACTGACACGGAGGGAGTAGTAGATAAAATACACACATTCTGTATCTATACTATTAATTGAGAATCATTCTAACTTAAATAACCTTATAAAGTGTAAGATATTACAAAGATTGCCATTAGTTTTTAGTGTTTTTAAATAACTTCATTAAGGGTACAATAGTAATCACAAAATTAATATATTTAAATTAAAAATAGTTTAATTCTTTTAAATAATTATTAATTTCCAAAAAATTAAACTAACTTTCTCTCTCCTATTAATTATAAACGAAAATATGAAATTAATTTTTAAAAAATTGTTAACCAATGAGAATTGAACTAAGATTAGATATCCAACTAAGATTTTATCTAAACCAATCGTAATAGACTATTCTATATCAAAAATAAAAAGAAAAATAATATCATTTTAATTCAAAATTAAAAACACTATCGTATAAAAGATTTATCAATGGAGGACTTTAAGATTGAATTTAAAATTTCATAAGAAAATTAAATACAAATATTTTAAGATTCAGTTTTGTTATAATATTTTCACAAATTTTAAAATATAAACCAAATTTTATTTCAATATTTCTAAAATATGATATTAGATATTAACAACTATTTATATTTACTATGAAATAAACTCAAATAATAATAAATTTAAAGTAATTATCATTATAGCCTTCGTTTAGAGCAAGTTTGATAAATATCTAAACAATAGATTGTATATATTAATTTCTAAATTATTTTGCGTTTTATTTTATGTTTTTCAATCGGATCTTCCTTAAATAAATCCCTAATATATTGCACCCAGTTTTCAAATAATGTAAACTAATTATATATTTTGAATTCAAAACAAATTATGCAGCAATAGCATATCCCTTTTAGAGATGTATTTCAAATTTTTATTTTTAGTCCAAAAATCAAATTAATTATGATTAAACAATAAAAAGAAGAATATGCAAAATTTAGCTAAGGAAAGAAACATTAATAAATTTGTTAAAATATATTTGTAATTTAGCAGCATATATATTAATCTGCAAAACTCACAGTATGTATTGTATGGTATTTAAAAGTAAGCAAACAAGAATTTGGAACATGATTTTAATGGAATGAAATGAGAATAGGAATTACGAGACGGGATAGGAGGGGAACATAAATTAAAAATCAAACTAAATACCTAACTGGTATGAGTTCGGGTTATGAGCACTATATAAAATAAATTTGTTTACATACTGTACGTACGTTTTCAGTTACACATATTCTATTTATGCCGGATACTGGACCGTCATATTTTTATTTCACGTATACGATACGGGTTATGAGACTAAGAATTTATGACATATAAAAGACGAGATAGGTTTCCCGTTCCAAAATAGTTACGCCTAGCTAATATACATGAAATAACCAAACTCAAACCGAATCTATATCCTATTTAACACATGTAATCAAACTATTAGAAATCTTTGATTAGTTTAGAAAATGAATAAAGTAACATCATTTAACTTTTGCAACTAAATTATATCTTAGTTTTATCTTAAATATAATTTTGCACATACGTGTATGTCAGGATCTTAAAATATAACTATGCACTAACGCAACTGAATTTCGTTCATTACTCTAATTTTATAATATTTATACTATTATAAAGTTTACTAACACAACAAAATATTTTATATTTTTAAAACCTATATAACAATTTCTATAAAAATATCTCTGCACGGAGGTGTGAATCCAGATATAATACACTAAAATATATATCATAGAAACAGCGAAATAATTTATATTGAATTAAAATTTGTTAAAATAATTTTAAAAATATGAAACCCCGCACGTATGTGCGGGTCAAGATCTAGTATATATATATATAAGAGTATTTTGTATAAACCATTCTATGTGCAATCAAGACAAAAATATATAATATATGTAATCTATATTAATATAGTGTGTATAAAAAAAGATTTGTTAGTGTTCAACTAAAATTGGACGGACAGAAACAATGTGCGACCGGCACAATCATTAAACAAGAAGAGCATAACTAAATTTTCAAAACTTATGAAGGTGATTTATTTTTAAAGTTTTTTTCCATTGAAATGAAAATGATTGAGTTAATTAGGTTTCTGCAACATTTTGTCATTAGTAACAAATTTACTTAAAACGTAGACGGTTGTATAAATGTGTTTACCAATGTAGTTGAACTAATTGAATGTACCATAAATAATGTGATAAAACGAGGAGCGGTCCAATGATGGAGACCATGTTTGTTGATGAAGCGAAAAAAGCTAAAGAGAAAACGTGTTTGGGCAATGTCTTCTGTGGACTGTGGCATTGGAATCATCAAAATTAAAATTTAACCTTTTACCAAAAAAAAAAAAAAAAAAAATTAGAAATATGGTCCACCTGCATTTATTATTAAATCTTCCATTAATTAAGGAATCACTGTCCTAAGATCTTTTTCGTTTTCTAAACATTGTTTGATTTGTAATCAGACGCATTATGTATTTCTGTCCAAACCTATTAAATCAGGTCCATTAATGAACAAACAAAACATATTGCAATGGTATCAATCATAATATATCCACGGAATTCCACAAGAATATTTTGTGTCTATAGTTATAGTAACGTTCTATTTAAAACTACATACACCAGTCTCTATGTTTAGCTCTTTTGAATTTTCATTTTCGAAAGTTATTTTATTAGGTTTACTATTTTTTTTTTTAGTAACACGTCAAAATACTGACTTTTTTTAAAGTAACAAAGTAAACTATACATCTGTTTTTTTTATTGGACATGATATCAGCGGTGTTAGCCTGATGATGAGTGTTCTTAGAACTTTTAAGTTTTAACTTATATTAATTACTTTAGGATCACTTTTTTTTTTTAAATCTCTTTTCTTTTCGTAAGTAGTGTAAGTTCGTATTATTAAACCTCATAAAGTATTGTAAGCTCTGATACCATGTAAGCTTTCACTCATATTTGATAAATGAAGAACAATATTTCTCTTATTTCATTCTTAACTTTGCGATTACATGAGAGTTCCTCTTTATAGAGGTTTACAATTTTAGGGTTTCTACTGACACATGCAGGTTACATTACCTATTCAATAGGTGACACATCGCTTAGCAGGTCAAACCGGTTGCTGATCTTTATCGGATCGTCCGTACTACAGCTCACCATCTTCACACGGTTTGGCTCTGCTTTTGCTTTCTTGTCGTTATTGTTGAAGACTGCAGGTGACCGTTGTGGAATCGTCATGGGCTTGTGCAATGTTGTTGGTCTGGGCTTGACTTCGGGCTTGACTTTCTCGCAGCCCAGTTTCTCTTTTCCCTTAGACTCACTTGCCACAACACAGTCGTTTTGCAGACACTCGGATTCATTTGGAGTCTTCTCTGCATCACTTCCAGACTTCATCTCTATAAGTATGTGTCCTAAAAACTAGTTAAATTGTTTTATATAGCACTTAGTTTTCTATAGTTATTTCTATTGTAAATTTTTATCAATTATCATCTTTATTTTTGTTTTTGTTGAAGTTACACGTCAAACTATAATATGTAATTAATTGAAAATACTATCAACGGTGTTTCAGCTAAAATGGGAGCAGCTCTCATTCGATTGTTTCAGCTAAAATGATAACAACGTGGACTTGGACTAGTATTTAAGTTTTATGGGCCTAAAGCCTAGTATATCAAAACCCGGGCCTAAAGTCAAGAAATAAAACGACAACGACGTCGTACCAACATAGTCTGACAAGTGCATATGCTTAAAAAAGAAAACACAAGCGAGATGAAAGAAATCCATATGAATTTTAATAAGGATAAGAAGAAATAATGGGAACAGCTCTGAAACTTCCAATCATCGATCTTTCTTCACCGGAGAAGCTCTCTACTTCCCGGTTGATTCGTCAGGTTCTTCTTCTTCTTCTTGTACAAGTCTTTTTTTTCATGGAAACAAAACGACGACATTGATTGTATTATTTTTTATGTTACTGTACAAATGTCGGCTTCCAATAATAGAGTTTTAGAGTGATATTTTGGTGATTATTTTCAATTTCTTAGGCTTGCTTGGATCATGGATTCTTCTATCTTACGAATCATGGCGTTTCGGAAGAGATGATAGAAGGAGTGTTAATGGAGAGCAAGAAACTATTCTCTCTTCCTCTTGATGAGAAGATGGTGATGGCTCGTCGTGGTTCTCGTGGATACTCACCGTTATACGACGAGAAACACGAATCCTCTGCCACCTCCAAAGGTTCTTAGTTATATATTATAGGCCATGAAAATTAATTGCTTGATTTGTCCAACGACGACCAAGATTCATTTATAATAATTTCTATCATTTTGGTTAGTAGAAAAGGAAAATTGTGTTATTAAATGAAGTGTTTCTTATAAAAGGTGATTCCAAGGAGATGTTCACTTTTGGATCTTCAGAAGGAGTTTTGGGACAACTTTACCCTAATGAGTGGCCTCTTGAAGGTAAAGTTTGTTGCATAATAGTACTTATTAAGAATATAATCTAGACTCATGATAACTTTAATAAATGGTGACAGTGTGGGATTACAATTTACAAAGAAAGTGAGGAATTTGATAATGGAGCTTCTGTTACTCTTGAGACATAAGATATTGTTTTTTAATACGAAACGGGAAACCAACCCGGATGTTCCGGATCGTTGATTCAACATTCAGTATCATAACTTAGTGGGAAACCAGCTAGATCATGGATTTTAACGAGTAAAAAAATTGTAATAGAGTTTTTAAGATTTAAACAGAAAATGTATACTAGAGTTTAGGTCGTTAGTTTACATGTCTAAACCGGATGGATTGGTCCGAGTTTTCAGGGATAATAATAACCCACAATAAAACCAATTTATCAAGAAGTAATAAAGTCTTTGTGTTGTACTTGTTTCTATCAAATACTAATTTTGTCTCTTCTGTTTATGTTGATCATCTATCTTATGGTTCTGGATGTTTGTAGAGCTTTTGCCGCTTTGGAGGCAAACCATGGAATGCTACTATAAAACTGTTATGTAAGTAGAAGGAAACTTGCTCTGCATCTGTTTACCTTTGAAACTAGGCTCAAGTTTGAAACCGCGTGGTTAAAACAAATGGCTAAGCAAAAAAAAAAAAACGTCTAAAACCAATGATGCCATTGTTGTTTCCTTCTTGTATATTGGATCATTTTTGGTTTGTGCTTATTGGTTTTTGTTGCTTCTTAGGGATATTGTTGGTAAGAAATTGCTTGGCCTAGTGGCTTTGTCATTGAATTTGGAGGAAAACTTCTTTGAACAAGTAGGAGCCTTCAATGATCAAGCAGCAGTTGTTCGTCTCTTACGTTATCCAGGTCTTTCACCAAAACTTATAGCATTTTGGGGATTGATTAGAGACATATTAGAAGCTGGTCTTAAAGAATCCACTGCTAGTTTCTTTACTTTTACTCTTAGATTCCCTATTTGTCACATTATTATAGGAGAGTTGAATTCATCTGGAGAAGAAACATGTGGTGCCTCTGCTCATTCAGATTTTGGAATGATAACTCTTCTTGCAACTGATGGAGTTGCAGGGCTTCAAGTATTCATCTCATAATCTTTTTGAAACTGAGAATTTCTTCTTTTGTATTCTTCTACTTCTTATAACAATGTTTACGTAATAAAAGGTTTGTAGAGATAAAGATAGAGAACCAAAAGTTTGGGAAGATGTCGCTGGAATTAAAGGGTAAGTTATATAACCATAAATAAACATATGCTTTTGATTGACATTATTTGCAGTTAAGGCCTAAAACTTATGAGAACTTTGTGTAAATCCACAGGACTTTTGTTGTCAACATTGGCGACCTTATGGAAAGATGGACTAATGGTCTTTTCCGGTACCAAAAAAAAGATCCATACTTTTTAGTTAATTTACAGTTTCATTTATAAGGTGATATTTTGATTTAAGAGTGCTTCTTGATTTTAAGATCAACAATGCATAGAGTGGTGTCAGTGGGAAAAGAACGTTATTCGGTACGGTGCAATTTGTTTGAATTAGTATCTGTTTCACTAATCATCATCATTATCGTGACATAAACTTGTCGGTTTAATTACTTTAAGGTTGCTGTATTTGTCGATCCAGACCCAGACTGTGTTGTAGAGTGCTTGGAGAGCTGTTGTAGTGAAACATCTCCTCCCAGGTAACAACTCTCGTTATTTTTGTTGTCTCGTGTAATAAACTTTTGAGTTCTTTTACCAAAAAAAAAAAAAAAAACTTTTGAGTTAGACTGTTTTTTCATCATCATGCTGGGGGTGGTTTTGTGATAACTTGAAAGTTTTTGTATTTTATTGGAAAACCAAAATGGTTGATTTGCCAATTTGTTGCCTCAGGTTTCCACCGGTCCGGGCCAGAGACTATTTCCACGAGCGATTCAGTCAAACCCTCGCCTCGTACTCCGGTTCCGACTGAGAAGCTAGCTCCAGATTTTCCTAAATAAGACATGTGTCAAATGTTGAGTTTTAACTTTTGCTTGGACATGAAATAATACCAAAAGGTGATAAAACACTGAAATCTTCTTCCTTCGCTACGTCATCTTCTCGTCTTCTTCTCGACCTTTCCTCTCAATCTCATTGTTAAACTCAAGAATTTGTCTTCTGTTTCTACGTCTTACTTAAAGTTGATATCAATGTTAATGAAATGTCAATTAATAACTCAGTGTGTAACCTATTTTGATATTATAAAGACTTTGCAGGTCCAAAAAGATAAAAAAAAATATTTGAAAATCTAAAGACTTGCGATTAAGCCTACGAAATAAACATAACACAGAAACGTTGAATCATGTAGTAAGTTATTAAGATTCCTTTCCCACAGAAACGTTGTGAATTTGCGAATTCTTGACAAGGCAAATCTCATCGCCAGTTATAATAGGAATGTTTGAGCAAATTGGTACAATGTTATATGGATTAATTTAGAACTAAGGCAAAAAAGATTTGGAACAAAGCAAAGCCCATTTAAAAATTCAGTCCATTGTATGTTAAATAAAAGTTTTTTTTGGTAGATTAAATAAAAGATTGTTTAACACGCAAAAAATTGACTTATTATTTATTGATTTAATCCTCACGAACCAACAATAAAACTAAATCACGTAAACCCTAAATCTTCTCTCCCAATCGTCAGAAATGTGCAAGACACAGATTCTTCAACAACACGCGAGACGGATTCTCGCTCACAGTAACAGGAGTTGTTTGTTTCGCTCATACGGAACCGTATCGGCTGCGGCTCAAAAATTGCCGAGTCGGATCGTGACAGATTCAAATCAGAATGCACACATCACTCCGGTGTTAGAGTCATGGCAGAAACAAGTGCATCAAGTGAAGCCGTCTGACCTCAGAGGCCTCATCAAGAATCTCCGTGACTCCAATCAATTTTCTAAAGCTCTTGAGGTATTTCCAATAACCATTGTAGTAATATAGACCACTTTGTTAATTAATTTTTCTATAAAAATGTGACATATAGTCTTAAGGGTTTCGTGTAGTAAGGAGATTGATCTTTTGTAATGTATTATTAGGCATCGGAGTGGATGGGTGAACAAAAGGTTTTTGATATTGTTCCAGAAGATTATTCAGCTCGGCTTCATCTTATTGAGAATGTTCTTGGTTTGGAAGAAGCCGAGAAGTTCTTCGAAAGCATTCCCAAGAACATGAGGGATTATTCTGTCTACGCCACTCTCTTGAGCTCTTACACGAAATCTGAGGATAGATTAGGTAAAGCTGAGGCCACGTTTGAGAAGATGAGAGAGCTTGGATTCCTCTTGAAACC
The DNA here is from genome assembly GCA_019202795.1 of Arabidopsis thaliana x Arabidopsis arenosa. Lineage (NCBI taxonomy): Eukaryota > Viridiplantae > Streptophyta > Magnoliopsida > Brassicales > Brassicaceae > Arabidopsis > Arabidopsis thaliana x Arabidopsis arenosa. Next base: position 10,430,663 of record CM032924.1, read on the forward strand.
CTCACCTTTCAACTCGATGATTTCTCTCTACGGTCAGCTCCAAAAACTAGATATGGTCGAGAAGCTTGTACGTGAGATGCAAGAAACCAAGGTGGAGTGTGATAGTCACACGGTGAACAATGTTTTGAGGGTATACGCGGATACATGCAAGATAAAAGCGATGGAGACGTTTAAAACGTCGGTTGATGAGCAAGTAATCAAACTAGAGGGAGGTACCATCGTTGCAATGGCAAAGGCTTACTTTAGATCTGGTTCGATAGAAAAGGCGATAGAGATGTATGGTAACGTGGCAGGGAGTGAAAAAGAAGTGTACCGTCTTTGGGATGAGTACAAGAAGGAAACAAAGGTGAATGATAATGGATATCGAGCAGTTCTTAGCTCTTTGTTGAAGCTGGACGATGTACAAGGAGCAGAGAAGATATATGAAGAGTGGAAACCGGAAGGACCGAAGCTGGATATGAGCATACCGAGTTTACTGCTTTCCCGGTATTACGCTGAAGGCATGGAAGTAAAGATTGACCAAATGGTAAAGTCTATTAGAAAGAAGAGGTATGAGATGCATTTCAAGAAGATAAAAGAACGTTTGATCCTCCGGAGGGTGATTGTTGGCATGGGATTGAAGGTTGAGCAAATGGTAACGTCAATTAGACAAAAGAAGTTTAAAGAACCTTTGATCTTACTGGAGGCGAGGGAAGCGAAGGTTAAGGAGATGGTAACGTTCATTAAGAAGAAGAGGTTTGGGATGCATTTACACAAGTTAAAAGAATCTTTGATCAAACTTGGGCAGATTGGTATGTTGGTGGGGTTGATTGTTGCAATTTTGGCCGTCATTGTTGGTGCTCTAGTAATCAATGTAGCTTGGAATGAGTGGCTCATTCAACAACATCCCCCAACATCATATTGGAAGGTGCGGATCTTAAAGGACCATCCTATGTTATATTATTTTTTGTTCGTTCGTAAATAGGTTTGAGTTTTCACTTTTCACCAAACTTTTTCTTTTACATTTTAGTTTTTCTTTAGGTTTTAGGATAGTGGTTTATGATTCTACAAAGTTTTAGTTTATCTAATTTTCTTTTATGTAGCAAAAGAGAATACAGATACAAAGATATATGCGAGTTAGTATTTTTCTGTTGTTATTAGTAAGGTTTAAAATTATACTCACTTTGTTTCTTTTTTATTGATGTTTAATGTTTTGACACACCAATTAAGAAACTATTTAAATAACCTTTTTACTTGTCTTTTTATATTAACTAGATGAATACCCACGCTACGCGTGGGTTTGTTTTAAAAGTTGTTAATAACAAATTATTTTGGTTGTTCTTGTTGCTAGTTAATCACCCACTTTATGCCGCGGTTTTTTCTGGTTTTTTTCTATTTTGATTTATTTGATGTTATATTTTGATAAATATAATTTTTAATTATCTAATCATTTACTCATACAATAAACAACTACTCTTAGTATTAAAATACATTTTCAACCAACATACTCAACAATGCATCACTCACACAATCCGTAAACAATCTTTCCTAAACCAATTTTATAGATGGTAATGTTGGGATTATAGAACCTCCAAAATTTGATGACCTTACGTACTCTTCACCCTCAGTGTCATATATAGATAAAAAAAATTAAGAGAAAAACTTACTCAAACCATTAGCTAATCCACTATACTATTATCCACTCATATTTTGAGTTAAGATTACAAAAATTAGGGAAAAAAACTTTGGAGTATATAAAACCAATAAAATAATTTCATGGAAAAAAACGTAAAATAACAAAATAAGTTAGTATTAGTAAAAATCAATATGTAAAATTAAATAATATATTTAATTAAATAATAAATATATTATTAACTTGTGAAATAGATTTTCAAATTCATATGGGCCATCCCTCATGGGCTATTGTGTTTTCCCCATTTGACATTTATAATTAGAAGCTGATGTGTAAAAAATTAAAGCTGACTCATATTAATGAAATGTTTTGATTGGATGGAAAGAAAGCTGATGTGGCATCTCCACAAGAGCCTAAAATGCTGACGTGGCGACCATATGGAGAGAGATAGCCTATATGATTTTTATATTAATTACAATATTATTTACTTACTAAAGAAAATTATTCAACCAATAATAAATGCATAGAATAATGAGAACACACCAATTGCTTCTTTTGCTGAAATCACCAGAAGAATTGGCTGTTAGAGTCGATGAAGCTTGTTCTTTTGGCTTTAACTTGTTCTGTTGTTCATGCTTTGAAAACTTGAAATAGCTTTAGGGATCATGGCATTGCGTTGACTTTTAGAGTTCTGACTTATAAGAACGATAGATATGCTAATCGTAATACTGTGTTCTTTGATGTAAGTCACACTTATCTATACTTGCGTCTAAATTTCTGTTCTTTCAAATTGCTTTTAGATACGAATATACATTAAACACAGTTGCTTGAGTTTTGTTGTAACTCACACAAACTAGCACAAAACTTGTTTGTTATGCCTACATTTTGCTATATATCACACAAACTAGCACAAAACTTGTTTGTTATGCCTACATTTTGCTATATATCACACAAACTAGCACAAAACATTACATCAACCACAAAACCATGACTTGAATCCATATCTTCTTTTTCTCTACATAACCAAAACACATAAATTTAATTAAGTGTGTTTATCAAGACTTAAACACCAAACTTCACTTGTCTCTTCTCTATCTTTCTTTTCAAAACATCAAAACACCAAACACCAAATTTTATTTTCCAAAATTTATTTCTTAAATATCATGTATGTTTTAAAAAATTTCATTTGCAACAATTATTAAGTTTTCTAAAATTAAAATTGTTAATTTAATTTCTTTTTTTAATTTAATATTTTTTTTCTAAGAACTACAAGTTAAGAACCTACTATTGGAGACACATAAAAGTTAAAACCAAAAAACAATCTCTTAACTCTAAACTTTACAAATTTAATATTAAACTAATGCTAAGAGCTAATATTAGCATACCACCAATAATGTTGCTCTTAATTTGCTATCAAATTTAGGTGAATTGACATCTCTTATCTCTACATAAAGTCATAAACCCTCCAATATTATGAATTTATGATGATATATTCAGCTTATGGCCAATGTGGGCTTAATCTGTGATATGAGATACAATGAGCCCATTAGAGCCCACTTCTACATTATCAAAAAATTTAATTACCATTTGTTAATTACCATTTCATAATTACCATTTGTTAATTACCATTTCATAATTACCATTTCATAATTACCATTTCATAATTACCATTTCATAATTGCAAGCACCGTCGTATGGTCCATATCAGTCAAAACGATCAGAGCGAATTCAATTTCGAAACAGAGAGACTATTAGGAGAAGCGAAATGGGAACGTCGCTTCTACTTCCGATCATCGACCTTTCTTCGCCGGAAAAAATCTCCACCGCTCAATTGATTCGGCAGGTTCTTCTTCACCTCTCTGTTACTTTTTTGTATTCTGATTCTCTACTAGTAAGTGACGATAGTGATGATAGGACTCGTACCTGTAGCATCAATTGACGAAGATTGGTTTATCTTTTTGTTTAATCGCTCTCTAATTGGCGTTTTACGATCTTGTTGAGTATATGAATTTTGGTCTGCGTTATTGATCTGAAGGAGGTCTTTGTGTATACTAATTTAGTTTGAGACATGTCTCTATGATTGCTGATGAAATGTTTTGTTTGTTATGTATGTAAGGCATGTCTTGAACATGGATTCTTCTATGTCAAGAATCATGGCATCTCGGAAGAATTAGTGGAAAGGGTTTTTAAGGAGAGTAAAGGCTTCTTTAATCTCCCACTAGAGGAAAAGATGGCTTTACTCCGCCGTGATTTGCTCGGTTATACTCCATTGTATGCTGAGAAACTTGACTCGTCTTTGAGCTCAATAGGTTAGCATTTTTGCATATGTGGCTTGTTTTCTTGCTGAGTTAGTCTAAAAAGTTGATCTTTCCTTGTTAGGTGATTCCAAGGAAAGTTTCTATTTTGGTTCTTTGGAAGGTGTTCTCGCTCAACATTACCCAAACCAATGGCCTTCTGAAGGTAATTTCTTTCTATTTGTTTCATTAATCGGTTTCGATATCAATATTTTTGTCTCTATCTCTCACGGATTATGTGTGTGTTAAAGGTCTCTTGCCATCATGGAGGCAAACCATGGAATGTTACTACAAGAATGTCCTGTAAGCACCTGCTCTTTTGTCGTTCTTCTGCAAATTGTGTTTCAAACTAAAACTTCATACCTGTCTTCTCGTTATATCCTCAGTTGAAAATAGGTATCAAGTTTTGAACCTTGATGGTAGGGATAAATATAGTCTATTTTAGCCAATTATATCGGTAGTACAAATGAACAATCTTAGGTGCCTCTGTGTTCTTGAAATATCTTCTTTTCTGGTTATATATTCTAAGGAGATTATGCTGTTTCATGAGTATTTTCGATTTTTTTTAAACTTGCTAGTTGTGTGTTTGCATTGCTGCTTTAAGGTCCGTGGGTGGAAAATTGCTCGGCTTGATTGCCTTGGCATTGGATTTAGATGAGGACTTCTTCGAGAAAGTTGGAGCCTTGAATGATCCTGCAGCAGTTGTTCGCCTCTTACGCTATCCAGGTGTCTCTATGTACATCAACTTCTGGTTGGACTGATATTAACCTTAATGAACTTTCGTCATAGTTAGATCTTAACATATGAAAGGAATATTTATCTTTACATATGTGAATCAGTGGAAACTTAAGCCACATTCCAGGAGTTCGAGTCAGGTTTTGATCTCTGCACCTGTTATGATTATAGGTGAAGTGATTTCGTCAGATGTTGAAACATATGGTGCCTCAGCTCACTCAGATTATGGAATGGTCACTCTTCTTTTGACTGATGGAGTTCCAGGACTTCAGGTAAATATCTCTGGATTTCTCGTGTAGTTCTCGTCATACTCTTCCTTTAGTAACCTTATGTTCTTACACCGTCTGTGAACTGAACTCTTAGGTTTGTAGAGACAAATCGAAACAACCTCACATTTGGGAAGATGTCCCTGCAATTAAAGGGTAAGTCTAGTTTTTTTTGGTTACTAAATTATATTAGAAATAATTGTTGAAATCCGGGGACTTTCTGTAACTGCAGGGCGTTTATCGTCAACATTGGTGATATGATGGAGAGATGGACCAATGGATTGTTCCGGTAAACTTAAAAATCAATTTACTTAGGCTTGATTGTGTTTTCTGCGGTTCTTCACATTTCTTACTTTCTTGTGATGGGATTAGGTCTACATTGCACAGAGTGATGCCGGTGGGAAAAGAACGTTACTCGGTAGCTTTGTCTTTTCCTTTCTTTCTAATTCCTATTCAAATTGCTAACGTTTTGGGTAAATTAAAGGAGAAGTTTTTGTAGGTGGTGTTCTTCTTAGATCCCAATCCAGATTGTAATGTGAAATGCTTGGAGAGTTGTTGCAGTGAAACGTGTCCCCCAAGGTATTTCTTCTTGAATCGTAAAACCAATTTTAGGGTGTGAGGAGGGGGTAGATTACACATTTTTAAAATCTTTTGGTCTTGAAGTGTAATAGAATAAAAGTTGAGTTGAGTCCTTTTCTCATAAAGATTTATTTCCATCGGTGCAGATTCCCGCCTATCCTCGCCGGCGACTATATTAAGGAGCGTTTCAGGCTAACATACGCCACTTCGTAGATCGTAGTCTATGTTTATTATGTTTTTGTTACGAAATGTAAGAAAAATAATGTTCAAAGCTCAAACTTCAACGTTCTATAATGTTTAATTAGTGAATGTCAAAGAACTTATGGAACTTGAAAATGATTAGTCAAAAGTCTCAAAGATAGACACGCTTAAAACCCGTGGAACTTGAATGGGAGATTACGTGTTTGGACCAAACTTGTACACGTGGCGAGTTTTTTTGTGGTGTATAGCGAGATTAATGTTTTAATTCAAAAGACAACATTTTACGAGTATAATACTTATACAAGTCTAATTACTTAATTATACTTTGATGGAAATACAAATCTTAATCAAATTTTACAACAGTTGACAAGCAAATGCGTTTGACGGAGACAAAAAACAAAAGGCTTAATATTTATGGAAAATTCATTTTGTTTATATATTTTTTTCTAAGTTTTTTTTTTCTTTTCAAAATGTGCATAACGCAACTCTACATGCAAGTTTGCAACAATATACTATTTTAAACATAAGAAAACAAAACATTATCTTATCTTCAATATAATTGTTTTATCTTCTTTTTATCAACATGTCCTTCAGATGCATCATGCATGCATTCATTAATTCATTTTTTTTTCATACAGCCGAATTAATTTTATTTTCTTCAATCTAAGAAAATTTTATTTTAGTACACAAATTACAAATACAACATACTTTTTAGTCAAATATCTTTTCTTACCACATAAAATTTTCTATACATTGATATTCCTTTTTTGTTAGTCAAATATTTGTGTATATTTATTCCATATGAGGGAAAATTATTTTATATATTCCATACTTGCAAGGTTTTTTTTGCCAATAGCGTAATTTTTATTCATCATTCGTTGAATAAAATTACGTATATTTGGAATATAATCCAATAATATATATTTATCCATTTTCCACGTGGGTTTTATCTATGTCGGAAGACTGAATCTGACAATGAGATAAACCCAAATTATTTCAATTATAGAAAGAAAAAAAAAGAGAGTCTATTTTAAATCAATTTGTATTTCTCTTCTTTTATCTCCGAAATAAAAGCTTAGTTTTTCCCCCAACAACTCTGCAATTAAATCGGTAGAGTGAGACATTGGCCATCGTTTTCTCGCTCTGTATTTTCTGGGCTTGTTTTTTTTCTTCTTCTTAGAGATAGAAAAAATCATCTCTGAGAGTTTTCTCGAGAAAGTTTTTGAGTGTTTAGAGCTACTGGATTTTGAATTTACGAATCAATGGAAGGAATTGATCACCTTGCCGATGAGAGAAACAAGGCCGAGTTCGACGTCGAGGAGATGAAGATCGTCTGGGCTGGTTCCCGCCACGCTTTTGAGGTTTCCGATCGAATTGCCCGTCTCGTTGCTAGCGATCCGGTGAGTTTCTTCTCAATTCTCGTTGATTTTTGTTCTGATTTTCGTTTGGATTCCGGGAAATGTTTATGCGGCGAGGGAATAGGATTAGGTCTGTGTTAGATTTGTGAATTTCGTTATCTTCTTTGTGTAGGTATTTGAGAAAAGCAATAGAGCTCGGTTGAGTAGGAAGGAGCTGTTTAAGAGTACGTTGAGAAAATGTGCTCATGCGTTTAAGAGGATTATCGAGCTTCGTCTTTCTGGTATGGATTGTTCTCACGCACCTGTTGTTATCTTGGTTTCAAGGTTTTTGTATTGCGTCTTATTATTGTGCTCTTCCATTTGTTGTTGGTTACAGAGGAAGAAGCAGGAAGATTGAGGCACTTTATCGATCAGCCTGCCTATGTGGATCTGCATTGGGTACTTTCTGCGTCTTATTTATCGATAGATAGACTCTTCTAGAGACAGAATTTTGATTCTTTGATTCATGTTTTTTTTTTTTTTTTGTGTCTCTTTGCTCTAGGGAATGTTTGTGCCTGCTATTAAGGGGCAGGGCACAGAGGAGCAGCAGAAGAAGTGGTTGTCACTGGCGAATAAGATGCAGATTATTGGGTGTTATGCACAAACTGAGCTTGGTCATGGCTCAAATGTTCAAGGACTTGAGACAACTGCCACATTTGATCCCAAGACTGATGAGTTTGTAATTCATACTCCAACTCAGACTGCATCCAAAGTGAGTAGACCAAGAAGACTTTGATTGAGTATTACTATGCACTGTCTCTCTTAGTTGTTTAAGATTTTTATCTGTCCCTATTGTTAAATAGTGGTGGCCTGGTGGTTTGGGAAAAGTTTCTACCCATGCTGTTGTTTACGCTCGTCTCATAACTAACGGAAAAGACTATGGTATCCATGGTATGTACAGGGGGAAACTTTCCAGTATTTTTTTGTTCAATTTTGCTTGCTCGGGTATTGATTGCTTAAACTTCCTCTTCCAGGATTCATCGTGCAACTGCGCAGCTTAGAAGACCATTCTCCTCTTCCGAATATAACTGTTGGTGATATCGGGACGAAGATGGGAAATGGAGCATATAATTCAATGGACAATGGGTTTCTTATGTTTGATCATGTTCGCATTCCTAGAGATCAAATGCTCATGAGGTCCTCTCTCTTTGCCTTTCTGGTCTGATTTTAATAAACATTCACGATGTAATGTAATTGTAGAGCAAATTGCTTGTGCTTAAAATGCGGGCTTATGGTTCCATTTTTCTTCTCTTTCAAAACGTTTCAGGCTGTCAAAAGTTACAAGGGAAGGAAAATATGTTCCATCGGATGTTCCAAAGCAGCTGGTGTATGGTACTATGGTGTATGTGAGACAAACAATTGTCGCAGATGCTTCCAATGCACTATCTCGAGCAGTTTGCATAGCTACAAGGTACAGCGCAGTGCGGAGGCAGTTTGGCGCACATAATGGTGGCATTGAGACACAGGTATTTATTTAAACCCATTTCATATACATGGTTGTTTACACCTATTGATGTTGGATCATAACAAACTTCGAAGTATATTTTACCTTGAAAAACTTTGCTTGTAAGAATATTTTGCTGATTTAGCCAAATTTGTCTGTAAGTTTCTGCTGAACTGTTTTTCTTCGACTTGGTTTTGTATAGTTTTTTTTTTTTTCTTAACTCTCATTAATGTCTGCTGACTATTATGTTGGCTAGAAAAGGGAATGTAATATATTTCTGCATGTTGTTATCACAGGTGATTGATTATAAAACTCAGCAGAACAGGCTATTTCCTCTGCTAGCATCTGCATATGCATTTCGATTTGTTGGTGAGTGGCTAAAGTGGCTGTACACGGATGTAACTGAAAGACTGGCGGCTAGTGATTTCGCAACTTTGCCTGAGGCTCATGCATGCACTGCAGGATTGAAGTCTCTCACCACCACAGCCACTGCGGTAAGTTCCAGAGCTGTTCCTTTATGCTCAGTAGACTAGACTGATTGGTTTCGTTTCTCTGAGGGTCCAACTGCTCACGTGTTGGAAAGTTTGTTCCCTCCTTGACATTGTCTTAGAGGTGTATTTAGAATTGAAAAATCAGCTTAAGGGTACTATTGGGTGCAGGATGGCATTGAAGAATGTCGTAAGTTATGTGGTGGACATGGCTACTTGTGGTGCAGTGGGCTCCCCGAGCTGTTTGCTGTATATGTTCCTGCCTGCACATACGAAGGAGACAATGTTGTGCTGCAATTACAGGTATTTATTATCAACTGCGAGCTATTCTCACTTACTAGAATAATTCTGTCAGCTCAAATAGATTTCTTAGCATGTGGCTCGTTATCTTATGTCTCTCTGGACTTCTGGCTGTGAGTTCTTGATTTAATTGCTTTCGTATTGTGAGTTTTGTATTTTCTTAGATATGGTTATTTGCAGTTTTTTTGTCAATTTCTTCTGTTTCATATTTTTTTTTACTTTTGTCACCTGCAATTTTTTTTTTTTTTCCTGGTTGATATGCAAGACACATTTAACTGCTTTTGAAGTTTTTGCAAACAATTCAATTCATGCTATTGTTCAAAATTGTGTTTATAGGTTGCTCGATTCCTCATGAAGACAGTCGCACAGCTGGGATCTGGAAAGGTTCCTGTTGGCACAACTGCTTATATGGGCCGAGCAGCACATCTTTTGCAATGTCGTTCTGGTGTTCAAAAGGGTGAGTTTTCAATTTTATATGCTTTTCTTCTTCTTCCTGGTACAATAACAAGCTAATGATCTTGTCTCAATATAATTCCCGAGTTAATGATGATGTTGGTTTTATTTGGGCATGTAGCTGAGGATTGGTTAAACCCTGATGCGGTACTGGAAGCTTTTGAAGCAAGGGCTCTGAGAATGGCTGTTACTTGTGCCAAAAATCTCAGCAAGTTTGAGAATCAGGAACAAGGTACTCTTCTAACTCCATGAATCCAGAACAATTGGTTGCCATGTCAACATAAGCCAAAAGACCGAACTCTCACAAGTTTTTCCTGTCTGCAGGATTCCAAGAGCTCTTGGCTGATTTGGTCGAGGCTGCTATTGCTCATTGCCAATTGATTGTTGTTTCCAAGTAATTTTCTTCTTCACCATTTACACTTATCAAACAAGTTAATGATTCTCTTAATGTCAGCTCCTGAATTTTTGCCAACTTTGTTTCGGTTAGGTTCATAGCGAAACTAGAGCAGGACATAGGAGGCAAAGGAGTGAAGAAACAGTTGAATAATCTGTGTTACATTTACGCGCTGTATCTCCTTCACAAACACCTCGGCGATTTCCTCTCCACTAACTCCATCACTCCAAAACAAGCCTCTCTTGCTAACGACCAGCTCCGTTCCTTATACTCTCAGGTTCTTCCTCTCTCTCTTTCTCTCTGCATTTGATTCCTTTTTAAGCTAAGTTTTAACACTTTTTGTTGCTTCTTATAGGTCCGTCCTAATGCGGTTGCACTTGTGGACGCCTTCAATTACACAGACCATTACTTGAACTCGGTGCTGGGCCGTTATGACGGTAATGTGTACCCAAAGCTCTTTGAGGAAGCGTGGAAGGATCCATTGAACGACTCGGTGGTTCCTGATGGGTACCATGAATACCTTCGACCTGTGCTTAAGCAGCAACTTCGTACCGCTAGGCTCTGAAGAGTTTGCTTTGCTTGATTCTCGATATGGTTAATCACATTTGACTTACTTCTTCTTCTCGCTTTGAATAAATTCGCGGTTTAAAAACTGGCGATGCCCTTATTTTATATGTAGCAATGTAATAGTTAATGTACGGTCGTCTTGTGGCGGAATGTTAGTACTATTTTTCGTATTCAATGCAACATTAATAAATTGATCGTTTCTACTCTGAGAAGGATACATATTTGTAATCTTCGTATATAGTTCAATTTTAGGGATGTTTCTGGTTAGGTACTAAATATATCATAATGACATTTTCTCTTGATTGCTTTCTTAAAAATTATATTTGTAATAGGGTTACTTAGGCAAAGTTTTTATTTTAGAAATTTAACTCATTGTAGAAAACTCATTTAGTCAACTCTTTATCATATATACGCTGAATATTATAAATACCTATAACTTAGTTGAATTTTTTTAAAATGTAGTTAAGCTGTAATAAACAGTGGTTTGTAATTAAAAGAAGGGAAAAAGATGTTTTTTATATTTTTTTCCCATCAACCTTTCACCAAAAATAATTTTCTTCGGCAAAGAAATAAGCAATGGTTTGTTGGTTCTTTGATTGCTTTGGTAGTTAACCCACAATTTCAATGTAATGCGTCATAAGAAGAAGAAAAATTTGTTTGCAACATCAATATGAAAAAGAGGTTTGCTTAAAATGAAACATGAATGAAGTTTTCAGGATTGTGCTTTGTTTCAAATAGCATCATTTTCCGACATAAGACTTCCAAACCTTTTTATTTATTAAGCATTTAATAACCGAATTTGGTAGGTAAATTAATATAGTGCAAACTAATGTTTTGGTTGTAATCACCTTTATCAACCAACTGTTTTAGAAAACTAAAAGAGTTTCAAAAGTTGTATTTATCTTTCATTTTCTAATGGTTAGTAGTTAAAGTGTTTAGGGAATTAAGACATCGACCCGAATTAAATTTACTTTTTTGATATATTTTCGTCACCAAGCTAGCTAATATGACTTTCTACTTATTTATTCCCTTATTTAAACTTACATACAGTTTTAACTTTTAAGAGTGTGTCTGTATTTATATAAATCCATTAATCTATATATTGTGAGATTTTTTTTAAAAATAAACAATTAATAATTGAACAGAAACACTACAAACAATTTAACAAAAAAATTCTGGATTTCATAACAAAATTGAAAATTCACTCAAATTGTTTACTACTGAATAATCACCATATCTCTATAGTCTTTTCACTTTTATGTAAACCATTTTTTTATTTTTTATTTTATTTTATAACATATACATATATTAATTTGGTAACACTAGCTTGTTTATACTTTCTTAGTCTTAATCGTCAAATGGACCCCACGATAAACTAATACGTAACTTGCTCCCTCTAAATGATAATGTATACATTTTCAACATCATACTTTGTACATATACTGATATACACTACATGTGTTTACAGTGCCGGCCCAAAGTTATTTGATGCCTAAAGCAAACCAAAAATTGTTGCCCCATATTTTTTTTTCGCATAACAAAACAACATAATTCTTTGAAACTTAATATTTCAGATTTCTAACTAAGTAACAAGTGAGAGAGCTTGGAAATGATTCATACATGAAAAAAACTCCAAAAAAGACAGAGATTGAAGATAGAAGGAGAAACTGGTTTCATAGATTAAAGGGAAATAGAAGAACACAAATCGTCACTTAGTAAATTAGGTTTTGAAAACAAATCAAATTGTTTAATAAATAATTTAAAGTTAATCAAGCCAATATAAATAAAATATAAAAGGAAACTGAAGTTAGAAACTTCAAATAATCGATTAGATTTAAAAAAATAAGAAAAATATTCGTTTTTGAAAAAAAAAAAAAAAAGAGAGATTGGACTCGAACCTGTGTTATGGAGGTTGTGCAAAACATGATTTACCACTACACTACTGGATACTTATGAAAATGATGCCCCTAAAATAATTTATAAACTTTGCTGCCTAAAGCATTTGCTTGTTGGGCTTTACCCATGGGCCGGCCCTGTGTGTTTACGTCTTTTTGCGTACGTGTGTCGTCCATAGCAACCTTCTACTCAATTTCTTTACTAAAATGCTTAATCTTTAAATTCTATAATATATAAAAAAAACTTCTACAATTATTTAGGTACGTATATTCGCAAATGTGCAAAACATAATCCGTCTATAAAGCAAACGTCCAAGTACAAAACATTGACTGACCGTTGTTAAATACTATAGTGTCTTGTTTCTGAAAGTTATCGTTTTGTTTGTCCTAAAAGATGCTCCGGTCAGTGAATCTGAACTTTAAACTATAAATATATGTGCATTCTAACAAATAATTAATCTTTTTTTTTTTTTTTTTTTTGGACAAATACAAATAATTAATCTTAAGAAATGAAATAAAGGTAGAGTATTTTATGACGACAACACATATTCATTTGAAATATGTATTAATATTAATATAATCTTGTCTTTGTCAAACTTAATCCAAGTGAAAAACGTGGGTTAGCTTTGTAACCAGACATGGGTCATGGTCAGGAAACCGAAAATATAACATTTTTGGGAAAAAAACAAAAGATGGAAATTAGAATAAAATTGGAAAAGTAAAATAAATGTAGGTAAGGGCCCTCAAGTTACAATTGAATATAATTTTTTCCAAAAATCTACTGTTCTGTGAAAACGTCTACACACAGGAAAAACCAAATAGATCTGAAGTTATATCCACATGTAGAAAATGGTGGATCTACTCTAAAATAGATATTTCAAACTTCAATGAAATGATGGCCAAAGCATATGTCAGAACTTTAGAGAAATATCTATTATATTCTAAGGTGAAATATTCTGGTTCAGTAGTCTAGTTATTCTAATTTAAATTAGCCCGTTTAAAGTTTTATTAAACCTATATTATATAAAAATTGGTTCAAAACCAAACAGAACAATTAAATTTAAATTCAATTTTGGCCTATTTCAAGTACATATATTTAAATTTGGAAGGCCTTAGACGATTTAAAAGAAATGAGTGACAACAGTTCACTTAGAATGTTTTTTTTAAAAAAAAAATCAGTACATTAGAATGTTACAAACGAACAAGTGTCCAATTCAGGTCTAAATTAATGAATATTATATTATTTTATACATATATAAAGTAAAGTAAATATCATTGCAAGTAAAAACAAAAAGAAAAAAGGAAAAAATCTTAATGTAGTCAAGTCTTTTTTAGCTTTTAATATTTGATTTATACATAAAAGAAAAAACATACACACAAGAATAATTGCATCGTATTTGGATGTATATATTAGATAGAAGCAAACCAATCTCTTCTCTTCAAAACTATTCATACTCTCACACTCCAAAATACAAAAAAAAAAAAAACATTTTTATTTTTTATCTTCCCACCAAAAATTCTCTCTCGTTACATTAAATTTCTTTAGATGCAAGACTCTTCCTCTCACGGATCACAACGTAACCTCCGGTCACCGGTGCCGGAGAGAACCGGAAAGACTTCGAAGACTAAAAATGAGCAAAAAGGTGTTTCTAAGCAACCAAACTTTCGTGGGGTCAGAATGAGACAATGGGGAAAATGGGTGTCTGAAATTAGAGAACCAAGAAAGAAATCAAGAATCTGGCTCGGTACTTTCTCTACGCCGGAGATGGCGGCGCGTGCACACGACGTGGCGGCTTTAGCCATCAAGGGCGGCTCTGCTCACCTTAATTTCCCGGAGCTCGCTTACCATTTGCCGAGACCGGCAAGCGCCGACCCTAAAGATATTCAAGAAGCCGCGGCAGCAGCAGCTGCCGTTGACTGGAAAGCACCGGAGTCTCCGTCTAGCACCGTGACGTCATCTCCAGTCGCTGACGACGCTTTCTCCGATCTCCCTGATCTTTTGCTTGACGTGAATGATCACAACAAAAACGATGGATTCTGGGACTCGTTTCCGTACGAAGATCCTTTCTTCTTGGAAAATTATTAGAAGGCAAATTCTTGCCGGCGAATGAATTTCCGGTGGTTTTCCCGGTAAATAAGAAGACGGTGTCGTTTTGTACATCTTTTTTTCTTTTTTGTCTCTGTTGGGAAATTTCTTTTTGTACGTGTGAGTAAAAAGTTTCCGAATGTGTGATGTGTAAGTAAGTACAGGTTATTTAATTTCTTTTTTAGTACAAATACCTACGTAATTACCAAAAAGTTTTCATTTATTGTGCTTTTATCTTCCAAATTCATTAAATTTGTGTCTTGACCCTTTATTTTCACATCTTTGAGTTCTGACAAAGACTTTAACTTTACTCCCATGGAGCCGGCAAAGAATATATACATTTAGCCATTTAGGGGTTTCTTCGCTTGAAAAAAAAAAAGACCCCTGCAAGAGAAAATATATCATTAGAATCGACATGTAAATGTAAAGATCAGTATTTTCATGGTTAACATAGGAATGACTTATGACCTTGTATAGTTATTCTTTATGTAATCGATCTCAAAATCAGGACTCCCCATTTACTTCTCATTATTTGCAGGTAAGAAAAGTATAGCATGGATATATATATATATATATATATATATATATATTTCTTGTTGTATGGTCTATTACTTCTTTTATTGTGACATTTATAATGATAGTCAATATAAAGATATTAAATATCTATAAAAGAAATCAGAAACCGAACTATATCCACCATATAGTATGTAGTTCGGTTTCTGAATGGGATAGTTTTGTATATTGAGAAGCATAGTTAAGAATGGGATTGTTTAATCCCATTAAGCTCGGCCGCATTCTATTTTACCTAACGAGAAGCATAGTTTAGAATGGGATTGTTTTGTATATTGAGAAATCTAGCAGCCAAAGTCACAGTAGGTAGAATACAAAGAGAAAATGGCAAATTAGTAGAAGAGACAAACTTGATGGTCTTTTCTGTCATTTTCCATTTTCCACTTTTATTTTCTCCTTTTTTCGTATCATCTTATTGGCCCTTATAAAGTTGAAAAATTAAAGTACCTATTGGCCCATTTATTAATTAAATGTATGGTGTATTTAATGTATGTTTAGTTAGTACTGATTTTCATTCTTCTGTAGTTCTGTGCAATTAGTGTCCTTACTTTTTTTCTAATCAATCTTAGTATTATTAGTTTATTACTATTATATTGCTTTTACCAAAATCTAGATTGAGGGTTCTTTTATAATTCTTTGAAATCAGTACTCTAAAAAATTTATTCTCTCTGTCTTACACTTTTCTTTTAAGGTTCACATCAAACTTTTCGTTATTATTTCTACAAAATTGAATTTTAATTATTAATTTGTACATATTTATCTCGTATATTTTAGTATTTATTTATATCTTATATATATTATATGTAGCATAACTGTTGAAACTATTGAATGAATTATGAAACATTTTAGAATCATCTTTTGATGGAATGCATGTTAAAAGAAAAATAAAAACTAAGTATGCATAATCTTTTTTTTTTATTTTTATAACCTGCAGGGTAGAGATTTCAGATCGAAACCCAAACTAAGCAATAGTATAAAAAAACTGAAATGTCTTATTATTTAAGCGAATCAATTATGGATTTGCTATTTTTTGGGATGGCATTTGTGGATTTTGTCCCTTTTTGAATAGTTTATGGATTTTGCCATTTTTCAGGCTACGGAAATATGATTTAACATGAGTTTTATTCGTTATGTTTGGGTTTAGTCGGTTATGGTTGTTCTTAGAGTTTAGTATTTTGTATAAACTACGTATTTTTACCAAAAAAAATCCGAAAAACGTATATTTTTAAGTGTTAGAAAATGGCATATCCGTAAGATTTTAGTAAAAATGGCAATTTCAAAAGATTTCTATGAAAAATGGCAAAATCAACAATAATCCCTATTTAAGCAGATGCATAATTTTTAAAGAAATAAAAATGCACTTTTTGGCTTACTAAAGAAATATATTGAGTGTTGACTAAAAAACCCATATATATTCCTTTGTGTTTATAATACTTGTAAGAACAGATTATATTATTGTGTAAGAAACTTTTTTTTTTTTGTTAATGGCATAACATATTGTGTAAGATGTAGTAAACTCTGAATGATGCCAATCTTTGATTCCACCGAAAAATTACGAAAAACTAATTAAAGAAACTTTAAAAAGCCCATATGGTTAATGAAACAGAGGAATGTTTGTGTAAAAAACTTTGTTTACGTGCATTTGCACTTGCCAATTTTCCAGATTATCACTGTTCTCATCATGTTTTTAATATTCAGTTTACAAAATAAATTAGAAGGTGAGCTGGCTTTTATCGTATCCTCTTTGTCTGTTTGTAATCATATTTTGAACACAAACATTTTTTTGGCTACGCGTCACATGATTCGATTATTAACCTCGTCAAAACTAAACAATTAAAAACGTTTTCACTCATTGTAGAGAAAGTGGTAAAAACGTTTCCATTCTTTGGCTACTGATATAGTGATATTGCTTGAGCGCTAATAATGTTAAAAAATTTGTATTAGAAGTCGGTAAGTCATCCCAACTATAAAATTTGTTGTTTTTTAACAAATTAAATAAAATAAAACTAATAAACTAAATTAGTTATAAAACCTAAAATTCACTCCATTTTAGTATGTGAGATTTATTTAGAAAATTTATAGTTTTATTTTCGAAAATTGTAGCATGATCCGACGAATCAACAAGTATAAATAAATTAGAATTGTATATATATATTTTTAGTAATCTATTCCTAATAAATGAGTGTTATTTATTTTGTAAACTGTTATATACTAGTATAAATTTTAATTCAAACATTTCATTCAAAGCAAAAGATGACTAAGACACTTTGTGTCGCAAATTCGAACACGCCTACTATGGGTTTTGTACGGACGCTTGATGTAGATCCTGTTGTATATTTAGCAGCAAATATCGAAACACCACCCTTCCTAACAATATTTGATAAATAGTATTTTAGATAATTAGTTTTATAAAATATCCTTTATGTGGGATGCCTGTGAACCATGTATTGCATTAAGCCAAATCAACATCATTATTAAATAATAGCAACAGTTTTGAGTACGATTGAGCTTTGATGCTGCATGCCTGCATTCCATATGTAATATATATATATCTATGGATGTCATGTCATTAAGGATTTTCAATTTTTTTATTTAATTGATTTGATTAAATACCAAAGTGTCATCATTAATATATTGCGTCTAGAAACTAATCTCATGTTCATGTCGGCTGTGGAGTTTTTTAAGTCTGACCTAAGTGGCTACTTACGAATAAAAAATTAATTAAATATTATTTACTTTTCTCTAACAATAGTTGATGTTTATAAATTCTTTTTGGGACGGATCTTGCAAGAGCTCATATTATCTTTTGGAGTGGGAAGAATATGTTCGCCAGATGGAGAAAGACTCATTCTTGTGGATGCAAGAACTCTGAAGGGAGCCTTTCTAAAACTATAAACCCTAAAGGAAGATATGTCATGTATTGGATCATATAGGATTGTGATTGACTGTCGAACATTTGAGATGGGTACTGCTTAGAACTGCTATCGATGGCACAATGTCCATCAGATTGTACAACAAGTTCCAATATTTTAGATACTTTTTTTTGTGGTTAAAAAATCGGTTTATATATTCTTTTTCTTATATTAAATTCTCAAACGGACTGTTTAATCCGTAATGCCAAAGAGATGATTGTTTTTAAGCCTTATGTAAACTATTTTATACCAATTTAGACAGCTAAACCAAATAGTTTATTTATGTTGTGCTGTTGAAAACAAAACTTATTTTAAACAATACTAGATAAAAACATGCACTATGTGCGAGACAAAACGATTATTAAATATATTTTAATGTATTGATGATATCGAAGGCGTTCGATTTTTATATTATTCGACAAACGGTAGTGTATTAATGATTATCAAGATTGGTGAAATTTTTATTTATGTATTAATATTTATGTTTATCATGTTTTATAATATATATCTTGTTATATTAATAGATATACAAAATATTTGGTACCCCATTTTGTATTTCTTAATTACATATTTTAATTGTATTTTTGTTTTAATTAATTGGGTAAAATAAAAGGCATAAATTAATTGGGAAAAAATAAACAGAAGTAAAACTATTGGCAAAATCTGTAAATATCCTAATAAATATTGAGTCTTTAATTAAATGGATTGAAAAGCTTTGTGAGAACGACACATCAGCATGACATTTTCGTTAATCACACATAAGAATAAGATTATTTTTTAACAATGCTTCTCAATTAATATATAAGAGATTTGTTTCTTTTGTAAAGATTAGACTTAACATCGATTTGTCCGGAAAAAAAAAAGACTTAATAACATCGAATAAATTATGTTTCACCACACGTGTAAGAAAAAAACACTATGTAGCATATCCTTGTTTAGTCACGGAATATATAAGTGTTATACGTCCACTATAAATTCCGAATTGCTCTTTTTTATTAGAGACAAAATTCTCTAAGAGTATAAACTCACTATTTTACTATTTCCATATGATTGATTTCATTGTTCAATTTTGCGAGTATACTGTATATACTAAAACGTTTTTACTAAATCGTCTGCCCAGTTTCGAGATTAGTCAAACGAGTTGGGAGAACCCTGAATATCTACTACTCAATCTAAACAAATATTAACACTTTTTTTTTTATTAACCAAAATATTATTAGTCGTTTTACTAATTTAACTGAAACATGATCATGATGTGATGATATTGACAGTGATCACGAGACTATATCGAGATAGAATCCTAAGCCTCAAGCTTGGAAGACCACTTTTAATATTCTCCTTAATTCTTCGTGTTTTTCTTAATAAAATAATATTTAAAAAGAGCTTTTCACTCCCTATTAAAATATTGTGAATATATCATTCACCTAATCAGTCCTGCAGTCATTTGTGCCAAAATCAATATTAACCAAACAATATAATCTAGTCATCTATTTTTTGTACAAATCATCTTGTGACGAGGAAAACTACTAGACTAATCCAAAACTAACAATGATTAAGTTTGGATTTTTTTTTTTTTTTTTTTGATTAAGTTTGGACTTAGTGGATCCATTTTCTGTCTTCATGCATTGTTGATGTATCTGGTAAAATGTTCTTTTATATTCAAACTTTTAAGATAGTCAACATTTTTTCGAGATCAATGTGTACAACATTTCTACCTTACATTTAATGATCATTAGCACACATATATATATATAAATTTCATAATCAGTTGATATGCATCAAGGAAATATCATCTTTATATTGTAATGGCGCTGCCTAGTTAATCAAATAGAAAAAAAGAATGGAGGAAATGAGAATAAAAAATAAAAAGAAAGAAGAAAATATTTAAGATTTTTTTCCTCTGGAGTTTTGTAGAGGGAAGAATTCTACTTTTTAACTTTACTTTTTGCCTTATTTGCTTAAGAAATAATTCTTCCAATAATATATATATATATATATTATTTATATATAATATATTTTTTTTCTTTTATCCCACTTTTTTTTTTAGATTTGGACATTCGGTTTAAGTTGTATCAATTCGGTTTTGGGTATAGAGGTCGAGAATCCGGTACGTATTTCAGAAATTTGGTTTTGGTTGGTTCGAATATTTGAACGGAAAACTGGTAAGAAATCGATTACTTATCGGATATGGTTCGGATTGGTTGATTTTTATTTAACTGTACTTAAATCTATCCGAATTACCCGAAAATATCCAGAAAAATACTAAAACATTATCTGAAAAAATACTAAAACATTTTACTGAAATATATCTAAATTTATCTGAAACGTGTCACTGTTGTTTAGAATATGAAATGTGTCGCTGTTAAATATATTGCCCCTAGGTAAGGTTAATTGCCTATGTGTATGTATTTAATTGGCTCTCTAAAATAAAGGAAAAAGATACCTAGCTACACGAAGTATGCTACAATACATGGCCACACATCCGAAGTTTAAAAATGTATCTCTAACTACACAAACTATATGTATCACATGCCCACATATACGAACTATATGTAGTCATGTCGCCAACATCACAAACATTTTTTTCCATACATTTTTCGCCGGAATCCGGTATTGACCAGTTTGACCGGCGTTGACCAACATAAATATTCAAATATTTTTTTTTTAGTTTTTTAATATTTAGAAAATTATGTTATTGAATCATTTATAATATTATATAATTAAAAAATATATACAATATTCAATATAAAAATATAATTATAATATTATATAACCTAATTGGTTTTTGTTTTATTTATAGTTTTATTCTAAATATTAAAAAACTAAAAAAAAAAATTTGAATATTTATGTTGGTCAACGCCGGTCAATTCCGGATTCCGGCGAAAAGTGTACCGGAAAAAAATGTTCGTGATGTTGGCGACATGACTACATATAGTTTGTATATGTGGGCATGTGATACATATTGTTTGTGTAGTTAGGGATACATTTTTAAACTTCGGATGTGTGGCCATGTATTGTAGCATACTTCGTGTAGCTAGGTATCTTTTTCCCTTAAAATAATTGTGTCTGGACTATTTAAAAATTAAATTTTAATAAGACGGGTACAAAAAATTGTGGTTCATACACTTACAAGAATCCTATTGGGGAAAACAACATAGTGATGTTGAAATTTCACGTTAGAGCGAGTCCATGTTTGATTGCGACTCTTTTACTCTCATCATTGTCTTCCACACAATTTAGTACACAAATACATACATATTCATTTATTTGTACCCATTAATTAGACAAACACCAACAAACCTTTATTAAATAAATTTTGTTCGACGACAAAAACTGTTATATTTTAATTGATCTTTTAAAGACAATCTTTTTAAAGTATTAAGGTGTTCCAAATGGTATATTCATGTTGTCACATAAACTAAAATTTAATCTGCGATAAACCGCTAAATAATTTTTGTTTGACATAATTTTAATTAAATCAGTCTGATTCGACATGTCTAATATTGATAATATTAACAAAATAATATAATAAAAATTTAACCCGTACTGAAATTTTGAATTAGTGATATTTAAATTTGTATTAATATCGATTCAAATCCGTCCCGCCTTGTAACATGTCCTACAATATAAGTCGTCCCATGTTATTTTAATTGTTTTTTATGTTTAAATATTATTTCAAAAATATTAAAATTTTCTTAAGTTTAAATATATCAATTATAATATTTAAACCCTTTTACAAGTTTAAAATTTACTATATTCTGTAAATAGTTCAACTAAAAACCGAAATAAATCATATACAAACTTTTAAATTTAGATGCTTGTTAAGTTAAGCTTGCTACTCATTCGGATTTGAATTCATTTTGATCTTATTTATAATTTGACTTTAAATCATTATCTAAATATTTTAGCTGATGTGGGATGTTAAAAACACATTTTTCATTAATTGATTACTATGTGTCCGTTTTTTAAACTTCAAAACACAATATATACAAAAAACTTAGATTTTTATTAACTGACTTTATGTATTATATGATGATTAAAATAATTAAAAACAAAATCAAACAAAGATAATACGAAAATCATAATTTTAAATCTTCACAAAATCTTCTAAATCTTCTAAAATCATAATAAGTGACAAAATCAAAAAACCCTTTAGCAAAAAATAAAGTTGTCACTTATTTCTAAGCACATTTTCAACTTTATTTGAATTTTTTTAAGTTATCCAACTTTAGTGACCATAACTAATACCAACTGATTCACATTTAGCAATTGTTATCCTTATCTTAACCCAATCCACCCAACTAATACAATTCAATTGATTATTTTTTCATAGATTCAACTTAAATTTTTGCACCAAAAAAAAAGATTCAACTTAAATTATACATAACTTAGTATTAGAACATGCATTGAAATCCGAGCTCACTTAATTAATTTAATACTTTTTTGCTATACATTCAAATTAAACTATTCAACACGTTTTATTAATAATTTTTGGTGTTAAATTTAACATTTGGTCTGACTGAAACAAAATCCGCAGTTGTTAAAATGTCAATTTTTATTTAAAAGATCCAATCACAATCTAATGGGCAAATCCAATAAATGTCTACTAAACTCAACAAAAAGTTTATGTGGTTTGATTGAACTTCGTAGATTTCTTTTGTAAATTGAATTCAGTACAAAATAAGTCGTTAAACAAATGGTCTCCAAGATTTAATTTGACATTTACGTATAAGTTTTTTGGGATTTCTTACTACATTGTTAGCTCGAAGGAGCTTTACTCTTTATATATTTTTATGCTAATACGCTTTTACTTAATTAGATATATGTTTGAAATTTGACAATGTCAATAACTCAATATCGTCGATCAAGTTGTTGTAGCCGAACCAAATTTCTTAATTTTTGTTTTTACTAATTTGTGACATCTAGTTTTTACAAAAAAGAGGAAGGTTTATCTAGGATTTCATATTTTTTGTCAAACAATTCCAAGTTATTGTAATTCTTTTTACAAGAGTAGAGAGAGAGGGTAGGGTCCGATAAAAAAAGAAAAAATTTAAAGAAGAGACAAGTGAGAATCTACACTGTCACGTGTCAGATAAATACGGTAGATACGTGGCAATGGATCTTATACTGTCTAACATTGTACGGACAAAAGTGGAACTATTTGTAATATCGTGTCTCCCAAAACTGGTTTACATAAATTTTACACGACGATCTAATTTTCGCATTTTTCTTTTATTAATATTTTAATCAAAAATTCAGCCAATCACAAAAAAATGGTAGTCAAAATGAAACAAATTTAATATTCTCAGTAAATTTTTTGTAAAATGTTCTAAAACATCTATAAAATGAGAGGGACTGAGGGAGTTTATTTTTCGTAAAGATTTTTTTTTCTTTTTATATTTTATAATCATCTTTACTTTTTTTTTTGACAACAAATTATAATTATCTTTACTATACTTGAGACCATATTAAATCTGAAGTTGATTAACTTGTAAATGTGTGTAGCTTTATATAGTAGCTGTATTAACAAGGAAGTACAAGTAAAGCTTATATACATGTATTAAACTATATAAATACAGATTGCTATAAATACAGTCTGGTCGGCTTTGGCTAAGGGCCTTCTCAAAACAAGGTACACACAAGTTTGGTCACTCATTCTTGATTACATTTCGAACACGCAGCTACAACGGGTAGAGGGATATCTCATTAGATCCGTGTTCCAAGTAGCTGTTTACACAATATGGAGAGAAAGAAATGGGAGACGGCATGGCGATAAACCTCAAACAGCGGAACGTATAACGAGTTGGATTGATAAACAAGTAAGAAATCAGATCACGGCGATCCGATTAATGGGAGATAGGCGATACGCAGAAGCCTATCAGATTTGGCTCCAAGTCTATGGTTGATTAGCTTGTTGTAAAATTTTGATTTTCACTCTCAGTTTTTCTTATCAGCAAAACGATGCACTAGTTGTACAAACGTTTTATTTTTCTTTTTGAATATAATTTAACATTAGATTCAAAAAAAAAAAAAAAAAAAATACAGATTGCTATATCTAATAACCATAAACAAAATATTTGAATATCTATGTGTATCGTCTTGACACGATATAATTTCTAATAGGCAACATACTTAATTTTGAATGACCTTATTAAGAATTTCATTAATTTTGAGATCGATGGATGCATGGTTTCCATCTTTTATATATATGGTTTCCTTATTCTCGTTTGGTCATGGAATAATTTGTGTATGGACTATATTATATGTCGTATATATCTATAATCTAGACGTTGTCTATTATTTTTACTAATATGAATTTTATTAATATGAATATGAATATTTATAGGGTCGATCGGGGTATAGAAGGATTTCAACATATGGGGATATATAAATACAGTAAAACCTCTATAAATTAATACTCTATAAATTAATAACCTCTCTAAATTAATAAATTTTTCCGGTCCCGAGTTGGGACCAGTGTAAAATATGACATAAATCGATAAATTAATAAGATAATAATTTTTTTGAAAATCTCATGTAAATATATGGTCCCATCTATATTATAAATTAATAACTGTATAAATTTATATATATATTTAACTTAATATGTATATATATATATGATATAAATTTATATATGTCATATATGAATTACTATGATATATATTTAAAATATTCTATGTAAAAAATTTAATAAAATATGACTCTATTATTTGAAAAAAGTTTGTGTCGTTTTTTAAACTTAATAATTACTTCTCTACTCGTAATTAGTTTTTAAAAGATATTGCTTATAAAGAAAAAATTTATTTTTAGATAGAGATTTTTTAAGAAATTACAAAATTAGTAAAATCTCTCTATAAATTAATAATTATTAATTTATCGATAAATTAATACCTCTCTAAATTAATAAAATTTCATGGTCCCAACATTATTAATTTATAGAGGTTTTACTGTATTATAAAGGTATGAGTAGAAAACGACAATGTATTGCGTGGTTCAGTTTTTGCGAGATACCTACACAATTCAGCCAATAAGTAGAAGTCAAATGTCACGTTAGATATATATGTAAATGTAGGGTTAAACCAACACGTAGACACAGACAACACTGCGTAGAGGACCACCGGCCTATAGATCGGTGTATGTATGTCAGTCTATGTTATGGTCGTTAGAATTTGTCCTATTGTTTAAATTTGATGGGGCCATTATAATATATACAATACTTCAGTCCAGTCGCCGAAATAGTTTTGCATGATGTACTTTCTTTAGTTTTTGTTCTTAGAATATTAGAGTATTCATGTAAATTATTATGTAATTTTTGTTGAGCTCTCTTTTGTTTCTCCCATGTTTGGTCCGATCTTTGTCTCTATTCTTTTGGTGGATGGTATATTCCATGAATACCTATCCTTAGATTAAACCTGTCTGTTGTAAAGGTTTCTCGGTTTGTTCCGATCTCAATATAATATCCTTCAGTGAAAAAAAAGAAAGAACAAACGGTTTAATCCTCCCCATTTGTTTGTATCCATTCAAAGCTCTCGTGTACCAATCTGACTCTATTAATAAACCCACAATGGAATCAGCGGAGCTTATGACACAAACACGAAAGAGTATTCTGTGTACATTCAGCAGCTCAGGATCATCTTGGCCATTCTATTAAAGCCCATTGATATCAATATGGGTCTAATGAAAAAGGAGCCTGTTAATCGATAAGCCCGTTTGTTAATGGAAATATTTTCTTTAATATATATTTTCAGTGGTTACATATAATGTACAGACATAATTAAGGATGATGTCAGGAATCGGGATTATGATCATCAAAAGAAGTTTGGTTCTGATTTAGAAGGTTAAACCAAATGGAGTGAAGTATCATATGAAACACATCGTACTTTCTAGGTTTAGGGCTCCACAAGAAATGTCTCTGAACCATCTTCACGTTACTCTGCATCTTCAGATATCTCCTCATAGGAATCTCCAATAGTATCTCCTTCAGCCGTGGGATCTCCTTCTCCGGCACAACCACTGAGAACGCTGACCAATCCAGCACATCGCTGAACGGTAACATGAAGTTATCAGCGATCACTACGGGCACGCACTCGTAGTATATAGCCTCAACGATTCGTGGACTGTTCACTTCGTAACCCATTGGACAAAGACAGTATTTGCTTGATTTCATGTGTTGTACGTAAGTCATTTTCCTAGCTACGTTGTGTGGCAGCGGACCGTAGATTTTCATGTCGTCGTCTTTGTTTCTCCAGTGTTTTAGAAGTTTTGGACGGACACGACCGTGGAGGTTTCCAGCGAAGAAAGCGAGGATGGGACGTTGAGAAACTCTGTTTCCGTTTCCGATGTTGCGCAGTGGTCTCCCGGCGTTTCTTATGGATGTTTCCGGGAGAGAAACGTCTTTCCCCGGGACGAAGATTCCGTCTGATAAGTCTGCATTGCAGAGAGCTTTAATAGCGTTTCGTCTTAGCTCTGGATGCTCGTTCACTGTGTAAGGACCCTGCAAAAGGAGGATTTTGGAAATAGAGATCATAACATAAAAAAAGAGTGAAGTAATTGTTTATTAACATAGAAACATTTTCGATACCCAATCGTGGCAAGCGACAAGGAAATGATCTGATCCGTGAGTACGGTTCCAGAAAGGGTATTTGGTGGAGAGCATGTTGACGTAGTCTCTAAGAAAGATCGACAAAGGTTTAATGTTATGTGATCCAGGGACAAAGATACTTGTCTGAAGCTGCTTCACACTATATGGCATGTAGAACAAGTGAGCCCTCTCAGGGTTTTTTGTGACAAACTGTGTGTTTGACTCCATTAGCTTCATAAACCAACCTTCTGAAGCATATATACCGTTCAAATGCGGCTGGTGGAAGATGGGTTTTTCTCCGTCGGGATATATGTAGACCTTTAGTATTAGTTCCATAAGCTCATAGCTCCTAAATAAGGTAAAAACATATGTTAATTACTTAGGTTTAAACGCACTCTGGTCTTTGTGAAATTGTTTACCTTTTAAAAACAGAGAGATTTCGAAACAACGGAGCAAACAGATCCGTGTCATTGATGATCTCCGGGGCACGCTGAATCTCGAGTTTTGAATAAGTAAGAGCTTTCTTCGGTGGCAAGGAAAGAGCACGTCTCTGCTCAATTCCATTGGAGTGAGTTAAGAGAAAACACAAAGAAACTTAAAACCTCTTAAGTCTGATATAACCTGACCTCTGAGGAAGATAGAACACGTGGTTGTGCTGGTGGAGGATCAGGGAGAATCAGTTCGTCTTTCGTCTTCTTTCTTTTCTTCCTTTTTCGCCTTTTCCTCGAAATAACGGTTCCACTTGCCTCAGAAGCATTCAATTGTACTATAGGTTTTCTTGTTCTAAGAGCATGGAAATTTTCAACTTTTGCATCACTACTAACAATTTGGATATTCAAATGCAGAGAACCATTCAAATAAATAGGCGAAGAAGACTCGGTTTCTTCTTCATCAGAGAAGACTGAAAACGTCGGTGTATGAAGCAGAACTACAATGGCGGTCATTATAGAACCAAGAAGAAACGCATTTCTCCATTTGATCCTTTGTCTCCTGAAACCCCTAATTAATTCCTTAAGCGAATCCTCTATAAATAGCCGCAAAGGGCTTTTGATATTCACCATCTTATAATTAAAACCCCTCAATTCCTAATTTCATCGAGATCGAAATCAAAATTCTTCTATGCGTGATGAGCACTCCATCACAAATTATGCTATTAATCTCCGACTCAAATTCACAAACCCTAATTTCGCAATAGATCAATAAACCTGATCATCCAAAAAAAAACGAAAAATCCATTTGAGATTCTAGTAACTGCAAGAAAAATAAAACCCTAATTCTAGAAACGGACACGTACCTTGATCTTTGCGATTCGTGAAGTGGGGATTTTGGCTGACAGAGAAGAATGGATCGGAGATTTCTCGATCCAGAGGGGAGAAATGTGGATGGAGGTTATGGTTAAGTAGATGGTAACGGTAATTAATGCTATGTATTTTCCCTCCGTATTATTAGCTTAAGTTGCCTATAATTAACCCTTTATTATATTCTAATTTTAGGAATAATTAGAATCGGATCTAATCGTGTTTTTTTAGTGTAAGCTTACGTGTGCACTACATCAGTCTAAAACCCTTCTCGCGTAATTCAATGGCAACCATTTGTCTATTTGTTTATTTTCCATGAATAAGTTTTTTTTTTGTGATTGACCCAAAAAAAAAAAAGTTTTTTGTGAATTATCCATCACTTGGTTGAGAAACATAGAATTGAAAAGCGGGAAAAAAAAAAAAAGAAAGAATTGTTGGTTTAGTGCTATAGTGATAACGTAACTGATAACAAAGATAATAATTTGATACGAGATTAGCTAGGTAACGTATTGTAGAGATTGTGAAACGAAGATTCTTCTGTCATATGGCGAATTCTAGAAAGCTACGGAGACGACAAAATGGCTTTGGTTGGTGGTGCCTTCTAAGACACGACCCACATCTAGCTATATATCACATGGGATTGAAGGGCTCTTGACGTTGTTTGTCGGCCTTACACGCTGAGCTGTTATTAGTTTTGTTGTGGACAATATGTAGTGCATCTCCATTTTCCGATCAAATTGTGTCTACTTTTCCAAAATCAGTTTTTGTCTTTTCAAATTATCTTTATCTCACATAGTTATGCTGATTTATTTACTCGAAATGTTAAAACTATTGGAATTTTCTTTTCTTATGTAACCACTAGTATATACTGTGCAAACATGGTTGTCCACAGAAGGCGTCTCTTGAGTCTTGATCAAGTGAATGTTTATTTACTTATAAATTATTTTACAAAATATTCAATTAACTTAATTTTACTAGCTCTTGATCGTGAGAAAAGCTAACAAATGTTCACATGCATTTTATAATCTGAGGAGAGAATACATATGCATCTCTCAACTCTTTGAACTAATCCAATACTTGTGTGATTTAAGACTTATTATTAGAAATGACAGTAATTAATTAATTGAGTGGAACAGGGTGGACGAGCAAGGACCGGACATGATTGACGGTCTTAGCCTTGTCAGGACAGCCATGGCCATCACCGTACTGATAAACACACTGAGCCACACGTCCAAGATTAACCGCAGCTTCTACGAAACCTTGATGCAACTTACAACTCCTTTTCTCCAAGTTTAAGTCATCCCAAGCCACATCAATCGTTCCTTGAATGTACGCGCGTGACTCTGCCTCCGAAGCTCCCATTTCATGCATGTGACATTGTACGGATTTCATAGTGTCGCCTCTCGCTAATTCCTCCTGTTAAAACAACTCTATCTAGGACGCTTTGAATATACATTTGAAACATTTAATTTGTCTGAGTCCCCATATTTTAGTTGAATTTGTTTATTTATTTTGAAAAAAATTTATTTTGAATTTGTTTTTTTTTTCTTTTAACAAAAAAAAAATTTATTTTGAAAAAAAAGTTTGTTTAAAATCTAATCGCTTATGATCTGTCAAAAAATTATATATTGTACGTTGTGAAACCATGACTAACCGAAGAAGTGGCAAGATCGTTAGCGAGACGGAGGATGGTGGCGGAGCTTCGAACTACAGAGTGATTGTAGGAGACAAGAATGTCTAAGGCTTGGTCGGAGAAGAGACAGAACAAGTGTAGAAGTATTGTAGGGACTGAACTTGAGATCCAACCATTTTGCATGTATTCTTCGAAGTTAGGTTTGTAACCACTTTTGTACCACTTTGCCTCTTTCAAAAACGTTGTACACATATCTGCCCACTAAAAAGACAAAACTAATTTATAAAGAGATGTAGAGAAAAAAATTATATAAATATTCATATATTGATTAAAAAAGAAAATTATTGGTGACAAAAATATGAGAAAGTAAAAAGAAATTCATTTATTTTCTATAAAATTGTTAGAAAAATCTGAAACTTAACAATAGACTATTCGGTAGATACTTCATTGCTGCACCTTACGAACACTTATAGCTAACTTTAACGTATCACACTAATTATAGTGTCTATTATTAATTTTTATACTCTTATATAAACCACAAAATTGTGAACGGACCAACACCAATACACGCTAATTACATTACATAGATAAAATGCTGAGAATACGTACGGATTTTTTGAGGTAAGGAATCACATTAAACCCTTTATCTCTGAGAACAAAATATCCAATCTGATTGATTTCGTTGACGAGGCAGAGAAAACATAACTTCATGTACTTGGGAAGTTCTTCAAGACGATTCACATCCCATCTGCATGATATATCGATTCACTGAAGATTAAAAGCAAATATATATAGAGCGAAATAGTTTGATATTATTTTCCATGATATTGTTAGTTACTTTTCAACTATGGTTGTGAATAGTTGAAGCTCCTCCAATGTCCCATAAATATCGTATATATCGTCGATAGTTGTAATAAGCATGAAAACTTTTGTAAGCATTTGTCGGTGATATGCAAACTCCGGCTCATAGATTACTCCAACACTCGAGAAATAACCCTCCGTTATTCGATCTCTAACGAAATCGAGGTGTTTTGTTAATCCCGTCTTGCTCCACCAACTGCTTCACACATATAAAAAGATGAACTATATAGAATTACATTTTATTCTTATCTATAAAAATTCTAAGATATAACGAATTTTCTTGAAAGTCAAGTCACAGTTTTAACATATAAATGATGAGAAATCATGAAATTCCAACTAAAAACAATTAATAGAGATTTTATTTGTATTATGATATATTGTGAGATTTTAACACGTCTCTCTTGAGATGATGGTTTTTTTTTGCTCATTCCTTTTTAGTTGGAATTCGAACTATGAATCGGTTATACATGTATATGTTTACTAAAGTACTCTTAGCACATATGACGAACATGTTCTTTATATATTAGTGATTTTCAGATTTCATGTATGATTACTCAAAGTCCACGAATGTTGAGTTACTTAATTGCTAACTTACCTAGAGAGAGATTTGAGCTCGTCTTGATGGATAGCTTGTACGAAATTGAAATCAAGTTTCGCGAATTCAAGCAAGATAGGATTCAAGTCGTGTCTCTCTCCGTACACGTCTATGTACCACCTTGCTTCTAATCTTCCCACTCTCCGGTGGTACGGCATCTCTAACGCATGGATCACCATCCTCCGAAGAGTGTAAGATTTGTTCTCAGTCTTATTAACCTCCACAAATTTTCTAAGTCGTTTTGTTGTATAGCATATGGTCTCTTTCAATTTAGTATCGATTCTGGTCGAGAGATATGAAGCTTCGTATAGTGAAAGAATACCCTTGATGTCTTTATCATCCAAATCATCTCCAATATTTCCGTATAAAACATCTGCAAGAGATTGCAATATGAACGTGTGGTTATTATTAACAACAGTAATTAGTTGATTATAATTTTTTTTTCTTTTCTTAAAGTTTAGAACTAGAATATAGAGTCAGAACTGAAGACCAACATTATATAATTCATTTTCGAAACTTCGAATTAAAAATTGAAAATTTGGATTCTATGTGAATAATCGTTTTTGTTTTTTTGTTAAAAAAAATCTTCTTTTACTTTTAGCTTTCAACCTTCTGCGATATTGAAACCATGTTGCCGTAGGAGTCGGAACTCAAGGGCGGTCGCGTATAAGTCTTCCCATCGATCTCTCCGTTTTTTGTGTGCTCTCACATTTTTTACATGCACATTCGTTAGAGTCTTCTTGATTTCACGTTCAAAATGGTAAGAAACTCCAAGCCTTTGTAAAGTGTCAACGAGCTCAAGCTGATCGAGTAAACCCTCCGTTTCATTGAGCATTTTACTCACTTCCTGCTTCAATAACATAACTCTCTCGATGTTGTCCTCTTTCTGCATGATATAAATATAATTACCACTATCTAACTTCCTGAATAGTAAGTAATATGTCATATAATTTTATTTAACACGACGTCATGTAGATTTTTTATACGTACCACATATGTATTACCGAGCGAGAGGAGATACTCGTGCTCCCAAAGAGACGGTTGATAGTTTGCAGAGCGACGGGCTACAAGAGGCTGGGATGGTGTCTTTGACTCAGCCTTGCGAGTGAAACGCGGTTCAACATGTCGTTTAGGCATTTCTTTGCTTTGCTAATGATTACTCTAAAGAGTTAAATAATTGGATGAACTCTTCTTTAGACTCCGCTATGATATTTTATACTGATTAAGGTTTGGGTCTCGGACCACAGGTTATATATGAAGATATTTATTTTTCTGTTTTACTAAAATAATATTTGTTTCAATCAGTTTAGTATATATCGTTTTACTCGATCGCTATAAATAATTCAATGACCATTTGCGTTTTCATAAATATCTTGGAGAAGTATTATTCCCACAAAAAAAAAAAAAAAATCTTGGAGAAGTAATGGCTAAAACATTTCGG
This sequence comes from Arabidopsis thaliana x Arabidopsis arenosa, assembly GCA_019202795.1. Lineage (NCBI taxonomy): Eukaryota > Viridiplantae > Streptophyta > Magnoliopsida > Brassicales > Brassicaceae > Arabidopsis > Arabidopsis thaliana x Arabidopsis arenosa. The sequence continues at coordinate 10,463,268 of CM032924.1, forward strand.
TGGACGGTGTAGATATCCAAACATTTCCGTTTCTTGCTTTCAACGTCCCAAAAAATATCTGAAATTTAAGCAATATATATTCGTTCGGATGCTGACTTCATATTTTGAAGTATAAACGTAGAGTTAGAAGTTTGATTGTAGATTCAATCTTGCTAGTTTTTTTTTTTAATTTTATTTATATCGTAAATAATCTTTACTAATTACTATTATAAGAGATGATTTTTAACCTTCACAACGAGCAAATTTAAACGGTTTCACTGAAGATTTGATAAATGACAAATCTACATGCATCACAAAGATTTGCAATAAACAATTTTACATCCATTACATTCACGATGAACAGTTTTATTTTTTGTATACGAGACGGCGAGACCACCAAAGAACGATTATACCTACACGATACTAAAACAATAAAATTTTTATTGATAAATATGCCTCCATTAATCTACAATAATTACATACGATAGTAATCAAATTTCATATATTAATTCCAAAACCAATCCAACTCCCCATTAGTATGATATTGTCCGCTTTGGACTCAATGGCCAAGCCCCACGAATTCGGTTTTGAGTTCCTTCCCAAAATGCTCTCATAATAATTAGAGTTAGACTTCACTTCTATATTAGAATATTATGTTTTAATCTTTCCGATATGCGACGTTGGTTTGTCTTCCAATAATATCTAATATAAAAACATTTAATCTTGGCCAACTACTCTACCAATGGTATATAGTGTTGATTTTTTAGATATAAAAATAAAAATTTGTGTAATCATGAGATTTGTTTTTAGAAATTTCATTGAAATTTTGTTAGACTATTTATTGGTATATATACATTTCTATATTATTGAAACAAATAATTAATATATTAATAATAAAAACCGTGCAGGTGTTCGAGAGTGACAAACCCCCGGGCCAAATGTATATATATCCAACATACGAAAATTGTTCTCTATATGCGTACAAGGCCACAGGCATACAACATTTGTGTGGATAAAAGTATTTTGGATGTACAACGTTGGGCAAACTATGAAGCCGAGAATTAACCACTATGACAAAGTACAAAACTATCAACACAAAACATAAGGGACCTTTTTAGTCACGTAAGGGACCTTTTTAATTACTTGATGTAATTTGAATCTAGTACTTTGTACAATTGCCATATTTTTTGGACAGCGTCTCATTTTCCACATATATTAGATCCATAAAAACCGGCTGAAATCTAGGAATAATATATGTGTTTTTGGCTCAAAGTTTTCAATACACATTGTTCATGTCAAATTTCACATTTTTTCGAACGGTTGAATCTATTTTTCAGAGAAAAACCTTGATTGCTTACAATAACGGTGAGCATGCATATATATGTAAACTGATATAGAGCAATGTTTTTTTAATTCGACCTGGATTATAAACCGAATTATCTTCCAATTCAACGGGTTACTAGGTCGACCGCATGTCAATAGAATAATAAAAGTTCTATATACCATTTTATATTATGTTTCATGAATAGAAAACTTAAATAAACAAAAACACCGTGGTGTAAATCGCCAATGATGAAATAAACTAATGCATCACATCAACCATTCTTGGTTATTTTTAGTTATTTGCATCACCATTTCGTTTCTTTTCTTCGAGCGGCATAGTAAAATCTTCATCAAAATCTAAATAATTACAATAACATATTTTAACTAATATATTATATAAAATTAAAATTAAAAATTAATCAATATTTTCAAATACGATAGGTTGAACCAGTAATATCAAATTGTGGGGGGGGGGGGGGGGGGGGGGGGGGGGTTAGCTGGATTTTTTTGGGTTTATAATTAGCGGATTATAGCATTGGACCCAAACCACGGTCCCAAACGGATCTGGGAAAAACAACAATATCATCATTACTTCGTCTAATTCCATTAGCCGTTGTACCTCTGCTGAGTGGATGGACTGGAATTGTTTTATGAATTATGCTTTTATGTTATTATCTTTTTGCCATGAAACAATTTGTATAGGTTTATAAATCTAAAATATTTTTATTTTTAATGAAATATTTACATTTTTAGCAAACAAATCTATATTATTAATTGGGAATCACTAAATATTAAATAACCTTATGAAGAGTAAAATATTACAAAAAATGTCATTGGTTTTTAGTGTTTTTAAATAACTTCATTAAGGGTACAATAGTAATCACAAAATTAATATATTTAAATAAAAATAGTTTAATTCTTTTAAATAATTATTAATTTCAAAAAAAATAAACTAATTTTCTCTCTCTTATTAATTATAAACGAAAATTTGAAATTAATTTTTTAAAAATTGTTAACCAATAAGAATTGAAAAACTAAGATTTTGATATCCAACTAAGATTTTATCTAAACCAATCGTAATAGACTATTCTATATCAAAAATAAAAAGAAAAATAATATCATTTTAATTCAAAATTAAAAACACTATCGTTTAAAAGATTTATCAATGGAAGACTTTAAGATTAAATTTAAAATTTCATAAGAAAATTAAATACAAATATTTTAAGATTCAATTTTGTTATAATATTTTCACAAATTTTAAAATATAAAACAAAATTTTATTTCACAATTTCTAAAATACGATATTAGGTATTAACAACTATTTATATTTATGATGAAATAAACTCAAATAATAATAAATTTAAAGTAGTTATCATTATAGCCTTCGTTTAGAGCAAGTTTGATAAATATCTAACAATAGATTGTATATATTAATTTCTAAATTATTTTGCGTTTTATTTTTTGTTTTTCAACCGGATCTTCCTTAAATAAATCCCTAATATATTGCACACAGTTTTCAAATAATGTAAACTAATTATATATTTTGAATTAAAAACAAATTATGCAGCAATAGCATATCCCTTTTAGAGATATCTCAAATTTTTAGTTTTAGTCCAAAAATCAAATTAATTATGATTAACAATAAAAAGAAGAATATGCAAAATTTAACTAAGGAAAAAAACATTAATAAATTTGTTAAAATATATTTGTAACTTTAGCAGCATATATATTAATCTGCAAAACTCACAGTATGTATTGTATGATATTTAAAAGTAAGCAAACAAGAATTTGGAACATGATTTTAATGGAATGAAATGAGAATAGGAATTACGAGACGGGATGAGAGGGGAACATAAATTATAAATCAAACTATATACCCAATTGGTATGAGTTCAGGTTATGAGCACTATATAAAATAAATTTGTTTACATACATATAACCTTGTACGTACGTTTTTAGTTACACATTTTCTATTTATGCCGGATACTGGACCGTCATATTTTTATTTCACGTATACGAGACGGATTATGGGACCAAGAATTTATGACAGATATAGGACGGGATAGGTTTCCCATTCTAAAATAGTTACGCCTAGCTAATATACATGAAATAACCAAACTCAAACCGAATCTATATCCTATTTAACACATGTAATCAAACTATTAGAAATGTTTTGATTAATTTAGAAAATAAAATAAGTAACATCATTTAACTTTTGCAACTAAATTATATCTTCGTTTTATCTTAAATATAATTTCGCACGTACGTGTAGGTCCGGATCTTAAAATATAACTATGCACTAACGCAACTGAATTTCGTTTATTACTCTAATTTTATAATATTTATACTATTATAAAGTTCACTAACACAACAAAATATTTTATATTTTTAAAATCTATATAACAATTTCTATAAAAATATCTCTACACGTACGTGTGAATCCAAATCTAATACACTAAAATATATATCATAGAAACAACGAAATAATCTATATTGAATTAAAATTTGTTAGAACTTTCTAAAAAATATGAAACCCCGCACGTACGTGCGGGTCATGATCTAGTTAATATGTAATCAGTCAGATTTTATTCAATTTATTTTGGATCAATGAAATGTGAAAACAACATAGAAAATAAAATATTTTCCACCACGAAGACTTAGGTTCCACCAAGAAAACTCGTACTCGTTTAATAGAACCGAAACTTGATTATCGTTTCTTTATCAATATTTCAGCTAATCCTAGCATAGATTCATTCTATCTCTTGTATATGTTACTCATACAGTCATACAGATTTGTGCCCTTTTTACCTTTTGCAAAAGTAACAAATTTCCTAATTATCTTAGGAGATTATATCTTCCTAAACAATCTAATATTTTCAGAATTCTCATATCTTCAAATATCATTATGACTCTCTTTTTCTTCATATTTGTCGCCTTAAAAATATATATCTTCCTAGATCACAATTGAAATTGATATACATTTTCTAAGATTTAATGAGAATTAACCCTAGCCACGTTGATTTCAAATAATGTCCCGGCACAATTTGCTCCAAGAGCTTTGACTCTGTTCGACAAGCATATGTACTTTCAATCTTCCCATTTTTCATCACTGAAGTTGATAACTCAAACTCACCAGTGTTCTAAATCACCAAATACATCACACATACCCGGCAAAACATCAATGATAAGAATATTTTAAGCAACACTTTGAATCTTTTCAAATTAGTCATATATCATCACAATCTCAAATCTTCCCATTTTAATCGTGTCATTAACTCGAATTATTTTCTTATTTGGATATTTTTAGAGTAATACTCTCATATGGGTTGGTTCCATTTGCGTTTTTTTTTAGGTCAAGTTTGACAAATATCTTAAATGTTAGTCAAACTTGTGGACATGGAAAAAAATTTATATTTAATAAAAAAAACGTGTGGACATGGTATAATATATATCTTGAGTTTTTTTTTTATTAATAACAAGTACGAGATATGTCAGTATCCACCGTTAGTTCACGTTAATGGCATGTCAAATAGATTCATGCATTGCTTGTCTCGTGGTTCAAAAAATCTTAATGAAATTCCAAAGAATAAATATCGATTCGGTCTCCATGTGACTACCTGTATATATATATATATATATCCCTGTCTTCAATGCAAACTGAGAGGCCAATTTTGTTGGACCACACTAAGAGAAGTGGTAACGAATAATCACATGTGGGCAAAGACGTCACGGCGTTGTCTAGGTTTAGACAGTACAATTTGTATTAATATACATCTATACGTTCTTATCTTATGGGGCACTCAAGCTCCTGTCACTTCTATATCGTTCACATTTCATAATTTCAGGAGCTTTGAGTGGAATAAAAATACACATGTAGCTTTACCCGAGTTTATAGCTCAGTAGTTTGTATTACTGCTTCTGAATGAAATGGGGAGGATTCATTCTTGGGATAATAGAGAGGCACAATAAGACTTTAGCCATCTCATCTAAAAAATATTTTTTGAAGACTACTTATACTAAGTTTTGAATATCAACGGATGCATGTGCCTCCATAAATTACAACATTCCTCTGCCTAATCTAATAGTATGTATCTATGTATAAATGACAAAAAAATGCTAAACTGCTTTTAGAGAAACTTATCAAACACGTTCTTATATTATGCACATATGTTATAATTTGAATTAAGATTAAAATACATTTGAAAATACAAAAAAATAAATGAAGCATTGCCATGCAGTAAATAATAATAAATGAATTTCAGCCAAACAACTCATTTTTTTTTTCTATTAACCAGAAATAACCTGGAAAAAAAAAACATGAAATAACCTCGAATGATTTTTGACTTTGACTTTGAGTTTTACTGACATCGGACAATTGATTAATTTATGCTATGATTCCTTCTGTAAGGAGACTGCACACCTGCGGGTACCGTACAAAACTCTTCGATTACCAAAAAAAAAAAAAACACTCACGAAATTAAACCCTTATTTTAAAGCTAATTAATTTGAGAACATTTATAATTAATGTGAAGCATACCAAATACTATTTTCCTATGTAGACATATCTATAATGCGGCAAATGCAAATTTACAATCCTATAACGGAACGGGATTGAAGAGTAGGGATTGGATATAATCAACGGTCTTGGTCTTTTCGGGGCTGCCGTGGCCATCACCGTGCTGGTAGATACACTGTACCACGCGGTTAAGATTTGCGGCTGCTGCCACGAAACCACGAGGAAGAGAAGAAGTGTGTGCCGTTTTTAAATCGGAGTTTATGACGTCCCAAGAATCGCTGATCATACTTTGCATGTGTCCACGTGCCTCTTCCTCACTGGCTCTTGTCTCATACATGCACTACAACAAATATCAGCATTGATAGCACACGAGTATAGCGTTTTTTCTGTTACTGCTATGGTAGAGTTTATTTTTTTTGGGTTTCTTTATAATAGCGGTGTGTAAACGCTATGATAGAAATTTAATGAGCGGGAATCTAAAATGACTTAATCCGCCAACACTTAGCAAAAAAAAACCCTTTAGCGCCTCAGATCTAATTCATTTCCCTCTTCAGTCAAAACACTTAACCAAAAACAAAACCCTTTCTCTCGAAATTTTTTCCGACAAAACTCTCAAATAATCTCAGATTTAGCTCAACTCTCAAATACTCTCTCAAATACTCTATCCTCTGCGGCGTATTAAGGTCGGATTTGTACTCCTCCGTAGCCACATTCTCCTTCGCAGCGGCCGTCAGCTAGCTAAAATCGAGGCATGCATGTCTTTCTTCGTTTCTATAACTTCCATTTCTATTGATTTTTTGGTCAAGATTGTCTCTAATTTCAACCTAGTTCAGTAGATTGGTACAGAAAATCGGATTTTTTTATGTCATTTTGAAATTAGGGTTCTTCGATTAGTTTGAAATTAGGGTAAAGCGAAAACTTCTGCGATTTTGATGTCTGTTAATCATTTTTATCCACATTCTCTTCACAAAGATCTTGGTTTTGCGATTTAGATTTCTCCTAATCGATTTGTTAGTAGATTTTTTATTTAAGCTTATACTGATTCTGCTTTTTTGATTCTGCATTTTTTGGCAAGTGTTGGTGATTGAAATGTTGGGGAACTGAAGCTTTGCCTTTGTTGTACTAATACGACAGGTTAGTCCTTGAATGTGGCTGTGATTCTTTGATTGTAAATGGTATGAATGTTTTGGTTTTGATAAATTTGCTGTGACTATTGTGGTTTTGTTGAAGTTGCTGTGACTGTTGTCAATTTGTTAAGGTTGTTGTCACTGTTCTTGTTTTGTTAATTTGTTTGTTTCTGAGATAGTGTAAGTTGCTTAATGCTTAGTATGTCTTTAGCATTGTGTTCAGTTTAAGTTGTGTCTTCATGATAAGTTGCCTAATCATGATAAGTTCTCTTATCATGTGATTTTTCTCTGTGACTATTGTTGATTATGGTTTCAATTTGTGTTAATAAGGTTTTATTTAAGCTTATAACATATAATGTTGGACAAGGCATGGGTGCATCTATGCAGGTAAGGAATAAAATTATATACATAGGTTTGCTTTAAAATGGGGTTTAGAAACTTTAAGATTTTTTTTTCCTACTTTACTTCTTCATTGAAGAGCTGATCCTGGTTATGAGAGAGGTGCTCGGAGATTTGTATTTGATGTGGCTGCGGCTTTAGGAGATATAGATAAGATAATATGTCCTTGCAAAGACTGTCGTAATGTATACCGCCACTCAAGTAGTGATGTGGTGGTTCATCTTGTAACAAGAGGGATGGATGAGGCTTACAAGCTGCGAAGTGATTGGTACCATCATGGAGACACAGTTGCTGATGGAGAATGTGAGAGGGAAGTAAATCTTTGGAATGAGGAAATTCTTGAGTTATACAAAGCTGCTGAATACCATGACCAAGAGTTGGCTAGTAATGGTGAGCTAGGTGACAATCCAGTGGCTGACTTAAGTGAGATTGCAGAGGGTGAGGACAAGAGAGAAGATGAGTTTCTAGCTAAGCTAGCAGATGCAGAAACCCCTTTATATCCTGATTGTTTAAACCACAGCAAGCTGTCGGCTATTGTGTCTCTCTTTAGGATTAAGACCAAGAATGGATGGTCTGACAAGAGCTTTGATGAGCTTCTTGAGACACTACCAAAAATGTTGCCCAAGGATAATGTGCTTCACACATCCTTGTATGATGTGAAGAAATTTTTGAAGAGCTTTGATATGGGATATGAGAAGATTCATGCGTGTGTAAATGACTGCTGTCTTTTCAGAAAGAAGTACAAGAAGCTGGAAAATTGTCCCAAATGCAATGCTTCAAGGTGGAAGATTAATATGCACACTGGTGAAGTCAAGAAAGGTGTACCACAGAAGGTATTACGGTACTTTCCAATAATACCGCGGCTGAAGAGAATGTTCAGGACAGAGGATATGGCAAAGGACTTAAGATGGCATTTCAGTAACAAGAGCAGTGATGGCAAACTTCGCCATCCTGTAGATTCTGTTACATGGGAAAAGATGAATGACAAGTACCCTTTATTTGCATCAGAAGAAAGGAACATACCCATTTCTTCATCTGGACATGAAGATACCATTAAATGGCTGGCATATGGTCCACGGTGTAGTGCAAGGTCATACACTGGTTATATAGTGAATGGGCAACGTTTTCACACAAGCTCACTTGAAAGGCAAAGTCAGAATAGTGGAGTCTATTATGAGGCTACAGCTATGTGTAGATCTAGTGCTAAAGATACATCACAGGTGGTTGATTTGGTATCTTACTACGGCAGAATCATTGACATCATCTTGCTAGACTATAATGTCTTCTATGTTCCTCTGTTCCGGTGTCAATGGGCAGTGAGAGGTAATGGAGTTAAGGTGGAAGATGGGTTCACACTTGTTAACTTAAATCAGAGTCAAGTCAGTTTTTTGCGGGATCCTTACATACTAGCATCTCAGGCAAAACAAGTCTTTTATTCAAGGGAAGATGATTCCTCCAGTTGGTATGTTGTCATGAGAGGTTCTACAAGAAGATATAGCAAAGAAGATGTTCAGGATGGAAATGCAGATATTGGTCCATTGCCAGCAGCTGTTGACATGGATATTGACTTAGATGATGCAGAAACTGCTAGAACTGATTGTGAAGGAATATATGTGCCAAATGTAGTTTTTTTTATATCTTGGTTCTGGTTTCGATGTGTGTTTATGTGATGTGTGTTATCTCATACTATGTGCTGTCTTTTGTCTAAGTTAAGATTGACATGTTTTACTTATTTGTTTTTGTCATGTAGGAGACTTAATTAAATGGGCAGACCAAAGAAGAAGGGAGGGAAACAATCAAGAAAGAAGAAGGATACAGCAAAGGAGGATGAGCCAGAGTATATTGGTACTGTTGAGCCTGAGATTCATGAAGAAGACCAGCATACCAGTAAACAAGTGGAGCAGACTGTAGAGGAACCACAGACCAGTAAGCATTTGGAGCAGCCTGTTGAAGTATCTCAGACTGAAGGGAGAGTACCAGCCGAAGTCACTGATAAAGATGGAGAACAGGATGAGCCTGTAGGTGAGATTGAGTTATCTGAAGACCAGCAACCTAAGCGTAAGAAACATAGGGGACCAACCAAGATGAAAAACATTGCCAAGGATCCAACTGTTAGAGAAAAAGTTGACTACAATCTCATGGGAGATCCTTATGGTCCAGGGTAAGTGAAGCTGTCATCATACGTTGGAACACTGGTTAGAGAACATGTTCCTGTTACAATTGAAAACTGGAAGCATGTTGGTCAAGATATCAAAACAGTTTTGTGGAAATCTGTTCAGGTAACATTTCCATTACAGTGTAGTGTACTATTACAGTGTATCAGTTTTGATGGTTAGTTTTTGTAGGCAAGGTTTGAACTTGATGAGGAGTTTCAAAGGATTGCTGTGTTAAAGCAGATGGGAAATTTGTGGAGATCATACAAGTCACGCATTGTCAAAGATATAAATGAGGCTGCTAATAACCAACAGAGGATGAATTTGAGACCAATGAATGTGAATCCAGCAGATTGGAGAAAATTTGTCAAAGTCAAAACAAGCACAGTCTTTAAGGTATTGTGTTTATCCTTATTTAAGATTGGTATTTCATTGGTGATAGCATAATAAATTTGCTTGTTAGGCTGTGAGTGATAAATATAAGGAGAGGAGGAGTAAACAGATACCTCATACTACTAGCCGCAAAGGAATGGTCCGACTTGCTGAGGACATGGTAATGATCCTATCATCTTTGATATTTCTCTTGTTTAGTCTTATATAGATTCATTGTTGTGTTGCTTGTAAACAGAAAATTGAAAGTGGAGATCCATCTGAGGTGACTAGGCTGAAGGTGTGGGTCAAGTCGCGTACCAAAAAGGATGGCACGCCAGTGAATACTAATGCAGCTGAAAAGATTGTATGTCCCAAGATTGTTTTAACATGATTTTGTTTTCCTTTAGTAACAAGTGTCATTGATTTGCAGATGAAAGCAGCTGACCTTGTTGGAAGTGATGCTCCAACAACCACAACAAATCCAGAAGAAGATCACCTCTGTCAACTTTTAGGACCCGACAATCCTGGTAGGCTGCGGGCAATGGGTAGAGGCATGAGTAAGACCAAATTAGCTTGTTTCCAAGTGAAGACCAAGGTTATGACTGACATGGAAGAGAAGCAGGTTCAGTTACTGAAGAAGGTGAATGAATTGGAGGAGGAACTTAGCAAAATGAAGAAGCAGGTTAACTACTTACACAATTAATGATCCAAGCAGCTAAGATTATATATATATATATGAGAACTGACATTATTATTTTATGTTATAGAGACAAGAACCAGAAATAGGTGAAAACTCAGCTGCCAGAGTAAGTAATTTATATCAGATCCATGAATCCTTCTTACTATTGTTATTTCTGACTTAAATTTCTATTTTGTAGAGTGTAAACAAAAGATCACACCCTAAGTGTGTATTGGTTGATTGGTCTGGTAGTGATGAAAACATTGGTGAGGGGCGTATTCTATCTTCTGATCCTGATGACTTAGTGAATGACTGTCGTCTAGGCCCTACAGATCTTAAAGTGTTGGTTGAAACTGCTACCAAAGCAGATGCATTCCTCTGGAGACCAGCAACTAAGATGTTTACTATTCAGGAAGCTGTTGGACAGATTATTGCATGGCCAGCCTCTAAGTGTGTTCTTTTGGACAAAGAGCTCCAAATAGAAGATATTACGCCTTTGGTAAACTTTATATTGATGCACTATATTACTGAGCTTTATGAGTTGGTATTTGATGAGTTATTTTCAAAATGTTTTTGACAGGGCCTAAGAGCAAACTCTATGAATAAATGTAAACTGCTGGATTTGTCTAATGATGATGTGATTGTTGCTGAGGGTCGTTGGCAGACACAAGAAGAAACTGCATTGGTTAATGGACTACCTCTTGGACCAAAGGCAGTAAAAGTATTTGTGGATTCAGTGCTTCAACCAGAAACATTCATATGGAGGCCTACAATTGATATGGCATACCTTGAGGACTGTTTGATGGCTTTTGTTTCATGGCCTGTCAATAAAGTTAGCTTTGAGACTCAGTCTCCTAGACAGCATTCTGCATCAACTGATATACCTTCAGGATCTAAATCTGCAGTTGGGACAAAATCTGCGGAGACAAGTGATAAACCAGCGTCTAATGCCTCTAAATCTTCAGGATCAGGTTCTGAATCTCCCATTGAGACTGAAACACGCCCAAGCTCTCCAGTAAGGAAAACTATACCAGAGTCACAGTCTCCTATCCGGAAATCACAGGTATTTCTATTTTATTTTGGTCTGATTACTTCTGTCAATCTTCTGACCTTTTGTTTTATGTTGTAAACATGGCAGCGTATCATGCAAAATGGTTCAAAGGAGAATAAGAGATGCAAGTTGATGGACATTACCGGAAAGAGTCGAGTAGTTGCTGAAGGACGATGGGCAACAAATGATCCAAACCAGAAGGTTCACTTTGTTCCTTTGGGTTCTAATGCTGTTAAAGTGTGGGTAGATATTGTCAAAGTTAGCGATGCAGAAGTTTGGAGGAAATCAGATGAAATAGAGATTATGGAAGATGCCCTTGGGACAGTTATTGCATGGCCTGAGGACAAAGTGATCATGGCCTGAGGTTTGGTTTGTGAAACTTCTTTGGAAAACTTGTTTTCAGACTTTTAGTTGGTTGGTTTTGGATCTTAAGGAGATCATTGACAGGATCTTTGGAAAACTTGTTAGCTTGTTATGTGAAACATGTCTTGTGAATTGTATCTTGGATTTGAAGTTATTAATGATGTATTTGGGGATTTTAAAACAGGTGTGTCATAAAAAAAAAGAAATCAGTGACATTAAAACAAATATAATAGCATTTAAAAACCTGCTACGAAATCTATTGGTTTTCAAAATGTAAGATTTAAAAAATGCTATGTTAGAGTCATCTACTGTAGCGCAATATATGAGTAATTACTAATTTTTTATCTTATATATAAACGCTATAAGATAATATCTCATAGCATAAATATTTCTTATAAAAAACATAAACTAAACCGTTTTAATATAGCTATCGTAGAGACCCCTATCATAGCATGGATAATGAGTAATTGCAAAATTTCAAACAAATAAATACGCTTGAACACACAGCGTTTCCCTAATGCTATAATAGAAGTCTTTAACATAGCATCTGTATCTGACGCTATCTTATGTGGGGTACTTACGATAACAGGGGCATAACATAGCGTTTATGAAAACGCTATTAATGACATAACATAGCGTTTCTCTCGTGATAAGAATGTGGATTTTTCTTGTAGTGATGTAACACTGGACTGACTTTGGGGAATCTCCTCTTGCCATCTCATCCTGTGAATCATTACAATTTAGCGCTTTTATGATTTATTCTTTTTTTTTGGGGAAAAATTAAATTATTTATACATGAAACTATCTCAGTGTTGTTTAATTTTGTGTCAACAAATTGGTGTTAAAAACTAATGATATTTAATGGTAAGTTTTAAAGTTACGTACTGATAGTTTTTTCTGTTAATCTCTCATTTTAACTTAATTAGAAATTCAAAATTACATTGTTTTAGGAGTTATTTCCAATTAATGTTTAACACATCAGTGGAAACTTTTCTAGATTATACAAAATTAATTGATAAGAATCTTTGTTCCCCATGTAATATCTCAAGATTTACATTACGACTATTCAAACTCAACTTCTTATTAATCAGTAGATGCTAGAAAAAACAATCCCCATTATTAATTGGAAAAATTGAAAAAAAAAAAACAAACTAAATTTGAAATCTAAAAACATGGTTCGTGATGTTGACATATGGTTAATCAACTCTTGGAAAACAATGTCAGCTGAACCATATATAGAGACGGAAAAATAAATAGCATAGATATTTGAGCTAAAAAAATAATTTATTTTGAACAATCATGAAACACTATAGAAAGCTGGTTATTGTAGATTAATGAATTTATATTTTTAAAAATTTGTATTATGTATAGCGAAATCATATTTTAAAACGTGAAAATATATGTTCTTAATGGTATAATATAGCAGAATCACATTTTTCAAAACGTGAAACATAAATAAATGGTATATCATTCATCACTAATAATATTTGGATATGCTAAAAATGTTTTGGCCAGAAGAATAAATATTTTCTATAATAAATGAGATATACCAAAAATTATGAGAAACTAAATAACGAGTAAATTGTGTACCGTTGAGGTGGCGAGATCATTAGCGAGACGGAGAATGGTGGCACAGCTCCGGACGACAGAGTGGTTTTTGGAAACACCGGTTAGGGTTTGGTCGGAGATGTGGTCGGATAGGACGGAGAAAAGGTGGAGCAGTATCGTTGGGACAGAACTCGAGATCACACCGTTTTGCATGTATTCTTCGAAACTTGGTCTGTGTCCAGTTTTGTACCACTTTGCTTCCATCAGGAACGTTTTAAATAGATCCGTCCACTACGTAAATAAAAATAAAAATTTCTAAATAACATCATTTTCGATATACCAAATGATTTAATTAGTAGAAAAACTTACAACTTGTTTGAGGTAAGGGATAACGTTAAGTCCTTTGTCTCTGAGAACATCGTATCCTATTTGGTTGATCTCATTGTATAGAAAAAGAAAACAAATTCTCATGTAGTTGGGAAGTCTTTCAACATGGTTCACATCCCATCTGGAAAAGAGTATATTATATGGATTATAACTGATATTATGGCTGTTAACAGAGAAATTTTTTATCATGACATTTGGTTATCTAAAAGTTTCTTATACTTGTAATACGATATACTTACTTTTCGACAACATTTGTGAAAATCTCGAGCTCCTCTAATGTACCATAGATATCGTAGATATCATCCATAATCGCAATTAACATGAATATTTTGGTGAGTATCATGCGGCAGTATTTAAACTCTGGCTCGTAAAATATTCCAATGGTCCAAAAATAACTCTCTGTGATTCGGTCTCTCACGAAATCAAGTTGTTTCATAAGTCCTGTGCTGTTCCACCAGCTAAATTGACAATCAAATAATTAATTAACTCATATAAACATATATAATCCACTTTGAGAGATATATATAATTATATAACATGTATAGAATTTAGTTCAGAATTACCTAGAAATTAGTTTAAGTTCTTCTTGATGGTTAGCTTGTAACATGTTGAAATCAATTGCTGCAAACTCAAGCAAGAGAGGGTTCATTTCATGCTTGTGTTCGTACACATTTATGTACCATCTTGCTTCTAATCTTCGTATCCTCCAATGGTACGGCGTCTCTAGTGCTCGTTTCACCATCTCAAATATATAAGTTTCATCTTCTCTGCAAATAGTTTTGCTACTTTCCGCGACAAACTCACTTAATCGCTTTTTTGCATAAATTCTAGTCTCCTTGAGGTTAAACTCCGAATCCGTTGAAAAATAAGAAGCTTCGTATAGAGAGAGTAACCCTTTGATATCGCTGCGTAGAGTTTTTCTGAATACCCCGGCCTCACTTATGAAAACGTCAAAATCATCTGCAATAGGAAATACGAATACTTTTATTATTTATACGAAAGAATTTGAACTACTTAACTCCTTTAAGTTACTACTTGGTATATATAGAAACGATTACTTGATTAGTCACAACCATGTGACTAATCCCAAAAAAAAGAAAGATTAGTTACATGGTTGTTAAACTAGAAGTTATTATAGTAAAATAAAATGAGGTAATATGTAAAAAACCTTGCGAGACATCAAAACCATGTTGCCTTAGGAGAAAAAATCCAAGTGATGTAGCATGAAGATCTTGTGCTTCCCTCTCAATTTTGCCGCGTTTGTCATGAATGTTTTTCAAAATATCATGGATTTCGTGTTTATAGTGATATGAGATTCCGAGTCTTTGCAAAGAATCGATCATTTCCAGCTGCTCAATAGAACCTTCAATTTCATTTAATGTCTTCCTCACCTCTTCTTTCAACAATTTAGCTTTCTCCGCGGTTTCAACTTCTTTCTGTATATCGAGAGAAAGCATTGTAGTAGTTAATATAATATACTATTCAGGTCCGATTTAAAGCATATGTTAACAACAACAAAAAGTTTTTGACTCCATTTTATGGGTGAAAAAATTGGATTTCTTATTACACAAACAAATAAAAATCAGAAGTGGTATAATTTTAGGTCATGCATATGGAGTCTATGGAAACGTTAGATTGTCCTGATAATATGTTTGGATAAATTGTGCATGAATAGGATGCAAATTTTGTATGTACCACATATATATTCTCGAGTGAGAGGAGATATTGATGATCCCATAGAGGTGGACGATAACTGGCGGAACGGCGGCGGACGGTGACAGCATGAGCCGAGGTCGTTTTGGAGACTGCGTTACAAGGGAAATGCTGAGTATTTTGATGATGAACGTTGCAAACAAAAGCTGAATTGAAGCAGAGATTGTGAGCAGTCATTTGTACAAGTTAAGGGAGTTGATAAATAAAACACAAACACTTTGGTGGCTTATTTTTTGTCTCTCTGTCAAGCTCTGCACTTGATATATGTACATATTTATACACGTAGAGGCCGACACAAAGTTGTATCGTTTAAATCAATTGAACTATATACTTGTTCTGTTTTAATTAAAACTACGAAACAACTGATTCGTATATCTCTCACTTTTTAATTAAGTTTTTTAGAAAGGTTGATTTCCTCACATGAGATACACAATAAGGTTAACATTTGTATTCATCATATTTAACAATTTTAAAATTTATGTTTATCATTACATTTAGCAATAAAATTTATATTAAATAAGATACACACATACATATTATAATTTGAAACACGTTTAAAACAATTTCGCGTAGGCTCATACCTATTTTGTTTGATATTACATTGGAAATTAGGTCATAAATCGATATAATTAAGAAAACGAGTATCTCCATTAACCAATGATAATAGCTGAAAGCATCACATGTACCAAATATGAATCCGATTGACCAGTAAAATAACTATGGAGGATAACAGATCTTAAGAAGATTAAGACTTCAGTGGACAAAATTACTTCATGATTAATATACCAACGAAAAAAACGAAATATAAATGATTTGGAAATACTTTGGGATTACAACTGTAGATGGTTTTGTATTTATTTGATTCTCCAAGACAAAAATAAAAAGCGTACTCAGTTTTGAATATTCAACTAGAAAAGTCTAAAACATACTTGTGGAGTTGTTACTTGTTATACGTCTTTTTTTTTTTTTATAACAATTGTTATACGTCTTTAGTTTTGCTAACTCTCGTTTTTCACAATAAACATGTGTTTTTGCTAGTGATCGTTGGATTCATTTATACGATTTTATGTTAAAGCCAACGACCAACTATAGTCGTTGCCTCGTTGGGACGGTGATTTTTGCATCACTTTCAAAACAATGGATAAAATTAGTTAACTATTAATCGATACTACCATAGGTATACTAATCGATCATATGAACAAATAATTTAATTTTTTGTGCAAAAAATAGTTTACTATTTATACATAATAATGTTTTTAGAATTTTGTCAAATGATGAAAAATTTCTTGTACTCAATAAAAGTTGTGTGTGGTGTGTTCGTCTTTGAAGAAATTAGTTACGTTGAAACGTCTTTGAAGAAATTAAGGGGCCTTAGTCAGAACTTCAAAGCCCAAATAGTATTAGTCTCTTATGGGCTTTTTTTTATATTTAACTACACAAGCCCAATTACGTATAATATAAAGGTCCATTTGGAGATAAAACCCTAATCTTCACTTTAAATCAGGAACAAACCCTTCACTTGCGCCAGTCTTGTGCGGCTCTGCGAAACTTCGAAAATGGGTAAATAGTTCTTCTCCATCTTTCGTCTAGATCAAATCTCTTCGTTTCTTAGATCGATATAGCATCTCTTTTGTTGTTGAAATGATGTTTGTGTTACGGATCTGTTATTGTGAACTACTTAGCTTAATGATTTGATTGATTTAGGTGCGTACAAGTATGTATCGGAGCTATGGAGGAAGAAACAGTCCGATGTGATGAGATTTCTCCAGAGGGTTAGGTGTTGGGAGTACAGACAGCAACCTTCGATTGTTCGTCTTGTCAGGCCTACTCGTCCTGATAAGGCTCGTCGTTTGGGTTACAAGGCCAAGCAGGTGACTCATTATACCCTAAATTTGGAGTTTTTGGCTGATTTTGGTGATCACTGTTGTTTAGCTGTCAAATGAGTTTTGTTGATGTTGATTGTTATTGGTAAAATGAGATCTTTGAGTGTAGAGAGTGAGGTTTTGTTGATATTGATGTGATATATGTATATGATCTAGCTTAAGTTGCTTGATTTTGATGTTTTTTGCTTTGTTAGTAGAGAGATAGAAACGTGGTGGTTTCTTGAAACTTGCATTTCACCAGCTACATTGAAATAGCTAGGCAGATATACTAATTCAGTTACTGAGTTTACCCTTGTTTAAATTTACTCTGCTGGAGTTACTTGTTACTAATATAGATGGGTTGATCATGTATGTCAGGGATTTGTTGTGTACCGTGTCCGTGTGAGACGTGGTGGACGCAAGAGGCCAGTGTCTAAGGGTATTGTGTATGGTAAGCCTACAAACCAGGGAGTGACACAACTCAAGTTCCAGCGTAGCAAGCGGTCTGTTGCTGAGGAGCGTGCTGGCAGGAAATTGGGTGGTCTCAGAGTTGTCAACTCTTACTGGCTCAATGAGGTAGAATTACTACCTTCTTTCAGAGCTCTGCATTTAGGTGATTATTCTGGTATATGGATATTAACTTACCAGGTGTCTTCAACAGGATTCGACGTACAAGTACTACGAGATCATCTTGGTTGACCCAGCACACAATGCTGTGCGTAATGACCCGAGAATCAACTGGATCTGCAACCCAGTTCACAAGCACCGTGAGCTCAGAGGACTTACCTCAGAGGGAAAGAAGAACAGAGGTCTTCGTGGAAAGGGTCACAACAACCACAAGAACCGTCCATCTCGCAGGGCTACATGGAAGAAGAACAACTCTCTCGTCCTTCGCCGTTACCGTTGATTGCCTTTTGCTTTTATTATCACTGTTATCATCTTCTAGGTTCCATGTTGTTGCACTTTTATCTCTCTCAGGATGACTTGTTTTTGCAAATTTTGGAGACTATACAATTATGCTTTGAACCTAAATTTTATATTTGCTTGCTGTTTTGTTTATGTTAGTCCGGTTTTGGAATAGAACTATCGAGGCCCCTTTGCAATGCAAATCTCCTTCACTATATGACCATTTTGAAAAGTATTGATTTTGTGTTGTGAATTGAACTAATCTTGTTGTATACGAAACTTAAGTTTTCAGTTCTGTATTAGTCAACAAGTTTAGAATAAGCTTTAAGTTTAAGTGAAAATATCTTTACAGAGAAAATGGACATGTTGCAAAGATTGAACTAAGTAGTTATTGCTGCAATTTTCTAATAGTTCACACGATAAATTCCTCAATCAGTTAATGAATAAAGCAAAATGATCTGATTGTTAATTTTTCCTCGTGGATGTTTTATGTTTGGAATGATACAGACTTAGTTGAAACAAAATTGATTTTTCTCAAACATCAGAAAAAGCTGTGCTATTAATAAATATGAATCTATGACACAACACAATGGCAAAAGCACCGGTTAGGTGAATCTGAAGACAAAGCACTTGTTTTCATATGTTTGGTTAATCATCAGGGAATCCGAGGAACCTGTCGATAATGCGGGCAACAGGAGTTCCATCCCCTGGAGTATATTGAACGAGAGACCCCAACTCCATTTTCGTCAAGGTTTGATAAAGGGTGTGAGGACGAGTGTAGTACAAGTGCTTCCTCTCTTCAAGTGCTTCAGCTAATTCACATTGATGATTGTCCATCAGATCTTCATTCACTACCACAATCAATGGTTTCCCGAGTTTTAGTGTCTCAAATATGCTTCCAGACCCTACATCAGTGAGAGTTAATGACATTATAATCTAGCATTTCGAAACTGGGTCTCTGGTTTTGACTCTATTAAATGTAAAAGTGCTCAACTATTCCCATAACTAACCAGCGTGACTAATAACAAGAGATGCAGACCGAATATAATCAGCGATACTCGAGGAAAATGTGAAGTAATCCACAACTAATGATCCATCTGCTCCATCACACTGGGATCATTAAGAAGAAGAAAAACATAATGAGAAGAGTACAATTCAACAACAACAACAAAAATAGAGTTAAACCCAATTTTCATAGTCACATCCAAATCAAAAGCAATAAAGTAAAGAAGTGAGTTTAAGAAGATGATTAAGAACCTTAGTTGGGAAAAAGATTCCTCGACCCATTTGAATGAGAAGATGAGTAAATCCTCTCTTCTGCAATTCGTCTTTAACATCTTCACTAACCACTGCTTTCACAAGAGCATCAAAACTCGTTGTCCCTACAGTTACAAACACTATTCTCTTTGCATTCTCTCTATCCTCCATTTTTACACTGCTCGATTTTGTTTCTGGAATTAAGGTTTTTACAGTCACTGCAAATTTTCAAAACAATCGATCCCCAATTCAAAATCAGATACGATTAAAACGGAAGCAATGGAGGATTATCAATTAATAACTGTAGATAGGTCCAATCGACACATACCTGAGGACACGCGAAAGCACAGATTGGTCTTAAGAGGCAGATCCAAGAATCTTGCTCCGATCTATGGCGTGATTTGTCTCCTCTGTCCTTTGCTCTCAACGGCAAACTACTTGCTTGTTTCGGGTTCGACAATTATTCATTTGTGCTGTGGATATCCGATCCGAATAAACTCACTTTCCTTTGAACCACTTTTTCAGTATTAGATCCAGTTAGCACCCGACCCAAATAACCAAATCACATGAGAGTTGAATTCCTTATACCCATAACAAAGCTTTGTATCATCAAAACTAAGAAGAATCATTCATCATTTGTTACTTCTTCATCGTTGGATACATCAAATCTGTTGGCGATTCACCGAAAACTCCAAACCCACGGCGAAAATAAACAATGAAATTAGAGAGCCCACGAAAACGACGTTTGATTTCTGGATTTGGGAAGCAAAACTAAAAATTGAAAGAGTGAATTCACCAGTTTTTGGATCTAGGCTTTGTGGGGAGTTGAAGAAATAATGAAAAAATAAATGTTGGAGATCGTCGTAGAGATTAGGGAAGAGAGAGATGGAGAGATATTTTAATAGATTATTGGGCTTGGATGTAAAAAACCTTTGGGCTTTAT
This sequence comes from Arabidopsis thaliana x Arabidopsis arenosa, assembly GCA_019202795.1. Taxonomy (NCBI): domain Eukaryota; kingdom Viridiplantae; phylum Streptophyta; class Magnoliopsida; order Brassicales; family Brassicaceae; genus Arabidopsis; species Arabidopsis thaliana x Arabidopsis arenosa. The sequence goes on from CM032924.1 coordinate 10,483,846, forward strand.
AATAAATGTGTTTCAAATATGATTAACTATAAAGGCCCAACAACAAAACACTTAATGATACCGGATCCGGATATCCGGTTCTAGATTTTTGTATTATCCGGATCCGTAAAATCATTATCCGGATCCGGATCCGCCCACCTCGGATATCCTGTTTTTCGGAGCGGATCGGAGCGGATCCCGGATAATAAGTCCCAGGCCTAGGTGTTGTTCTTCATAAAATTAGAGCTTAGTGACAATATATCTTTGTTGACGAAAAAAAAAAAAAGACAAATTAACTTGTCACATAAAAATCCTGATGATCTAATGGAATTGGTGTCTTTGACAAACTAATCGCTGATTGATTCAAGTCTCGTGGAATCCAATGGACTTAAAGCTTTGTCCTCCTAACTTGTACATTCCTTATCCAATTATGGACCATGAAATTTAAGGTTCTCCCATGGATTAAGTCATGAAAAACCTTACAATTTACAATCACCTTATAAGATGATCTTATATTTCCGCGACACAATACATTTTGTATCGCTAATAGGATAGTTTGGAAACCTGCTCTGAAATCGAAATTCCATCTATTTTAAATTTGACCGTTGCAATATTATTATTTATTTACAAATCTCAGTCTCACTTAAAACTTACTGAAAATTTATTAGATTACATGTCATGGTTGTCATTTTATTTACTAAACTTATGAATTTTATACATTTTAACAAAATTTCACATGTACTGTATATACAAAAATGACTAATGATGGGCTGCTGTCTCAAAAAAAAGAACAAAAAAATAGAAGACTATAAAAGAGCCGAAGAGGCCCAACTGGGATAAATTGTCCTTTTTTTTTTTTTGGGCAAATAAATGTCCTTCTTTAGCAAGCCGCATAAAGAACGAAGTCAACTAGTCAATAAGAGAAACGATGTCGTTTTAGCTGTCGTTGAAAAATACTGTAGTTTGTTTACTCAACAGTCAACAACAACCCTAAAACCCCAGAGCAAAATTAGCGGTTTCTCTGCCACCGGAAAAACACCATGAAACCTCGCTTTTCTCATAATGTCTATTTTTTAGCTCGCTATTCACATCTCCGTCGCTTCCACCATAGTCATCGTCGAACATTCAGCTCTTTCCTCAACAATATCCGTGCGAATTATTACGGCACTCACGCTTCATCTCTCGGCGGCAGCAGCGGAGCTGGAGGCGGAGGTGGTGGAACTGGAGATTCCAAAGGTAACTACTCAGATATATGCTACGAAACTTAGATTTTGCGCTCGCGAGTTCAATTTCTTAGATTACAATTTGAAAAGATTCTTAGGAAACACTTTGTGAAGTTCCAATTGGATTACAGTTAGAGAAATTCTATGGTTTTGAGCTTGAATCATTCTTGCACTCAATGTAGGCAATGCTTTTCTTTTGCCTGGAGCAACAATGGCTACTATCCTTATGCTTGGAGCTCTTCATGCTCGCCGGCTCTATGAAGACAAGAAGGTAATGTAGTAACTCACTTGGTAGGTAGACATTCGCAAGGTTATTTACATAGAGTTTGGTACATCTTCTTAGCATTGTTTTCTACTGTTTGATGAACAGATCGAAGAGAAACGAGAAAGGGGAATCGAACTTGAGTTCCACCCAGATGTTAAAGTAAAACCCTTTTTGCTTTTGTTCTCTTCAATGTCTATTAGTTCTCGAATCTTTATTGTTCATTCGTGGTCATTGTTGTTGTCTAGGCCTCGTTCCTTGGAGTTCTGCCTCTGCGATCAATCTCAAGAGCCTGGGGCTCCTTAATGAGTCTGGTGAGTTCTTCTTGTCGAAGTATTTGTAGTAACTGTTGAACATGATTTTCAATTGTTAGGTCTTTTTCCTCTCAGGAAATTCCGGTGTGGATGCGTCCGTATGCTTATAAAGCCTGGGCTCGAGCTTTCCATTCAAGTATGATCACTTTCTTCTTGTATACGTCTGCTGTTGGTTTGACTCTAAGAGAAAGAAAAAAATAAAGTGATTCCCAGACTGATCTAGCTGTGTTTTCAGATCTTGAAGAAGCAGCTCTGCCTCTTAAAGAATATGCTTCGTTACAGGATTTCTTTGTCCGTAGCTTGAAAGAAGGTTGCAGGCCTATCGACCCCGATCCTTGTTGTCTGGTAACTGGTAACAATATCGTTGTAACTTTCTTTTATGCAGACTTTTTTTTCTTAGTTTTGCTCTCTAAGATTTCGATGATATCAGGTTAGTCCTGTGGATGGCACCATTCTACGGTTTGGGGAGTTAAAAGGAAGTAGAGGGATGATCGAGCAAGTCAAAGGACATTCTTACTCAGTACCGGCTCTTCTAGGAAATAACTCTCTGCTTCCAATGGAACCTGAAGGTAAAGATGAGTCTGAGGAAGAAGCTGTTGGAGATAAGAGCGACAAATCTTGGTTGAGAGTCTCTTTGGCATCTCCAAAATTACGGGAGAACATCTCAGCTAGGTCAGTGAAAAATCAACCTTAAACATCTACGAAGCAACTTTAGTGTTAAAATAACCGCAACTTATTTGATCGAGTTTTTGTTGCAGTCCAATGAAGGGGCTTTATTATTGTGTGATATACCTAAGACCAGGGGACTATCATCGAATACACTCTCCGGTTGACTGGAATGCAATGGTCCGTCGACACTTTGCAGGTTTGGTTACTCTCTATCCTCTAACAGCCTGTGTGTGGTTGGGCTTTTGCAACATTATTTGGAACCTATGTGTGATTGGAGTTTTGGTATCTCTATAAAACCAATTTTAGGCCGGTTGTTTCCCGTGAACGAGCGTGCTACAAGAACGATAAGGAATCTCTATGTCGAGAATGAAAGGGTAATTTTTGTGATTTATTGTAGTTGTATCAACCAAATATGTCTGGCTTTTTTTTTTTGTCTCCAGACACTGATCATCAGCTGTTAATCTAACAGGTTGTGCTTGAAGGGATATGGAAAGAAGGTTTTATGGCACTTGCTGCTGTTGGTGCGACCAACATCGGATCCATTGAGGTAGGTGTTATGAAAATTGAAACTCTTAAGCCCCAGACATTAAGGAACTTGCTAAAAATTTTGCTTCGATAGCTTTTCATTGAACCTGAGCTAAGAACAAACAAGCCAAAGAAGAAGCTATTTCCTACAGAGCCACCAGAAGAGCGGGTGTATGATCCGGAAGGTCTTGGCTTAAAGCTTGAGAAAGGGAAAGAGGTAAGAGTAGGTCCAAAAGAGAGAATAAAAATTCCAATTTAAGAAATGTAACAAGGTTCTTTTGTCCGTATGATTGGTAAATGGTTTCATGTATGGGTCAATGCAGGTAGGTGTATTCAACATGGGATCTACTGTAGTGCTCGTTTTCCAAGCACCAACCGCAAACTCACCCGAGGGTTCAAGCAGTTCCTCAGATTACAGATTCTGTGTTAAACAAGGAGACAGAGTCCGCGTTGGACAAGCATTGGGAAGGTGGAATGAGGAATGAGTAGTACATGGCGTTAAGCACTAACAACATACCACACTGTTGTTTTATTTTTGTTAGGTTTCGCAACCACCATCTGACCAAATCTTCAATCAATTACCAAAAGTGTTTATGCATGTCTCTACTTGAGGCTATACTTATAAACAAATTTTGTAATTGTCCTAATCCTACCTATTGAAACCCATATCTACTATTTTGTAGTGTTTTGAAACTTTGAATATAGTAAACACGTCATTAGCATTCATGTACCGCAGAGAAACAGAAAAGCAAATAAAAAAGCAAGAAGAAGATGCAAAGAGCATAGCTCAGTATTATACAGACCTGTAGTTAATGAAAACTCTAGCCATCGAATGATATCTTTCCACCAAAGAGAAGAGATTGTGTGCATAATAGACCTTTGAATAAAACCTAAACAAGAAGATTAGAGAAAAAGAACTCACATTTTATGGTTTATGAATTTGACATCGAAAGATCTCTTACAAGCCATGTAAAAACAAGAATTCCCCCATAATTTTACAGTCGTCCAAATCATCAATATGTCATCATCCTTCTCAATTTAGTGTTGAAATCAACCACAGCCTCTGGCTTCCTATATCAAAACTTTGTTCCTGAAAATAGTAAATATATCAGATTATAGTACCAATCAATCGGTGAGGATGATAAACTCCATGGTTACTTGGACTAGCACAAAAGGATCACCTTCCAATTTTTAGCCTAAACAAGCTTTAACGAAGAGGAGCAACTATAATTTTTGATCATCTATCAACCATGGATTCCCCACCTGAACTCGATCCAAACACACAAAGTACACTAAAGCATTCAGTCTCTACAAAGCATTGACAGGGCTAACTAACATTTTCAAAAAAAAGCTTTCAATCTATTTTCACTGGAAACATACATATCATTTTATATCTCTTCAACATTCCTAAATAGTAAGGATTAGAGAACAATGCTAATAATTCACTTCCCTAACTTATTCAATTTTCAGTAGACTTCAAGCTTAAAACCCATGGTTATTTGATATCCTACACACCAAGCTTAGGTTTTTAATTTCAGGGCAAAACTAAAATGATGGTTACTGATCTCCTACACACCAAAATTGTTACAATACTACTCAATTTCTGGATCATTCTAATACATTCATGTAAAGCAATCAACAACTGATTCTAATTGTGATTTTAGACTATGCCTACAACAAACGTGAAGATACCTAAAGCTGTGAGTGTTTTAGCAGATCAGAAGAAAGAAACACAAAAGAGTGAAAGAAAAAGCACACCTACGTCTGTTTAGAGTACGAAGACGAGAAGGGGACGCGTTTGTTGCGGAACATCATGTAACCAACGGGTAATACGACGCCGATCATCATCACCGCCGCTCCGATCAAGTACCGTAACAGACTCGGAGGCTCCACTTCTATCACCGTCTTAAACTGCAAATCCGCAGGATGCGAGAAAAGAAATATGAATCAGTAATAAAGTGGAGCAAGACAACGGCAAACATGGGGAAACGAAAAGGAAAAACAGAGAAAGAACGCGAAGATTAGATCATTGAGATCTAGAATTACACATTGGGTGAGGAATTTACCGGCATTATAACGTCGGAGAAAAGGATTTCGCCGGTGATGAACCAAACTTCGTTGTGGAAGAGAAGAGATCTAGACTCTCCGGTGAGATTCGTCAGGTGAGTCTCTTTTTTTCTGTTTCCTCACTACTTATAATGGGCCTTTATTTTACGGCCCAATTTGATTTCATAATGAGCCTGAACCCTGAGCTACCTACCACTTGCACTTGTATACTATGTACTATTTACTACAGTATTTAGTAGTAGTTTGCATCTTACTTTGCATTATGTGAATTCAAATTTAGATAGTAGTAGAGATGACACTAAGGGCCTCGTTTAAATGCAGCGGATGCAGTTGCAATTGCGGGAGTTTGTGGATTTTTAAAAAATCTTTTTGTAATTTATAGGATTTGATAAAATAAAAAATCTATTGCCAACCGCTACCGAGCGGTCTATAGCTGTTTATAACGATTTGAAGCGTTTTTTATGATAAGCTTTAAACGTTTGCACCGCAACCACCCGCAAACGCAGAGATTACGGATAATAGCGGGAGAACCAATAAGCCCTAACACAACTACACAAATCATTCGATTATATATTATACTCGAAAAATTTATCATATTAATCTAGTATAATATTTTTATTTGTCACGTTATAGTTAACCAAAAGAAAGAAAAGTTAACCACATTAATTAAACTTTATATAATGAAATGTATACATGTTCACATATTTAATAGCAAGCAAGTTCTCCAAGTAGAATCTTCATATAAGTACCAAAATAATTATTAGGGATCCCATAATTAGTATTTTTAGAATATATATTAGGCATTTTTTTTGCATTTTAAGCAAGAAAATAATACTCCAATAGCTAAGATTTCAGTTTTGCTCAGATACTTAGATGGATATATTAACTTTTAACTTGTAAGTTGTAACACATCAAATTTAAAAGATTTATTTTTACTTTCGCATCTTTAGTTTACATTTTTGTGTGTTTTAGAATAATATGTATTGTAATCTTCAAGTTCACTGTATTTTTAAAAATATATAGTACTAGAGAAAGAGACTTCTCGGGCTCGCTAGACAAAAAAAAAGGAATAGAAGTTGTGGGTTCAGGGTTGTAACGTTTATTGATTTATTTTTGGTTTTACTGATAGATATTTTTTCACACAGTGTAAATGAGTTGCAACCTCATGCTAATGAAGAAAGTGACAAAAAAAATTAAAAATGAAAATTTGAGCCGGTAGCAAAATTAGATACAAACTCTTTACGACTATTAGATACCCTTTTGAAAAAGGAAAAAGGATTATACGTTATCTCCAAAGTCCAAACCGCGTGGACCAAAACTGCATACCCTCTGTGCTAAAAGTTGAGAACTACAAGCATAGATCAAGATTCATGCAATGGGAGGAGATGGTGGTGCTGATCCCGTAATTCACTTTGTGTTTGTTCATGGAGCCAGTCACGGAGCTTGGTGTTGGTATAAACTCACCACTCTTCTCGACGCCGCCGGATTCAAATCCTCCTCCGTTGACCTCACCGGCGCTGGCATCAACCTCACCGACTCTAACACCGTAATGGACTCTGACCAATATAACCGTCCTCTCTTCACTCTCTTGTCCGATCTCCCTCCTCACCACAAAGTCATACTCGTTGCAGTGCCGTGCTTAGACGTATTGTGGCCTAGAACACGTTTTTCAAAAAAGTAATTATAATATTGAATCGAAACAAAATGTTAGTAACAAAAACTGATAATGTAAAAGAAAATCAAAATAAGTTATTTTCTTTGTTTTCATATATTTTTCTAAGAATATTCTTTGTTTTTCCAATAATATTGTTTGTTTTTAATATATATTTTTACTTATTATTATATATTACTAAAGAATGTGTTTTCAAGATAAGAAAATCTCCTCTAAATAAGTAAAGGCATAGTTAAAAATGTAATTTTCATTTAAAAATTTTCATTAAATAAATATTTTGTATCAAACTAACTAAATAGATATACTACTTTCTTACAATAATGTGGCCTATAATATATTTTTTTTTTGTGTGGCTTTGGGCATTTGTCCTTTTTGCCATTAGGTTGTCATGGCTCTGACTCGTTGGACATAGCATCGGCGGAGGAAGTGTCACTGAAGCTCTTTGCAAGTTCACAGACAAAATCTCCATGGCGATTTACCTCGCGGCTGCCATGGTTCAACCCGGATCCATCCCTTCTCCAAATCTTTCAAACGTGAGTGTGACGACTCTTTTACTAACTCACCTCTCCTTTTTTTTGTGTGTTATGATCCAAAATAATATATAGAAGATATATAAATCAATCCACTGGTTTGAACTCTTGTGGGTATTTGATAGATGCATGTGGGAGAAGAAGAAATATGGGAGTACACATATGGTGAAGGTACCGATAAACCACCCACCGGAGTCCTCATGAAACAGGAGTTTAGACGCCATTATTACTATAGCGAAAGCCCTCTTGAGGTTACTCTCTTAATCACTTCATAAATTATGTTTCAACACTAATATTATTATCTCGTGAATAAATATATATTTATATAAATGGTTATTGGTAGGACGTAACTTTGTCATCTAAGCTGTTGCGTCCTGCTCCTGTGAGGGCCTTTCAAGATCTTGGTAAGCTGCCTCCAAATCCCGAGGCCGAGAAAGTTCCTCGAGTCTACAACAAGACTGCTAAAGATAATCTATTTGATTCTGTGCGTCAAGACCTTTTGGTGGAGAATTGGCCACCTTCTCAGTTGTATGTCTTGGAGGAGAGTGACCATTCTGCTTTCTTCTCTGTCCCAACTACCTTATTCGCGTATCTCCTCCGTGCGGTTTCTTTTCTTCAACGATAAACTTAAACGTCAATCTTTAGTGACAATGTGTGGTCTCATTATCCTTCCTACATTCCGATTTGATAGCAATCTAATTGGGGAACAATTAGATTATGATTTTATTATGTAGTTCTCTTTATGTTATTTGATTTTGAGTTTGAATAAGCTTTACATGTGAAGCAATCCGGGGTAAGAGAGACAGATATCTCCTTGTAGTGGATTATTATTGGTATCCTTGGTTTCTTTTTATCAATAAATCTATCATAGTAGCTAAGCTTAACTTTCAAGGTGAGTACTTGCTTTGTTCTTGATGGATGAGGTGAAAAATAATGCTAGAGATCTTCTTGAACATGACCATGAGATGAAACGGCGAAACACCGGCCCGTGTGATACTACTACTTACTAGGAAGTGGTTACAAGCCTCAAAATGAGATGAATCCTATGACATGGCAATTTCCTGAAGCTTTTAATTATTTTTGTGACCAATTCAATGCATCTGCGGATAATTCTTGTTATGAAGCTGTTTATTTTGGCTCAGTTTAGATTCACATCTCTTTAAAAAATATTCAAGATTTAGAGATCCGAAATTTAGATAATATTAAGGGGGACCTAAAGCAAAGTTTTAATTTGTTTTTTTCTTCATAAAGCACGACCTTGTTCTTCAAGTGTATGTCTTTCTTACGGATAACCATTAACCACAAAACTTATTTGGACCACAGACAAGAGAGAGGAGATTAAGTTCACTTCTCTTTTTCCTTTTTTTTCCTTTTTCTTGAACTAGCTTGTTTGAAAGACTTTTCAGCTAGAAGAAAAGAGAATATAGAGACGTTGGTTTCGTCCAACACAGAGATAGACTTGTAATGTTATCTCCAATTTGTGGACTACACTGCATGCATACACTTTGTGTTAAAAATTGAGTGTTAATACGCACAAACATAGATCGAGATTATGATGGGAGGGATGCGGTGGTGATGAGTCCGTAATTCACTTTGTGTTTTTGTTCATAAGGCCAGTCACGGAGATTGGTGTTGCGTCAATATTACTATAAATAACCAAAGCCCTCTTCAGGTTACTATATATCTTCATTACTTCAAATTGTATCCTTGATTTCTTTGTTAATAAATTTATCATAGTATAATTAGACTAATAAAAATTTATCTCTAATATATTAATTTATGGGTTGACGACATCACCCAAGTTATTGCCAACCTTTTATCTCTTGATTTTTAACACAAACTAAATAACTTTGTCTTCAAGTGTATATCATGTTTCATAAGATTAGGATGGTGAAAACTAAATATACACCAAAAACTCTTATAATTTTATTTTGTAAACAAGTAACTAAAAATTGATTAACTTTTGAAATAATTAATTACAAAAATTAATATGAAAATATTTATGATCTTATCATATTAATGAAGGCAAGTAAGCATGGCACATATGGTAAAATTACATTTCATGAGATTCTTACAAATTAACTGATATCAATTGGACAAAAGCATACAAATATAACTATTAAGATTAAATAAATTTGTAGATGGAAAACTATGCAGAATGATTAAAATTTTCATTTTCACGTTTTAAAAGCAATAAAATTTTACAAATTGCTGATGTGGTCTATTAGTTAATTTATTCTTGCTTATCACGTTTAGTTGACTTATTTCATTAAAAATAAGGGGAAAAAAAAACGCAAAAATCAAAAAAGGCGGACAAAAAAGGAAATTCCCAAACCAAATCGAGACTCTGGCCCGGACGAGAACTATATATACGATTTGTTTCTTAACAAAAATTATATTTCAGAGCCATCTCTCAGAATTAGGGTTCGTCTCTCGATCAATCGAAATCACAATCTCTGCAATTTCGTTACAAATCCCATTCGTAAATCACAATCGAAGAATGGAGATCAATGATCTGAAGAAGAAGACCCTTGATTTCCCGGAAGAGATGAATCCGCCAGTTGAATCAGGTGAGAATCTGGATTTGTGTAAACATAAAGAAGAAGATGAGGAAGATATGTTTTTATCTGTGGAGAAAATATCTCGCCTTCCTATTTCTATAAAATTCAATATACCAAAGAAAATTGCTACAAAGAGAAGAAGAAAATCGGAAGAAGAAGAAGAAGAAGATAAGAAAATTGCTGATGGCGAGAAGAAAGCGAAATTGAGTTCTGGGGACAAGTTTTTGAGTAGCGATGAGATTTTGAGGTTAAGGAATGTCTCGAGACAAAAGTATATGAAGAATCGAGAGAAGAAGAAGGTGGATGAGTTCCAGGATCAGATAGAAGACGAGATTATGTTGAATGATGGTGTGAAGATGACTGAGAAGGAAGTAATTGAGTTTAGGTATAAGAAAAAGTTGTATGAGTTGTTGAAGAAAACGGAGGATGATGATGTTGAAGGGTATAGAATTCCAGATGCTTATGATCAAGAAGGGTGTATTGATCAGAAGAAGAGGTTTGCTGTGGCGACGGAGCGGTATTGTGAGCGAAGGAGCGGGAGAGGTGTTACGGAGCAAGAAGCTTGGGAGGATCATCAGGCTCGGAAAGCGAGAGTGAGGTTTGGTGCAAACGATAAGAAGGGAGTTGTTGATGGATATGAGTTTGTGTTTGATGATTTGAAAGGCTTGCTTGAGGAATCTATTGAGGCGGAAACTGGGAAACATCGAAGTTGTTACTCGAAGACCGTTGCAGAGAAGGCTCGGAAGGAGAGGGAGTTTCTTCCGATTCATGGGTACCGGGAGGAATTGCTGAAACTCATTGAAGAGAATCAGGTTCTTGTCATTGTTGGGGAAACAGGATCGGGTAAGACTACGCAGATACCGCAGTATCTTCAAGAAGCCGGTTACACAAAGCGTGGAAAGATCGGTTGCACTCAGCCTCGGAGAGTTGCTGCAATGAGCGTTGCTTCCCGAGTGGCACAAGAGGTTGGTGTTAAACTCGGACATGAGGTTGGATATTCCATTAGATTTGAAGACTGTACTTCAGAAAAAACAGTTGTCAAGTACATGACTGATGGGATGCTGTTGCGAGAGCTACTCACAGAACCGAAACTCGATAGCTATAGTGTCATCATAATTGATGAGGCGCATGAAAGAACGCTTTCCACTGATATTTTGTTTGCGTTAGTCAAGGATGTAGCAAAGGTTAGGCCTGATCTGAGGTTAATAATCTCCAGTGCAACGCTTGAAGCAAAAAAGTTCTCCGAATACTTTGATTCGGCTCGGATTTACCTAATCCCAGGAAGAAGATATCCAGTTGAAAAGCTCTTCAGAAAATCGCCTGAACCGGACTACTTGGAGACAGTGATACGCACTGTGGTTCAGATCCATCAGAATGAGCCGATTGGAGACATTTTAGTTTTCCTCACTGGTCAAGAAGAGATCGAAACAGTAGAAACGAATTTGAAGCAAAGGATGATGGATTTAGGTACAAAGGGATCTGAGATTATTATCTGTCCTATCTACTCAAATCTCCCAACCGAACTACAGGCAAAGGTGTTTGAACCGGCCCCTAAAGGGTCGCGGAAAGTTGTCCTGGCAACGAATATTGCAGAAACATCGTTAACCATTGATGGGATTAGGTACGTCATTGATCCGGGATATTGCAAGATCAACTCATACAACCCGAGAACCGGAATGGAGTCACTGCTTGTAAGTCCTATTTCCAAGGCTTCCGCAGAGCAACGAGCTGGTAGGTCTGGAAGAACGGGTCCTGGGAAATGTTTCCGGTTGTACAACATAAAGGATTTGGAGCCCACCACAATACCGGAAATCCAGAGGGCTAACCTTGCCAGTGTTGTGCTTACTTTGAAGAGTCTTGGGATTCAAGATGTGTTCAATTTTGATTTTATGGACCCTCCACCTGCAAACGTTCTTTTGAAGGCTCTAGAGTTGCTCTATGCGCTGGGTGCTTTGGATGAAAATGGTGAGATTACTAAGGTAGGAGAAAGAATGGTGGAGTTTCCAGTTTATCCAATGCTATCAAAGATGATTGTTGGTTCGGAAAAGTACAAGTGCTCGAAAGAGATAATCACGGTAGCTGCCATGTTGTCTGTAGGGAACTCGATCTTCTATCGACCAAAGAACAAGCAAGTTCTCGCCGACACTGCTCGGATGAAATTCTATGAAGGTACAGAGAATGTCGGCGATCACATCGCATTGTTAAGAGTTTACAATGAGTGGAAGGAAACAAACTACACAACTCAATGGTGCTACGATAACTACATTCAGAGCAAGAGTATGAAAAGAGCAAGGGATATACGTGACCAGCTACTTGGACTTTTAAACAAGATTGGGATAGAACTTACTTCCAACCCGAATGATTTAGACGCAATAAAGAAAGCAATCTTGGCCGGATTCTTCCCGCATTCTGCAAAGTTACAAAAGAATGGATCCTACAGAAGAGTGAAAGAACCTCAGACAGTTTATGTACATCCTAACTCAGGCTTATTTGGGGTATCACCTAGTAAGTGGTTGGTGTATCATGAACTAGTACTTACTACCAAGGAATATATGAGGCATACAACTGAAATGAAGCCTGAGTGGCTAATTGAAATAGCTCCTCACTACTACGAGCTTAAAGACATTGAAGATACTCGGCCAAAGAAAAAACAGAGAAGAAGCGAAAGAGCCTCGACGTCAAAGGTTGATACTAACAAGAAAACCCGGACCTCGAAGGTCGATAGGAACAAGAAAGCAAAGAGGTAACAACCAAACTAAACTAGTCATTTCTCTTTACTGTTTCTGAACGAAGTTAAAACAATTGTGATACTAGTACTTTTTCATCCATTTTCTCTGAAAGATTCTTATATTTCTAGTCATCATCAGTTTACTGACTACTGTTTATTTCCATCTTATAAACGCATGATTCTGAGTTTTCTCGAGTATTTACTGGAGACTATAGACAACTGATTAGAAAGACAGAAGAAAATCAAGAATTCAAGAAGTGACAGAGAAACTCACCGTGATTTGTCATCGGGGAAGAAGCCATGGAGAAACACATGGACATTTCTCCGGTGAGATTCATCAGGTCTTATTATAATCTTCATTATTTCCTCAAAAAAATGTTTACAATTGACTGAAATAAAAACAAGGGATGAAGATGAAAAACACTAGACCTACTTGCAGATATGTATCATTGGCTTGAAACAATACATATCATTGGCTTGCAATGAAAATAACCAACACTAATACCGATAACACAAGATATGATTTATTTGCTATCGGCAATGTTTGTAGTTTCAAGACAAGTGTCGATAACCTCAACAGCAGTTACTCGATGGAGAAGATTCCGGATGCTATCCACCCATGTCTGCTTATCAGCCTTGCTCTTGCACTTGAACTTTGTTAGACCTTTCCCTGTACTAATTCCGAAATAGAGCTCTTCTTCTGTGTTTTCCATTTCTTTTCCATTTTGCAGGCCTGAGACTTTCTCGCATACATCATTTACAATGCCTGTAGTGATTCAACCACTGGATTATTGTAAAGCATTGGACAAAGTTCCAAGATCACTCTGCTTATACAAATGAACTCCATGAACATTGAAAGAAAGAAGAGTAGCTTACTAACCTTTGCTTTTCATGGAGAATGCTCCTACAACATGTTTGCTTTTGATTTCTACTACGACCTGCAAAAAAGAAAACGAGCAAAAGTCAACTCTAGAATCCAACCAGCATATAGTTTTGTTTGCTCCAATGAGTATTCGAACCTGAGATTTCTTGTTGATGTACCCTTTTACATGCTTCCACCGCAGAACTCCTGGAAAGTCCATTAGTCAATTCCTCAATCTCGTGGTAAGTGAAAACTCTTTGTTGTTTGCATTGGTTGAATTTAAAAGTGTACTGAAATATTACCGTTTCGTGTGCACTGCATTAGCTCTCCAGTTGATTCTTCAACTCCCTTTGCAGATATGTGTTCGTCGGTCGTGCTACTGCGATCGAGCATAGAAGAGCAACTATGAGTCTCTGTTAAAACTCTCTCACAAGGGCTTATAGCTGCACTGTTCTTAGCTTCCTTTGGTAGTCTTGCCCTCAGAGCTGCTTCTCCTCTCAATGCTACATTATCGAAAAACCGAGAAACATCAATCTTATCATGAGACCAAATCGAATGATCAACTCAAATCTGCATTGGACTAAGATTCACGCCATTGTAGCATTCAAGAGAAAGATCTAATCAATGATGGAGAATTGAACTCACCTGTTGCAGCTGCAGCAGTTAGAGTCAACAAATCGCCAGGTCCACGAACATCGACGGCAGATCGGACTGCAGAGACAACGCGATCGTGATCGGCGCCGGCAAGCTCCGCCAATTCGAGGCAGTGAGAAGCTAACAACTCCGATGCCGAGGCAAGCGCTGAGCTCATCTTTGATCCAGTGAAGCCGTCTTGGTTGTCTGAAGCGGTCACGGCGGCGATAGCCGTCGCTAGAGACGCAATGGACACGGCGGAATGCAGATGAGCTTTCTCCACGCGAGCTTTATCTCTCTTCCTTACGGCGGAGACCTTTCCGCCGACGAATTCTCGGTGGTGGAACCATTTTCCGATCGTTCCCGTTCTCCGCGCGTTAACCGCACTCGCTAGCTTTCCCGTCTGTCGAAGAAAGTAACAGTTTAAATATTTTGGGCTTTTTACAGATTGGGTCTTAATATTGTTTTGGTTCTGTAAATATATTCTTGGCCCATAAAAAAATAAAACACCTACCAAATTATTAGCATAAAGCAATTTCGTTATACACGAGAGATATGTAATGAAAATAATTTCACATTCAAAAGTCAAAAAAAAAAAAAATATACACTTATCGTCTACATTATTGGAAAAATAACGTCTACCTGTTTCACTTATCGTATTTGTGGCGTATACTACTGAAAAACGACAACTTATTGTATGCAAATTTATAAATGGGAAAATTCAACTTATTAAAATCCATGTATAAAGTATATAATATTTAATATTTTGATCCAAAAAAAAATTCCAAATAATAAAATACTTCATATGCCTTTATCAAAAAAAAAAAAAAGACTTCATTGGTCATTTGATGCGTCCAATCTTTGGTGAACTTGTAATAGTACTATCAAAATTAATTTTCTTTATTTACCTTATTGATGGTAACGTACGATCATATCAACCATACAATATATACAATAAAGAGAAGATGAAAGCAAGAGACAGCTTACTTGTAGCGGCGGTGGTGGTGCTGCCGGAGCCGGAGAAGTGACATCGGCCAACTGAGAAATACTAGGGTTTTTGTTGAGTTGTTTATCAGATTTTTGAGATGATAAAGCTAAAGAGATCTCAGACGTAGAAAGACTCCATGATCTGCATAGAAACTCCATCGGCTCTCTCGGAGTTTTAGGCCGAGGAGGGATTGGAGGATACGTAGCCGGAGGTGAAGAACACTTCGACGTCTCGTTTTCAGGCACTGACGACAACGTCATGCTCTCTTCATCGTCTTCTTCTTCTTCGATTTCTTCTTCCTCTCTTACTTCTTGTAGTCCATATGCAATGAAGTTTAACGTACGGTCATACTCCATTTAGATCAGATCTCTGATTATGAAAAAGAATCAAATATTCGATATCACTTGTGCACTGTTTACTAAATGTTTTTGTGTATGTGAAGATATCTTATAAAAATATGTGCACACACTGACACAAACCATGGTTGATTTTTATATATAGAGAAAGAGATATGGCTTACACTAAAGAGTCAAAGAGAACAACATCTTTGACAAGGCACGTTTTTATGTAAGACGTGGATCTTGTCCTTGTTTTATTTTTGATGGTAATACTTTATTTAATAATTAGAAAATCAATCTTGAGCTTTGTATTCCGCTTATGTTATACAATCTTTCAGATGGAAGAAAAAAAAATCTTGATACGTGGGATTTATAGTGGTTAAGAGATACTATATGTCGATTTCAGATCGTAAATAATGAAGTGATAACTTATTAAATTACCATAAACGTTCTGCGATCCAGATTGCCTTGTTATCTCATCGGAATCCTTCCTAGACAGGAGATCGAGCCACAAACAAGACAAATTTTGTCGTAAAATGATACATATCTACCTGTAATAAAGTTGTTAGTTGCGGATTTAAGCGATTGATATGAATATATATCATAAACAATGATTAATAAAGATTATTTATTCGGTTCAATATGAGACCTTCTAGTATGATTTTTATTTGAATTTCAAATTTTTAACATTACTTATAATACGATTGTTATAAATAGATTACATCATAAGTTGAATTTCAATCACATCGATAAGACTTGCACATGGAAGCATATATTGGATACCATTGTATTATATAGAATTGATTGATATCAAATATTGACAATAATGTAGTTGAAGCAATTAAACTTTATGGACATAAATCATCTTATCAAAGAGTACTTATGGTGAAAAGTTACTTTAGGAATATCAAACTTTGATTAATTTTTGAGTTGAAATTAACGTTTGTTAGTTGACATTATCAATTCGTACACTCCTTTATCATCGATTGTAACCATTCACTCACCCACATCCACTTTAATTTTTAACTTAAGCTATCATAACAATAACTAATAGACTTTCATATTGTGGTCTATGATTTTTGTTTTGTGATAAATGGTCATGATTTTGTTTGTTGATACTCGATGGTTATGTTTATTACGTTATTTTGGGAATGGTTTACCTATCGTATAGTATTGTTTTTGACTTCTAATAGAACAATAGCTGTCAAATGAGACTACTATCGATTGGTGGCTTATCCGTTTTCTTATACGTTAAGTACCATTTTTAATATTGTGGTCATGTTTTTTTCGGTACATATTGTGATGGTTATAATTTTCTTAAAGCTATACTGGCAATGGTTATAGACTTATACATTATATATCCTCATATAGTAATTTTTTGTATTTATCTTTAATTAGTCGAATTCCAAACGAGACAAGTCATTGTCACTTTGGGATTAGAAGATAACCTGCATATATATTCTTTTCATTTGATGAAAGCTAACCAAACTTCAATAATGCTATGAGATACTGTTGTCTGGTCCCATCATAGGTTATACAGTTTCTATTTTTTGGTCAACTGAACCAAAAATAATAATATAGTCATATAGCTAATGAGATTAATCAACTTTACAATATAGTTTGTGTAAGACATGAAAACGGAATTTGTTGTTACTAAAGTTTGAGAATAGTTTACCGATGGAATCAAAACTACGTATAAAAAACATACATTTCCCAACGTTTTGGCATGATCTATTAAACTAAAATTGGAAAATAGTTTAGTAAATGAAACACAAACTTTTTCATTTTGTTATTGACTCATTGTCATTGAGGAAGGTCACCGTACCAAAATAAAGAAGAAAAACTGGAAGATGATCAAAATCTTGCATGAGGGGGAATTAATTGTTTAGTTTGGTGCAACGTCATTTTCACTTTCAAAATATGGCGGTGCATTCATAATAAACGAAAACTTATTGATTGATAATTGTAAGTCCCACCAAACTTTACTACCAAACTATAATTTTTAATTCCTCTTTTTACCTTTTTAGAATTAGAATACGAAATGATTTTGGGACTGACCAACAAAAGGATTTTTCATAATTCATCCTTGAATAATCAACAAGCTCACAATTCTTAAACAGACGGAAAATTTCACGATAAAGATTAATCTAATTTAAATCTATTGAAAATTTATCTGAAATTTACTAAGATCAGAGTTACGAGTGACCTCGTTTACCATTTAATATATGGATGTGACTACTGTAAGAATAATGGAGAAGAATTCAAAGTAATCTTTCATTGTACTAGAATGTAGAAGAAAACTTTCTACTAGGAAAATAGATATTTATTTGATGATAAAAATATTTTTTCCACCAATGCGGTAGAGCTAGAAGAAAAATAATTATTCTCCTTTGTTTACTAGTCAGACCTATAACATAAGATGAATGCTCCAAAAGATCAAGTACTATACGTGGGTCTCTTAGTATACTAGAGATGCTTTTCGTTTTATGTTTGCATTATTGGTTTATTAGGAATGGGATGTTTTAATCAGAAATGTTTAGTTCCTGGTTTTAAAAATTTTCAAAATACAACTAAATTTATAGTCAGTATATATGTTGGGTTCGTAAGTCTAAAATATGTTTCTGCTTAATATTGTTTTAGTTAAGATATATTTTGAACTTGAATGATTTACAAGAAAAATTATGTTTTAGTTTAATATTGGTTCTTAATTAAGGTATATAAAATAGAAACTTTTTGTTTTCCGAATTGTATTTTATTTGTTTGGATTGAATTGGGTGTGTCCGTGAGCTGTTGTGTCAAGTGTTGGCACAGCTTCAACGACAGACTCCACCTGATTTCAATGTGTTTATTATGGTTTGTGTCTTTTCTTTCTTCTTCTATTACGCGTTTTTAATCATCAACTTCACACCGACGCTTCATTTATTTTCTATTATTAGTATATTTTCCCCCAACTATTTTATTTTGTTTTGTCTCCATAAAAATGTATACTACAATGGTGTTTGCATTAATACATAAGTTGCTGCGTCTTTATAGATTGTCTTATTAATTAGAAGTTTCTTTGTGAATATAGTAGTCCCCTCCAAACTTTCAAGTCCACAACCCTACAAAACTTTGATTTTTTGCTCTGGCTTTATACTTTATAGTTTATATAATATAGTGATACTTCGACAATGTATATTCCATAGTATTTGAATGTCAAGTTTTAACCCCATCGTTGTAAACTCTTAACATTTTCCGTCCAATCTATATACTCAATAAGTGTTAAACTACTATAAGGTTTTCTTTTCCAACGACTAATCTCAATCAACTATTCATGTTTGTTTGTGGTTTAATTTCCAGTCACCAACCAGACCGTAACACTTGAACAAATCGATACGTACACCACGAAGTACTAGATTTCTAGACGATCAGTATGTGAGGGCACATAGCTCTAACATGCAAAAAGGTTCTAGAGGCCGCACTGCGATGGCCCATCTTACTGGAAAATTCCGACGGACAACACTCTTTTCGCAGATGACAACAAAATTTTTAATCAACTCAAAAACTGTTCTTATAGTCAGTACGTAGAATATCCATATGGGACAAAGTACTTGACATTTTTTATTTTGAATCTAATGTTAAACCAAAGAAAAAATAAACGTTTATACATATGAATGCAAACTTTTCTTAAAAAATTTCAAGAATATTATATCTATGGTGTTGTCCTGAAGCAAACCACGTTTGAATCCCGCTTGTATATTTCTCATGACTTCCTCTTCTTATTGTGTTCAATCGGTTTCTAATGTTCTTATCTATCAACTTAACAATCCTCTCCGTCGTTGAAGGTTTTTCTCCGTGTCTCCTATCGTTTCTTTCTCTCCATGCATATAGAGTGAATTGTATTCTGGAAGACATATCCAAGGATAAATCTTTTCAGTGTTAAATGACTTACTTGACATTAAATGCACCGTCCAAAGAAGCACCTTCGTCTCTAGTGTGTCAAGCATCCTCTGCCGACATAAGTGACATAATCTCATGAGCTATCTAGCTACGTCAAGGCTATCACGTTGCGTTACATTCGCCAAAAACACGTTGCAGTCAGTTGTCTAGGATTTATGGCTAAAGAATGTAACTTGTAACATATTTTCCGTTTGTTGGTGCATCATACATCATCATGCATTATACACTAGTTAGTAAAGGTGAAGTTGGTGACTTGGTGTAGCAATCTATAATGATCAAGTGTCTTAACATAAAAAAACCAATGCTAACTATAAAATTCTACTATATTGAAATTTCAATTATAGGAAGGAAAAAAAGAGACCAAAACTTGATATAATGAAAAACAAAAACACAGAATATTCCGTTTCTAATGTAATGTGAAGAAGTTGAGGAGAAAGGCATAAAATCCTTTTGCTCATCTCAGTTGCCTACTTTTAATCCTATTTGCCCTCATAAAACACAAAAATTAACTTTAACGAAAACTCTATTTATTATATATGTTAATCAAAGCTCATCGTGACTTTCTTCTTCTTTGGCAGCTTCATCGGAAGATTTTGATTGTTCCTCCTCCTTCGTTGTGTTCTCTGTCGTGGTTGCTTTCTCTATCTTTGGCTTTGGCTTTGGGATCTTATTCACTTTTGTCACCTATAATTCAATTTAAACCCAAATATGAAATCCTTTGTCTGGGCAAAATACTGACTTCTTTTTTATGTACCCATTCTCTTTTCTTACCTTGTCTTGCAGAGTAAATACTTTCGCATACACTTCAGTGGACGTGAACACGGGTTTGCTCGACAGAGAAGTCCTGTGACAAGTTTGATATTTAGTCTTTCTATCTGTAGACTGTAATTTTTAAAGAGGGTATAAAAGAAAAAGAAGCTAAACTCACTTTTCTTGCTCAGCCACATTCTTATCTAACCAGCTTTTTACTTTCTCTGCTTCCTTTGAGACCTGAATCGAAAACGCAATTTAGCATGAGCTCGCCAGAAGTTTTAAAGAGAGCTTGTGTATTTTCACTTATTAGATGAGCAAAACAAACCTCGTCGATTTTTTCTTTTGGAAGCCAAGTTTTGTTCGTCTCCCACTCTTTTATGATCTGCAATGTGGTTGAAAGTCAGCAGTTTGTTTTTTTCTTTTTCTGATCATGAGAAACTGCAAAATCATGTAATGTCTGAGTACCTCTTTCAGTTCAGTTAGGTATTTCCTAGCGTATTCAATTGCTACTGGCCGTGCTGTAAGCTCCTCTGATCTGTACAGATGTATATCAAATGGTTAGTAAGAGCATTTTCAGGAAGCTCCGGTTCAATCAAAACGAGCTGGGAACAAACCGGAAAGATATAGGACTGCCAATGGCTTTAAGTGAGTCAAGCCGCTCCTCAAACTCTGTGGCATTAGCATCTTCTCCGTCCATGTAGAGCCAATCTTGTACCTGAAACACACAAGACCGTCCTCAGTGTCAAACGATTACACTCACCATTGGAACCAAATAGTATATATAGTTCAAAAGAAAATTGATACATGCCTCATCAAGCTTCTCAACAAACGCCTTGCGCTCTTCTTGGGTGGATACCTTTTCAAACTCGGGTGTTTCCAGCTGCACCATGGCCAAAATAAAACCAACGCTTAAGAGTTTTGAGAAAAATGCCAACTAAAAACAATATATAGCTATAGCAGAAACGAAGACTATAGCAATAAAAAAAACATGAAGCAGCCGAGATAGTGATCTATATAAAGCACACACCTTCTCTTTAGTAGCATATATATAAGATTCAAGGTTGTTTTTTAACTCAGCTGTTCTTCTTCTTTCCCTATCTTTCTTGTCCAAAGCTTCTAATTTTATCTTAGCTTCAGCAAGAGACTCTTTAGTAAAGGGTGCTCCAGGGCCAACAGTTTTCTCAACTACCTACAAGTTATATATTCACACAGAATTGGTTTAGTGGCAAGGACATGAATCAAGAAAATCTTGGAAACAGTAAATTCAGAATACCACCTTCAGAGGTATTCTGAATGTCCGCTTTTTCAGCTTTTTTTCTGTACCCAGGTCAACAACAGCTGGTTCTTCTGCTGTTGTATTTGAAGCAGTGCTGTTTTCAGCATCGGTTTGTAGGTCCTCTTTATTTTCTTGTGAATTTTCGTCAGTGGCATTGCCCGTTGCTGTGGTTGTGTTACTATCAATAGTCACGTTCTTCTTAGGAACTTCTACCCATTCTGTGATTTCAATCACAGCATCTCCTCGATCTAGACTGAGAATCCCGCTTCTGCTTAGAGAGAAATGCAAATTTGCCTTGATAGGTGCTGATAGATTCCGAGAAGAATATCTGTCCAGACCAATGAACTTACATTTATCAACTTATTCAAAGATTTTCCACATTAAAAGAAACATATTTCTCTCCAAACGGAAAGATAAACAGAACATATTAGAACAAACTTTAAGCTCTTACTTCTCAGATGCATCCGTCAAACCAGAGACAGAATACTGTGCAAACACAGGGGAGGTGGTTCCTGGGGGTAGAATACCCTCGGAGTCATAAGCAAGTGACACGTCAAAATCTTTGTCAAGGACAAATGATCTGAAAGTCTGTCAGAGAATCAGGTATACAGAATCATTACAAGACAGAAACATTTTCTAAGCTTAAACAGATTTTGAATGTAATGCAGTACCTTGCTGGGTAGCTTTTTCATACGTGGTACGATTTGCTGCTTTGTGCTCTCATCTTTCTTAACATTAGGGCCTTCCAACTCAACTAGAAAACCATAGGGGGAACCATCAACTATACCTAGCCTACGTTTCAATTTAA
The DNA here is from genome assembly GCA_019202795.1 of Arabidopsis thaliana x Arabidopsis arenosa. NCBI lineage: Eukaryota > Viridiplantae > Streptophyta > Magnoliopsida > Brassicales > Brassicaceae > Arabidopsis > Arabidopsis thaliana x Arabidopsis arenosa. The sequence goes on from CM032924.1 coordinate 10,505,973, forward strand.
TTCCATCGCTCAAGTTAGCAGCATGTAGTGCAGAGCCGAGAACAATAGCCTCATCAGCATCCAAATGTTTGTCTAACTGTTGTTTCCCAATAAATTCCTGGATTATGCTCTGTAATTAAAACAAAAAATTATCTCTTAAATTCATTTATAACAAAAAAGAAAAGCGAAAATCCCACAATTTTGGATTAAATTGTCAAATTGATTGTCTTTGAGAGCATGAAAACCTACCTGTAGTTTGGGAACTCTAGTAGCTCCTCCTATTAGCTCCACTGCAGATATATCATCAATCTTCAAACCTGAATTCTTGAGCACATCTTTTAAAGGTGTAAGAGATCTCTCCCACAGATCTTTACAAAGTTCCTCAAACTTCTCACGGGAAATTGTACTCCTGAAAATAGATAAGTGCGTTAGAATATCAAGCACTTCACAAAAATATTAGACCTATCATAATGCAAATTCGAGCATGTGAAATCATTATATCGCTTTTGCAGCCAAGGTTCTGTGAGCTGGGAAAATAGAGAAACCCCGATTGGTTGTAGTTCTACCTGAAGTCACGATCATCATGAAGAGATTCAACAGAAATTGGAGCTGCAGTGTTTGCACTCAAAATTTCCTTTGTACGTTTGACTTGTTTTTTCAATTTAGCCATTGCTTTGGGGAACTTCCTCACATCAACTCCATTACCGAGCTGTTTATTAAACTCATCTGCAAAGTGCTCTACCAAGCGCATCTCCATACTCTGTCCTCCAAGTTCCGAGTCCCATCTAACATCCTTGACCTACATTAACATAAATATATTATGACCCATAATGAAAACCATTCCAACTGAGAGCAGAACATAAGAATACAAATGAGAACAGGGAAGCTTATGTCACACTATAGAAAACAAGAAGCAAAAGAGTGTAGAAACCACAAAATAATTTATATCTGGATTCTGGAAAAAATCCGAGTAATTTAATAGAAGAGCATTATTATTAACCTGAAATTGGTTGACAGAAACAGTCTTGCCATATTCCTTCTCACTGTAAGCTGAGTAATAGACAAGGGCTGCATACGTACTACTTGATCCCATGTCATAAAATATGACATGTCTCGACCCATTAGAGAAATCCTTATCAATCCCATACTGCAAAGCGGCACCGGAATGCTCATTAACCAGGGAAAGAACATTAACCCCAGCCAACTGAGAAGCCTGGATCAAACCCCGTCTCTCAGCCTGTCCAAAGTAAGGTGGAACTGAAACCACCATATCCTTCACTGGGATTTTGGCATGGAACTCAGCTAGATTTGAGGCATAACCCAAGATCATAGCTAACAACTCCTCCACTGAGTAAACAGTTGAACCGTCATCGATCTTAATACCAACTGCACCTCTAGAATCTTCCACAATATCAAACGGCAAGTAGACAGAATCGATGAAATCCTTAACATGTTTGAAAGGTTTTCCCACCATATCCCTCAGTTGTGAATAAACTTTGTTCGGATAACGAGCCGTTATCCCCGCAGCTTCCTCGCCTAGTAACCGGTCTCCAGATTGGAATGCTACTAAAGCTGGGGATTTCCTCTTGGACATCTCATTAATGGCTACAGAGATTGGACTCTGACCCCGTTTCAGATTAACTACGGCAACTTTAACCCATTCTGAACCTAGATCTACACTCGAAACAGCCGATTCCGATGGAACAGGGACTAATGAGATCAATGACAATAACACCACTAACCAGGTTAACATCTTCCCCATATTCCAATCGTTAACTAAACACCGCGAGTAGAGAGCAGCAATTCCTCTGCAGGTATATAGAAACAACCGCATTAAAATCAAAAACCCTAGAAACAGAATAAATCTAACAAAGTTACATGCGATTAGATTTCAAACTTAAAATCGATCACGGCCTATGAGATACACCGATTTATCAGCTCTAGAAAAGCTTAGCATAACCACTAAACGGAGTAAAATCACTAACGCACATGGAATCGAAGAGGAAAACGTTAAGATTAAGCAATGTTCAAAGCAAACAAACAGGAGCATTCGTAGAAAATTCCGATACTCGGAGAGAAAGAAAAAGCAATCGGGGCAGGTAAATTTGAATCAAAGAAACTTGATAAAACTAAGAAGTAATTTGAGAGAGTGAAGAGAAGATAATGACCAGTTTCCGATCTCCGATCGCATTCTCCGGGGGAAATCGATTTGCAGATTCAAAGTTTTTTCCGTCGTCAGGTTCTGGAGAAAACTTTAAAGGAAGAAAAGTAAACAAACGAGGACAAGAGTGCACATATATAATTATTGAGAAGAGATACTGACGTGGAAAGAGATTCAGAGTTACCACCAATGAAAATATTCCACGTGTGAAAACTAACACGTGTTGATATGTGAGACGCTTAGTGTGTTGGTGATTACGCTTGGTAGGCCTAGAACTTTGGAGTGTTTTGGTTAAATCGCAGGTGAAGCTTCTCGCACAACCAGAGAGTCGGCATCTGGGATTTAACCAAATCTCGATATATAATGATTAAGATAACAATTACTAAAAATATGGTTATTTTCTTAATATCTCTACAATAGTTATTTACTAAATAATTTAGGATATTATTAAATAGGATTCTATTTTATCCGTATAATTTTAAAAGAAAAAAAAGTAACTTTTTGTTTAACAAATGCACTCGTTTCAGAAAACAAATATTGATAAAAAAAAAAATTGTGACGATGAGACATTGGTCAAAAAATCCTCGAATGTTTCTTTTTCAATATAGTAAAACCTCTATAAATTAATAATGTTAGGACCAGAAAATTCTAATAATTTATAGAGATATTAATTCATCGAAGCGATTTTACTAATTTTGTAATTTTAAAAAAATATTCTATCTGGAAAGCAGTTTTTCTTTTATAACCAATTTCTTTTCGAAACCAATTATAAGTAGAAAATCAATTATTAAGTTTAAAAAATAACACAAACTTTTTAGAGGTAGTAAAAATATTAAATTTAAACTCTACCAAAAATTAATACAAATTTAAGAAAAACAAACAATACTTAGAGTCATGTTTCAATAAATTTTTACATATAATATATATATATATATATATATATATATATATATATTGATAAGTTTATATAATTATTAATTTATAATATTGATAGACCATATGTTTACATAAGAGTTTCAAAAAAGGTTATTAATTTACCGAGTATTAATTTATAGAGGTTTTACTGAATATAGAAGATATATAACAGTAAAAATTTCAATGTATGGGGTTGATTGGTACAAAAATACACATTTGGTTGTGAATTCTAATGATTTTTCCAACCAACAAGGCAAAATCTTAAAATCAGACCAAAATATAATATTTAAACTTGAGTGAAAATAAACCCACATATTTTCTGATTTTCAAAATGGAATACAAACAAAAGGATGTTAGGAATCAGAGGAAAACTTGATTTTACATTTCAGGAAATCTAAAGGAATACAAAAGAAAAAAAAACAACGGGTTTAAGACCAAAAACTAGATATGAGGTAATAATATAAGACAAGTACAAGACAAGAGAGAGTTTTGGTTGTGTTTCAAAATCAGAAAGAAACAAAGAGAGAACTGGGTTATGTATGCCTATTCGATAGAAGTATCTATGAACACTTGAACCAACAAGTAGCTAAGCGGGAAGCTCCTATTCCTCTCCTCGATCTACCTGTGATTGATCAATCTCCTTACAACAGCTGAAACAACATAAAGACTTCTAATTATATCATGTACATTCTTATGCTTTGATGTTACTATTCTCCAACACAAGTTTGGAATTTGACCTTACCTGGCTACAGTAAAATCTCCAGCGACCTCCATTGATGCAGCAGAGCCAATTTGCTAGTCAGGGAAAACTTCGTCGCGCTCATTGTCTGCTGAAGACAAATGTACATGTCCAGGGCTGGTGCTGTTGTGGTTCTCTTCTGACATGTCTTCTTCTTCTTCGTCGGTTGAGGTTTTGTCGTAAGAGAAGGGTCTCTGACATATGCAAGATTGTGGATACTCGTGGAATTCACCGCGTCCTGGTTTGAACTCATCTGGATCACCCATGAATCCACGCTGACAAGATTTCACTTTTTTGGCGAAAGTTTGCCACTCCATCTTTTCCCGGTCCATAAACAAAGCACTGAGCTTCTTTGCATTTGGCCTGATGGTCCTCTTGTGACCCATGTACCTCCTGTAAATACATACTCAAAAGTGTCATGATCTCGTGTCTGATGGGTTAAGTGGATTAAGGCGCATGGCCATTCAAGCAATACATGAACCAATAAATTCCCTGTGGATCTATACTGATGCAATTGCAACCAGAACGAACATGTGAATGAGGATGCGCCGTGTAGCTATGCTAAGCCTCAACCAAATCTATATAATACTATGTGGCATAGCAAGGCAGTATATTTATATATCGCCTACTTAGTTCAAAGTAACAAATGATAAGATGCTATCGCCTGTTGTTTCGTACCGGAAAACATTTTTTAACAGCAAAGCTATAATGGGGACAAGTGGAAAATATCCTTACCTTCGGCCTGCAAGAATCTTGGCCATATTTCCATTATTATTAGTGATAAAGACGTCGCTTTCGTCACTAACAATGTAGTCAATGGCAGCAAGGCGTGAAGAAAAGGGAAGCAGAGGCTTGAGCTCATCGTTGGCAAGCATTTCCTTGGTGTAAAAGTTTGGAAACAGCTCTCGCAGTGGTCTCAGTGTCTTTTCACCACCATATATTTCTCCAGATGCAACATAGATATATGTGTCATTTGTAAAACCAAGAGCGCGCAGCATTAAGCCCACTTCATGAGGTGTAAGAGGGCATTTCCCACGCTTTCTTTCTTCCAGAGGGTCCAGATCCTGCGGTGATTGGCTAGTGAGATATTGTAACTCCAAACAACTTCTCCACAAGAAAAGATAATTTGGGTGTAATGGTCTTATTCTATGATTTTAGCATGAATGTAACAACGTATACAAACACATTTCTTAATATAAGAAGCGCAAATACACATATCAAGTTTCAGTTAATTGCATAGGTAGAGGAATAACGAAGAGAACTTGGAAAATTAAGAAAGTTATGTAAAAGAACATAGTGAACTCACAGGCAATGTGTCCCATCGTTTTCTTATTTCTGCTAGCTCAGCTCTCTCTTTTTCACCCCCACCAAAGTCACAACCAGAAAAGGCTAGCATGTCAGGCTCAAATCTGCAGTTCATAAAAGAGAGAGCTTATATGACATGGTTGAAAGACCATTAAGCAAAAAGCAGATAACACAATCTAATTTGGCTTGTTAAAGAAACTTAATAAACCTCAAGTGGACAGCAATAAAACGTTTGGCCATCTTTCTCATCCTCTTGACAACTTTCATCCCAACTGATTGTATCCGCTTTGTGAATCTTAAAGCATGATAGTTGACCCTGCACCGCAACTTTTGCATGTCTTCGTCTAGATCATTTGCTAGTCTGTAGTCAAACTTTGTCAATTGTAAAACCTGCAAGATTTCAACAAACATGAATTAGCTCCTACCATACAAAACTGAAACAGAACCATACAACTTTTGGGGACAGCAAAAACAAATATAATTGGTGTATAATATAGGCATCAGATGATAAAACTAAATGAATAGCAAATACCTATGATTCTATTTAATGAGGTAACTAATACAATTTGATTCTTATTTGACAAATTCTTACATGTCTCCTCGAGAGAATTGGCAATACTTGGTCAAGATAATACTCAAGAGTAGACTTTCGAGGCACACGAGTGGTATAAGGAGGTTTCTCCATCGCACGCATGACTCTGTCAGGAACTCTCTTCACTATAGTCACATCTTTGGCGAGAGAAGATATGAACCAGTTAACATCAAAAATGTCACTGAAGTCACTGCACAGCGAACAAAGCAACTTTTTCAGTAAATGTTTGTGTTACAAACAGATTTAGATGATACATTTCAATAAGTAATTGGTACGGCAACTGAAGATCGCCACTTGCCAAAACTTGCTAAAGTTACCTGTCATCTTTCCAGTAAGAATGGTGATCCAACTCGGGTACAACTAAAGTAGCATTAAGAATCCGTGCAACAACCACTGCATCTGTTATCTGTCATAAAGAGAACATTTATTTTCGAACCAAGCAGAAGAGACTTCAATGAAGATATCACATAACATGAAAAATTTACACGAAAAAGTGCAGGTTTCTCGCAAGAAGAAAAGACAGTAAGCAATATAACTGCGAATACTCTATCCGGAATATCCTAACACATTTATTCTTGAGACATAATTTCACTTACTCCTGTTCTTTGTTGGTTAAGGCCTCCACTAGCAGCAATAAGCAAATATCCATTAGACGAGTGTTCCTGGACAGCAGCTGCATACCCCAAAACAAGATGGAAAAAAAATGTGAGAGGAAAATTCATCTACACAAAAAAATTTTCAATGATAGAAGAACAAGAAATAATGGAAGCAAAATGTATATTCCTGACAGAGTCATCTACACAAAAAGTTTGCTAATTCACTTGTACATCAACAAATTCCCAAATTTATATTGCCAGGAAACAAAATGTGCTTTTAACGAAACTAAAAGAGGGGCTAAGTCAAATATGCTATTAGATCAATAAAGTCACAGACTTTTCCTTCTATTACCCAAGATCAATTTGGAAAAAAGGACAAAACTTTCACTTTACTATTCAATGAGGCAAGAACAACACATGTAAGAAGATCTGACTTACGAGGGAAGTTCCTTCCTCTCTCACTGCATCCATAGAAGAACTTCGAGTATTTTGACTTCCATACATCAATTGGTTCTCGACGGCTCATATCCTGAAGCAACAAATGATATAGAACACAAAATAGCAACTTGGTTACAAAATTGGGCAGAAGAAGTAACAAATGAAACACTAATAAGTAAGCTAAAAGGTACCAGTAAGCTTCGTTTGCTTAATTGCTGAGAATACCACTCAAGGTGCGAGACAACATGACCGGTGAAGAGAGAGATAACTCCTAAAGAGAAAAGCATGAAACCACAAACCCATGTCCACATTACGGTTCTTTTGGGCTGACCAGAGAAAGATCGCCACTTCCATAACGCACTCTTGTGAGAGCCACCGTTAAGCTGAGGCGAGTTCGTTAATAGCCTCACGCTCGACCTCCAAACCTCAGCTACTACGCCCATAGATAGAAATAACTTCTTCTCACCTCCAATTTCATCACTGATTTCACGGAAATGCCATCCCCCGATTCGATACGACGAAGAATCGGGGAATCCAAAGGAATCTGATACAATACCGAAGAAATCTCTCTTGATTGGAGGCTAAACAGATCGGAGGATTAGGGTTTTCAAGAAGACAGTGAAGTATGTGTAAAGGATCTCTCTTTCTCTCTGTAAAGTTTTGAGATTTTTCGAAATGGTGAAGACGGAGAAGAGACGAGACAGTACCAAAGCTTTGCCTTTTTGTCCTGAATATTTTTTTCTTGTTTTTTTTTCTTTTTAATTATTCACCTGAATTAATTAGTTACACTAATCACAAAATTAATCTTAACCGAGTTATAATTTACATATTAACCGGTTTCTACGCCACTTAAGAGCTAAGATTTGATTTAAACAGACTAATTTGGCCACACTTTATTTTCTTCGACTTCACTGTGAATAAAAAGTTCGAATTTAGATATAGTATTAATTTTGAATAAGATTTAAGGAAAAAAAAGATGTAATAATGTATTTGCATTCATGTCTTTTTGGAAACATAACAAAAAAAGACCGAAGAAATAACAAATGTACATGAGAATCTGTAAAATCACAGTAGCGAATTTAAAGGTAGTTACGATGAGTCACGTGATACAATTACAACAACCCACGTGTCCGTCGCTAACCCACCGGCAAGTTACGATCACACACACGATAACCAAACCAAACCAGAACCAATCGAAATTAGTCTATACCGAATATTAAACCGATTTTTACGCGAATTAGGCTTCTAACATAACAAGTTGGTTTTGTTTAGTTGGATTATTGGACCACTAATAAACTCCTGATATGTAGCTTAATTAATTTGGTCACGTTATGTTGAGCAATTATTAATTAAGCTATCAATTAATTAGCATGGATATAATTCGGTTTGTCAGAATCTTGGTGGCACTTAAAAAGTCAAATGTCTTTTTTATATCACCACAAATAGTCAACTTTCTTTTAAAATAGATTTTACAATTTAATGAAGAAATTAAGGACACCATTTTTGGATAGGAAAATTGTTTATGCCTTCTTTTGGCCATTTGTATCCCCATATTTGAACTAATAATTCTAAAATGTCCAAGTCTCGCAACATTAATAAGAAAAATAAATATGGTTTATGTTTGTCACATTTCTACTCACTCTTTGGCACGAAGAGGTAAGATCCGTAATTAGAAATGTTATTCCGGTCAATGAATTCATTTTTTCATTAGGTTAACATTTAATCTATTTCAAGGCAAGGAACTAAATCAATTTCAACGGTGTAGTCATGTAGATCCAAATATCGTTGGACCAATCTAGAGTCACATAAGATATATAATAAGTTATTACCTTTGAGACGTTGACGTTTATTAATCAAAGGGACGAGAAAACGTTATGGAATTTGTATAATGAGCTTGGAAATAAGCAATGTTTTGTATAATGCGTTTAGAAATAAGAGTGGAAAATCGTTGCAAAAACCGGTGGCGCTCTAAGAAGTTGAGTCCTAGTACAAAGAATTAAGCAAAATAAATTGAAAAAAGTTTTGTTTTAATATTCTCTAAATATCCACATGTTTAATATGAGTAAAGCAATCCGAATCGAAGAACCAAGTGGAGGGAATTTGGAATTGTAATCGAATAATATAATTACATGTAGAAATATAATTTGTTGTGACACCTCCAGTGACATTGTCCATGTCCCTCTCAGAATTTCTCCGAAGGCATTACATCACCATCATTTATCAATTTCTATATATTAGGCCTGGGCAAAATATTCGTTAGATCCGCTTCGATTCGGTATTCGTTTTGATTCGATTCGAAAAATCCGAATATCCGTAAAATTTTAGAGCAAAGCAAATAAGAAAATGTAGTATTTGTAAAAACCAAAGCAAATAACAAATATTGATTTTTTTAAAGTCGGATATCCGCTTCGATCCGTATTTTTTGATATACATTAGTATATATATATTTTTGGTAAAAAATTTATGATATATATATATGCATATCATAATATATTTTTAGCTTGTATTTGTAAACTAAGTTTTTAATCCTTTGAACATGTGTTTGTGACACAATTTAATAGTTTTTATTAATGAAGTGGAATTTATTGAAGAAAAAAAAATCAATATCTCTTAAAAATAAGAAGTATCGAAGCGAATATCCGCGAACGCTTAGCTTTTTAGGGTTTTAATAGGTGCAGAAGTATCGAAGCGAATATCCGCAAATATCACAAAAAAATCCGGATATTCGTTTTTCCGAATATCCGGAAATTTTCGGATCAAAGCAAATCACAAAATCAAGTATTCGGTTGAGACGAATCGAATAACAAATATCCCAAATTTTCCGGATATCCGCTTCGTGCCCAGGCCTACTATATATATCTCCCTTTCAACAACCAAAGGTAAGTCATCTGATTGGTTAATCTTATTACATTTGTTTATTTAATATGTGACGTATCATATAGTTTTTAATAATAGTAGATAAACAACTGCAGCCTCCAACGACAAAAACAAAGGTATGCTTAGAGAGAGTTAGAATACGATAGGACTAATCAACAAAACTAAATAAATAATTGAAGCTAATTGGTATTATGATTGTTTATCATTTTGGTTCAACCTCCCTATCTTGTTAAAGAGGAGAAGTTCTTCTGTTTGTTGTCTCCTCTCACACGTAACCCTATCCCTGATCCTAAGGATTTCTTCTTCAGACAAACTTTCCCGTAACGAAGAATATGAACTACGTACTAAACCTTAAGAAGGTCTTGATTGTTCTTAAATAACAGTTAAGTAAGGATTGGATATATTATTGAAATTGAAATTTACCTAATTCTGGTCAACAAACTCATTAGACCTCAAATATACTCCAACGAACCCGTTCTCAATCATCTATGTCACACTCATAGCTTAATTAGCTCTATTTGCTAACGAAAATCATCAATATCCATTAATTACGTACTTGCTTTTATGTCCGATATATGATGTTATGTAAGACATATCAATCCAATAGTTTTCATTCATTTGAAATTATATTTTTTGTTATTTTATCCTTTAATCAACATATATAGTCACCAAACAAAAGGTCTCAGTCATCTTTAATTAATTTGCAATAACGCCTAACAAAATTGTATTACTATATTTTAACCTCTCTAATACAAAAACTCTATTTAGAAAGTCCAAGTAAATTACTATTCCTATTAGATTTTACCCGCGGTACACCGCGGGTCGATTTTTTAACTAAAAAATAAATTTTAAAATAAATTTTTTAATATTGTTTATTTTGTTAAGTGTTTAAGACTGTATAATTGTATTTTGATTGTTAATTTTAAGATTTCATCCGTGATATTAATACCGTCCCGTATTAATATTGATCCAAATCTGTCCCAATATATAACCCCGTCCCGTGAAATTAAACATCATTTTGTTATTTTTAATAATATTTTATTTAATAGACATATAATTCGAGTCAATTTAAAAGTTTGATTATATATATATATATATATATATTTTTTAAATTTTAGTTAATAATAATTAATTCTATATAATTATTTCTGAATTAATTGCGTATGACCGACGGTCAAGATTGAAGATTAAAAACGGGATTAAGATTTGAATGGCCACGATTAAATGTAGGGATTGTTGAGATCTTTTAAGGAAATCGAATTGAATATGGATGTAATTGTGGCAAGGATTAGTTATGCTAATATAGGGATTAAATGTAGGGATGAATATTAAATGTAGGTTAAGATTTTTGGAAATGATTTTTTTATGTTAATATCTTTGATTTAATTTTGAAAATTTAAATAATTAATGTCAATGGCATTTGATCGTAAATAAGTTGGAACTCCAAGATTTATTTCATAAATGTCTCCAAAAATGTATATATAGATAAATTTTTAAGATATTTGCAAACTCTTATTATATTTTTTTTTCCATGTCTTTCTGTTTATTTAATTCCTCTTGTTGCTTGGTTTACTTTTTGTTTGCCTTTTTTTGGTGTGTGTAAAGAACTCGAATCTATTCCAATATTTGGGCACCATATCTTTGTCATCCAATTAACACGAACTTTTAAACATTATTAATTCATACGTATGATATATCTACGCACTAACATAAATGCTGCGGGACTCAAATACGGTGTCATAAAACGAAAGCATGGCATCTAAAGTTAACTTGTGGCAAGATTCGGTATTAAAATTTACACTAAATCGATTTTGATCGTGTAGTTAATCTATATATACATTTTTGGAGCACAATTAGCAAATAAATCATGAAGTTGAGATGTATTTACAACTTATGCCATTTGCATTTATTATTAAATTACAAAATTAAAATAAAAGATATTAACCAAACGATATCTTGCCTAATTTGTTTCTAAAAATCTCTACACAATCTTTCCATATATCTTCAAAAAAAAATTCCTGAAGTTTACTCAACAAAATATGCATTAATCCGATTTATAAAAAATATTTATATTAAAATTTTGCATAGTAATAAAAAAACTAATTTATAATAATCAAAATATTCACATAGAAAAATCATATACACATACATGAAAAAGAACTATATATATCATTTAAGCCGTTGCTTTATATATAAAAAAAAAAACACAAAAGTTGAAATCATATACTTTATATGATAAATTTAAAATATATATTAGTAGTATAAATTTAAAATCATTCAAGAAACGGTATATCACGGGTGAGATCCTAAAATTATTGGATTTTATAATAATAAGAATTCTTTTTTATTTGAATTTAGATATATATCTATTATATCTATCGTTTTTTTACATTTTACATATAGTATTTTATTTTCTTGGATTTTATAACACTAATAATTTAGCTAACGGAATAATATAGATGGGTTTATATGGGATGACGGGTTTGGATCGATATTAATAAAGAACAGTTTATCACGGATGAAATCCTAAAATTAACAATCAAAATACAATTATACAACCTTAAACACAAAACAAAATATACAATATTAAAAAAACAAATATAACTTGAAATTTAAAAAATTTAGTTATAAAAAAACCGACCCACGGTATACTGCGGAGTAAAATATTCAAAATTTTAAAATCTACCATACATCGTTATTTAAAAAAATGTATGTTTTCGAATCTATACTTCAAAAATGAAACCTAAACAATACTAGTAATCATACACTAAATAATACATAGATAGATATCTACATTTAAAAATACAAATTAATATGATATTTTTTCAGTTAATCTTTAAAAATATAACATTACATTTTTTAAAAAAAATATAGCTCCGCGGTGTACCGCGGGTTAAATTCTAGTTGTCATATTATAACAAGTAAAGATCTACCGGTAAAAATTCAGTTTACCCGACGAACCAACTTCCAAGTAGCAGTCCAAATCACAGATTCTTTTGAGATTTTAAATGTACCCTCACGTCAGAATCTACTTAACTCTTTCCCCTTTTTCTGTCTCTCTTTCACCTTTTCTTCTCCATCGATCTTACCTCCACGGAACTTCTTATTTAAATCAAAAAGTTTTAGAATCTTTTAATCTCACGACTCACGCAGACAAATGTCTCGTAAATTAATCTATAGAAACAGAGCTCTCTGTTTTGTATTAATCTTGTTCTCTTTCCCTTACCGGTTTGCCGCTAGAAACCTGCCGGAGGCGGAAGAATCCACAGCAAAAGCAACACAAATAATCCACGTCAGCAATTCCACGTGGCATGATTTCTCTCGTCTTGTAGATGTCCAGATAGGTAGCCACGTAAACGGCGTATCAGAGCTCAAAAGATACCTCCACCGATTCGGTTACGTCAATGATGGCTCTGAAAGTTTCTCCGACGTGTTCGATGGTCCGCTCGAATCGGCAATCTCTCTGTACCAAGAAAATCTTGGTTTACCGATAACCGGAAGACTCGACACGAGTACCGTCAGTCTCATGTCGTTACCGCGATGTGGCGTTAGCGATACGCATATGATCATCAACAACGATGTCCTCCACACAACGGCGCATTATACGTATTTTAACGGTAAACCGAAATGGAACCGTGACACGCTAACCTACGCTATCTCGAAAACACACAAACTCGATTACTTGACGTCAGAAGACGTCAAAACCGTTTTCCGGCGAGCCTTTTCGCAGTGGTCAAGCGTGATTCCGGTGAGTTTCGAGGAAGTTGATGATTTCTCGGCGGCGGATTTAAAGATCGGGTTCTACGCCGGTGATCACGGTGACGGGCTTCCGTTTGACGGAGTTCTCGGGACTTTAGCACACGCTTTTGCGCCGGAGAACGGGAGGCTTCACCTCGACGCGGCGGAGACATGGGTCGTCGACGATGACTTTAAAGGATCTTCCGAGGTAGCCGTTGACTTGGAGTCTGTGGCGACTCATGAGATTGGTCACTTGTTGGGATTAGGACATAGCTCGCAGGAGTCCGCGGTTATGTACCCGAGTCTCCGGCCGAGGACCAAGAAAGTTGACCTTACCGTTGATGACGTGGCAGGTGTACTTAAGTTATATGGTCCGAATCCTAAACTACGGTTGGATTCACTGACGCAGTCGGAAGATTCTATTAAAAACGGTGCCGTATCACGAAGATTCTTGTCGGGGAATTTTATCGGTTATGTTCTGTTGTTTGTTGTTTTGATTCTGTTTCTTTAGGGTTTATAGGACAAAAAATACTGTTTTTATTCATTTATGTTTAATTAAATGTACATACGTAATTAGACTTAGGTCTAGGGGAAAAGGATATGTTTATGGTCTTGATGATGGCTTCCTCTAAGGGATTATTATTCTTTGATTAATTACTTTGAGTTTGTGTATATCATTATCTCTAAAATTGAAAGATATTGATGTTTATGGAACAATACATGATTGGTCCCACCCCTAATGACATTCATAGGTGATTGATGACTTTATATTTGTGCTCCAAGTATTTACTGTTTTTTTGTTTTGTTTAATAATCTAGACTAGATTGATGAAAAGAACACATTGATTTAAATAAAAGATCTGATCTACTTTCTTAAAATCC